>CM053580.1:375048687-375091845 GCA_028627135.1 Pseudochirops cupreus | reverse complement strand
TGACCACATGTGCCAACTTCATCACTACTGGGTTGGCTTTGACTTTCTGGTTTTGGGACTCAGTTTTCTGGTATTTAAATGAATGCACTATCTATATTTCTTATGTAGAGAGCCTGTTCCATTTTGTGATTAATAACTATATCAGCATATTTATAGTTACTGTAGGCATTGTGAATACTGCATTGCTGATACAGTGACACAAAGAAAAGTTAAAATGGCCCTCAAGCAGCCCATATCCTAACAAAGAAGATGACATATAACTAGTCACATTTAACATATATGCATAGTAAAGGAGTACATGTATGTGTGTGTGTGTGTGTGTGTGTGTGTGTGCATACAAGTGGGAGAGTTGTTTGTTCTTCATTCTCAAAGAAGGCCATGACATCAGGAAGGTGATGCCATGACTTGCAAGTGAATTGGATTTAAGTGAGGGAGGAATGTGTAAAATCACCGACTTCACTCTCTCCCCCTGAGCCTTCTGGGTCCAGTGGCCAGATATAGATCAGAATGACTAGAGATGCCCTGGGATGCTATCCTTTTTAAGCTAAGGTCTTTCCCAGCTCTTAGTTTCACTGAGACAATGCTCACTCAGTGATTAAGGCTAAATAATAAATGAGGCAAAGAATGGCCTAGTCAAAAAAAATCAGTCTGGGAGGGGAAGACCCTCAGGGTTTCTGACCAAAACAGAGTCAATTGGTATTTACACCCACTCTGAGTCATCAGGACCCAAACAATGACCAAATAAGGTTTGAACTGGGACCTATTGTTGGCCAATCAATGAGAGCCAGAGTGATTTGGGTCTAAGGAAAAGTCCTTAAGAAAGAAATTCACCCTGTAAACCCTAAGATATTTTGTGAGGTTTCAGAGATCAAAATTTATATTCCTTTAGGCAGAAAGCTGGCAGGTAAGGGTATGATTCCCTCTGTGGACAGAAGGAGAGCATGGGTGGAAGGGAGAAAGGAGTAAGAAAGAAAGCAAGGAAGGAGGGAGCTGTGTTGTCCAACTGGAACTGACCTGTTGAGTCCCCAGGGGGGCAGCTCCTACTACTCACAGGTTGTTGTTTGTCCTTCATTCTTATAGAGGAGCATGACATCAGGAAGGCGATATCATGACTTGCAAATAAATTGGATTTAAGATTGAATGGATTTTGCAAAGTCATAAGCCTCACTCTGTCTTCCAGAGCTGCAATCTCAGAATGGAAGGCACTAGAAGCTGGGTAGATCAGGAATGACATCATTGTAGCTAGATCATAGGTTGTATGGTGGGGACAAAAGTATAATAAGACTGAAAAGTTAAGAAGGATCCAGGTTATGAAAAACTTCAAATGCAAAAAAAAAGAATTTTGTATTTGATCCTGTAGGTAGATAAGATTTGCCAACAGATTGGTTATGTGGAGTGAGCGTGAGGAGTCGAGGATGATGCTCAGGTTCTGAGCCTGGTGACAAGAGGAATAGTGGTTCCCTTGATAGAAATAGAAAAGCTGAAAAGAGGGCAGGATTTTAAGGGGAAAATAATGAGTTGTGTTCTGCACCTGTTGGATTTAAGTTTCCACCAGGCCAACTAGTTCTGGATGTCTAAAAGGCAGCTAGCCTATATCTAGGAGAGAAATCAGGTTTGGATATATAAATCTGAGAATAATCTTCATAGAAATAATAGTTGAACCTATGAGAGCTGATGAATTTATCAAGTGAAATAGTATAGAAAGAAAACAGAAAGAGGTCGAGGGCAGAGCCTTGAACAAATCTGTGGCTAATGGGCATGAGATGAATAAAGATCTAAAAAGGAAGACTGAGGAGTATTCTGAAAAGTAGGAATAAATTTTTAAAAATAGATTGAGAAGAGGAAACATAAAAGGACAAAAAGTATGTAACGGATGAGAGAATTCAGGGAATCATTGAGATTAGAAATAGAAAAGGAAAAGGCAAATTCATATTCCATGAGCTAAATTCCATATTCTCCCCAAACAAATCAATATCTTTTTTGTTGGGGGGGGAGGGCGATAATAATTAGTATTCACTCACATGGAGAGATGATAGATAAAGCAGACTTAGGTAAGCTTGAAATGCAGCCTTATCCGTCTTTGAGGGGAGTTATTAAAGAAAAGTATACCCTTAATTCATCAAAATGAGCTGGAAGCTGTGAGATGCTACTATAAACGCAATGTAGGTAAGGATTGAGATGAGGAAATTAGAAGACAAGTTTCACCCAGGAAGAGAAAATGAAAATTAAAGGGGGCTATTATAGGATTTTTTTTTCCATTGGAGAAGTAGTAAGAAGTTGTATATCTTAATGAGAGGCCAATACAATAGGAGACAACCTTCTCCCCATTCACCCTATCCCAGCCAAAAAAAAAAAAAAGGCTGTATTTACAGAACTGCATCCCATTCCAGAATAAAGAATGTATGGATCCCTAGATGCAAAGAGCCTGGGCTTGTCCTTGGAAGTTATTAGATAATGTGATATTCACAAGACATAGAACCAATCCTCAGAATTTAATATGCAGAGTAACTATATTACATTTCCAGCTCCCCAGCTCCACAATGAATTTCTGAGATTGAGGTATGTGTGGGAAGGAGTTTTCACCAAACCCAAAATAAAAACAATAACAAAAAAGATTTTAAAAAAAAAGATAGGTATACAAGGGAGAGAGAGAATAGGATAGACACCATAATTGCAATCACATATAAATGGGATAGAGGAAGCTCAGATTTGATAATGGAGAAGTTCTTCATCTCATAAAGGAAAAAGATAGAATGAAGAAGGAAGGAAGAAGTATGTAGGGGCAATGAATGAGAGAACAGAATTCAGAATATTTATTCTAAAAAAGGTAAAGAAACAAAGAAAAAGACAAAATAAATTAAAGGGAACAATGAAAGAAAGTTATTTAAGCTAAGAAAGATGGGGAGGGGCAGATAAACAAAGAAAAGGAAAGAAAGCAATAATTGAAGTATATTTAAGGAATTTGGGATACTGTAAACAAGTAAAATTCATTTCATTTGTTCATCTTGAGAAATAAAAAGTCTAGGAACCTAAGGGAAATAATGGGGAGAAAGGAAGAATGAAGGAAAAATAGCACTTTCAGGTCTCAAATCATATTAAAAGGGAAAAAATCGTCAACACTAGTTGATACTGGTTACAAAATAGAAAAACAATTAAGAATACCAAATTAGATAAATAGAAATTTATTTTAAAAATTAAATACCTTGGGATCTGATACAGGTAGCAACACAGACTACTTAGTAAAGAAATCCTTATTTGAAAATAAGTTTTGGCATATCTTGAAGTCCATTTAGCAAAAAATAGATTTTAGACATTCATTTATACCACATAATACAATAAGTTCTAATGAATAATTAACTCAAATATAAAAGATTTCATGATTTAAAAAACAAAATAAAATGAATAGAAGTATCTTTCAACTATGTCTAGGGAGAGAATTCTTAACCAAAGGAAAGAGGAGTTAGTAAAAAATAAAATACATCATTTTGATTACATGAAACTTGATTGTAGGAACAAAATCAATGCAGCTAGGATAAGAAAGGATACTGCACTGTATACATGAAATGTCTTTGAAAAGGATGTAATAGACAAAATACGTGAAGGATTAACACAAATGTATAAGACCAAGAGCTATTTACTAATGGATAAATGGTCAAATGATATAGACAAAAAGTTCTTAAAAGAAGAATTGTAAACTATTAACATCTATAAGAGAAATGCAAATGAAGAAGGAAAGAGAAGAACACGTGTACAGTGCCTACTCTGATCTAGCTAGGCACTGTGCAAAACACTTTAAAATATTATTTCATTTGTTCTTCACAACTACCTTGTGAGGTAGGTGCTCAAAAACAATTATGAGGTTTCATTTTACACCTAGAAAACTGGCAGTGGTGCAAATGGTGGAAATATTTAGTGTTGTAGGAATTGTGGAAAGAAAAAATAATACATTATTGGTAATTTTGGAATCTGTCCAACTATCTTAGAAACAAATTTGAAATTGTACTAAACAAATGATTAAAATGCTCATACCCCTTGATTAGCAGATACTCTCTGCTAGGTCTGAAGAAGATCAAGGACAGACAGAAAGGAAGTTCCCACATAGTTCTTTCTCTCCAGTTATGCTTATTCCAAATACAGCTCAGGCCACAGATCCCCAAACTGTTTCGTTCTTCCCATTCCTCCTAACCCCATCCTTTCCCTACATCCCTTTTATGTGTTGTCTCCCTGTATCAGAATGTAAGCCCCTCAAGGCCAGGGACCATCATTTTTGCTCCTATATACTTAGGATACCATGGTAACTACTTAATGAATGTTTTATCTACGTCTCTCTACTGCTCTTCAACTTGGTCACTGCTTAGCTCAAAGAAGAGGTGAATCTTTTTGAGCAAGTTTGGGATCTCTTTTTTATGAGCTTTGGACACATGTTATAGAATACATTACAAGCAGCAGTTTATTTTTTTGGTAGTCATGTTTCCCTTGTAACTAAGTTACATTGCTCAGAGAACCCAAATGATTTTATCTGGACTTTAGAACAAAAGGAAATGTCCTTGTGACAGATTTGAAAAAAAAAGTGGCAGTCAGGAGACAACTACAAGCAAGAGTGCATGGGAGCCAGCTCTGACAGACTAGTGATAGCCAATTGTTAAATTTGCAATGAGGAACTTGCAACTTGGAAATCAATAAGCATATACATTAGGTCTTGGTTTGTGGTTTTGTTTAGTGCCTATATTTTATTATTGGAGAAAATCTTAATAATACAGATTAAACTTAAAAGTATGTCATGTATACATTTTTGAAGAGTTAGTTATTAGGCATTTACCAGCACATTCTTAATTGCAGGGGCCATTGGAACTTCATAGAAAAATTTTATTTTCTATGGAGAGATAGTGCTAAACGAATTTTGGATGGATATAGAGGAATGAATGAATGACTTTAGAAGATACCATGTTACTAAAGTAACTGATGAAGTTAATAGTCTACTGATTCAACTACCTTCTGGTCGATCTTTTATCAAGATTCCACAAATTGGTTTTTATCCATGGCTTTGGAATAAAGTTTTTATCAACACCTCCTATATATTGTAACGTATTTCATATGTTAGATTATATCACTATAAATAGGACATTTAAAAATCATTGGCTCTTCTAGCCAAACTTACCATAGTTCACCACATATTCATTGCCACCGCAACCTCAATGGTTGTTTTTCATTCATTGTGTAGTCATCACATGGTATAATTCTGTTCATCATGCCACTTAAAAGGAAACAGTAGCAATGTATTCACCAGTCGCATATGGATGCACATTTATCTCTCATGCACTGCAAGCCACGTGCCTAGAATTCTCAGCACTTAGGCATTGCCAGTATATTTCTGAAAGCCGACTTACATGGTTTGTTTAGAGTGCTGCAATACTAACCTAACCCAATGAAGAGCTGTAGGCCCAAGAGGAATGGGTGGGTAGGAGAAGCTGCCATGAGTGAGTCATGAGATGTGATAGGACTTCATCTTCCCACACTAGTTAAACTGTGCAGTTCCTCTGCCAGTGATACAGCTTAATAATAAATGATTTTTAAGTAATACCAGCACAATAAGCTTCACATTATGGTCATACTCCACTTTAGGCAAAAAGTTTGGTATAAAATCTGGGATGTGGTGAGATATGGTACGTTTATGCTTATACTATTTTGTTGGTTGACTCTTAAATGCTCATGGTACTGAGCACTTTAATATAAATAGATAACATATATATATATATATATATATACATATATATATATAACATCTATAGATAACATTATCATTTATTACCTTTTTTTTTTTTGCTTTGGGCAAAACATTTCTCTAACCTCAAGTTCATCTATAAAATGAGGGGGGTGGACTTGATGGTTTTTAATATGACTGCCATATCTAAATATATGATCCTATGATCCTCCAATATTAGTGGATAGAAAGCTAACCTGGAAGTGGTGAAGGAGGGATTCAAGTATTGCTTCTGAAACATCTTGCTATGTTACTCTGGTCAAGGCACTTACTCTCTTGGCAACCTTAAACTGCAGAGGTGTTAGTCTTGTAGCAGGAGTTCTAGATATCAGTGAAATCAGAGGTTCTTATCCCTAATTTCCCATTATAAAGAAAAAAAGATTTCAAAAATATTTTCTTGTTCAATAAGAGCTATTTGCAGATAAGGGACAATTGTCCAGGTCTTCCAAATTCTATTTTTTGCCTCTTCAAATTTACACTTTTTACTTGTGTTGCTTGTACATGTGTGAAAAGCACTGCTAAATTATACTGAATATTTTTACAAAGTATACAAAGAGATTTTTCAAAACTGAAACCTAGTTGCATATTTTAGGACAATTAGGTTTTGGGTACAAGGATTTAACAAGTCTGTCTATACTTTGGTTATATTTTTAACACATACTGAATATGTATGCATATATATATTCATATATATGTATAGTTTTACATGTATAAATAGCAGATGAAAAAAGAATGTTGTCTATGACTTTTCTCTGACTCTGCTCTTCTATGTACTCCATTTAAATTGTTTTCATCTTCTTACATCCAACTCCCAAAAGTACTTTTGGAGAATATCTTAAAGCAGCAAACTTGGCAAGAGAGTCCCTCACCACTGTGTTCTAAAAGGAAAGTCTCTGCCATTTAAATACTTCAATATTTTCAGGATCTGTGATTTTACCGATTTGAATGTCCCACTTGCCTGACTGATTTCATATTAAACCCCTTTGCAACCTATTAGGTGGACTCTAAGAGTTGTTTGGGTCAAAAATGCAGTACCTTGATACCCTATAGCCAAACTTTGGGAATGACCAAACTTAGGTCAGTCCTTGGAAAAGAGATAGTTCATCACCATGACCACACTCAAATCTATTCCAATTGGGTTGGATTTGCCTGTGTCAAAGCCTTCAACTACCTATGGTCACCTCTACATTATTAATGAGCATAAGAATATGACTTAAGTGAAGACTATTCAAATATCTTTAAGATGTGTATGTGTGCATATACACAGAATTCATTTTTATTTTTTCTCATTTCTCTTGATTTAAAATGGGATTTTGACTCTGTTTTTCATTATGCAAATAGTAGTAATTATAATAATAATAACATCACATTTACAAAATGCTTTACAAATATTATATTGCTTTATCTTCACAACACAACAACCTTGGTAGATAGGCACTATTATTATCCCATTTTACTGAGAAGGAAATTGAGGTAGACAGGTTAAGTCATCATTTTCATTATTGATAGTCAATTGGTTCTTTTTTTTTTTTTTTGCTTTTTGGAGGGGGAAAGGCAGGGCAATTGGAATTAAGTGACTTGACCAAGGTCACACAGCTAGTAAGTATTAAGTTTCTGAAGCCGATTTGAACTCAGGTCCTCCTGAATCCAGGGCCTCTGCTCTATTCACTGAGCCACCTAGTCGCCTTAATTGGTTCTTTCTTATAATATCATGGAAATCATTCCCCTTCAGAAGCAAATTGGAGTTAAAAAATCATAGACCATTAGAACTGAAATAGATCGTAGAGTTTAGTTGTCCAACTTCCTTATTTTCCGTGTAAGGACATTGATACTTAGAGAAGAGCGGAATGACTTACCCAAGGTTACACAGCAAATCATTCCCAGAGTAAGGACATGGGGCCAGACTTCCTGACTCCAAGTTCTGCATTTTTTTTTAAAAACTTTTTTCTTACTTGTGAATGGAATTATTTTAGCATGGTTCAATGTATCAAAATGCCTGCACTCAATCACCAGCAGTTATGGAGGTTTATAGAAGCTATCTTCTGCAATTTGCCTGTACTTTTTCATTCATTCATATACTACCCATTTATAGCCTATTCATGGTCAAATTTTGTATATTAATAAAAGTGCATTACTAAAGTGTAACCTGCAACCTTTTTTTTTTTTTGCTAATCTCTAACAATTAGATTTTTCAGGAATGTTTTACATTTACATTTAGGAGTCCACCTGTTTTTTCATTCACCACTCTTTGGGCCATAAACAACAAATCCTTTTTAGCCTTTTTCTATGATTATTCTACATATGCTTTTTTGCATCTAAATTTAATACATGAAGTAAATCATTAACAATCCACCCATAAAAGCAGCCTACTGTTAAATCTCATTTCTATGAGATTCTCTAATAGAGGAAATAATACTTAACTGTTAATTCATCTTCAAAGTTTGGAGCTGCCAATTTGAGGGGATATGCACATAAAGTCACTAAAAATGATAAAAGATTGGCTTTATAATAATCAAAAAATTCAGGAAATTCCCCTCAGACTCTCTTCCTTATCTTTCTTGTCCTGGAAATCATAGATCTTTCACTTTCTCCCAGAATTTCCCCCCTCTTTTGGATTTTAGATCCCCCTCAGTCAAAGATGAAAAATTATAGCCCAAACCCTTTAAAATTTTCTCTTCAATAAAAATTTCTTAAGAAAGAAAAAATTGCAGCCATCAACTTCTGGCTATAGACTTTGAAATGTAAAATAGCATACATTTCTTCACATCCAAGCCCAAATTTACGAGTCAGTTCTACTCATAATAGCATGAGATTTAACTGGAAGTACATAATCAATGGGGCACCTAGGTGGCATAGTGATTTGATTACATGGCCTGTAGTCAGGAAGACCTGAGTTCAAATCTAACCTCAGACATTTACTAGTTATATGACCCTGGACAAGTTACTTAACCCTGTTTGCCTCAGTTTCTGCATTTGTGAAATGAGCTGGAGAAGGAAATGGTGAAACAATCCACTATCTTTGCCAAGAAAAACCTAAAAAACCCAAAAAAAACAAAAAAAGGGGCGTCATGAAGAGTTGGACTGAACTGAACAACAACATTATTATGAACAAACAATAATGAATTCTATTTCTTTGTGTTGAAAAGATATTATATGGAGTTAAGATGCAAGAAACTAAGACAGTGGTGATTTCTATGTTTTATAATATCTTTCCTTTGTTTAAAGAATCTAAGTCATTAGAATATTTGACTACACTTATTTGTCATAATTCAAGTTTTATAGGCTATTTTCTTACATGTAAAAGTAGGCCATGTGATTTCACTCTTGTCTTTGTAGTTCCTGTTTAGTTTGGACACCATTGACTACTATTTAATTTCCTAAAAAGCTATGCCAATTTTAAACTCAAGAGATTAGTCTTTCATCTGTTTAAGTGAAGGGCATCTAATCCCAACAGATGTCTTATCTTAAAAGGTGTTTTCAATGATCTGAAAAACCAAAGCCTCCCATTCTGCTCTACACAAATATCTTCTGATCTGACAATCCATGGAACACATTTCAAATAAATGTACCAACATACCCTGACAACCACGGAAATGAGCTCAGTTCTGGCTCAGTTCCACTGAAATGACTTTGGACAGACACAATTTTGGGAAAGGCTCCAGACTAGAAAGATTGTATTTGCCTCATTAATGTTTCTTCAGTTTACCCCCAAGAGTATCAGTTTGGGAAGTGCCTTAGCCCTCAGGATTGCTCTAGAATAGACTTGGTATCTAATTTGTTGCAGAAACTACAGGTTCACTAGGTTCTGTAATGGAACAAGCCTATATTTCTTGGATTAGTCCTGGAACCAACTCAATTTCTAGGCTATTTAATTTGAAATGTATGTTTACCCTAGACTTCCTGTAACTTAGCAGCCCAAAATGCATAACCAAAGATGCACTCCAGAACTAGAGTCAAGGCGTGGAACATGAGGCTACTTATTATCCTTGAAATGCTTGGTCATTTTTTAACCTCAACTTCATCTCTACCCAGGGTAGAACACTTGCCACCTGAGGGTAAAATAAATGGTTTCCAATAGGATTATCTATTTTTCCTAAAGTATTTCCTAATCATCTTATTGCATTGCTTTTCATTTGTTATAATTCTACCATGCTGGATTTTTTTATCCTTTGCTTCACTTACTGCTTTTCTTCATGAAGAATTATCCATCTTCTACTCAATTCTTCCATCAATTATTTTCCAAATACTTTGATTTCCTTTTCTTTTCTGCTCTCTTAAAGACTTATTCCATTCTCCAGATACAGTTTCCAATCTCTGACCACTAGCAGTCATGATTCTTCAGAGAATTAGCTGCAGAATTCCTTTTGTCTTCCAAAGCTCCTCATTTCAGTCGCTGGCACTATTGAGATCCACTGCTTCCCAGATGTTATCTCTTTTGTCTTCTTTATGTCAGGTGTGACCTGAATTTAAGAAGAGTTAAGGTAACTTGCTTTACTAGATACAATTCCCCAAACTTACTCATAAAGATGACACCAAGAACATGTGCTGACACCAGTGTGAATACCAGTACTACATTCATCAAGACAAATGCACATGAGTATTTCTGAATAGAGGCAGAACAGGTGTAGTCAAATAATGGAAACTGGATATCGGTTTTTTTTTTCCTACCAAACCATGTATTGTCAAGGTTTCTTATTCAGACAACCACTACATTTGGGTATCCAACATTTTGCCCTTTCTTTTTACTCTCCTCTTGCCTGAAAATCCCATCGAGCTTGGAGCTATCTGAATGGGGGTCACACAGAAAGAAAAGACCTCTTAATGCTTTGTAAATGGAAATAATATACCAGCAAAACTTTTTAAAAATGCATAATTTTCTTTACCACCTCTAAGAATTCCACTTTCTCTGACTATGTATTGTAACTTGTATTAGGTATAAACCCAGAAGGTTGACCATTGTGGTCCTGGAAAACATATGTGTATGTCTAAGTGCTATGATTTCTGCTTTTTTCCTGGGTTTCCTTAATGCCAGTAAATCAACAGGCACACAATAAGTGTCTGCTATGTGCCAGCTATCTGCTTATTTTTTTATATTCAATAAAAATTCAGATGTTTTCAAATATCTAGTGGCTTGGTATGTTGTAAACCCTGTCTATTTTGTACCTTCTTCAGTATATAGAACAAGACGGTGCTTTAGAAATATTTATCAAATAAATAGGATTATTTCAAACATTTTAGGATTATAGATTTAAAGCCAAAAGAAAATCTTACAGGCTAGCAAGACAAATCTTTTATTTTAGAGATGATAAAATAACAATTGAAAAAGTTTAAATGACTTGCCCAGGGTTATAGTTAATGTCTGAGGTCTGATTTGAACTGCCTTCCTGACTCCAAATTCAGTGTTCTACCCATATACCCCCTAGATGTCTTGACAATCTATGTAAAGAAGATTAAAAAAATCATAGTTCCTGATCTTCAGCAGTTTGTAATCCAACAGAGAAGATAACATATAAACTGTAAATATAACACAAAAGATACCATAATTACACAATAGAGGCAGAACCAAATTACTATAACACTTCAAAGGAGAATGACATAATTTCAATGCAGGGGACTTGGGAGTAGCATAGATTCATGGGAAAAGGTAACATTTGAGCTAGACCTTGAAAGATGAGTAGTATTTAAACTAGAAAAGACCTGATTAATTGAGTTGTGGTCAAGTCAAGTTACCAATATAGATAGGAACTTGTGGATAATAATTTTTAATGCAGATAATGTATGTTCCCAAAGATATCATCAATGCCCAAGTAAATATGAAAATATGGCAATATTGTTTAACCAAGAAGGAGATTTAGACTTAGAAGATATGTATTTGAGTCCCAGATCCAAAATTAGCAATGCACAAGTCACAAATACCCCGAACCTGTTTCATTATTTGTAAAATTAGAATAACACTTGCACAATCTGCCTCCTGGCATTGTTGTGAGGAACCCCACAAAGTGCTATATCATTATGAATATCGACTGGATTGTGAATTTGTAATGAAGACCCAAACTTGTTGTTCTCTTGAAACAAATTATTTTGGCCAGTGGTGAAGTCAATAGTCCTATGTTTTACAATATTTACTTATAAGGAGAACATACAGTATAACAATAGTCTCTAAGGAATCTTCAAAATACTGTTATCTTCCCAGTTTCACAAATATGAAACTAACTCTGGAAAAACAATAGAATTAAACTATATGTGAAACTCTGAAAAAAATACTTAATCATGTTGGGGAAAAATTGAATTACTATAATTCTATGAAACTGTTTAAATATATCTTAGGGAAGTTAATTTTAAGTCTAGTTCATTAAAATATTTTATGAAAATATTTGGGACTTCCAGAAATCTATCCCTTTTATTTATTTATTCAACATAAAGGACATTTTTTTCAATAGAACAAAATAAAAGCCCCAAATACATAACTAATAACTCTAATTATAGAAGTAGTGGGGAGGAAACTAACTCTACTGAATGATAATCCTAAGTTTTGAATTACCTTAATCTCCATTAAAGCCCCCAAAGATTAAGTGTAGAAAAATGAGACTAAAAGAAAATTTCCTTTTCCTTACCAAATGAGTTGGCAATTTTGAGATGGATTTCACATCCAGAATATCAAAGCTGGTTTTTATGCACATGAAGAATCAGGGATTACATTTTCTTCAGATGACTGGTTCCTTTTTAAGAATATCACTATAATTTAAAATTTTTTTACTATCTTTTGTTTTCACATTGCCTAATTTTTCCTCTGTATCCTTTCCCCTCCCTCTACTAAGAGATTTTTTTCTTTTTTTCTTTTTCTGAGCATGTTCAATTTATTGGTAAGGCTAGCAATTACCACTAAAAAAAAGTTTTCTTGGCTCCTCAACCAGCCAAAAAGACCATAAGGTAGGGCTTAGTAGCCTTCATATAAGTTTTGGGAACTACAAGAGAACAAAGAATAAGAACCATCACAGATGGAAAACCATATGATTGGTTACAAGGTCTGAAGTATCATAGATGATGAAAAACAATATGATTGGATGGAAGTCTGGAATGCAGGGCTAGCAACAACCTCTCCTCCCATCTTGTTACCGAAGAAAACTCATTGGTGTTGTCCACCTTCATGGCTAGTTAGTATCATAGCAATAACAGAGCAGACTTTCTTGAAGGTAGCCCATGTTGCAGTGATAACAGACTTCCTGGCACGCAACTGTGTCTTGCAAGGTTTGTTAGCAAGATTACAGAGTTCCTTAATTGTGCACAGGCAGTAAGATGCATAACAATCATTTATTTCTTTGAATTAAGATGATTTATGGGACAACTTAGCTCAGAGTCTGAATTTCAAGTTTAAAAATATGGCATAGGCAGTTACAGAATAGAATCAATTACAGAATCAAATATAAAATAGAAAACCAATATTTTATTTTCTCAGTAGAGGAGATGATTCTTATTCAAGTATGAATTGGCGTGGATGGCCTCTAAGGTCCTTCTAACTCTGAAATTCTATGATTTGGTTCTCTCTAAGCCTTCTCATACTCTCATGGGGCAGGTTGGGGAGGTCAAATACTAAAGAAAACTGTATTGGTTCATGTCTTGACTTTGTTATCAATTTGCTGCTACTCTCTTGGAAAAATGATTCTTTGCTGGGCCTCAATTTCCAAATGTTTAAGAAGGGATTGGACAAGATAGTTTTAGTCCTTTTCATCTCTGAGTTTCTATGTCTTTAGTTGCCCAAGATGATACTTGAGAATACAGCTACTCAAACTTGGAAGGACTGTCCCTGGGAGAGAGATTAGACTTGGCCCAGAGGGTAGAAATGGAAATAATGAATGAAACTTGCAAAGAAGCATATGTAGGCCTGGTATGAATATAGTACATTGGGTTAGGGTATACACCATGACAAGAAAACTCTTCCTAAAATTTGAGTCAGCCAAAAGGGAATGAACTACCTCAGAGGAAAAGGCAAGCTGAGAGCTGAGTATGGTTGAGGATACCTAGGTGTGCCTAGTTATGCCAGCATTGTGGGGACAAGCATTATTACTGACCCTTCCTCTTCCCCTTAGTCAAGAAGAGAATTCCTCCTCACTGAGGGTCTTCAAGTAAAGATTGGATGACCCCTTATCAAGTATATTGTGGAGAAGAGTTCTTGTTTAGGCCTGGATTGGCTTAGATTACATCTGAGAAACCTTCCAACTCTGAGATTCGGGCAATTGGAAAATTCTAGTCTCAAACAGTTTGGACTGGTATCATTGTGAAATCTCAGAGCAGGCTCAGTTTCTTCCCAGAATCTGATTTCCTGTTTATATCCTAGTGGCCAGTCTCCTTAATTGTGGAAGAAATTATGAATATGTAGTATAACTGTATGCTTAACATATATTCAGGTAGAGTTCCATTCTTCCTCTTGGGAATATCTGAATGTTGGGTCATAAGAGAAAACCTGGGTAAAGAGAATAAGAGATTTTTTTCAATGAAATAGAGGAAGAAGAGAAAAAAATAATAACACTGATTAATAGATCAAAAATATGTGTAAAGTCCACACTTACAGTCTTCCTACCTCTGCAAAGTTTGGAATGAGTTCCGTTCTTTGTAATTTCACAATACTCATTTTTTGATTGATTGTGAAGCAATCTCTTCAGTTCTAATTTTATTTCTTTTAATGATTTGAACGTTTCTTCATTATTGAATAGCCATCTTTTTTCCACTTTTGCTTAAGCTTAGATTTTCATGGCCAGTTACCCTGGGCTGCATCCTGACCTTCACTGCTTTTGGGAACACATTCCCCTAGAAGGGAATATTTGAACCTTTCTAGTGTTTCTTAGTGGTCACAGAATAATCTTGCATTCTTCAAATTTCTCTATATTTGAATGTCTTTCTCCTGGTTACTTAAAGAACTTCTTGATTCTGAATAGAACTGACAAAATTAAATTTAACCATTATGATTTTTTGGACTTTACAACCTTGATTTTATTTTCCTTCTAAAGGCTATCTGTGAATTCTCTTAATTGGTATTCATTTTCTATTTTAGGAATTTCTGAGCAGTTCTCTTCTATTATTTTGTGCGTTATCTTGTTAAGGTTTTGTCCTGTCATGTTCTTTTGGTAGACCTACAATCTTTAAGTTGTCTCTATGCATCTTGTCTTTGAAATCAGTATATCCTACTTGCACAGGGAGCTTATTTTCTTGTAATGTTATGGTTCTTTGCTCCTCTTCTTCTGATTGTCCTTTAGCTCTGTGTTTTTGCATTCCCAATCTATTTTTCTCTCCTTTGTTTCTTTGGTGAGGATTATCATTGTAGATTCCAGTTTTTTTTCTATTCTACCCATTATTTTTGCTCTTTAGGCTATAAATTTTTCACTCATAATTCTAATTTATCTTTTGAACCACTCAAGAATAATGTGTTAAGGTGTCATTTTCTCCACAAGTTACATAGGGTCCTCTATCTCACTATGTGTTGGATTATTTTCCTTTATTTTGCAATATTTATTTATAATGTGATATGATATAACAGTATTTCTAAAGAGTATTATGAAATATTTATAGATGCTTGAACCCATTTACTAGATCTGGAGACAATATTTCCCTCTGATGTTACTATTCTACTTATTGATTTAATTTGCTTGTGTTCTAGGTCTTTGAATTTTCTTCCTAAAATCTTTAGTAATTTCAGTCTTTGCCCCCCCTCTTCTTATTTTCCCCTATCGCTTACTTCCTGACTCCCTCCCCTATGTCTTGGGAGTTGAATTTCAAAGCATCTCGATCTCCTTCCATGCAATTCATAATTCACTAGCCTAGGTTTCTAACCCAAGTGACTTTTAGATGGTTAGAACTGGTCCCAATCTGGATGCTGTGTTCTTTCCTTCAGATCTAGTGGATGGTTTCACAGCCCCACACTAACACAGAATCTTGTTCTAATGTCCTGTCCTGCTCCCTCTATTTCTTAGTTCTTTGTCCAAGCACTGGAAATGTGCATCTTTGCAGCACTCTTGTGTTGTCTACTCCAGCAGCCTCAGTTCAGAGCTTTACAATGCTGTAAAGCTGTGATGCCTTGCAGACTTTTGCACCTAAAGGGCTTTGCCTGCACTGGCTATCTGTCACAACCAGGGCAAATGTTCACAGACTGGAAGCAGGATTTCTATGGCAGGGAAACTGGAATGTGAGATTGGGTTTTGTCATAAGCCGGTGCTATGTGCTTTGGTATCCCAACAGAACCTCAATCTTGTTAGTATGGGAAAGGAGTGCTAGGCGAGCTAAGGATCACCTTTTAAATTCTGGGTGTCCTAGATCATGGGCACAGCTGAAGTTGCTTTATCTTTAAAGTACAGTCTCTGTTTTGAAGAGATTTGACCGGCTGCATTATTAGAGAAAATGTCTGTTCTTCCGCCTTGTTGCTCTTGTGACTATAACACTCATTTTTAATTGCTTCAAGGTTATTGTTCTTTTTCTTTATATTTTAGTAACCATTATGTACATTAATTTCTTGCCTTTTGTTTACTTTACTTTATATCAGTTCATGCATTACTTTTCCATGCTTCTCTATATTTTATCACATTCACGTATCAATTCATTTAAGAGTACATTCTGTCTTCCCCTACAAATATCTTCCCTTACAACAAAGCTTTCAAAAGGGAGAGGAGGGACAGCTCGTCAAAAATAATGAGTGTATCAGCTGTGTCTGACCACCTACCTGTGCAAAATTCTATGCCTGTAATCCAGAAGAGAGGTGGATTTTCTCAGCTCTTCTTTGAGGCTGTGATTGATATTTAAATTACAAAGCTGAATGTTCATGTTACTATTCTTTCTGTTCATATTGTAGCCATTGTATATATTGTTTTGCTTGTCCTGTTTACTTCGCTCTGCATCAGTTGAAGTAAATCTTCCCATTTTGCTGTAAAGGGTGGGATATCATCTCCTCTTATACGGGTCATGACACTCTTCAGAGAATGGGTGTTTGTCAGAAAGATGTAGGATAATAATCCTTTCTGGGATTAAGCTGATTGTAGGATGAGGGGAATATAGCTCTAGAGCTCAAAGGCACCCAGAAGTTGTTTAGTTGAATCTTCTCATTTTGTGGATGAGAAAATTAAGGGCCACAGACATTAAGTAACTTACCTAAGGTCATACAAACAGAACCAGAAGAGCGATTTGAGCCCTGGTCTTCTGATGCTAGGGTCAGTCCTCTACTACTTGGATTTAGGATAGCAGACATATAAATGATTATGGGGCCCATTTCTTTCTTGGTTATTTTCCTATTGTCTTTGTGTTCTTCCCTGAATGTTGAATAATGCTGGACACAAAGCAGATACTTAATAAAAGCTTTTTTGATTAAGTGACTGGACCTGACAGAGCATGTGGGTTGTTGTCATAGCCTTACAAAACCAAGGTCACCTGATGCCACAATGAGGGGACAGACTAACATGATTAAAATCAAGTTTGGATTTTGCAAAACATGCACCACACTTAGAACTGGACCTTGGAACTCCCCCCAAAATTCCCTAGTATCTGGATAATTTGTCAATTTGTCAAGTCCTATGTTCCATCTCAAAACCATGGTCTCTATAGTTGGAGATTTTTATCCTAGACTTTTCCAGTACAACCAGAGTTAGTTTCTGTTATTTTTTACTCAATGGCATCTTCACTGCTGTACCTCAGGCTACTGGCAAGAAGGAGCATCACTTAAAAAGTAATTTAGCAAATAAGTATACTTCCCCTAGGGTACAAATAAAAGGAAAAGTTGTGGGAAATAGCTAATGTAAGCAAAAGGTGCCTTGGGGGAACCCTAAGAGTCACTTCTTTCAAACCAGCAATAACTTCTGGTGCTATTGGTCCTGAGGCAGCAGCAGTCAACATTGTTTAAAAAAGCTCCCTGATGGTGTACTCATTAATTAACTGCACTGTTTGTTGATTCAAGATTGATTCAGTTGGTTCTCTGGAGAGTGTTTTTGGAAACTCAGTAATGCCTTGATGCAGAATTTCATCTTCAGGCCCTAAATTCCCAGGATGGTGCTTTACTGGGACATATAGAAGATGAAGTGAAAAAGAGAATTTGTTAGATAAAAATGATAATCAAAATATTTTAAATTCAGATGTAATTTTTGAAGATTTTCCCCACAGAGCTAAAAAATTACCTGCAGCAAAGTTTGACTGACAGGCAGGCTTTAACAAACAGAGAAGAAGACAAATGGCATGCAAAACAGATAGGGAAGTATTTGCTGCTAATTACTTGAGAAAGCATTTTAATTAAGTTGTTAGCCAATTAATGCCTCATTTTTATCATTCCATAAATATTTAAACATGTTTCATAAACTTTTCTTCTTATGGAAACACTTGCAAATGTTGTTATGGAGTTTCTTAGGGATCTCTTAATGTAAAAATTATATAGTTTAGTAAAGTTTTATTTGCTATTCTCATGAATAAGTAAGTAAATAAATCTGTCTTGTTATTTAGGTAGCTAAAAGCTAATCTTCAATCTAGCTTCAGTAATGTTTCCTTCTATTTCTCTTGTGATAGTACATACTGCACATTATCTGTATGGATAATTTTCAGATTTATCTTTGCAATCCTAACTTCTTACTCGACCTCCAGTCTATCATCTCCAACTGCCTGGTGGACATCTCAAACTGGATGTCCTATAGACATCTTAAACTCAACAAATTCTTTCCCCAAAAAACCAACCACCCAGGCTTCAACCTAGGGGTCATCTTCAACCCTTCACTCTTTCTCAGTTTCCATTGCCAAGTCCTATTGATTGTAACTTCCTAACATCTCTCATATATGTCTCCTCTTTTCTGACATTGTTATCACCATGTTGTAGACCATCATCATTTCACTGTTGTTCAATTGAAAATAACCTAGTGGTTGGTCTACTTGTCTCAAACTTATCCCAACTGCAACCCATCTTTCATTCTGCTGCCAAAGGAATCTTCCTAAAACACAGGCCTCACTACGTCACCCTCTTTTCTGTAACCTCTTGTAACCTATTACCGCAAGGATCAAAAATAAAATGACCTGTCTTACTTTTAAAGCCATTGGTAACTTGACTCCTTCCTACATTTCCATTCTTGTTATACCTTACTTCCTTCATATACTTTACAATTCCATGATGTTGATTTCCTTGCTATTACTTATACAAGTAACATGCAAATTTTACTGACTGTCCCTCATGTCTGGAATTCTCTTTTCATCTCCATTTTCTGGCTTCTTTCAAACCTCAATTCCAATGCCATATTTTTACAAGAAGCCTTTTTCAATAATCCTTGATGCTAGTGCCTTCCTTCTGAGATTATCTCTAATTGATCCTATCTATACCTTGCTGTACATAGTCATTTGCATGTTGTCTAGACTGTAAGATTATGAGCACCTTGAGGGAAGGGATTATTTTTGCCTTTCTTTGTATCCCTAACACTTTTATTAGTCTACCTGATGCATAGTAGGTACTTAATATTTGTGGACTTGTCAGAAAAACTGAAGTGAGATAAAATCATTTCATGGTTAGAGGGCTTGCCTTATTGTCAGGAAGACTTGGATTCAAGTCCTGCCTATGACATATATGAGCTCAGTGATCATGACCAAGTAACGCGACATCTCAATACCAGTTGCTTATCCATTTGGTGGGAGAAGTTTTTTGCAAAAGGAGTCCCAAGTAAAAACAGAGATCCAGTTCCCCTCCCTCCTAAAAATCAGTATATAAATTTAGCTTCTCCTTTTGTACCTACTGTCTCATGCTGATGCAGCCTATTCTTTTTCTCTCCAGACTTTTATGTAGAACACTTCATTGCTTGATTATATATTAAAATAGTGACACAATCTCCATTAATGAACAACTGCCACTGTAGCAGCTATAAGAAGGCATAAGAAAGTAATATGGAGATAATTAATCAAGTAGTACCAGTGTGTTTAAGTATAATATTTTTAATCAAGGTTAGGAAAATAATACCAGATGGATTTTTAAAACCTTTCAACAAATACAAATTGCCTAATTCTCATACAACCAAAACCTTTAACCGTGCTAGAGCCCTACAAATTAAAAAAGAAAAATTAAAGATAACACAAGAGAAGGATCATCAAGAGTTTGTTCTTACAGAGTTTCAGCCAAGTTTGAGATACCCAATCAATAGATATTGAGCTAAAAGCATTTGCTCAAAAAAACAAAGTATCTGCATCCTGTATTTCATACAGTTATAGTATTTGCTAATTCCATCACAAAAAGGCACCTTGATATCTCACTGTTCACAATTAGACACTCTACTACATTTAAGGACCATGGAAAGTTTGTGCTCAGGGTTTTAGGAAAAGGAGAATTCATCTCATCTTGACAGTAAGTTGTATTTGCCTTTCATTTTATTGACTATATGGGGCCTAAGCAAAAGGAGTAGCATGACAAATTGCATAAAAACCAGTAGCCAGTCCACTTTTTTACTAAGCAGTTGGTTGGCATGCAAGACAGTAACAAATAAACCCCTTGCTTCCTCCCCAACCATTTCATGAATAACTATTTCTTGAATGGAAGTTAATTGTAATATTTTGCTAATATCTAATCTTTAAATAACTATTTGGTAGAATACTATCATCAAGATGAATGAGTAAGGAATTGTCCTCAGAATGGTAAGAAATGGGCTATACGAAGTAAAGTAATGACAGCAGCAGCAGCAGCACTAACAAAATAGGGAAAATGAAAGAAATCCACGTAAGGAATACTTCAAAGAAAAATAATTAATAAAACTAAAGAACTTAATAAACAAAAATAAGATCCTAAAACAATTGATAAATATAAGAAGATACAATAAACTGAGGAGAAATCTCCAGAAGAATAAGATATTTGAATAGCAACAATAAGAATGCCAGAAATGAAAACTTAATCCTACACTCTTCTAAGTGATTAAGAAATTTAAAAGAATTAGAAGAAGTTATAAAGAGGGAAAACCACAGTTCTTAAATGATTCAAAGGGTTAAACAGGGGAACTGATGATTTAAAATAAAAAGATGAAAAACAGTGAGCATATTGAAAATGATCAGAGTGGACATAAAAATGTAACTATGTGTATGTATGTATGTGTGTGAAAGAAAGAGATCATATATATATATATATATATATATATATATATACAAGATAGACAGATGTACATATATGATACGAATAAATACCCATATCTTCAAATGAATGTGATTTCATTGATGTGAATTTTCTGTTGAATTGTTCTCATGATAATCATTCATGTTTGCCCACATCCATACAATTCTCATCTAAGTCCTTCCAAAAGTTTGCCAAATCAATTCTGTGAATATGCTGGGGAGTCTTCTTTTCTTTTAATTGATATCATGAGGATATAAGTATAGCCCATAAGATGTCCATCAACATGACTATTCTATTTGTTTGGTATAATACATCTGTTTGAAGACAAACTTTGTTCTGGTTCTTCATTCTTTATGTATTATGTATTGCACTCATGTTTGCATCTACCTCCATTACCCTGTGATTGATTATTTATCTTTAATTCACCTCAGATGGCAGTAATCAGTTATTTGCATACATATGATAATAAAATAAAAATAGCAAAATGGGAAGGACATTTGAAACCTCTATAAACCAAAAAAACAAAACTAGTATATCAAATTTCATAAGACAATCTGAGAATAATTGGCTACCAACAAAAGCAAATGATGAAACAGAAAGCTTGGATACCATATTTCAGAGGAATTCATAAAAGGTAATTGTGCAGAAGTGAACATCAATGTAGAGAGTGAACATCAAATTGATAGAAACCATAGGACATCATCAAAGAAGAGCCCTAAATTGCTCTCAACCAGAAATGTAGCTGCTAGCTTCCAAGGCTTCAACATTGGAGAAAATCTTAAAAGCAGGTAGAAGGAAGAAGCTAATACATGAAAGTAATCTAGGTCAAATTGCAAAGGACAATTCATCAAAGAAAAAAGTAACTGGAATAGGTTATATAAAAAACCAAAGATAATTGACTTGCATCCCAGAATAACATATACATAAAGTTGAATATTTTTATATATGCAAAAACATGAGGAGCTTCAACTAGATTGTGGATTTTTTTACTCTCCTTTAAATAATAACTTATTCATAATGCACTTTATGTTTCAAAATGCTCTTTCCTAACAGCTACTTTATGGTAGGTTGTATAAGCATTGCTTCTACTTTAAAGATAAGGAAACAGAGGCTTTAAGAGGTTAAGTTAAAAAAAATCATATCCATGATTACACAATTAATAAACATTTGAAGTGACATTCAAAATCCAGTCTTAAGATTCAGATTGAAAAAGATTAGCTACCATATGACTCTGCCTCTCAGAAATCCAAAGTAAGCAAAGTCTTTGAAAGGAAAATACTAGCTCCCAAAAAGGAATTACAAAAAGAAACAAGTTAGTATAGCATGAAAGCTTAGTTAGAGAGTAGTACTTCTTAGAAGTATAACATTTCCAAACGAGTTATTCAATTCAGATCTTGGTGGCCATTATCCACTGACATTCCCTTCTCAGACACACTCAGAATATTATCCCTCCTTTTTCAAAAAAATAAGCAACTTGCTCAGTTTCCTTTTCCACTTACTCCTTTCCTCATGTTAGGGCACTTAAATATACATTCTGATAGTCCCTAAAGTACCCTAACTTCATAGTTCCTCAGTTTATTTACCTCCTATGACCAAATTCTCCATTTTTCTTGGGGTAGACACAGGGATGGTTATACCCTTGATCTAATCACCCACGAGTAGTTCATTTCTTGAAGAACCATGAAATTCCTGTTATCATAATGTTTTACCATTTCATCTTTCCCTTTGCCTTATACTCACAAACCTATTCTTTGTCCTTGCAATGAATTAAAATTGTACCAATCAACCATGCCTTAACTATACTCTCTTCCCTTCCCAACCCATTTGGGAACCTGTTCAACATTACTCAATACTTTATTCTCAAACTCCTTAGTCACTTGTCCTTTCACTAATCAAATACTTCCAAACTTTGTCCCTAGACTTCTCTCACTGTCTCTCTCTTTTGCTCCCACTTACATGCTACTCGAAGAAGCTAAAGGAAGTCACAAACCTGTACTGATCAGTTCCACTAAAAATGTGTGATATCTAATCCCAACTGGACACTCACTGAAGAAGACCATCCCTCCATTCCTTTGTAATAGATTCTTCTATCCAACTTCCCAAATTGGTCATTTCAAACCTCTTCCCTTTTCAAGCCTTCCTAGCACTCTGTCTCTTTGCCTTTTCTCTCAGGATCTTGCCTTATACTTCAAAAAAAGAGAGGCCTTTCACTCCAAGCTCCCTCTTCTCCATTTTTATCTCACAGCTCCCAGATATCACCTCTTACTATTTCCTTCTTTACTCCAGTCTTCCTTCATAGTTGCCAAAATAATTTTCCTAAATCATAAATCTGACCAACTTATTCCATAAATTCCAGTGGTTTCCTCCATTTGCAAATATAAACTTCTCTGTTTAATATTTTGGTCTCTTTATAGAGTGACTCTTTTGTGTCTTTCTAGACTTATTCAACATTACTTATCACCCTCATCCAATATGTACTCTATGCTATAGCTCACCTTTACTGGCCTGGTTGCTATTCCTAATTCTTGGGGTCCGTCTCATGTCTCTAAGTCTTTGCATTGACTGTCAATTATGTCAGGAATGCTTTCCTTTTCTACATCTGTGCTTTTTCAAATTTTTTTCTTTCTTCAAGACTCAACTCAAATGTCATCTGCTACAGAAGGTCTTTCATCATTCTCACAGCTACTAGTATATTCTTCTGTAAGGTAACCTTGTGTTTCCTCTGAATGTATCTTACATTTAATTGTATGTGCATGTGTTTATAGACATGCATGCATACACATGTATATGTGTTGTCTTTCCAATTAGAATGTAAACTCTTTGAAATCAGAGACTATTTTTGCTTTTCTTTATATTTTCATCATGGCTCCAATACAAGACAGTTAGTAGATACTTAATATATGATTGTTTGATTGATTGATTTAATATCTAAATCTGTGGGAATTTCACACATATTAACAATGTAAATAAAGACTAAGATGAAAAAAATTAGATTAAATACATCATCAAAAAATAGTATTATTTGAGTAGAATTAAAGTACATTTCCCTCTTTTCTATTAACAATTAGCAAACAATAAAAGTGGAAAGTAACATGTAGTATCAGAAGCAACCTCATTATTAGGTGGTTGGATTTTTTTTTTTAACTCTTTTGTTGTTCCACACAAGTCTTATCCCTGTACCTTATTGTGTCATGGAGGAGACTTTGGTTATGCCAATGGAGTGAGATCTGGAATGTTTTATCATTCTAGAAAGGCATGTGTGTTTCCCAGGGGCAGAATTTGTTTGTTTTGTGAAGATCAACCCTAGCTCAGTATAGAAAGGCTAATCAACGATAGGTTGATCATTAAGGGTTGGATTCATTGATCAAATCAACCAATTAAACAAAGCTATAAAATGGTACCAAATTCTGTGCAATCCTGTTTAAATTGTGCAAAACAGTGTCTCAGCAGTGGAAAAGGAATGGAGGAATGCTAAAATTTCTAAATATTTTATATTGTCTCTACAGGTTATTTTTACTGTTACCACTATAAATTTGAGATAATAGATAACATTTATGCAATATATTGAGGTTTACAATGTACATTTCAGAGGCTGGATTTGAACACAAGTCTCCTTGATTTCAAGTTCAGTTCTCTTTCCATTGTGCTCCACAATGTAGGATGTTCTTGACCCATGACATACTTCGGTAGGAAATAAATCATATCAACCTCAACATTTTTTTTATGAATAAAAATAGGAGATAAATAAAAGTTACAGCTTAATGGAAAGGTGGCTTGAGCATTCTCCCTGAAGGGATAAAGATGTTGTCTAAATTGGTTTTATTGTAGAACAAAAGGAAAAATGAAATATAATTTCAATGTTATCTAAAATTGCTGGTCTCATAATATTATTTGTAAAAAAAAAATAGCATGAAGATATTTGGTGCTAATGTACCATCATATTTTACAGAGGAGGAAGAGGTAGAAGAGTTCATTAATTACTTAATTAAAATCTCATTTAAATTAATATATGCTCTAATATTCTATTATTTCAATGCTAAGATGAGCAGAGGGGAGAAATGAAAAAAAAAAAAAGGAATCTGTGTCTCTGAAAGAGGCCAAAGCTTATGCACTATGTAGAAGACTCATCCCTATGTATCAAGGACCTTTTCTTTATGAATAGTCAGAAGACACAAGTTAAACTACCAAAATATTATTATAGAGAGCTTGAAAAAATAATAACAAAATTCATCTTGAAGACTAAAATGTTCACAATAGAGAATTAATGAAAAGAAATGCAAGGGAAGGTGACCTAACCATACCAGATCTTAAATTGTTTTATAAAGTAGCAATCATCAAAACTACTTGCTGGTACTAAGAAATAGAGTGGTTAATCAGGGGAATAGGTTAGATATGAAAGACACAAAAGTCAATGACTATAGTAATCTACTGTTTGATAAACCCAAAGACTCTAGCTTCTGGGATAAGAACCCACTATTTAATTTTTAAAAACTGTGGGGAAAACTGGAAAACAGTATGGCAGAAACAAGGCATAGACCAAAATCTTATACCATATACCAAGATATCAAGGCAGTTTTCAGATGAAGAAATTAAAGCTATCTATATGTGAAAAAAGTGCTCTAAATCACTATTGTTTAGAGAAATGCACATCAGAACTACTCTGAGGTAACACATCACACCTATAATACTGGTTAACATGACAAAACAGGAAAATGATAAATGCTGGAGAAGATGTGTAAAAGTTGGAACATTAACTCATTGTTGGTGGAGCTGTGAATTGAACCAACCATTCTGGAAAGCAGTTTAGAACTGTGCCCAAAGGCTATAAAACTGTTCATACCCTTTGACCCAGAAATACCACTTCTAGGTCTGTATCCCAAAGAGATCATAAAAATGGGAAAAGGACTCACATGTACAAAAATATTTATAGCCTCTTAAAGAATTAAAAATTGAGGGGATAGTGATCAATTTGGTAATGATTGTAATGGAATAATTTTGTGCTATAAGAAATGATGAGCAGGTGGACTTCAGAAAAACCTGGAAAAACTTACATGAACTGATGCTGAATGAAGTGAACAGAACCAGGAGAACGTTATGTAGAGTAACAGCAACATTTTGTGATAACTTATTTTGATAGACTTAGCTTTTCTCAGCAATGTAGGGATCTAAGACAGCTCTGAAAGACTCATGATGGAAAATGCTATCCATATCCAGAAAAAGCACTATGGAGTCTGAATACAGATTGAAGCGTACTATTTGCTTTCTCTCTCTCTCTCTCTCTCTCTCTTTCTCTTTCTCTCTCTGTCTCTCTGTCTCTCTCTCTGTCTCTGTCTCTGTCTCTCAATCTCTCTTTTTGTTATTTTGTTTCTTTTTTATCATGGTCCCTCCCAGTGATTCTAAATCTTC
This sequence comes from Pseudochirops cupreus, assembly GCA_028627135.1. Lineage (NCBI taxonomy): Eukaryota > Metazoa > Chordata > Mammalia > Diprotodontia > Pseudocheiridae > Pseudochirops > Pseudochirops cupreus. The sequence goes on along the minus strand of CM053580.1, from coordinate 375,065,584 downwards.
TTTACAACATGACTCATGTGAAAAAAATGTTTAATATGAATGTTTATGTGGAGTTTATATCAGATTGCATGCCATCTTGGGGAGGGACAAGAGAGTGAAGGGGAGAAAATTTAGAACTCAAAATCTTATGGAAGCGAATGTTGAAAACTAAAAATAAATACATTTTTAAAAAGAAGGTCAAAAGGGGGCAATTAAGTGACACAGTGGATAGAGCACTGATCCTGGAGTCAGGAGCACCTGAATTCAAATATAGCCTCAGACACTTGACATTTGTTGGTTGTGTGACTTTGGGCAAGTTACTTAACCCCAATTGCCTCAAAAAAAAAAAAAAGAATAGTCAGGAGATACTAGATAGCATCCAGCACCAAATAACATTTTTTTGAAATGCTGAAATGATACTACATCTTCATAAACAGGACACATTTGTTTACTGAGGTGGGATTTGTTTCTGAATCAGTTTTGTTAGCATAGTAAATCCATCAAACTCTTAGGACAAAGGTCAAAATCAATATAAAATCAGAAAACAATTAAAATGAAAAGATAATGGGAATTAAAGTAGGTTCATCTAAGCAAACTATTAAAGTAAAATGGGAATGGGATTAAAGAGCAGATTTAAAGAGCACAGCCTGAGAATCTCACCATTTCCTGTGAAAAAAAATTTAACCAATTTAAAAACCATGTGAACGTAAAATCAAAATGAGAAACTGAAAAAAAAACTCTAGAAAAACCACATAGAAATTAACCCACAAATGCTTGATTTCCTACCCAAGTGGAGAACTGTGGAAGCCAAGGAAACATGCATTTTAAATTAAATTTATTTATAAGACTTTACTGAGAAAGATATTGGAAGATTATGGATAAAAGCATCTTATTAAATAGCAAAAAAAGAAAAAGAGAAAATTACAGAAAGCTTGATAAGATACTCGATTAGTCCACATCTTCTGGGAAGCATTTTTAAATGAAACTAGAATAACAAAAATTTCTATTAATACAAATATATTTTCTCTTCAGTGATAGTGAATTCAGTACATTTAAATTCTGATATTACAACCTTCAATGTGCAGTATGAGAAAATAGAAATGACACAAAAAAAGAAAGATGGAAAAAATTAGCTAGGTAGTTCAGAGTAAATATACACAAAGAAGGTCTGTGCTTGTGTTGAGACAATTTGGAGGACTCTGAGGGATAACTTGTCAATTTATCTTAATAAAAGAAAAGATACCACAACCTTGGAAAAAAATTCTTAGATGTAGCAACTCCCTAAAAAGGTGATCAAGAAAACATAAATAACTCCTTTGTGTGTACTCTATTCCTTCCTCAAGCCAATTCAGATGAGAATAAGGTTCACTCATCCCCTCTGCCCTCCCCATTCTTCCCCTCTATTGTAAAAGCTTTTTCTTGCCTCTTTTATGTAAGATAATTTCCCCCATTCTATCATTACCTTTCTCCTTCTCCAAACATATTCATCTCTTACCCCTCAGTTTTGTTTTTTAGATATCATCCCTTCATATTCAACTCAACCTGTGCCATGTGTGTGTATACGCACACACATAATATATATAATACACACACACACACACACATACACACACACACACACACACAAATATCATCTTTCCTTGTAGGAATATAAACAGTTCGACTTTAATAAGTCCCTTATGATTTCTCTTTCCTGTTTACTTTTTCATGTTCCTCTTGATTCTTGTATTTGAAAGTCAAATAGGGGTGGCTAGGTGGCACAGCAAATAGAGCACCGGCCCTGGAGTCAGAAGGACCTGAGTTCAAATCCAGCCTAAAACACTTAACACAAATACTAGCGGTGTGACCTTGGGCATGTCACTTAACCCCAATTGCCCTACCTTCTTCCCTCCAAAAAGCAAAAAAAAAAAAAAGTCAAATATTCTATTCAGCTCTGGTTTTTTCATCAAGAATGCTTGAAAGCCCTCTATTTATTGAATGTCCATTTTTCCCCCTGAAATATTATACTCAGTTTTGCTGCGTAGATGATTCTTGGTTTTAATCCTACCTCCTGTGACCTCCAGAATATCATATTCCAAGCCCTCCAGTCCCTTAAGGAAGAAGCTGCTAGATCTTGTGTTACCCTGATTGTGTTTCCACAATACTCAAATTGTTTTATTTTGGATGCTTGTAATAATTTCTCCTTGACCTGGGAACTCTGGAATTTGGCTACAATATTCCTAGGAGTTTTCCTTTGGGGATCTCTTTCAAGAGGCAATCAGATTCTTTCTATTTCTATTTTACCCTCTGGTTCTAGAATATCAGGGCAGTTTTCCTTGATAATTTCTTGAAAGATGATATCTAGGCTCTTTATTTGATCATGACTTTTAGGTAGTCCAATAATTTTTAAATTATCTCTCCCACATCTATTTTCCAGGTCAGTGGTTTTTCCAGTGAGAAATTTTGCATTGTCTTTTATTTTTTCATTCTTTTGGTTCTGTTTTATAATTTCTTGATTTCTCATACAGTCATTAGCTTCCATTTCCTCCATTCTAATTGTAATTATTTTCTTCAGCGAGCTTTTGGACCTTTTTTTTCATTTGGCCAATTCAGCTTTTTAAGTCATTCTTCTCCTCATTGGCTTTTTTGACCTCTTTTGCCATTTGGGCTAGTCTATTTTTAAAGACATTATTTTCTTCAGTCTTCTTTAGCAAACTGTTGACTTGTTTTCCACAATTTTCTTGTATCACTCTCATTTTGCTTCCCAATTCTTCCTCTATTTCTCTTATTCGTAATTTCCTTGGAGACTTTTGATGTAGGAACTTTGACTTTGTTGTCTTCTTCTGTTTGTATGTTTTGATCTTCTTTGTCACCAAATTAAGATTCTTCAGTCTGAGGTTTTTTTTATGCTGTTTGCTCATTTCCCCAGTAAATTAGTTCACTTTTTAATTCTTTATTAAGGTAGATCTCTGCTTCTAGTGTGTTTGTGGGGGGTGGAGAGGAATGGGGCGGGGGGTGTACTATCCCAAGCTTCAAGGGTTTTGTGCAGCTGTTTTCAGAGATACTTCTAGAGACCTGTAAATTTTCAGCTCTTCCAAGGTATAATCAAAGGAAAGGTGTTTACTCCTTTCCTGGCCTATGCTCTTGTCTGTGAGTGATGACAAGCATTCTTTTCTGCCTTGGAACTGTGATGAGGATGTCCTCTCCACCACAGCCACAAGCTGCCTTCCTTCTCACCCTGGGACTGCCACCTAGGACTGTGACCTAGATCCAAGCAGGGAAAAAAAAAGAATCCTGGCTTACTGGCAGCAAAGAGATCCCTGTAATCTCCCTCTGATCAGCTGCTGGATCCCCACACCATCTGTGGGCCCAGAGCTCTGGAAATAGCTGTTGGTGCTGCTACTGCCACCACTGCTGCTACCACCTTCATTGGCCAGGGGCTGGGGCCAGACCACACTTTTCTCTCACCCAGGCCTGACAGTTTTCCCATTAACTTTCCATGCTGTCTTTAGAGTTTGTGGGCTAAAAAGTCTGGAAACCATCACAACTGCCAGTCATTCAGTCCCCTTAAGCCTGCTCTGGCCTTGTCTATGCTGTTGGGGCCCATGCTGGACTATGTTCCACTCCTAGCCCCATGTGATAGACCCCTCCTGTCAACCTTTCAGGCTGTCTTGGGCTAGAGATTTGTTTCACTCTGTTATTTTGTGTGTTCTGCAGCTCTAGAATTTTAGAGTCATTTTTACAGGTATTTGAAAGGGTTTGGGGGATATCTCAAACAAATCCCTGCTTTTACTCTGCCATCTTGGCCTAAAATTTCTAAAGGATGTTTTTACAATAAATTCTTCACATTTTGTCTTCACTATGTATTTATTGAACTTCAGGGAAATAGCTCTGTTTGTTTTTATAACTTAACATGTACTAAAAGGATGACAGGTAGTCACATGCAATCCACATGGGATTCTAATGTGACAGTTAATGCATTTTCTAATGTTTTGACCATCCCTCTGAAGCTGAAGTCAATGTATATCTTGAAAGAAGTTACTCTAGGTTTGAGTTACTACTCCCTGCATCTTCTAGTTTTTCAGTATTATCTTTCTTGTTAATGAGGAATTTTGTGACCATGAAACTAGCTGTCAAAATATTCCTTTGAAGATTAGAAAAGTCTGGTTTTCTGGCATGGTTTCCCCTAATTCTGTCCCAATATATTCTTTATTTGCATAATAACAGGTTCTGGGGTATATTGACTGCTCATGGAAGATTAGCACCTCTGATGTGAAGGTTTGCTGAGCCTCCAGGGCTGCCCATCCAACTGTCACCCACCTTTCTCCTGTGGCTCCAAGAAGCTGTAGCATAGGCAGCAGCCACTCTCCAGTAAAACTATCTCAGCAGACCAGTTAAACCAAGCTGGAGGCAACCAATAGTCCTCAAGCCCATCAGTGAGTGAGGGGAATGTCTATCCCAAGCATGTAAAGACTTTTTCCAGCAGAATGGATGGATGAAAAAAAATTGTTGCAATGCCCATAAAGGTAGTTGAAGCAGGCATTGTGGAGTGCTTAGAACTTGGTGAGACATTGAAGATGCCAAGGTCATCTATTGCATTCTGTACTATCACTGGTTATCTTGCCTTTTTTCTTGTCAATGGACATCAATGACACTGGAAGAGAAAGTGAGACTGTTAACTTTGTTCAACTCTGCCTAACGATCTCAAAGTTATTATATCAGAGAGATGAGACTCAGACCTAGGTATTATGACTACAAAATCCATTACTTTTTCTATTTCACCAAGCTTGTATTTCTTCTAGCTATTGTTTTACTAGAAAATAAATGGAGAATACATTACTAAGTGTTTTGAAAATAGACCAGGGCTGGGAAACCTGCAGCCTTGAGGCCACATGTGGCCCTCTAGGACCTCCAGTGTGCCCCTCTGATTGAATCCAAATTTCACAAGACAAATCCATTAAAAAGAAATGAGGTAGTTCTAGTTCTACAAAATCATAATTCTAGCAACTATACATATTAGAGACCTAGAGAAAAGCATCCAGGACCAAATTAGCTTCAATGAGAGGAACTCTGTGAAATAAATAAAGAAGATAAGATTCCAAAAGTTTGTGTATCTTTCCTGAGATCACATGACTAGAAAGTGGTAGAATCAGAATTTTAACCTCATTCTTCTGAGTCTAAGGCTATTTGTGCTAGAGTACAGGTGGAAGATGAAAAGATATAAGCATTGTGTCAGGGACCAGACTACAAATCTGGACCCCAGTATTTACTAGCAGCATGATGTTGGCCAAATCACTTAATGTCTCTGAATAGCAGTTTTCTCATTAGTAAAACAGGGATAATGATACTTGGATTATTCTTTTAATAGATAGCTCCTGGGGTTAATAATGAACAAAGTGCTTGTAACCCTCTCAAAGCATTTTTACATAGTATAAAAATTTTATTTCAAAGTAAAATCATAACATCAGCTTACAATTATTTGCACAGTAAATCATAATAAAATTATTTTTAAAATTTTGTTAAGAGGCAGCTCAGTGGCATAGTGAATAGAGCATGATTTGTTGTCATTGGTCCTTTTTGAAAACAAAAGATCAACAAAAATATCCAGGTCTAATAAATTCTTGATCTTGATAGGTTGCCAAATTCCATGGTTCCTCTTCCAGGGCCCCAGCCTGAATTCAGCCAACCATCAACTGGATTCACAGGAAGGCAGCCCTCAGCTCCTCATTCAGTTCCTTGTCCAGTTCCTGCTCCATATTGAAGCTCACAGTGATGAGTTCACCTCAAGTCCTTTGCAGTTTCTGTTTCTGGGAAGACAAAGTTTACCAGAGCCAAAACAACATTCATGCACATTGTGGGCACTATCAATTCACTTTCTACCTGTGAAATCAACACAGACCCACAAACAAGGTCTGAGAAATCAATACAAATCATCAGTGTCATCCCAGGACCTCTGAAATCATCCTCCAGGACTTCTGTAAACAGACAACAAGAAAATTCTCTTTCATGGCTTCCGAACTAGCAGTAAGGTCCCAGAGCTTCTGTAACAGCAGCAACATCCTCTATCAGCAGACAGAACTGACAAAGTAACATCAACACAGACAGACAAAGTGCTGGCCACCACAAATGTCCTCCTTCTCAGTTCTGTTCAGTCCCAGCTTGTACTCCTCCTTTTATGTGGTGGTTCTCCTTCCTGTCCCACCCTTCCTGTTGCATCAGCAAGTTCCTCCCACCTTCAAATCACAAGGGACTCAAATAAGGTGCTAAATATTTAAATAGCTGAAGCAAGGTGCTAAGTACTTCTTTGCTTGCCATTACAATGCTAAACATTTTTGCAAATATCATTTCATTTGATCCTAACAATGACCTTGGGAGGTAGATGCTAGTACTATCCCCATTACACAATTGAGAAAATGGAGGCAAACAAAGGTCAAGTGACTTGCTTGGGGTCACACAGTTGTTAAGTATTTGAAGTCAGATTTGAATAAAGATCTCCTTGACTCTAAGCCCAGAACTCTATCGTCTGCAGCAGCAGCTACCACTGATAGATGCCAGGGGGATACAAAGAAAGATAAAAGACAGTTTTCACTGGCAAGGAGCTCACAATCTAATGGGGTCTATAACCTGAAAACAACTTGTAAAAATTAGCGATATACAGGATAAATGGCAAATCATCAAGAGAAAGAAAGCACTAGGATTAAGGGAGAGATAGGGAAAGAGTTTTCCTGTAGAAGTCATGATTTTAGCCGGAACTTGAAGGGAAACAGTGGGCAAAAACAAGGAGGGAAAGAATAATTCCAGGCACTTGGACAACCAGTGAAAATGCCTGAAGTTAGGAGTTGGAGTGCATTGTTCAAGGAGTGGCAAGGATGCCAGTGTAACTGAATCATAGAATACAGGGGCAGGGGCATGAAATTTAAGAAGCCTGGAAAAGTGGAGAAAGGGCAGCTTATGTGGGACTTTGAATGTCAAACAGGTGATTGTTGTTGTTGTTTTTTAATTTCATCTGGAATCGTAACATAGTATTTGGATGTTATTAAGTGAAGGGGAACTTTAGGGAACTACATTTGAAAGCTGGGAGGAGGACAGATTGGAATGGGAAGAGACTCGCGGCAGAGAGAACCAACAGGCTCTTACAATTGTCCAGATACAAGGCAATGAGGCCTGAACCAGGGTGGCGGCAGAGTCAGAGGAAAGAAGGGGACACATATGAGAGATGTTATAAAAGTAGGACTTGACAACAGAAAGGATAGGGGCTGAAATGAGGGAGAGAGAGTAAAAAGTTGAGGATGGTACATCCATCAGGAGGTTAGGGGACTGGGAGGGACGGTGGCACCCTCAAAAGTAATAAGGAAGCTTGGAAAAGAAATAGGGAGAAATGTGAGTTTAGTTTTTAGATATGCTGAGCTTCAGATGTCCACAGGATATCCAGTTTGAGGTGTCCCATAAGCAGTTGGAGATGGAAGACTGGAAATCAGCAGAGAGCTAGATAAGTAGACTTGAGAATCACCCGCATAGAGATGATCATTGAATCCATGGGAGCTGATCACTGATTGAGGGAAGGGGAAGGGAGGGAGGCTAGAACTGGGCCTAGGACAGAGCCCCGTGGGAAATCCATCCAGCAAAGGAGACTGAGACCAAGCAGTCAGAAAGGAAGAAAGAGAACCAGAAGGCAGTAGTTTCATGAAAACCTAAAAGAGTGTCAAGGAGAATGAAACTTGCATTTTAAACAGGACCATTGACCTTTTTTTTACTTAAATATACTTTCTTATCTCAAGAGAGAGTTCTGTTGTGTGTGCATTTTATGGTGAGGGACATCACTAGGAAGTTATGGTAACATAAACGATTTCAATTACATGTAGTTAGCAAGGCAGCTAATTGATATAGTAAGCAGGGTGCTGGACCTGGAATTAGGAAGAACTGAGTTCAAAGCCAGTTTTAGACACTCATTGTGTAACCCTGGGCAAATCACTTAACTTCTCTTTGCCTCAGCTTCCTGATCTGTAAAAAATAAGAATAATAATAGGATCTGTCTCCCAGTGTTATTGTGAGGATAAAATGAAATACTATTTTTAAAAGACTTAGGAAACCTTAAATTGCTGTGTAAATGCTAGCTATTATTAGTTATTATATAAAATGTAAAAAAAATCAAGACATTATAGTTAATTCAGGTAAAAAAGACAAAAACCTTTTTTTACATGTAGTGACCTTTTGAAAATAAGCAATACTGATATGGAACAAACGAGAAGTATTTGGGTCTCGTTATTCCATTCCCAATGCTCCTCTGCCCCTGTTGTTGTAGCCTAAAGAGAGTCAGTCAATAGGTATTTATTAAGAACCTACTATGTGCCAGACACTGATTGTGCTAAGCACTGAGGATACAGATAGGAAAAAAGAAATTCAGCTCCTGATCTCAAGTAGCTTACATTTGGATGTGCAAACACAACACAAAAAAGGAAGCTGAAAAAGAAGGAGGGGAGAAAGTACCTGTAAGGGAAGATGTAAGGGAAGAATAAAGTGTGAAGAATTATAGGCAAATGTGAATTGAAAATGAAGATTGACATTGGTGTCCTCCTTAAATGGAGGTTTTGGTAGGAATCTTCTACTCCACCTTAAAATTAGAGGGAACTCAAGGGTAGGTTAATGTGATCTTGCAAGATCAAGAAATTTCTGGAGCATGATGGAAAGATCCAAACAATTGCATCCAGTTAGGAAATGAAGAGAAGAATGTGGCATCTTCTTTTATCCCAACTCCCTAAATTAAAAAAAAAATGGGACACTCTACTCTTCCCTTGCAACACTGACAACTTTTTCCTTTGTTCCTGGTCTGAAATCTTCTGCCCATTACTTCCACTCTGGACTTTGTGAGTGTTCCTTTCCTTTTTCCCCAAATCAACTGCCTCCTAGGGGAAGCAAAGCAGCAACAGTGATTGTGGAAGAGAGTAAGTACAGATCAGTGAGGAAAAGTATACAGTAATCTAGAGTCAGATGTGGTGTCATAGCATATACCTATGTGATGCAAATGAAACACTATTATGTTTTGTAATCATTCTTTTCATTTTTTTTTTGATGGGGCTCAAATAGAAATGGTTCTGAGAGAAGTTGTTCTACTGCTTTATTTCTTTTATATTTAATATTCTTCAGATCATTTCACAAGCAGATAAAAGAGCTCCTTTTATAGTTGAATAAAAATATTAGGATGTAAGATCATACACTTAAGGTTCACTGAAAGCAACTTCAGTACACTAATAACAGCAGACAAGAATAATACCTCCTCCTGATTTTGATTTCTTTTGCTAGGTTTTGACATTTTGAAAGCTTTTTATTCCATGAAACTTGAAAATTTTGAGCATTTGGGGTGGTGGTCTTAAGTTTTTATGGATCAATGTTATGTGTGGATGTATATGGGAAACAGTTTGGTTTGTGATGAAGTTCCAGTCCTAACATATAGTTTACCATATGAATTCTACAGGATATTTTGTGGTCTATTTTTGTAGTTTGAGGATTTATTGTCTGTTAGTTCATGGAAGATAGTGAGCTTATGATATATAATTCTAGCCACCAAGTTGTGACTTGCTAGGTATTTAATAGATGTTAAAGTTTTGAAACCTGCATTGATTTCTTATACTATTTCTACCATTTCTTTGCATAGTGATAATAACATTTACAATAATATAATAATATCTCAGTCTTCTCATGTTTTTAAAGAGGTTCAGACAGAAGCAGGAAAAGGGCAAATGGATTTCCAACTGTTAGTCTTTCATATTTAGTGATCTATGGACTATTGTGCAGCACGATAAAATAATAGTAGTTGGATGCAAACTCACCTTCTATAGATCTCTCTGAAAACTACTTCAGGTTAATTCCTGTAGAAGACAGGACAATGGGAATCATAAATACCTCCTTTTGTTTCTACAATGTTTTAACATCTCCTATTAGGTACCTATATTTTGAAAGTTTTTGATTCTATGCAATTTGGAGACTATAAATGTTTGATAGGGGGATATATTAAAAATGTTTTTCTTAGATTTTTATGGATCAATGTCATATTTGGGTAATAATTTCAAGTAATAGTTCTATCTATAATATTTTCTTTTTGTAGAACTGGTTTTGTTATTGTTGACTTCTCTAGAATATTTGAAGTTTGCATTTGTAGTAGAGGGATTTATAATTTGTTACTTTATAAATGACAGTGAGAAGTGTAAAATTCTAGCCACCTGATTGTTACTTTCTAGGGCAATGGTTCTTAGCCTTCCTAATGCTGCAACCCTTTAATACAGTTCCTCATGTTGTGGTGACCCCCAACCATAAAATTATTTTTGTTGCTACTTCATAACTGTAATTTTCTACTGTTAAGAATCGTAATGTAAATATCTGATATGCAGGAAGTATTTTCATTGTTACAAATTGAACATAACCCACAGGTTGAGAATTCCTATTCTAGGGGAATTAGGTGATACTATATTTTTCAATCTGCACTAATATTTTGTACAGTTTCCATCTCTTAATTTCATAATGTGCATTGATTAAAAAAAAAAGTCTGGAGTCCTTAAGGAGAATACTTCTATAGTTTCTAATGGCAATGAATTGGTCTTCAGTTGCCATCATAAATCTTTCCATCTCTAGGAAAAAAATCTAAATGACTCAGCCATATATTTGACTTTTCTTTGTCAATATACTGTGGATTGAGTTCGTGTGGATGTCACCCACTGAGTGCCTTTTAATTCAATTATTGTATTAGCCATCTCATAAGCTCAGTTCAATTAAATCATCTTTGGTTACTTTTAGCAAATTCAGGGACATGTAACAGTTGCCAGTTTTGCTACTGATTTATTAAGTGAAACACATCTATTTTTTCCCAAAATATCTCTATAAGTACTTAACCTATATAGTATGTGGTCTGAGAGGATTTATCACTCCTCTTCCTCTTTTTTGATGAGAAAGTGTTAATTTTCTATAGTTGCCATCAGGTAATGATGTCTGTGTTTCCTTAATATAGTATATATTTTTGTTTGGACATGTTCTAGACCTCTCTTCAATTTTACTGTGCCAAAAATATACATCAACTAGTATGGTATAGGTGTTATTTGCTATAAATGTGGTTTTCCTCTTCCTCCTTTTATTCTTGCTCTTCTTGTTTTTGTTCTCCTTCTTCTTCATTATTATTATATTATCCAGAATTGTTATTATCATTATTATTATTAAAATGATCCAGAAAAATGTATTCCAAAAGCAACAGAGAAAAAAAAAGCTATCCATCAATATCTTTTAGATTTGCAGCCCTCCTTCTTTTAGGTTCTCAGCACATGCTCATTTGCATGGCTGCCCTAAAGCATAGCTCTGCCAGCAGCTAGACATCTGCAGGTGATTTCCTTCAGTTATTTGTTGGCACAAAGACACTAAAAGACTCAATTAAGGCAGTTTCATTGGAAGCAAAAGTCAAGCGGCAGGATCTTCTGTGCTTTGATATACACACACTGTGGTTTGAACTCACCTCACATAAATTTTCCATGCTGAGCCAGCACTAACTGCCAAAAACCAGAAAGCCAATCAAAAAAGAAGATGCCTTGGCTTTTTACATTCTTTGAAATAAGTGCTTAGCTGAGCTGCTGTGGTTATTAACATTTATGTGGCATCGAATATCAGGGATATGTTTTGTACTATCAATTCATGTCATCCCTACAGCATTCTTCTAAGTCAGGGGCTCTTTACCTGGAATTTGTGAACTTATTTTAAGATAAATAATTTGACAACTGAATTTGGTTATATATGGTTTTCTTGGGAATTTAAAAATATTTTTGAGAAGGGATCCATAGGTATCATCAACCAGCCAAAAGGGGAGGACAAAGGGAACAAGCATGTATTAAGCACCTACTATGTGTACTGTACTGCTTTGCAAATATTATCTCATTTGATACTCATTAAAAACCCTGGGAGGTACGTGTTCTTATTATTCCTGTTTTATAGTTCTGAAAGCTGAGATGAAATAATTTGTCCAGGATCACACAGCTAGTAAATTCCTGAGATAGGACTTGAACTTAGATCTTCCTGACCAGACCCAGTGCTCTATTCACTGGACAACCTGGTTTCTTCCAAGGGGTCTATCACAAACACACACACACACACACACACACACACACACACGCTTAAGAATTATTAAAGTAAAGGCTAACAAACCTTCTCTTTTTAAAAATTCAATTGCCATCATGATCACTATCATTGTCATCATCATAATCAGTAGTAGTAGTTGCAGCAGGAGCAACAATAGTAGTAGATATAGTAGAAGAAAAAAAGGAGAAAGAGGACGAGCAGGAGGAAGAGGAGAAGGAGGAGGAGAAGAAGGAAGAGAACGAGGAGGAGGAAGAAGAGAAGAAGGAAGAGAATGAGGAGGAGGAAGAGGAGGAGAAAAAGAAGAAGAATTTGGCATTTATATATAATTTTAAGGTTAGCAAAGCACTTTACCTATATCATCTTATTTTGAGTGGCACATGGGGTGCCAAGAAGAGCACATTACAGATTGAAAGCTAACTGCAGAGTCAGTGGTTCTGGGATGAGAACCTGGCTTCAAGTCCTTCCTATGACCCCTAGTGCCCAAGTGATCTTGGGGCAAGTCAATCTCCCTGAGCCTTAGTTTTCTTATTTATAAAATGAGAAGATTCCAATGAAGGTCTGTTTTAGCTCTGATCCTCTGAAATGACCCTAAGATCCTTTATTTATTATTTCTCTGAGGAGAAACAAGCACTGAATTCTGGGTTACACAAGAGACACATCGAGAACAGTAGTTCTCAGTGCTCCTGAAGGAACATTTCTGAAACTCCATCTGTCTTTCAAAAGAAATGTACTTGCAAGCTCCCTTCAATTCCATTTGCTGATGTTTAAAAAAAAATCACTTAACTTCTATAGAAAAATGAGTCTTGGACTTGTCTGTTGATGTTGGCCTTCTATTCTTGAACAGCTCATTTCTCTGAAAATGACTAAATTTAAGGTCATGGTGAGCCCTGCAAAATCCATCAATTGGCTCATTTAAACAAGCCCAAATAAAAGCCAAATCCAGACATTTTAAGCCAACTCAATTTTCAAATGATCAAATATTTTTATTCTTGTTACATCTTAACTAAAGTCATGTCCCTCTGTCCAAAAGCTCTAACAAGAACATGACTTGGAATTTTGCATGGTCAAGATAAGAATCCTCCATTGTACTTAGCCAGAGAAATAGGCGATTTATTCGTGAAGCAACAAAAACTTTCATGTTGTACAAATTTTTTAAGGGGGAAAAAATCAACATACAGCATCCAATGACAATGGTAAGACTGTAAATGAACTCCTGGCACATCCTTTGTTCTGGGCTGGAATACTCTGCATTGAGACTGCCCCTATTTAATAGCTTCTGAAAGATTTTCCTGCATAATGGCATTTTAGCCATCACTTTAATGTCAACAAACAAGGCAGATTAATGCTTATAATCCAGAGCTGTCTGCACTCTGCTTATTAGAATGGTAGTCAGCTCTTCATTAGAATGAATGGCATCTGATTCTATAAGCTAGTCACAACAGAGGCACCTTCTTGCTGTGGTGTCACCCTGCAGATGACAACGTAGGCCATTACGAATGACACTCCACAATTCGTTACTTCCTGCCTCAAATTGTAGTTAATCTTTCATCCAAACTGTACACATGTGCAGCTTTAAGTGGGCCATCACAGCAAGTACCCAGTAATGCTGCAAGCACATGGAGACTGACAGAAGGTAAATTGCTTGTCAGGAGGTCTGTATTTCAATTCGCAGCATATTCCAAACACGTTGTGGGTAAAGCTCTCCACAACAGCTGCTTTCATTGCTAACTATTTTTGATGTAAATGTCAATAAAGCTCCAGGCCCCTTCATATTTTGGGCCAAGACTGTCCATCTTTCCCTATGCAGGCTGGCAGCCTGACTTCCATTTATCTACTCTTAGGAACATGTCCTATAATAATGATTGTCTCTGGAGACCGTTTAGAGTGATTGAAAGCAGTGATTGGGACAATGGGCTGCTGAATTTCATTGCTGGATTGGGTTGACAGGTGACTGCTTTTATACCCTTTAATCTGGTGGGGGAGGAAATAAAATACATACACTTCTGTCTAGTCCACAGACAGTCACCTCTAGGCTGTAAGTCTATACTGGTACTTTTATCGTTCATTGAAACAACTTGAGGACCCTGGTTTATTGAACATTTACGGATCCCTCCAGTGGATCTTGTTTTTTGGTGTGTGTGTGTGTGTGTGTGTGTGTGTGTGTGTGTGTATTTTTAATGAGAAATCATGTGTTTTCCACAGAACTGCAGAAAAGAGAGTGTGCAATGGTTTAAAAATTAGTCTTGTGTGTGAATTCCTATCTAATTCTCATTAGGAATTTCCTTTTAGAGAAGTTACCTGCTTACCTGCAATTAGAAACTCTATGTCCTCGAAGTAATGCTCAAAGACAGATGGCTGAAGCTTGAACTTAAGCATACTAAAATTAAAATATATTGCAAAAAGTTAATTGGTGGACTCTTCTTTTGTGCATATTTGTAATATACATTTAATGATATGTATCAGTACACATATAGAATTATATACCTATATAATGTATATGCATGCATGCAATATGCATATATATGTATGTATTAGTATAGTATGGTAAATGTGGAAGTTTTTGTAGTTATTGCTGTTTTTGCAAACATGGTCTAAAATGCATTATGCTGCTTACATCAATTCATAGGACACATTGTATAGCATACTGCTGTTATATATGGCTTTGCAATGTAGTGATTTCTATGCATATCTTAGTTAATTTAATTTTAAACCCACCTATAAACCTTGTGGGCAAGGAACTGCACGAAGCATTGAAAATACAAACAAGAAAATACAGAATTGTCCTCAAAGAGGTTATAATCTAATTGTTTTACATTCCTTCTTATATCTTTGAATTCCACTATAGTACATACGGGATACCTAGAACATAATAATAGATGCTCAATCAATGTTTATTAAATAAATGACTGGTGTGAAAACAGTGCCCTCTTGATAATCTTTCCCTATTACAGTGAAGAAGACTGTATATCAATAGGTGCATGAGAAAATGATTTGACCATGACCTCAGTATGACTGAATCTGATATATTATGGTGCTTTAAATTAACTATGTCTTTGTTACATCTCTTTTTGGAAATTGTGTTCCCTACCCCTCAAACCACAAAGTTTTGTGATAAAAATTCTGTGACCTCTTTCTCTCTTTCTCTCTTTCTCTCTCTCTCTTCCCTCTTCTCCTCTCTTCTCCTCTCCTCTCCTTCTTCCCTTTCTTCCCCCAATCCCAAATCTCTGGGCTCTCCCAGGAAAAGTGGGAAGTCATGGTAAGAGCAGAAATTCTGGACCTGATATCACCAAACTGTGGGAAAAATTCACTCAGCACCAGCATCTGGTTCCCTGGCAGACCCCAAAGGCACTTGTGTCAGTAGCTTTAAAGCTCCCCATGAGTCTGTGTAGTTGCCTATGGTTACGCTGCAGATGGGTTCTGAGTTTCCTGATCTCTCTCTCTCTCTCTCTCTCTGTCTCTCTCTGTCTCTCTCTGTCTCTCTCTCTCTGTCTCTCTCTCTCTCTCTGTCTCTCTCTGTCTCTCTCTGTCTCTCTGTTTCTCTCTTTCTCTCTTTCTCTCCTCCCTCCCCAATCTGCCTCTGTCTCTTTTATAAACTGTCTTAGAATTATGAATGGAAATATTGCTTCTTTGATTTTTGTGATAACATTCCCCATCCCCTTCTTTTTGAAGGGTCACAGCAAGTTTCTATTTAATTTTTTTGTTCTTAGAATTTTACATCATCCATTGAGATAGTGGGAGACATAGAAGGATTTCCCCAGATCAAGTCTAGGAACTACTGCTTTACAACCACTTCTAAATAGCTTAGTTTCAAAGACTTTATATTTCTTTTTGCCTGAGATTATATAGAAAAGCAGGAATTTATAAATGGTCTGTGTTCCAAAGTTTATTTGTTGGTCAGTTATCGGCACTTCAGAATGTCCTTTCCCATAGAAACAATGTTACATATGTCAGTTAATTTTTGAAGATATCCCACAAAAGTCTACTCTGCACACAACATAGCTTAAATACTGTATATTTCCATGACAAAAATACTAGTTAGCACAAGACAAACAAAACTGTATGACCTAAGACTTAAAGGGACCATAAAGATCTGTAACAACTCAATTCAGCAAACATTTATTAAGCACATATTATGTATAAAGCACTCTATTAGACCTTGGAAATACAAGAACAAAATTAAACAAACCCTGTCCTCAAGGAGCTTATATTTTACTTGGATTGGGTGAAAAATGATCAGAACATTCAAAGTAATTTAAGTAGGCACATATTTAAGGTGGAGCATCGAAAAGGCTTTCTAAGAGGTAATCACCAAGCAAAGGAGATAAGGACATATGTTCCCAACAAAGGAAAATAGATTTCAGGAAGGCAAAGAAAGGAAAGGTGGAATGATGAGCTCCATAAACAGTTAGGAGGTTACTCTGACTATGAAGTTAAATATTTAAGTAGGAGAAAGATGAAATAAGTGTGGGAAAATAGATTTGGGGATGTTAAATGAAAGAATGAAGAATTTGCATTCTATCCTACAGGTAACAGAGAATCATAGAAGTTGTTGTTGAGCAGTGGAATGACATGGTAAGACATATGCTATAGCTTTAATCATTGTGTGGGGTGTGGTGGATTGGTTGGTATAAGAGACTGGAAATGAGCAAGTCAGTTAAGAAGCTATTGTGATACCGGCAGCTAGGTGTGTAATAGTAATTAGTTTATCAGGATACTTAGCACTTAGTAGTGCTAAGTGCTAGGTGTGGAAGGTGCAAACTCTGTCCCACTGTTGAGAAGGCATGAACTCCCCTGTTGATGTGGAAGAAGGGGATTGGCTGAGGTGTGT
>CM053580.1:375007897-375048187 GCA_028627135.1 Pseudochirops cupreus | reverse complement strand
GGGGGGATACACTGGGATGGCTGTTTTGGGGTGGTGGGTAGGGGAAAGAAGGGGAGAAAATATGTAACTCAAAATCTTGTGGAAATGAATGATGCAAACTAAAATAAAGTTTAAAAAAAAAAACATTAAATGGGATTAATTGGTTTGGGAGGTTGCCTTGGCCACAAGAACTCTTACCACCAGGATAGTGAGAGAGAAACATCAAGGGAACCTCTGCTGACAGGGAATGCCAGACCAAGCTGTTCTTCAGAGGTGGGGTGGAGGGAAGAAAGATCACACAGTACATGCCTGATGGGTGCAGAAGCAGTGGGGCAGAAAGCCCTTGGCTATGGGCACTTACAGGAGGTTGGAGGCTTGACTTTGGTTCCAAGCTAGAGGGGAAAACTGAAGATCTGGGACAAGAGGCATCATCCCCATACCCCAGGGTTAGAGGAGGTTACAAAAAATTAAGTTATTGCCACAAAAAATGCACAGGCAAAGGAGAAAGAACCCAACCATAAAAAGCTACTATGTGAATAGAGATGACTGGGGTTCATCGTCAGAGGAGGATATTGAAGTAAAAACCCCAAAGAATAATGTCAAATGATCACCTGCCCAAAAAGAATTCATAGATCTTAAAAAAGATTTTTTAATTTATTAATTTATTTTTAGTTTTTAACATTCATTTCTATAACATCTAGATTTTCTTCCCTTCCCTTCCTCCTCCCTCCTTTCTCCCCAAGATGGCATGCAATCTGATATAAGCTCTACACATACATTCCTATTAAACACATTTTCATATTAGTCATGTTGAATTGGGAGAAACCATGAGAAAGAAAGAGAAAAACAAAACAAAAGAAAAAAAGAAAATAGTCTGCTTTCTTCTGCATTCAGACTCCATATTTCTTTCTCTAAATGTGGATGGCATTTTCCACCATGAATCCTTTGGAATTGTTTTAGGCCCTTGCATTGCTGAGAAGGGCTAAGTCTACCAAAATCAGTCATTGAATACCATGGCTCTTACAGTGTACATCGTTCTCTTGGTTCTGCTCACTTTACTCAGTATCAGTTCATATAAGCTTTTTTAGGATTTTCTGAAGTCCTCTTGCTCATCATTTCTTATAGCACAATAGTATTCCATTACATTCATATACCACAACTTGTTCAACCATTCCCCGATTGATGGGCATGCCCTCAATTTCCAGTTCTTGGCCACCACAAACAGAACTGCTATAAATATTTTTGTACATGTGGGTCCTTTTTCCCATTTTTATGATCTCTTTAGGATATAACCCTAGAAGCAGAATTGCTGGGTCAAAGGGTATGCACACTTCAAAAAAGATTTTTTTAAAATCAAATGAGAGATAGAGGAAAAATGTTTTAAAAAATAAGAATAATCCAAGAAAAAGAAGATTATGAAAGTCAATCAATTAGAAAAGGAGAAACAGAATCTTAAAGAAGAAAGGGACACCTTGAAAATTAGAATTGGACAAGGCAAAGTCAGTGAATTATAAGAGATCAAGAAATAATTAAATAAAATATGAATAATGAAAAAATAGATGAGAAAATGAAACATCTTATAAGGAAAACAATTGATCTGGAGAATAGATCAAGAAGAGAAAACATAAAAATAATTGGGCTAACTGAAAGTTATGATCAAAAAAAGAATCTTGATACGGTAATACAAGAAATAAATAAAGAAAATTGTCCTGAAGTCTTAGAACAAGGGGGAAAAGTAGAAATCAAAAAAAAAAAATCCATTGATCATCACTTAGAAGAGATCCTATGAAGAAAACTCATAGGAATATTATAGTCAAATTCCAAAACCTCCAGCTCAAGGATAAAATATTAAAAGCAACAAAAATAAAACAATTTAAATATGAGGGTCCCACAATTAAAATCACACAAGACCTAGTAGCAGAGATATTAAAGAACCACAGATCTTGGAACACTATACATTGAAGAGCAAAAGAACTGAAAAATATCATACTCAGAAAAGTTAAGCATAATCCTGAATGGGGAAAAAAAGGACATTTGATCAACTTTCAAACTTTCAAAACTTTGTTTAAAAAAAAAAACCTGTATTTAAATAGAAGATTTGATATACAAGAGCCAACCGAAATATAAGGTATATATACCAAAGACTGGTTACAAGGAATTCAATAAGGACAGACCATTGACTTTTTATATATGTAAAATTCAAAGCATATGCCTAAGATTCTTATTGATAGGTGGGTTCTCATAAGAAAGATTAGGGTAAACCTGAGTATGATATGAATTTAAAAAGTAAAACCACTTAGAAAAAGCTAAAAAGTGTAATTATTGTATATAAATGAGGTGCAAGAGGAAGAATCAATACAGAGGAATTAGATAGGGGAGGAAAGCTGATGGTTCTGGCAACCTACTTCCATCAGGAATGGGTTTAAGAGGGAACAATACATATATATTTGGAAGAGTATAACGGTCTTCTAAATTCAGAAGAAATAAAATGGTAAGGGGATAGTCAGGGGGGGAGAGGACAAGGGAGGGATCTTTAGGGGAAGGCAGACGGACTAGGTTATAGGGGGCTACAGAAGGGTCTTTAGATTTATGGGAAAGGGAGAAGAGGGGAAGGATCCTTAGAGGGGTGTAGGCAAATAATAGCAGGGCAAGGTGGTGGGTAGAAGTAAAGTAGAGGAAAGAGGAGGAATAAGAAACAAGAGATACACAAACAAAAACAAAGATCAGTAGCAGAATTTGTTTGGGAAAGTTCATATCTATATATGTATATGTGTATGTATATATCTATACCTATAGAGAAAAACATCTGCACTTAATTGTAGACTTCTGGGGGCTAGGGGAGGGGGAAAAAGTAAAAAAAAAAGTGCCCAGCAGAGAACAAAAGAAAACTTACAAGGAAGCAAAGACAGACAACTCTCAATACAATGTGTAGTATTTATCATACAGGCATTCTTGAGATGAAAATGTATTGTTAAATATTTTTAATCCCCTCTTATGTTCTGTTATGCATATGACATCCTTTTTTCCTCCTTCTTACTTTGTTAATAAATTTAAGTTTATGACATGTTTCTGTTTCTTTTCTCTATTTTGTATTTGTGTTCTGGCATTTGAATCTGAAATAAAATTGTTTAAAAAAGAAAGAAAAGGAAAAAAAAAGAAGAAGAATTATCTTTAGGACCACTAGGACCACAGCCCAACTGTAACTGACATGGAGTACCTGGACATAAACTGTTGGGATCAGTGCTATATTGAAACTGAGTTAAGTTTTAAGCCTACTTCTCTAAAGGCTAAAGGTGGTATAGAGGAGAGTATGCTGCTAAACTGCTGGGGAGGGAAGGGATGTTTATATGAAATAAATGTCCTTTAATGAAAGCTATGTGGCAAGGCCCATGTGATGTGAGGGCTGTCCCCCACATATGGCTTGAGGGTATTTTTATGTGACTCAGAGGGAGGCAGAATAGACATATCTAGCTTCTTCTTTCTCCACTCTTCTCCAAAGGAGATTTTACTCTCTTCCAGGAGGGGAAGCAAGAAGACAGAGGAAGCAAAGAGGCAGTCACTCTGCTCTCTTTGGGGATGGGGATAGGGGGAGGGGAGGGAATCTAGACTAGAATTATATTTATCTGCTCTCAAGCTAGCTTCTGATCACTGTCAATTTTAGAAGGGAAGGAGGACCCCAAACTCTATATCTGAGCCTTCACCCCTTTCCCTCCAAATACCGGTTCCATAATGAACATGCATAGAAATCATCAAAGAAAATCTTTTTATACAAATCAGTAGTAAAACAGAAACCAGAGAAAGTATACCTAGAACATATATGAGACAGCAAAAACTGAAGGAGCTCTCCATTTGAGAGCAAGGTAACTCAGCTCAATAGAGAGAGTCTTAGATCTTACCCAAGGGGATGTGTTCTGAAGTCTTTAATCTAGCAAGTGGAGGATATGAGAAGGCACCTGACAACACAGTAAATGAGGGCCTAAAGAAATGGTAGAGCAAAGAGACACCTCTAAACCTCTCAGGGTACCCTTTGGAATTCTGAGAGGATAATGTAGCCAGCATGGCCTAGAGAGAGTGGGCAAGAACACACTTGATACAACAGTTTTATTGAGGGGAGAGAAAATATGTATTTACATATAGTCTACTATGTTTAAGACACTGTATTAAGCTCTTTTACAAATAATAGCTCATTTAATCTTCACAACTGCCCTAAGAGGTAGCTACCCTTTTTATCCCCATTTTTACCATCAAGGGAAATGGGAGGGCAGAGTGAGAATAGAGATTAAGTCACTTTCCTGGGGTCAAACAGCCAGTAAGTGTCTAAGTTCACATTTGAACTTGGGTCTTCATGACTCCAGTACTCTATTCATAGCACCACCAGTTAGTTGCCTTGCTAGTTTCCTCTTGCCTTGATATAGATTTATCACTTGGATAATAGTTTCAAATATTAGTCCTTATTAAGTAATTTAATAAAGGCAGGGAAAAAGAGAGACATTGTCTTGAATTAACTGAATAAGAAGTAAAAGGAAGATATAAGAAGCAAGAGCCTTACAGATTTTATAAATAATGATGTTTTATTGATACTCTTTACAAACTTTATCTCATTTGATCATGGCTGTCACCTTGTGAGGTACTAGTTTTGTTAGCTCCATTTCAATCAAGATGAAACCAAGCCTTACAGAGGTTAAGAGACTTACTCAATGTCAGTTTCCCAATCAGGAGCAGAGATAGGAGTAAAATCCAAATATTTTTAGTATAAATCAATGGACATTCCACCATATCACGTTTTGTTCCTCACATTGAGAAATTACCTCTTATTTAGTTAGTTGCAAAAGAAAAGACAGGAAGGGAAAGGGGAAATGTGGCATTTGCCTTATTTTCTCAGAGGGAAAGAAAAGGAGATTGTCAGGAAATATTTGCTGAATTGGATTGGATTGATGCTGGGTCTGTTTTTTTGTGCTTGACACCAGGTAGCAGCAGAGATCCAAAACAACTTGGCTCCTGTCTGGAGCAGAGGAAATAGTATAGGCAATGGAAGGGAAGATACACATATTGTACAATTCACAAGTATGGTATGTTCAAAAGTTGGATATTTGTAACTTAGTGACTATTTGCCTTCATATTCTAATTGGTGTAATTTCATAAATGCTTTGCATTGAGTATACAATCGATTCATAGATATATCAACTTTAGAAGCCCAAGGGGAAACTGAGACAGAGAAGAATTAAGTGACTTGCCTAAGGTCACATAGCTATTGAATGCCTGAGGCAAAATTTAAACCCAACTCTTTCTAACTATAGGTCTAATAGTCATTCCCTACCTACACTACAGTGTCTCTCATTCTAGCAAAAAAAGGGAATATGTTGGAGTTTCAAATACGTAAATATAGTGAATGTCTATTAATTTATAATGATTGTTATTTTCCACAGTTCATAGGTGCTAAGTGACTTGACTTATAGCTATTATTGTCTTCTCTCTTTATTCTTTCCACATTCTCCCCCCAAATCTATTAATGACTTCTAAATAGAAATTCATACACAGAAACACTTGTGTAACCCTAGCAATGAAAAAAGGTCTATATCTTAAATTGGGGATACTTCTGTTACTATTTAGGAATCTTTGTTCTGGGAGCCTCTTACTTTACCTCTCATTAGCCAAATGAGTCAAGAGTTTAAGTTCAGCTCTCTGGGAACCAATTCCACCTTTCAACTTATTTTTCCCTGTCCATGTGGCTAGCTAATGAGCCAAGTAGAAAATGAGGAGTCATTGATACAACTTCCTAAGGTGAATTAACAATTTAAAGGGATCAAAGGGCCATGTTGATGTAAACATCAAATGCAAAGGCCTAGAGCTGGAGTAACTCCAATTGGAATCCAAATGACTTTGGCTACAATTTAAATGGGTCCTTAAAGATTTTATCAAGTGACATTAACATCAGTTGAATCCCATAGGATTATACTCCTGTCCCATGGGTTGAGATTTGCATCATTGGAGAGGGAACTTCTGAATAAATGAGATCATAGAACTATTTGAGGACTTGAGTTGACCTCTTGAGTCAGAATCATTAAATGACATTGACACAAATAACATCTCTATTTTTTAAGGAAAATGTGAACCTTTAGGAAGTAAGCATCAAACTTTAGGCATTTCCCAAAAAGTTTAGAAAAGACCAAGAATAACAATGATAGCAACAACAAAAATACTACTTAGCATTTATATAGGGCTTTAAGGCATGCACAGTTCTTTATATGTGTCATTTTATTTGATATTCACAACAACCTTGTGAGGCAGGCATTATTATTATCTTCATTTTTATAAATGAAGAAACTGAGTCTAGAAGAGGTTGTTATTTGTCCTGGGTAACACAACTAGTAAGTGTCTATGGTAGAATATGAATTCAGGTTTTCCTGATTCTCAGACAAACCTTCTGCTAATTATGCCATCTAGCTACCTTCAAATGTCATTAACATTTTTGTATACTTGGCAACTGGACTGAAAAGTGGGACTAAGGAAATGGAAGAAATGAGAAGTTCTGCACTAGCTCCTCCTTGTATAGGCTAAGCCCAGTCCTCTTCCTCCATTCCATTTGACACTTTGACTAACAATTCTAGTAAAAATGAAGGAAAATACTCACTCTAAGGTAGGCAACAACACTAGAAGTATCTGCTTCTGTGGTTAATTCTACCAATAATAATAAAAATGAATATTTATTAGATGCCTACCATGGGTAAATGAGTTAAAGAGAGAACAAAAAACAAGCCATTCTTGACCTCCAGGAATTTACATTCTATGATTCAAACAGACTATTAAAAAAAAAAAGATACTGGGTAGAACCAAGATGGCAGAGAAAAAAGCAGTAACTCACCTAACTCTCCCCCAAACTCCTCTGAACACCTATAAATAATGTCATAAAACAATTCCTGGAGCATCAGAACCCACAAAAAGAGAGGGTGAAATAATTTTCCAGTGACAACTTGGAAGGTCAACAGGAAAAGTCTGTCATACTTGGGTGAGAACAGATCAGGCTCCCAAGAACAGGCCTTGGGAGCCATTGAATCTACAGCAGCACCTGCTGCTTCCCAAGCTTGCAGCCCAGAGATGGTAAGGGGGTCAAACAACTGTTCAGAAGGAGATTACAGGAGGTCTTTTTGCTGGCACTGGGGACAGGACTCTCTTGCTTTGCCCAGACTCAGACCTGAGTCATAGTCTGGGATGGCAGTCTCAGGGCAAGAAGGAACACTAGCATACCAAAGCTTGTAACCACAGTGAAGTGGGGGTACTCTCCTTACACTTCCAGGGCAGATAAGAGTGCTTGTCATCACTCACAGATCAAAGCACAGGCCAGGTGAGTAATAAACACACTTCTCCTTAGATTATATTGCCTTTAAAAGAACTGAAAACTTACAGGTTCCTAAAAGTATAAAGTGTCTTAGAAGTAGAAAACAGCTGAACAAAAACTCTGAAGTTTGGGACAGTGTGTCCTCCACCCTGGAAGTAAAGTGCTATTTTAACAAAATGTGTGTTGTTTGTTTTTTTTTTTAAGAGTCAAGAAATGGGCTGGAATATGAGCAAGCAGAAAAAAAATTCTGACCATAGAAAGTTACTATAGTAACAAGGAAGATCAAAACATACACTTAGAAAAAGATAACAGAGTCAAAGTTCCTACATACAAAGCCTTAAAGAAAAATATAAATTGGTCTCAGACCGTGGAAGGACTGAAAAAGGATTTTGAAAATCATTTGAAGGGCAGCTAGGTGGTACAGTGATGAGTTCAAATCCAGCCTAAGACACTTAACACTTACTAGCCATGTAACCTTGGGCAAGTCACTTAACCCCAATTCCCCTGCCTTCCCCACTCCAAAAATCAAAGAGAGAGAGAGAGAGAGACAGAGACAGAGACAGAGACAGAGACAGAGAGAGAATCATTTGAGCGAGGCAAAGGAAAAATTGGGAAGAGAAATGAGAGTGATGCAAGAAAATCATGAAAAAAGAGTCAACCACTTGGTAAAGAAGACTGAGGAAAAGTAGTGAAGAAAATAACAATGTAAAAAACAGACTAGGCAAAATGGGAAAAGAGGTACAAAAAAATCAATGAGGAGAAGAATGCATTCAAAAGTAGAATTGGCTAAATGGAAAAAGATACATAAAAATTCACTGAAGGGGGAAAAAAAAACAGGTTCAAGAACGTACAAATTCTATAACACGTTCAGGAAAAGAAGTTGTGGCCCAGAGACATAGTGGACTGTTCTCATCACCAGTGTGACAATTATGATGGTGAAGGGTGCAGTTAGTAGAGCTAAGCTTACCCAACCCACTTCTCTCAATTCAACTTGATTCATTGAACATTTAAGATGCTACTGACACTTTTTATTTTTATATCAGTTATTTCCGCATATTACCCCACCTCTCACTTTCCATACTGCAAATGCTTTTCTTTGCAGCAACGAAAAATACTTAAGCTAAATTAGCTGGTACAGTAACTGGATCTGACAACACATTCAATATTCCATACCCAGAGTCACCTATCACTCCAAATACAGGAGCAAAGTGTATTTCCTCATCTTTTTGCTTGGGGCAAGACTGATCATTACACTTGATTATGGAGTCCAGCTTCATTTTATTGGGTTTTTTTGTTTTCATGACTGTACTCACACATATGTTATTTTCCAGGTTCTATTTTTCAGAATTCCTCGATTTATGACAATGCAATCATATTTCATTACATTCATATATCAATTACTTCATTAATACCCCAGTGATAGATACCTCTACTTAGTGACTGGCACGTAGTAATGTTTAAGAAATGTTTGTTCACTATTTCAAGGTTGTTTTTTTGTCCTACCACAAAACTACTACTGTATATATCCTTGGATGCGTAAGATATTCTTGATTGTCTTTGACTTTCTCAACATATAAAAGTCCAGGAGTCAAGCATATGGACAATTTAGTGAATTTTCTTATGTAATTCAAAATTTCAGCAAATGTTTTTTGAGCCTTGCTTTGTGTGCACCATTGTATTAAGTTCTCAGAAACAAGACAGGGTATCGACTCTCAAAGAGTACTGAGAAGAGACACTGACTACATTTCAAGAAGTCATCTAGTTCATGGATGGATTAAGTGGAATAAGCATATTCCAACGGCCCTCTAAAACTGAAGAAAGTGCATACTCTTTTGAGTTTAACATCTAGGTAGTATAGCATGGGGTAGAGCCTGAAGCAAATCTTAAAATTTTAGAGTTGGAGTGGTCCTGCCTAGGTTGGTTGGAATGATCATTTAGGTTATCTACTTTTCCAATAAATAAAGCCCTTTTTATAATATACCTTACAAATGGTCTTCCAGTCTCTTGTGAATACTTCCAATGATGAGGAACTCATTATCTTGTGAGAAGTCCATTTTTAGACTTCTGAAAAACTAATTTTTAGAAAGTTCTGCCTTATGTTGAAGTGAAATCTTCTTCTCTATAATCTTCTTTTATCTATAAATCTTCTCTATTTCACCCATCAATCTTGTTTTTTTCTAAAATCAAGGATAATCTCCAATTACTGAAATGTACTTGTGCCCTATTTGTTGAGAACCCTTCTTTCCTTTAAAGTCTGGATGAGATACTAGCTCCTTTATCAGGGCTTCCCTAGTGATCTCTTCTTCTTCATTCCCCCCCTCCCCATGCAAAGTGTAAGTGATGCCTCCTTTCTCAAATTTTTCATAGCACTATTTCACCCTCCTTTATATATGGCTACACATATACCATGTATTATCCCTCCTATTAGAATGAAAACTCCTTGAGAATAGGGTCTATATCCTACTTATCTTTGTGTTCTTAAGGGGTAACATAATATTTGGTACATAGCCAATGACAGATGTGTGTGTATACACATAAATATATGTGCATATATACAAACACACACATATAGTGTGTGTGTATTTTCATATATAATATAGTCAATATGCCTTTGTGCCAAGTTGTATACTAAGCACTGTTGACACAAAAAAAGACAAAAAAAAAAATTCCTTGCCCTCAAGGAACTTGCAATCTAATGGGAAACAACAAAGAAGTCAAAAAGTCAAAAAGAAAGCATCAAGAAGACCTGAAGCAGAGGATATGGAAGAAACTACCTAATGTCTACCCTTTACCCTCTTCACTCAAAGAGAGGGAAGACTCCCAAGGCACACCAAGGTGGTATGCACACACACACACACACACACACACACACACACACACACACACACACACACAAAATATGAAACATACGTATATGTGAAACTCATACTTCCTTGTATATATAAATATACTACATGTGTGTCTGTCTATACATATAGACACACATACATATCATAGGTAATGTGTGTATATATGTATACATGTATGTGTATACATACACATTAGTATATGCACCTTTCTTGGGGAATACCAGCCTGCTGGCTAGGTAAAGTTCTTACAAACCACCTACAACTTCCTTCCTTCTTCCACCTGAGAGTAAGTGTTCTGAGCTAGCTGGCACATGAATAAAGTACTAGACTTTGAATGAGGAAGACTTGAGTTTGAATCCTACTAGAGATACCTACAAGCTGCGTGACCGCTGTGTAAATCACTGAAACTATCTGGCTCAGTTTCCTTACTATAAAATTTGGGTACTAATAACTTCTCCTTCCCAGGGTTATTGTGAGGATCAAATGAAATCATATTCTCACATCTTAAAACACTATGTAAATTCTAGTTATTATGATGCTAGTCAAGTCACTTCTTAGTTTGAGTCCAGTTCCTTGTATGTATGAAATAATGTATGTGTCATGCTTTGTAAACCTTAAAATTCTATATAAAGTTCAGGTATGATTTTTATTATTTTATCAATACAACTCCAGCTTTCAGTGTTCTTGATCTTTTCTAAATTCACTGTGTAACTTCTTTAGCATTTCCTTTATAGCTTCTGTGGTTAAAGAGGAAATGATGGATTTCAAATCAGATAATTTAGGATCAATACTTCCTTCTGACACTTTTTACAAGTTATTACCATTGGGACACCATCTAATCTCTCTAGGTCTCAGTTTCTTCATCTATAAAATTAGGGGACTAGACTAGACATCCTTAGAGGCCCCTTAAATTCTAAATCTATGTGTTTGTGAATTGAATATTTTCATTTGCATTGTTACGTGGGTGTGTGTTCTCTCTTTAACTAGATTCAATTGCTTGAGTACAATAAATATTTTGAAGTGAAATATTGATTAAATATAGTTCTAGGTCCACTAACACTATTTCCATAGCCATGACCCTGAGTCCCAAACCCAACAAATCTTCATTTTCTGGGTGACTTACAGCATTTAATATTCTGTGCCATTGCCACGTAATTTCTAAGGAGGAAATAATGGCACTGGATGCCCTCCAAGGGTTGTTGTGAAGGATACATGGTGGTTTATTATGGGGGTGGGGGAGGGAGTATGCATTTCTGATCCCTCCTGGCCCCACCTTAATTTGGATGCTCTAACAGTAACCTAGTCAGAGTTTCTCTACTAAATCACAACCATTCCTACCACTGGGAATTAGTAACAACTGCACTTGGAAATGATCCTACTGACAAGTAAAAGCCACTCCCAGGGAGTAAAGTGCTCACTCCTGTGAGGTGAATTATTTCTGCCAATGCAGCTGGGTATCATTGAGGGTACTTTTATTTGCCTAGATAAGGCTCACCTCCCTCCAACCCCCATGCACTATCAAATCTTTGCACTCTTAAAAAATATTATGTTCATATTGGATCAACCAAACCTTACCTAAGGCAAATGAAATATATTCTGTTCAAAAAAGCATCAGAGTTTGGGAAGGAGTGGATCAGTTCTGCACCATGTAACAGTTGGGTTACAAAGGCTACATTTCCCTTCTCATGCTTTGTGTCTCTTTTCATTTTTATATCCCAGAACATATCTTTGTGCTTCTATTTGTGTTTGAATCCTAGACCTTGGGACATTTATTTTTCAACCTTATCCCCTGCCTTAAAAAGGTGTAATTTGTTGCCAAGTTTTAAAAACTTTTTTAAAGAAATAATAAAAATAGACAACAAATTAATCATAAAAATTAGCAAGAATTAACTGGCAGTTGACCAAACTATAAGCAAATCATGTGTGCTTCCATCATTCATTGAGTTCACTCTGGATGACGTTTATCCACTGAAGGTAATACTTATTCCTCTTATATTTCTAATTTAGAGCAATTACAAGGAAATAAATGTCCAAAGACCAGAATGTGAAAACAACATACAATCATCCCCCATTTTTACTTTAACTGGTTTTGCTATAAAAAGAAAGTATATCCAAATCATCAATAATCAAATACTTCCCCCCAAAAATAGTTCAGAGTTTAGCATCAACTGAAATCTCACAATATCCCAAGTCCTATAGTATCGTCATCATCATCTCCATCATTTCCATCTTTCTCTCCTCTTTCTTTTCTTCTTATTCTTCCTGTTTTTGTTTTTCTCTCACTACTACTATTTTTTTCTTGCTGTTTTTGTTGTTTTATTGTTCTTTTTTCTTCCTCTTCCTCCTCCTATACTTTCTACTCTTCTTCCCAATTATGTCCTCCATTAGAAAAAGTGAAGGTTAAGTGTTCCTAAATTAATCTTTATTGATAGTTAATAACACTGACATTTAGTGAAATATTCCTGGCAAATTTATTGGCCTATATAAGCACCACAACTCTATCTCCTTTTTTTTCCCTCTTTTTGGAGGGCCGTTGGGGTTAAGTGACTTGCCCGAGGTCACACAACTAGGTGGTTTTTTTTTTGTTTTTTAGTGTTAAGTGTCTGAGGCTGGATTGAACTCAGGTCCTCCTGGCTCCAGGGCTGGTGCTCTATTTACTGCGCCACCTAGCCACCCCCAACAACTCTATCTCCTTAATAACTTAACAGCATGGTATAATTGATCGAACACTGGGCTCAGAGATGGGAAGGCTTGGGTGTGAATGTAGCTTCTGACACTTCTTAGCTCTGTAGCCCTTACAATATTATTTAACTTTTTGGCCTCAGTTTTTCCTTAAGTAAAATGGGGGTAATAATAGCACCCACCTCACAGGGTTATGAGGAACAAATGAGATATTATTAAAAATAAAAAGTATTTTACAAATCTTTAAGTCCTTTATAAATGTAAGCTACTATTATTTTTATGCTGTGCATATACTGGCACTGCGCTCCCAACTCCCACTAACATTAGCAAACCAGGGCCCCATAGAACCTCTTGTCCTTTCAGGGCTCTAGGGAAAACCATGAAGGATTGGGTTGTAAATTATTACAACAGTTTACAAGATTCCACCAGTGTGCTTTTCATCCATTGATTGTGAGTTGATATATGTTAGCCAGCTAAGATGAATTAGCTCTTAGAAACAGACATCTACTAAAGTTGTATAAAAAGAACAATTGGTAAAACATCCCCCAAAACCAGGGTCACTCTTTCTCACAAGTACCTAAAGAGTCCAGGGGAAATTGGGCTTATGCTAAGAGAATGTATGTGACAAATAGGTAGCATAATTTCTGATTCTGGAAGTCTTTTTCTTCCATTTGTGGCGTTGTCATGGAGTTTTACTTGATGATAATGTAACTGGGCTCCTTGAACAACCCTGAAGCTGACTTTCCTTAATTTGTCTAGCTTCTCTTTGCCTTCTAAACAGACACTACTGTCGGCTGTTGATGTTCCAGGGACACTCTCATGGAAAGTTTAAAATCTTCCTAATTTTCAAATTTTACAAGGTCAGATTGAAAGAAGGGTAGCTCTTTTCCTATCTCCCCTCCATCACCACCACCCACCCTCAACCAAGTTATTCTCTTTCAAGCTAGAATTTCTTTTACCACTGAGCTGCCCTCCCACTCCCCTGTTTGCATTCCTAACTGCCTTGCTATTTTATTTAAAGACCTCTAGGATATGGCTGAGCATCCTTGACCAATCTCAATATATTTCCTATGTAACATTGAGTTTCAGTTAGTGATTTTTCACTTATCCACCTTTTGCTTGAAGATCATTAGTGAGAATCAACTTAATACATTTTAAGGGAGTTCAATCCACTTTGGATTAACTCGTATTGGCACAAAGAAAAAAAGATCTTCCTTACATTGGTGCTAATTCTGCTTCTGCAACTTCCACCTCTTGCTCCTTTCTCTCTTCTATATGAAAAAGATGAACAAATCTAATATTTTTTCCTATAGAAGAGCTCCTTTGAACAGCTGTCCCCTACATTTTTTCCTCTGAGCTAAGTGGCTTGAGTTCCTTCAATGGAACAGTGTTGTAAATTTATCCAGTTCTGAAAACTCTAGCTTTACAATGTTCTTCCTAAGATGTTAAATGAATATAGTACTATACATGTGAAGCTCCCAGGGTGGCAAACAATAGAATGATGTCCTTTACAATGGACTTTTAAAGACATTCATACCCTAAAGTCTTCCTGTCTTTTCTGTCTTATACTTTGTTCCCCCATGTACTCTATGATCCAGCAACCTTCTTTCTGTCCTGGTACATGACACTCAATCTCTCTATTCTATGCCTTTTCCTTAGTTTTCCCCAACACCTGGAATGCTCTCCCTCTTCATTTCTGTCTTCTGGCTTTTTTGGCTTCCAGAAGACAACTCAAATCCCCCTTTCTGTCGGAGGCCTTTTAGAGACTCGTCCACCATTGCTGCCTATTCACGTCTGCTACCTTCTTTCTGACATTACCTCCTATTTATACTGTACACACACAAACACACACACACACACACACACACACACACACACACACACACACGAAATATCTCTGTCTTTATATTCTCTCTCTGTCTCCTTGTCTCTGTCTCTTTCTCTCCTTGAGGGCAGGGACTGACATTCTTTCTATCCATAGCCCCTTGTAGATGGTTTGGAATATAATGTCTTTTATAAATTCTTGTTGTTAATTATGTTGCACATTTTTTAAAGATTGAATTAGAAACTGTAGCAAATGTTTTGGTGAAATATAGGCAAGCTATATCTATAACATTCCCTCATCTACCAGTGTATTCACTCTGTAAAAAAAAAAATAGGTTAATATTACATGACCTATTTTTTGTGAACTCATGCTGGAACTTTACTGTAATTTATTTTTGCCAATTCATGCTGATTCCTTTTAATAATATTCTAGGAAATTTTAGGAATTGAAGTTATACTCACTGACTCATAATTATCAAATTATATTCTTTTCCTCCCTGGGGAAATGCAGACATTTGCCCTTCTCCAGAGAGAAGAGGACATTATACTGACATTGAATCCTTTGGTACCAATACATAAGATATCGACTAGACTAGTTCCAGCTGTGGAATATATGGATACATGGGTTATTATCATCTATATCTCCATAAAACTAAAACCAGAAGCTAGTTCATCAGGGGCATTCATCCTGACACTTGTTGATTGGTTGGAAATATTTGCCATATGTTCCTCAACCTTAGAGAACAGTTGCTAAGACCTTCTCCCAATTGGATAGGTGTAACCTTTGTTTATATCTCATCCAGAAGGAAAAACAATCCCAGAACAATTCCAACACCCAAAGTTTCAGATCATGGTCTTGTTTGTATGATCTTATCATTTCCCTTCTACCCACCACCCATGACAAATCAAGTTCTAGTCCAGGGTTGCAATATTTATTTATTTCTCTTAATCACAAAAGAACATAAATTGTGTGTCATTATGAAGAATATGTGAAATCAACCTTTTGATTCAGAATTGTTATATAAAACAAGGGTCAAACATTAGGTAGTATTTATTTTTTTTTCAGATCTCAAATCTTCCTGCATTATATTTGACCTCTTGTGTATTTAACCCTTTCCTTTTATTCAGATATCTCTATATATGTTCCATTTCCATTATAGGCCCAAAGATGTGAAAATCTTTGAAGATTCTATTCAATTTTTCATCTTTGAATTCCCAATTTCTGCTCATGGTAGCCACATACTACATAGTTTTTAGGTTTTTTTTAAAGTTCTTGGGTTTTGTTGTTGTAGCTGTTTTTGGATTGCCTTGACGACATCTACCTTGTGGACATCTATGATTGACCACATTGTTGTTGTGGCATCTAGTGATCAGCATACAGCTGTTTGGACAGATGGGACTCAAGGAAAGGGACCTGAAACTTCATTCTCAGTAGGCTGCAGATGCCTCGGTGTCACGAATACTTCCCAAATTGCATTGCTTTATTTCACCTTGAAATGACAAACTTAAATGGAAGCATGGGCTGCCTTGAGATTGTACCAGTTTTTCCCCCCTAAATTATTTCTTATGTGAACTTGTTTAATGTTTTTTGATAATAGGTCATAGGCAGCCACAGAAGAATATAGTTGTTTGGAGGCCTGCATGATAAGAATGCTAACACCATGATATAAAAAATACATTTCCATGACTGATTAAGATATTATTTCTTCTCTCATTCTTTTTAGAATCCATAAACTGAATCCAGATTCCTAAAATTTTGTCTATGGGAAATATGACAAAAATGAGTTTTTTCAAAATAAGTATAGTAAATCCTGGGCTTGTTTTACACACCAGTTGAAACGTTGTGTTTCTCTTTCCATACAAAGTAGTATTGATAAGTGTAAGACTAATAATTGCTACTTTTGTCATAATACATTTCATTTTTAGAGATTGATAGTTGGCATGCCTAGAGGAAAGATGATAAGATTCCATCTTTGCACTGACTGCAAAATTAATTGTGAATGAAACTGAAAATGTGGGAAACTTAGATGACAGGCAATGTGACTGGCCATAATGACCCCCTCCTTAAATTTACACATTTCACAATAAAGTACTTAATGAAAATACACCCCCTTTATTGTTCATTTAAAAAAGTATTTTTAGAAGTACATAGGGTTCACTAGACTGCCAAAGGGATTGATAACATAAAAACTGTTAAGAATATCTGCATAAATGGAAATTGGAGTTTTACTTCACCTACCAGGGAAATCCCCAAGAATTACTTAAGCTCAATTTCTACATTCTTCTGCATGGCAAGAATGATCTGACTTTATAGATTGCTGCTTTGGAGTATCAAACTCATCTTTACCATAATCAAATAAACAAGCAAGGAACCAGTAACTTCCACCATATCAGCTTCTCAAGTAAAAGGAACATTTGCTGACATAACAAATTTAAGCTACTTCAAGTAAACTAGCACTTATTACATGTTTACTTTGTGAAAGCACAGTGTTAAGCATTGGAAACACTAATACTGGGATAAAAATAGTTTCTGCCCTCAAGGAACTTATATTCTAATGCAGAAGATAACACCTAAAACAGCATTCTCAACCTTGTTCAATCTGTAACAATGAAAATACATCCTGCATATCAGATATTTACATTATGATTCATAACAGTAGCAAAATTATAATTACCAAGTAGCAACGAAAATAATTTTATGGTTGGGGGTCATCACAACATGAGGAACTGTATTAAAGGGTCGTGGCATTAGGAAGGTTGAGAACCACTGCTCTAAAAGAAAGCTGATTCAATAAGGGATCATTGGAACACAGATTAAAAAATAGTAAGAGACTAAACAACTTAATCTTAAAGAATGTCTTAAAGAACAAATCATAGAAACAAAAATTTCATTTAAGAGAATGATGAGACAGCACATCAAAACCTATAGGATAGAGCAAAAGCAGTAGTTAAAGGAAAATTTATACCTCTTCATGTTGCCTTATAGCAACAAAACAGAAGAAAGAGGAGAGCAAGGAATTAGGTATGTAATTTTTAAAAATTGAAAAAGTAAAATTAAAAATTCCCAATTAAACACCAAACTAGAAATCTTAAAAATTAAAGATGAGATGAATAAATGTAAGTGTAGGAAAACCATTGAATTAATAAATTACACTAGGAATTTGTTTTATGAAAAACCAATAAATTAAATAAACCATTGGTTAATGTGATTTTTTTTTAAGAGAGAAAGAGAGAGAAGGAAACTATCACTAGTATTAAAAAATGAAAAGGGTGAATATACCACTAATGAAGATAAAATCAAAGAAATTATGAGTTATTTCACCTGCTTATGGGCCAATAAATTTAACAATTTAAGTGAAGTTGAAGGATATTTAGAAAAAACATAAGCTGCCTAGAATAACAGAAGAGGAAATAGAACATCTAAATAAATCTATTTTAGAAAAAGTTTAAACAGGCTATAAAGCTTGGAAAATTGCATGAAACAATGAAAATCGAAAAGAGCAAAACCAAGAGAAAGTTGTACACAGTAACAGCAATATTATTCTAATAACAACTTTGAATGACTAAGTCATTTTGACTATTATAAATACTACTCAAATCAACTACAAAGGACTTATGAAGGAATATGCTATTCACATCCAGAGAAAGAACTGATAAATAGATGTATAGTTTGACTATATATGTGTGTGTATTTGTGTGTGTGTGTGTGTGTGTGTGTGTGTGTGTGTGTGTGTGTGTGTGTTGGTTTTTTCTCTCTCCCTCAGCAATTCACCCTAGAGAAGACTACCATTAGACACAATGACTCCTTGAAAATTAGAATTGGACAAGGGGAATAACAAGAGACCAAGAAATAATAAAAAACTAAATATAAGGAATAAAAAAAAAAGAAGAGAATGTGAAACTACTTAAAGAAAAGCAAGTGGGGAGGCAGAGCCAAGATGGTGGAGTAAAAGCAGGCACTTGCTTGAGATCTCCCCCAAACCCCTCCAAATGTCTGCAAAAAAATGATTCTAAACTAATTCTAGAGCTGTAGAACCCACAAAATGACAAAGTGAAACATATCTCCAGTCTGAGACAGCCTGGATGGTCAACAGGAAGGGTATATCCCTCTGGTCTGGGAGCAGAGCACAGTCTGGCATGGGCCATGCCAGCACACTGATGGGACCAAAGCAGGCCTCAGGGGACTGAATTGCTGGCCACTGTAGACGTTTCCAGACTTCTAAACCCACAAACACCAAGGACCGTATGGAAGGTCAGTGGAGGAACTCTGTGGGACCTCAGTGAAAGAGGAGCATGGTCTAGCCCCAGCCCCAGGGTGCTGGATGTGGCTGTGGTGGTGCTGGCAGCAGCAGCAGCAGCTGCTGCCACAGCTCTGAGTCCACAGATGGTGGGCAATAAAGCAGCTGAGAGGAAACCTCTGAAGCCTGGGACAGGACACCTAACCCCCACCCCCACTGACCTGGAAAATAAATCCACATGAGATAATTTAAAAATTATTGAATTACCTGAAAGCCATGATGAAATAAAGAGTGTAGACATCGTCTTTCAAGAAATTATGGAGGAAAACTGCCTTGATACTCTAGAACCAGAGGGTAAAATAGAAATTGTAAGAATCTACTAATCAACTCTTGGAAGAAATCTCCAAAGGAAAATTCCTAGGAATATTCTAGCCAGGTCAAGGAGATATTCCCAGGTCAAGGAGAATATTTTGCAAGCAGCCAGAAATAAAAAATTAGATATTTATGGAAATACAATCAGGATAACTAACACAAGCTCTAGAAGCTTCTACATAAAAGGACTGCAGGACCTGGAATATGATATTATGGAGGTCAGAGGAGCTAGGATTAAAACCAAGAACTACCTATCCAGCAAAACTGAGTATAATACTTCAAGGGGGGAAATAGACATTCAAAGAAATAGAGGGATTTCAAGCATTCTTGCTGAAAAGACCAGAGCTGAACAGAAAATTTGACTTTCAAATATAAGGATCAAGAGAAGCATGAGAAGGTAAACAGGAAAGAGAACTCATAAGGGACTTACTAAAGTTGAACCATTTACATTGGAAAGATGATATTTGTAGATGATGGGACCTTTTTCAGTATTAGGGTAGTTGGAAATATGGATAGATGATAGATAGATAGATAGATAGATAGATAGATAGATAGATAGATGACACATGGTAAGTTGGATATGAAGGGATAATATCTAAAAAAAATTAAGGGAGAGAGAGAGAAATATATTAGGAGGAGGAGAAAGGGAGAGATAGAATGGGGTAAATTACTTCACATAAAAGAGGCAAGAAAAAGGTTTCACAATGGAGGGGAAGGGAGGGAGATGAGAGAAAATGAGTGAACTTTACTCTCATCAGATTTTGTTTAAGAAGGGAATAACATACACACTCAATTGGGTATCTTACCCTACAGGAAAGTAAGGATGAGAAGGGTGGGTGAGGATAGAAGGGAGGGCAGATTGGGACAGGGGGTAGTCAGAAGCAAACACTTTTGAAAAGGGACAGGGTCAAAGGAGAAAATAGAATAAGTGGAGGTGCAGGATAGGATAGAGGGAAATATAGTTAATCTTTCACAACATGACCATTCTGGAAGTGTTTAGCATAACTACATATGCATAACCTATATTGAATTACTTGCCTTCTCAATGAGGGTGGATGGGGAGGGAAGAAGGGAAAGAATTTGGAACTCAAAGTTTTAAAAACACATGTTTAAAAATGGTTTTACATGCAACTGGGAAAAAAAGACATGTAGGCAATGGGAATGGGGGGGGGGTGATAGAAGAGAGGCAAGACTAGGGGAAGGGGTAATCAGAATGCACACCATCATGAGTTGTAGGGAGGGGAGAGATGGGGAGAAAATTTGGAGCTCAAACTCTTGTGGAAATGAAGTTGAAAACTAAAAATAAATTAATAATAAAAAACTCAAAAAAAGAAAAACAACTGATTTAGAGAATAGATCAAGAAGAAAAAACATAAGAATAAATGGACTACCTAGAAGCTACTATCAAAAATAGAATCTAGAAACAATAATATAAGAAATAATTAAAGAAAATTGTCCTGAGGTGTCAGAACAAGAGGGGAAATTAGAAATAGAAAAAATCCACTGATTACCACTTGAAAGAGATTCCACAAGGAAAATCGAAAGTAATATGACAGGCAAATTCTGAAACCCCAGGTTAAGGAGAAAGTATTACAAGCAACAAGAAAAAAAATCCAAATATGGCAGAGTCACAGTTAGAATTACCCAAGAACTAGCAGCAATTACACTAAAAGACCACAAGTTTTGGAACACTGTATATCAAAGAGAAAAAGAACTGGGGTTACAATTTAAAATATCATACCTAGAAAAGTTAAGTATAATTATGAATGAAAAAAAATGGACATTCAATGAATTGACAGACTTTCTGACTTTTATTGCAAAAAGACCAGAACTAGATAGAAAATATGACATACAAAATCCAAGAGAAATATCAGGTAAACACCAAAGACTAATTACAAGGTACTCAATAAGGACAAATTGTGTGTGTGTGTGTGTGTGTGTGTGTGTGTGTGTGTGTGTAACAGTATGAAAATCTAAATTCAGAAAGAAATAAGGTGGTAGGTTAAAGGGAGAGGATAAGGGAGGGATTTTTAGATGGGTAATGGGCAGAAGTAAAGTAAAAGAGTGAGGAGGGACAGGAATAGGATGAGAAGAATAGAGAGCAAAATAGGAAGGAGAAAAATATGTAACAAATAATTATAGTTTAAAATGTGAAGGGGATGAATTTTCCCATAAAATGGAAATTGATAGCAGATTCAAAATTTGAATTCAACAATATGCTATTTTTGGGAAACACACAGAAACATACAATAAAGATCAGAAGTAGAATTTATTACGTAAAAAATGCAGAGATAGTAATCATGATCTCAGACAAAGTTAAAGCTAAAATCAGATTTAATCAAAAGAGAAAAATAGGGAAACTAGAATCTGTCAGCCATATTAACAGATAATTTTACACCATATAAAATGACTAGACAATATAAAAAAACAAGAGTGTACCTGCCAAAACAGACATGAGAACTACATGAATATAAACATAAAATATCCTTAATACCAAGGTTGATCTAAATAATTGAAGTAACATTTATTGTGCATGGGTAATTAAAGCTAATGCAATAAACAAAATGACAATTTCACCTAACTAATCTATTTAAGCAATATCATCCCAAATAAATTACTAAAAAATTATCTTACTGAGTGAAAAAAAAAATTTTAACAGGGTTCATTTGGAAGAGTAGAGGGTTAGGAACTTCTAAGAAACCAGGGATAAAAAATGTGAAGGAACTAGATCCAGTAGTATCAGACCTTAAGATGAGAGTAGTGTTCAAGTGTAAAATGGATAATTTTGATTATTTTAAAAGAAAATTTTCCTTTATAAACAATACCTATGTAGCCAAGAATAGAGGGAATGAAGAAAAATTGGGGGGGGGGGGGTGGAACTCTCATAGACAATCTCCCAGATAGAATGTGATTGGGTCAGATTATTATTGTGGTGTGGGAAATGATGAGCTGGTAGATTTTGAAAAATGTGGGAAGACTTAGACCTACGAAGGAAGATGTTATTTACCTTCAGAGAAACAAATGACAAGTAGAAATAAGCATAATATGACCTTACATATATACATTTGAGTATATATGTGTTTATATGTGTATGTTTATGGATATTTGTATACAAGTATACTATAAATACACATATTTGTGTGTGTGTGTGTGTCTGTGTGTGTGTATCCAAGCTTAATTATAGACTTCTGGATAAGGAAGGTGAAAAAATAAAGTTAAAAGTGCACAGCAGAGGACAAAAGAAAACATACAAGGAAGCAAAGAAATGATATTTATTTTCTATAAAAAATGTCAGCTATATTAAATGATATATGGACATCTGATAAAAGATTTCTTGAATTCATCTACTTTTGTGTATTCCTACCGCACCACCTCTTAACCACAGAGTCATAACGAGTGATCTTGTTAAGTTTTAAAAAATGACCTTTGGGAAAACCATGTTAAACGTTCCTTCAAGTTAGATTTTAAGAGCAATCCATTTGAAGACAGAGTTCTTGGGTAATTCTAATTGTGATTCTGCCATATTTGGATTATTTTTCTTCTTGTTACCCCTAACAAAGCACTTTTGTAGTCAGGGAGTTTGGAAAAATGTGTAACTGTTGCTTGGAATTCCACAGAGAGTGATTGTAGATCAGGGCAAGGCTGATGAAGAGCTTACCTAAGGTATTTCTATGGGAAATGAGAAGGAAGCATGATCCATAGCTTTCCATTTTAATTAATCATTCTTGCTAAATAAGTGCTAAACTCATTTGTGTCTATGCTACTGAATTAGTACTATTAGCATTATCTAATTTTGAAGTGCCCTGGGGGCAAAACCTGCACCATCTTGCCCTAGTTCTGACTCTAACAGTTCTTCTCATCTCTTCTCTTTCTCCCTTCAAAAACAATTTTCATTTCAATAAAAATTATCTTAAAATATAAAGCAAAGCTAGTTTAAAGTACTTACACTAGAGAAAGGTGGTAGAAGATTATGAATATATCTAGAAAGAAAATCAAAATAACAAGGAAAGGCAATGGAAGAGAAAATAGGCCTGAAAATAAGCTCAATGTGAGAACCAGTTTAACCAGATTACCTCAAGAATATTTATACATGAAACTGAAAGGAAGATGACAAACCTTAAGTGGATTGGATTTGCTAGAATTTCAATACTTACATATTCTTATCAAGAATGACCATGAAACCATCATATTTGGACTCTTAACATATGGGAATGTCAGAAGCAAGGATACAAAGGGTAGTGAGGACACACAGCTGCTTACAACTATATTATCTAATCAAATATATTGTGCCAAACCTATTATTATGTCAAATAATTATTGGTCTCATTTAAGATGTATTAAGACATAGTTTCAATATTGATGTGCATAAAAATCCTTTGTTATAAAACCTAGCTTCTGAGAAAATAGATAGAAAGACTTTCATACTGTGGCCATAATAACTGAGTCAGAATGGAGAACAATAGTCTGAAGTCAACTCAAATAAACCAAAAAATCATTAAGTATATACTAGGTAGTAGGCACCAGCCTAAGCATTAGGGATATAAGATGGTTGTGGGGCCTTAACAGCAACAGGAGCTTTGACCATGGAGTAGAGTAGGGACTCAGATAGAGTCTCCCATCTAATTTGAAGTCTTTAGCAGAATAATGAGGGCATTAAGATCAGGCCAAATGGGATACTACAGTTTTGTCACACAAACCATGATGGTTTTGCAGTAAGTTGACAGTGGTTAAGTCCAGCAGCAGTCCACTTGACTAGGAGAAAATCCACTGTCCTGATTCTGAAACCTAAAGTCATGTCAGAAACTTACATAGTTCAGAGCAAAAGGGCAGCACTCAGATTGTACCCCAGATCAGACTGCTTTGAAGGCTCTGAAAGCTTGCAGGTCCCCATCCTAAGCTGTCCTTGAGATCCTGAAAAAAATTCAATATTCAATTACCTTTGAAAATAGCAGCAGCACCCACAAAAACTTAAAACAGGGCCAAGAATGGCCTTGCAACTCTCTTTTAGAAGTTTGCAGATCCTGGCCCTAAACAAAGTCCAAAGTCAGGAAGCAGGGTAGAAAAGGCAATAAACAAAAATGAATCCCGCAATAAAGTGTCATAACAATGACAAGGATGTTCAGGACACAAAGACAGAAGGAGAGTAGGAATCCAAAATATCTATAAGCAAAAACAGCTTGTGCACAAATTCAGCTAGAATTCCTAGAAGAGATTAAGCAAGAGTCTTTTTTTATTTGGATAACTAAAAATGATTTTTATAAATGAACTGAGAGTACTTGAGAAAAGAAATAGAAAAATAAATTGGAATCCTAGGGGGGAAAGTTGAAAAAGAGTTGGGTGGTTTGGAAGAAAGAATTGGGGAAAAAAAAATAGCAACTTAGCAGTAGAGGTACAAAACCTTACCCAAGCAATAGACTCCTTGAACATTAAACAGACCAAATAGAAGTTAACAATTGCGTTAGAAAATAAGAAATATTAAGACAAAAGTCAGAAAAAAAAAGAAACAGAAGAAAGTAGAAGTTATCTCCTAGCAAAAACAACTGTTCTGAAAAAGCAGATCAGATAATTCAAGAACTCATTCAAGAACTCAATTCAAGAAAAGGTCAAAACTACCTTGGTCATGACCCTCCTAAAAATCTACACTTCCATAATTCAAGAAAGAATAAAGGAAAGGTTCTCTGATCTCTAACACAAAAACTCCCAGGAACATGATAGACAAAAATAAGAGCTTCCAAGTCAAAGAAAAGGTACT
The DNA here is from genome assembly GCA_028627135.1 of Pseudochirops cupreus. Lineage (NCBI taxonomy): Eukaryota > Metazoa > Chordata > Mammalia > Diprotodontia > Pseudocheiridae > Pseudochirops > Pseudochirops cupreus. The sequence goes on along the minus strand of CM053580.1, from coordinate 375,023,155 downwards.
GCAAGAAGTCAGAAAGAAATAGTTCAAAAATTGAGGAGCTACACTTAGTATTATACAAGATTTAATAGCCACCATCATAAATGAGCAGAGAACCTAAAACACTATTTCAGAAGTTCAAAAAATATAAGCTTATAACCAAGAATAACATTCATAAAAACTGATTATTATCTTATACAGGGAAAAGGAATCTTTAATATGTTCTAGGATCTCTGATCATTACTAAAGAAAAGGTCAAAACTGCAAAGAAAATTGAAATGCAAGCATAGGAGTAAAAAAAAAATTAAAAAGAAGCAAACCTGAATGAACAATCTTAAAGGACAAAACAAAAATGAATAGTTTCTATTCTAACGTGTGTGTGTGTGTTTGTGTATATAAGCATATGTGTGTATGTATATACATAATTTGGATACCCCAATGGAAGACTAAACAAATAGGAAGCAAGACTTAAGTAGGGACCTTACCTCATATTTGAACTTCACCTTCATCTGAATTGGTCAAAAAAAGGAAGACTATGTATTTGAGTATAGAAAATACATTTCACCTAACAGGGAAATAAGAGGAAAAGGGAATGAAGGAAAAATAGGAATCGTGTAAGTCCTAAGCAAAACAAACTATATTAAGTGTATAGAGAAGAGGTTAAAAAAATAGAAAGATAATGAACCTGTGGTTGAAAGAGAAGAAGGACAGGGAAAAGGAAGCAGGTGGATCAAACTGAAAGCACTGCTCCTTAGCACTCTCCTTTTTCACCACCTTTGGTCTCTGGAAGTAGCAGACAAGAAACTGAATAATAAAAAGACAAACCAGGATTTCAGAAGACTCATGATGAGACAAGCTATCTGCCTCCTGAGTGATGATGGACACAAAATGCAAAATGACACCTATATGTGTGGATATGGCCAGTGTGGAAATTTGCTTTATTTTATTATGCATATTTGTTACAAAGGTTTTATTTCTTTCCCTTTTTTTCATTGGGTCCTGGGGACATGGGAGAAAGAGAAGGTAGATTTTCATTAACTGAAAAAATGAAATTTGGTTTAAAAAAAGATGTAAGTTCACTGTAGATGAGATCTGGTGAGTTAACAGTTGACTGGGAAAAGTCTTTCAAACAAATTTCTCAGATAAAAGATTCCAAGATATTTAAGGAATCAATTCAAATTTATAAGAATAAGAGCTATTTTCCCAACCAATAAATGATCAAAGGATATGAACAAGAAGTTTTCAAAAGAACATAGCCAAAATATCAATATTAATATGAAAAAATTATCTAAATCACTAACAATTTAGGAGATGCAAAATTAAAGTAACTCTGAGGCTTCACCTCTCTCCCCTCAGATTTAAAAAATTGAGGGGGAAAAAAGAAAACTGACAAGTGTTGGAGAGGTTATCAGGAAACAGGCACATTTTTAGAGCATAAATTGGTACAACTGGTTTGAAAAGCAATTTGGAATTATGCTCCAAAAGTCACTAACTACATATACACACACACACACACACACACACACACACACATATATATGTATGTATGTATCTTTTAACACAATGATACCATTACTAAGATTATACATATAAAAGTTCAAAGAAAAAGGGAAAGAACACTATATACAAAAAAATATTTATGCCAACTCTTTTTATAGTGGCAAAGAATTGGAAACTAAAAGGCTGATCACTAAATGGGAAAAGGCTAAACAAATTATATTACCATAATGGAATATAATTACACTATAAGAAATGATGAAAGGATAGCTTCAGAAAAATCTAGGAAAATTTTTAGGAACTAATGCAGAGTTCAATGAGTAGAACCACAAGAAAAAAACTAGAGAATAACATCAACACTGAAAAAATAAAAACTTTGAAAGATTTAAGAACCCTGCTCAATACAATTATCAATTATAATTCCAGAAGACCCACACCCTGATAGAGGTGATGGACTCAAGATGAAAATGAAATGTGTATTTTATATAACCAGTAAGGGAATATGTTTTGCTTGACTATGCATATATTTACAAGCATTTTTTTTCTTCTTTTCTTTTTTTTTTTAAATGAGGGATTGAAAGGAAAGAAAATACATGCTTATTGATTGAAAAAGGAGCTTAAAAGGTAATATAAGGGGGAAAAAAGATGTCTTTGGGAATCCAAATCAAGGTGTGGATGGGTAGTTGGAGATAATGACAAAGAATAAAATGATAAAGGACAAAGGTTAGTGCTGGATATGATAATCATCTACATAGAGATCATTATTAAATCCATGAGAGCTAATGAGATCACCAAACAAAACAGAAGGAGAAAAAAAAGGGCCCCATATAAAGACTTAGAAGACACTTATGGTTAGTATAAATGGTATGGTTGAAGATCCATCAAAGGAGACAGAGTAGGAGCAGTAACATAAGGAGTAAGAAATGTCATGAAATCATAGAGAGAAGACAGTGATTATATCAAAAGTTGCAAGATCAAGAAGGAAGAGGATTTAAAAATTACCATGAGATTTGGCAATTAAAAGATCATTAGTAACTTTGGAGAGAACAGTTTGAATTAAGTGGTGGAAATTAAAAAAAAAACAGACTGCAGAAAGTTAAGAAGAGAAGAAGGGAGAAGAAATTAAGAGGAGAAGAAATAGAGACACCAGTTTACAGATGATATTGTGAAGTTTAGAATGAGAGGAGAGATATAAAATAATTGGTAGTGAGGAATGGATGGATCAAGGATACAAGAGACATAGGTGTGTTTGCAGACAGTAGAGAAGCAACTCATAGATATGAAGAATTGAAAATTAGTGATAAGGTGAGGATGAAAGGAGGGACAATCTCCTGGAGAAGATGGGATGGAATGGGGTCACTTATGTATGTGGACAAATTTGCCTTGGAAAAAAGAAGGGTCTAAATGAAAGTTATGGGTATGGTTGAAAGAATATTGGGAGCTTGCAAATCCTGACAGTTCATATATTAGCATATAATATTGAGAAAATTATTGGAACTAGTGCATATTGAAATGAAGATATGGTTCTACTTTCTAAAGGAACTTAGTAAAACAAAGTGTATGTGACAAGGATGGTGACTATAAATATATAATCAAGGAAATTTATTATCAGTAAGGAAGATGGACTAGTCTGTAGCAAAAATAAAATAGAACAGATAAATAGCTTTAGTACTATACTGGTATCCATGAAAACATAGAATATTGTGGCTGGTCATTATCTATCAACTAAAATTCAAACTCCTTTTGCCTACTATTCAAGAACTGTAACAGCAAGCACACTAGCATACTCAGGAGGGCTGCTAGCACAGGTTCTTCAATCTGCTTTTCTAAAGGAAAGCAACTCAAAAGAGGTTAACAATCTTCCTTTACTCAAACATAGAGAGAGAGAGAGACGGATATAGACAGAGAGATAGAGAGATAAAAATAGAGATAGAGATAGAGATAGATTATTCACTTAGTTCACGGGGAAAAGTCAGCACCCTGAACTTCAGAAAATACAAACAGAAATTACAAACAGATAAAAAAAATACAGAGAAAATAACACAATTCAACAGACCAACAGACAAGGGTTCTAGTTGTCTGACCATTACATACATACACAGTTCATTACCAGAGAGAAACATCAACATCTGGGTTTTCAAAGCCAGGAACTCAATGGCTACCCAGAGTCTCATCTGGCCAAATCACACAACTCTTCCCGTAAGTGAGCCCCAAAGCAAAATCTCACCTCAGAGTATATATAGCCTTCTCTTGGGTCAGAGGACATCACAATCTTTGTGCCCATTGCCTAACTACAAAGTAACAAAATGTATGTGTCATCCTGAAAAACAAGCCTCCCCTAAGCAAACTTCTCTTGTTGGGGTCCAGGTGAGGCCCATTAAGGGCCAGGGAAGACCTTTAAATTCCCTAGGCCTATTAAGGGGCAGGAAAGATATTCAAATTCCCTTACCATTGCAAGGGCTTGATCATCTGGTCAGCTATTTCTCATACCAGTGATTTTTTTTAAAGCCTAATATCAAACATCTTCTGACCAGAAGATCAGAAATTTAAGTAAAATTAAGGAATGAATATTCAAATATTCCAGTGAATGTATGAACTCATCTTTGTGGATAGTTTTTTTTTTATAGCACTAATGACAATAGAACCATTTTTCCCCCCTCCTGTAGTAATCTTTCTTGTTCATGCCCTCCAAGAATTTCCACTCAAGAAATCTACCTAATTTTCCTAGGGCATTATTTTCACTTGACATCCCCAAAATAGTAATGGAGCTGTGTCTATCAGTTATCTCTTGCTCTTAGCCACACATCATTCATAATACATCAACATTTTCAGTGATATATTTCTTCGATGATATCCTTTACCTTGATCCATTACATAAAAAGTGAATAATTTAAATGCCTCCAAATCTGACAGAAATCTACCCTTTCAGTTTTCTCTAGTATTACTCTCTGCCATGCATTCTATCCTCTAGTGAAATTAACTTTTCCCTATGTCCTGGACATGAGGCTCTTTTGAGCCTCCATTCCTCTGTTCATTTTCCCTGTGGTCAGAATGTCTGTCTCACTTTCTCCCTCCCTCCCCACCACCCTTCCCTCTCCCTTTACCTGTAAAATTCATACAAGAGCTGCCTTCCTATTTTTTTCCACCCAACTCACCCCACCATTTAAAAAAGGTGAAAAATAAAACCCATTACACACATTTATAGTCAATCAAAACAAATTTTTACTTTTGTCATATAAAAGAAATGTCTCATTCTTCATTCAGAGTCTTTTGCTTTGCCATAAGGAGGTAGGTAGCATACTTCATCATTTGTTCTCTGGAATCCTGGTTGGTCATTACACTGATAAGAGTACATCATAATAGTATTCCATCATATTTATGTTCTGTAACTTGTTCATCGGCTTCTCAATTTATGGAAACCCCTTTGATGTGGGGGTCAGGGAGTTCAGGGAGTCCAAGAACCCCAATAACCAGGGTCCCCGGAAAGCAGTCTGGAATGAATTCATGGACTCAAGCATTCTCTAAGTAAAGGTGGCAAAGATTTATTGTCATGCTATATAGCAGGCAAGAGTTCTTAGGGAACCTACAACCTTAGAGGGGTACAGTTAAAGTTTTTATAGGATATTCTATAGTAAAACATGTGCCAATTATGCTGACTAGGTGAGTCAGGGTGGGATTAGAGAGGAGTTAAGGAGTGGTCAGCTCTTAAAGGAACATGCACTTTTAATGTCTACTGCACAGGTGTATTGCCCATATTTCACTGGGAAATAGCCCAAGGCGGGGTGGGGGGGTGCATGGAGCTGTGCTTTTAGCCTTGAAACATCACTAAATTAGCTAGTGGTCAGGGCTGACCAAGACGCCACCCATCAATGTTGTGTTTGACAAGATGGATGTTGGGAGTACATATATATCACAAACTAAGTAGGGATTCAGGATGTATGTAATGAGCTAGGGAGTATACATATGACTGAACCTAGGATACACAGTTAGGTCAAACTACTAAATTCTATAGGCACAGCTGACTACTGTATTGGGAAGAGAGAGAAGTATTTTGTTAGGGCATGCTGCCCTTGAGCTAGAGAGAAACTTCCTGAGACAGTGTTTGAGGCTAGGGAGAAATGTGATTTTGGAACTGGACATGATTTTACAAACAAGCACAGGCACCCAAGCACACCACCACCTTCAGATTCTCATTCTTTGCCACCTCAACAAGAGCTATAAATATTATTGTACATTCTAAGAATTTTTTTTTTGCTTAGGACTAATCCCTACCTTAATCTACCCTCCCTCTAAATCTCCCTGCCCCCTTCTCACCTTTCCCTTCCATTTCACTGTTGAGTGAACTTATTTCTATACCAGACTGTGTATGTGTTCTTCCTTCTTTTGACCAGTTCAGACAAGAGTGAGGTTCAAGTATCAGCTGATCTCCTCATCCCCTCCTCCTTGCTTGTATGTTTGTCTTCTTGGGCATGCTCATTATGTGAGATAATTTTCTCTAACCTTCCTTTTTTTTCTCCCTTTCAGTATGCCTCTTACCAAATGGTATTCTTTCATCAACATCATCAAGACATAATAGAACCACTCCCAAGCTTTGTCTAATTCAACTTCCTCTATGAATCCTTATGATGGCAAGCACCAGAGGGAGCATAAGTTATCAGCTCTCTATATTTGAATTTAAGTGATTTATTCTTGTTTTGTCATTTATCATTGTTCATTAGTGTTTGCTTTTTTTTTTATGTTGCTCTTTACCCATGAGCTTAAACTTCAAAGTTTTTCCACAGCTCCAATCTTTTCATTAGGAATACTTGGAAACCCTCTAGTTTGTTAAAGATCCACTTTTCCCACTGTAACATTATATTCATTTTGCTGGGTAATTTATTCTTGGGTGTAAGCCCATATTTTATGCCTTCTGGAATATCAGAGTTCCAAGTTCTCTACTCTTTATAATCATGACTATTAAATTGTATATGACACTGACTATGGCTCCTTGATTCTTGAATTGTTTCTTTCTGACTTCTTGCAGTATTTATTTTTAATTTAGAAACTCTGAGTTTTGGTACGAGGTTCCTGGGAGTTTTCATTTTGGAGTTTCTTTCAGGAGAGGACTTGTGGATTTTTCCTGTTTCCATTTTTCACTTTAGGCCTAAGAGATCTGGGCAGTTTTCTTTTAACATCGTTTAAAAATAGGCTCTTTTTTATGGGGAGGGGGCTGTCATAGAATTTAGATAGCCCATTAATTCTCAAATCATTTCTCCTAAATTGGTTCTCAAAGTCATTTATTTGTGCCATGAGATACCTTACATTTTCTTCTATTTTTTGCCTCCTGATTTTGTTTTAGTGTTTCTTGCTGCTCATAAAGTCATTGGCTTCGATTTGGTCTATTCAAATTTGCAGGAAGTTTGTTGCTTGAGAGAGATTTTATATTTCTCATGACAAACAATACATTCCCTTTTTAATTAATTCTTCTATAACTTTCATTTCTTTTCTATTTCCTCCTCATTTTATTTGTAAAAACATTTTCAAAGTCTTTTTAAAATATTCTTGCCTCATCTCTACCAGAAATTCTAGTTGTTTGTGCCCAAGTTGTGTTTTTCAGTCATATGTTTTCAAATCATTCTCTTCTGAGTTTGTGTCTTGGGTTTCCCTGACATCACAATACCTCGTTGTGACAGGGCTCTTTTTCTGCCTCCCAGCCTACTCCTGACTTCAGACTTGGTGTTAAAATCGGACTCTGTGGCACCTCTGGAGAGGAGGTCTCATCTGCTCCTGTTGTTGCATTTATTGGTATATTGAGTGTTAGGTTTTTTTCCAGGACCTCAGGGATAGGCTGAGGACCTGCAAGCTTTCAATATTCTGATCCAGATATGATCCAGGGTAAAATGTGATTGCTGTTCCCCTTGTCTGAGTTCTGGAAATTCCTGACCTGGGTTTGGGTGTGTGCATCAGCCAGCTGGAGAGCTCTGTTGGTTGGTAGCAGAATTGTAGGCTCCCTTTGGGTCTGAAATTCCTGCCATGTTATTCCTCTGCAGGCTAGGCCAGATATTGGACTTGAAACCTTGCTTTGCATGTGAAGTCTGAGCCACACTACTATTGCTGTTTCTATTCTCTTCTGAATTTCTTCTTTTGTATACCATCCAGGGCTTCCCCAGACAATAATGTCTCTGCCATGTATAGGTGCCCTCCTATCCAGACTTGGAACTGAGCAGTGGGAGACAGAGATGCCACTTGGCACCTGTCCCCATCGCAGTGTCCAGTTGGTCTAAGACCTCTTGCCCTATGACCTCTCTTTAGGCATGGAATATTCCATGCCCCTAGTTGGACCCCCATCTTCAGTACTCACAGATCTTCCTCTGTCTTCCTAATCCAAGTTGAACTGGACAAAGGACCTTTATCTGGATTTCTTCACTAGGATTTAGTCTGGTATAATTTCAAGATCTGTTAGGAGGAGTTTGCATAGAAAAGCTCATTGCACTGCTTTCTATGACTCTACCATCTTGACTCACGATATCAGTATAATTGGTTTCTTCTATAACCCTCTGCAATTTTCTTTGCATATTCAAAAACATTATTATGAGAAGGAGTTCGGAAGCTTCTCCAGATAGACAAACTGGCCTGTGACTCAAAGAAAAGGTTAAGGTCCTTGGTCTAATGGAAAAGGTTTTAGGTTTGCTCTGTTTATCCCCAGAAGGTAGAAGTAGGAGCAGTGGAGAGAAGGTGCTCAAAAATAGACTCAGACTCAATGTAAAGAAAGAACTTCCTAACCATGAAAGCTCTTCAATAGTGTGATGTGATTTCTCTGGAAGTTGAATAGTGTTCTCTCTTTCATGGCTAGCCCTCAAGTCAATGTTGGATGATACCTTATTGATCAAGTATAAGCACAGATGTTCATTGGGGATGTCTCAGACAAGCTGGACTTTGAGTCTCCTATCAGCTCATATCATAGATCAGAGAAAGGCATAAGGGAAGGAATAAACTTTTATAAGGTGCCTACTATGTGTGCTAAGTACTTTATGAATACCTCGTTCAAATTGATTTCATTCTCACAACACCTCTGTGAAGTACATGTTGTTATTATCCAGCTTTTACAATCATGAAAACTAAAGCAAATAGAGTTTAAGGGACTTAGCCAGAATCACACAGCTAGTAAGTATCTGGACTCAAATCTTTCTGATTCCAGGTCCACTGTGCCATCTAGCTGCTGGTGTCTTTGTCCTGGGGTTCATAAGTTAGAGATAACCTGTGATATGTGACATTATAACTTAGATAAAAATAGTATTATTGTTTATGACTGAAATTTATAATCATGCTTTTAAAAAATGAACATACAAATCCAATACTTACAGGAAATTTAGGTTTGCCTCAGGATATTAAAAATTTGCATTTATTATGTTTATAATAATAGCTAACATTTGTATAGTCTAAGGTATATTTACAAGGCATTTTATTTATATAAAAATTTGCTTTTTTACATTTTTGACAACCGTATTTAAATATATCTGATTTCCTTTATAATCATATTTATTTTATTTCATACATTTTAAAGCACTGTTCTGGAGAGGAGTCAATAGGTTTTACCAGACTGGTGAGGAGTTCTTGAAACAGAAAGGTTAAGATACTGTGCTGTAGATTTTGTAATTCTTATGTTTCACTCCTTATTTCCCTGTTGTTCCAAGATTTCTAAAATCTTTAGAATACCTAAGGATGATTTGTTCCTTTCAGTGCAATAGTCAGGAGGGAGGATTTGTGAGAAGTCATTCTCTCCCTCAAGGGACCAGGGGGAGAAAGAAACTCTCGTGGGAAGCAGCTGGTGGTGGCCGCCAAAAGAGGAACAGGCAGACTAATCCAGAGAAAATAAAGGAAAAGACCTGGGATGTAGCCCAAGTTTGAGAAGTATCTCCAGGGAATTTCCTAGAGTAAAAATACTCAACTCATCACAGCTCTTCAACTGCCCTGCCATCCCTGTTCCCCGTGGTTCAGCCTTCTTTCTCTATGTTCTCCAAACCCTCATGGGAACAACTATCTGGGGTTGCTGGAAATGAATAGCCATGATCTTAGTCTCTATGACCGTTATCATATGAGGTTATAAACAACAGAGTTGAAAGCAATTCTTAAAGAAAGCCGCTATGAAGTGATTCTATAATTACTAGTGGTAACAGAGCTGTATCAGTAGTTGATTTAATAAAAAATTGTTAATGATGTCAAACTTCCCCTTATATTTAAGCCAGAAAATATTGACTTGTTAAATTCCATTCAATTCAACTATCTAAGGATTTATTCTCATTTGAAAATATGAAATGTGGGAGCAACTTATAAGGCATTTGAAAATGAGATAAATCAATATATTTCAAAAATCATTTAAAATGGCCTGTGTTACTCAAAGAGTCCAATTAATCTCATCCTTAATATATAATTAGTGTCTACTTTTTTCTATTATTGACAATCCAAGACTTAATTATTTCTCCTTTTTTTTTCCCTTTCTGCTCTGGGGTTAATGTTTTTAATGCAATAAAATAATAAACATTATCAGAAAAAAAGTCATCAGTTCAATTATTTGTAAGGCATTTAAAAAATCAACAACAACAGCAGCACTTATGGACAGATTCCACTGATGAACGTGAACCTGACAGTGGGCTCACCAGATAGCTGGGCGACCATGGGTAGCAAACATTCCTTTTTCTCATGGCTCTTTTTGATGCCTGGATCAGACTCTCTCTTGGACCAGAGACTATAACACCTCTTCTGGAATTGGTTCCAATTGATGATGAGCTACATCTGGCCTGTGAAATGAAAACAGCAAAACCTTTGATTGAGTCCAAGTAAAGTGGATCTATATCATCTGCTCAGTCAACTTTTGCCAAGATGAATGATACTGTTGTCAGTTGTTCTCTAATCTCAGAGGTGGATTTCCCCCTTTTTAAAATAAATTGTTTCCATGTATACAAGCAACGTAAAAATTCCACTCCTGTGTGTGAGACTGGGTTTTGGCACATTTACATATTTGGAAACAAGAACCTTAAAATAATCCTGTTTGAGCCTTTTTTTTTTTTACTTTCTTAGCTCTTTCCCACTTAAACCTTTATCAAGTCACTTGAGGAGCTATGCTCTAATGCACCAGTAGAAGCATTTGGAGAATGGGAGAGGTAGCACAGGGAAAGGAAAAGAGCACTGGACTTGGAGCTAAAATGTATGAGGTTGAGCCCTAGCTCATTCACCCATACAACCTTGTGTAAGCCATAGCTCCTTGAGGCTCTGTTTCCTCATCTGCAAAAGGGTGATAAAATTATTATGCCCCCATCATCACAGGTCATCACAGGGGGTAAAGGAAATGATATGGGTGAAGTGCAACAGGAAAGAAAGCTATCCTTAGAAAATTCCTTAATCTCATAAGGTTTAAAGATGTAATATCACAGAGGTCATCTAGCCCAACCCATGTATTTCGCAAATGAGGAAACCAAGATCTGCCATTTCACTTCCTATAAGTAATCTAGAATAGAGTTCTTGGTCTATGAACTTGTTTTTTTTTTATTTTTACCATTCCAAAAACTGTATTTCAGTTTCAACATTTTTCATTGATATTTTATACATTGAATAACATTATTCTGAGGAGTCCACAGCTTCACCAGACTTCCACTAGAGACCATAACAGAAAAAAGCCTAATAATTTCTGGTCTAGTTATTTGAAGAGGCATATATCTCACCTCTTTTCCCCATATGCAACACAAAAAAGGTACAGACAATAAGAAGCCCTAATTTTCATGACCATTCACTCCCTGGCCTTCCTATTATTGAAGACAAGTCATAGAAGTGGAGGAAGGAGACAAGATGTGAATTGTATGAGTATCTTCCTGTCCTGCATAGACTTCAAGATCCTTCATATGAATCACAAAGATAAGTCATCTGGGAGAAAGATATACGGTCAGTTGTGTTCATTTGACTGTCCATAATCCAAGTAGTATCTGTCATAGGGTAAAGGAACTATTTTATTAACTCACTTGAGTAACAATCAAATCCATATTCATAGATATACTACTATCCAAATGTAGAAATAAACTATGATCTGAGAAAGTATAATTTAGACAAGCACAGTATTAACGTTTATAATTGAAACATATAATCAGATTTTTTCAAAATGAACATAATAAATCTAATATTTCCCATAGGAAAGTGAGGCTGGCCTCAGAACATTCCAAGATTTGTATTTATTATTCATTATAGTTATAGTAATATTTATATATTTATATTCAAATAGTTATATTTGTATAGTCCAAAGTAGATGTACACAGTACTTTTTTTATGGGAAATAAATACTCCTAAATACTCAGGCATATGTGTGGTCTCATGAATATGAAAAATGTCATTTATGGCTGCCCATTCTCAGTGACTCTGGTCCAAGTCCTCTTTCAAGATCAGAGGTTCTTAACCCTTTTGTGTCATGGACTCCTTTGTCATCTGGTGAAGCCTATGGACCTCTTCTCAGAATAATGTTTCTAAATGTAAAATACATAAGGTTGCAAAGAAAACTAACTATATTGAAATAAACATGTACTTTTTTCCTCTTCAATGTCATGGATTCCCTGAGATCATGGGAGGTTTATGGTCCCCAGGTTAAAAATACCTACTGTAAGTGCTACAGACAATATTATGCTTATTTTATAGATGTAGCAAGTGAGGTTTAGAAACATTCCACAGACATACAACTAATATGTCCAAGAGAGGTTCAAACCACTAATATCTCACCAAAATCTGAATTCAGCATGCTTTTTACAACTACACTTGACTCATTATATTAATTTTCTCCCAATCTTTATTGCTATGGTTGTCTTACGTATGTTATGCCCATGTAACATCATAGGTAACATCATTTCATCAATTTGGGAAGAACTGTCAAGAATAATGCAAGTCTATAGAAAGCATGGTATGAGACACAAGTAAAACTGACCCTCCCAAGATGAAACTTGAAAGACAATAGACAGATTTTTAAAAATAGAGCAGGTTTACCAGTTTTTCTCTAACAAATCATTTCATCGTAAGTAATAATTGTACCACCACAATTGTACTAACACCAGTCCATGATACGAAGAAGTGAAAATTTAAGAAATTAAAAAAGCAGAAGAACAGATGAACCAGAACAAGTACACGTGGAAGAAATCTGTACTAGGAGTGACATTTTTCAAAGCATTTAGGGAACAAGTTTCAAAATATCTCATAGGAAGTTGTTGGATGCATTTATTTTGGAGAAGTTGGTTATTCAGAAGGCTACCCTTCCCGAAAAACTATTGCGCTTTTGTTGGCAGCATCTTTGCCCAAGAAAAGGGATGTGTGAGCACCTGGGGATATCTGAAACTCAACAGAGAAGAGGGAAGAGAGAGTCAATGTGAAACTAGAGATGAGATGGCACTATCTGGGGGAGAAAAACTATGTAGAAAGCAGGGGGTGAGGCTGAATGACACAATTTGGGACACAGAGTAATTTAACATGCAGTGCTACTTCTAACATTGCTTCCCTAATGAATTGACACTTCTAAGAGTAAGGAACAGTGGGGTGAGGGAGGAGAGAATGAAAAGATAATACTTAAGAGGCAATAACATAGGAACTGGTTAGAAAAGTTAGCTCATTTAACTCTGTGAAGAAAGCAGAGAGATTAAAGAAGGAATAAATGAGTATAGCCCATGAATTAGAGAATAACATTTCAGATTAAATGTCTGAAAGACATTTACATTCAGTGTAAAAGAAAAGAATTAACTAGGAGAAAAGAAAAAAAGTTCTTGGAAAAGAACACAGCAAAAAGAAAACTAATAAACATAAATAATTGGAGAAAAGTTGGAGAGAGGAGATTTTGAACTAACCACTTAAGAGATATGGGAAAGAAAAAGAACAAAAGAAATATATGTCTGGAAGAAATATATAACTAAAGGAATATAATAAAGAAATCAATACAATGAATAATATCTCCAAACTAAGGAAAGAATAAGCAAATAGTCTCTTGGGGCAGAGTCAAGATGGCGGCATAGAAACAGAAGAACCCCGTGAGCTCCCCCCAAAACCACGTCAAATACCTAGAAAGTATGACTCTAAACAAATTTTAGATCTCCAGACTCCCCCAAAATGATGGAATAACAAAGCTCCCACTGATGGCAGCCTGGCAGGCAGCACACTGGAAGCAGAGCCCAGTCCCATATGGTTTTAGCCCCAAGGTGTCCAGGAGAAGCCACAGGGCTGTAGTGTTCAGGAGAGGGGATGAGCAGCAGCTGTGGCGATTTACAGAGTCACCAATCCACAAGACCCAAGGACAAAGGGAAAACGTCAGTGGAACTCAGCTAAATTTGAGGGAGATGGTCCGGCGGAACTGCCTCCAGAGCTAGCAGCAGTCTGAAGTGGTGGCCCTGCAGCTGCCTCCATGTGGCTGCTTCAGAAACTCCCAGCCTGCAGACTGCAGGGGGGCCAAGTGATCATTCAGAGGCTAAGTGCTCTTACCTTGAGCTGCCTGGATCAGATTGCAGTCTTGGGTGGTAGCCTTGAGGTGCATTTTCAGTGAGCCAAAGCTGGTGGGGGCTGCCAAAAACAATGGCCTCCTAATAGCTCCAGCAGCTGCAAAATCCCCAGCCATTTGGGACAGAGCTCTCCCCTCTGAAAGCAGAGTTTTATTACTGAACCCAAAAGCCAAGTAACTGAGTGGCAACATGAGCAGGCAAAGAAAACAAAATAAGCCCAGCACTCAAACCTTATATTCCTTTTTTTGGGGACATAAAGGACCAAAGCATAAAATGGGAGGAAGACAACACAGTCAGTACTCGCACACCAAAAGCTTCCAAGAAAACTGCAGGCTGGTTACAAGCCATAGAGGAGTTTAAGAAGGATTTTAAAAACCAAACAAGAGAAATGGAGGAAAAATTGGGAAGAGAAACGAGAATGATGCAAGAAAATCATAAGAGAGTCAACAACCTGACTGAAGAAAATAACACCTTAAAAATAAATTAGCTCAAATGGCAAAAGAGGCCCAAAAGGCCAATGAAGAGAAGAATGCCTTAAAAAGTCAAATTTGCCAGATGGAAAAAGAATCTCAAAAGCTCACTAAAGGGAATAATTTCTTCAGAATTAGAGAGGAGCAAATGGAAGCAAATGACTTTATGAGAAAACAGGATACTATTAAACAGATCCAAACAAATGAAAAAAATAAAGGACAATGTGAAATATCTCCTTGAAAAAAACCACTGACCTGGAAAACAGATCCAGGAGAGATCATTTAAAAATTATTGGACTACCCAAAAGCCATGACCAAAAAAAGAACCTAGAAATCATCCTTCAAGAAATTCTCAAAGAAAATTGCCCAGACATTTTAGAACCAGAAGACAAAATAGAACTTGAAAGAATTCACTGATCACCTCTTGAAAAAGATCCCAAAAAGAAAACTCCTAGGAATGTTTCAGCCAGGTTCTGGAGTTCCCAGATCAAGGGGAAAATATTACAAGCTGCCAAGAAGAAACAATTTGAATACTGTGGAAACCCAATCAGGATAACCCAGGATCTAGCAGCTTCTACATTAAGGGACCAAAAGGCCTGAAATATGATATTCTGGAGATCAAAGGAGCTAGGATTAAAACCCAGAATCACCTACCCAGCAACACTGAGTATAATGTTTCAGAGGAAAATATGGTCATTCAATGAGGTGGAGGACTTCCAAGCATTCTTGAGGAAAAAACCAGTACTGAACAGAATATTTGACATTCAAATACAAGAATCATGAGAAGGTAAACATAGAAAAGAAATCATAAGGAACTTATCAAA
>CM053580.1:374945805-375007397 GCA_028627135.1 Pseudochirops cupreus | reverse complement strand
ATATATATATATATATATATATATATATATATATATATATATATATATATACACACATAGTATTATTTTAAACTGTCCAAATCCCTCAAAAGTAGAAGGGACCCATAAAGGACTGAAGGATATATTTTACAGTTCTCAGTTTCATGAATTTTCATGGTCAAAAAAGGTTTCACCTCAGGGCCAAGTTATTGATGATGTGTGTCTCTCTGTTCTTTGTCTTCAGACAGTAGGCTCAATCTGTTACCTAGAATATATTCCTAATAGCTATTTCAGCATTGTCTCATCTACCTAAACTTATACTCTGATTGTGTAGTCTTTAGGCACCCAAGGTCATAACCTCCACATCATGGTGAAACACTAGAGTAGTACCATGTGGAGACCTATACTTCCTCCATCACAAATTGACTAAATATTTGATTTTTCAAAGTCTTATTTTTCTATTAATGACGTTTAGACTGAGGACATCATCTTCCTTTTCTTATTTATGGACACATTTCAACTCCATCTTCACCAATAGTCATGACTAATGGATATTTTTCTTGAGTACTTAAAAGAATGAAGCATGAAATACCCCTGTCAAAATAAGCCCACTGCAAATGCAAACTGAGAAGTACTAAATGTTGCATTTGATCTTTTTTTTTTCTTCTGTAATTTGCTGTTCAGACGGATGCTTTGCATATGTTGATTAAATATGCAGTTTCAACTGCCTGGGGAGCCAGCGTCCCTCACAGCAGACCAGTGTTATCTGATCCCAGGAGGCTGCAGCACTCCAGAGGGGCACTCTCACATGGGCTACCTGCTTCAGCTTGTCTTAGCAACAATGCTAGCCATATGGGAAGCTGCAGGAAAACAGATGCTGTTTTTCCATTTGTGAAATCAAGTTGTTGGAAAGTAGTCAGGTTTCTGATGTATGAAAGCTCATCTTATCAGATGACAGTGTGAGCTTTTTGAGAAATATTTGACAACAT
This sequence comes from Pseudochirops cupreus, assembly GCA_028627135.1. Classification (NCBI taxonomy): domain Eukaryota; kingdom Metazoa; phylum Chordata; class Mammalia; order Diprotodontia; family Pseudocheiridae; genus Pseudochirops; species Pseudochirops cupreus. The sequence continues at coordinate 375,006,429 of CM053580.1, read as the reverse complement.
TCCCTATTATCGATGACTAGAAACATATAGAAAATAATCATTTGGAAGTGATCAACTTATCTATACTTGTTTTGAGTTATATCTGGCTTGATGCATGAAAGCAGAATCCTTAATTTTCATTGACAAAGGGAATAGTAAACAGTCAGAATTACTCTTAGGCATGAAACTCTGGGTTTATTGTAGATTTACTGTTGCATCTTGGTTATTCTAAATATCTCAGGTCATTTCTCTCCATGACTAGGAAAAATGCCATGGTTTCACTAATAAAGAAAGATTCCTTCTCAGAAAACCAATTCTAAAAATTCTCTAGAATATACACGTTGTCCCAGAGTTCCACTACACATTCATGCATATGTATGTATGTGTACGTACGCACATACACAAAAAACCACATGCTCTTGCTTTTATGTTAAAGTAGGAACAACTCTGCTACTGGGAGCAAAATACTTAATGCTCAGATTTTTTAAAAAAGAATTTCTGTTTAGTCTCCAAAAGGTTGTGTTTCTCAGCCTATTACTACCTATAGTAGAGCATAACTTTTGATGAAAACAGACACACAAACTGCACTGAACTGAAATGGAAAGTAATACAATCACGTTTGGTGACAAAGTCTTTGTTAAATACTATGCATCAGTAAACCTTTACCTATTGAATAAAAAATAATATTAGTGAATATTTGTATAATGCTTTAGGGTTTGTAAAGAACTTTTAACATGTTATCTTTACAACAACACTCTGAAGTGGGTGCTATTATTTTTCGCGTTTTACAGAAGAAAAAACCTAAGGCTGAAAGAAGTTCCATGATTTACTAGGAGCCCCACTGCCAGTGACCATCGGAGTAAGGATTCAAGCTCAGGTCTTCTTAATTCCACATCCAGCACTTTATCCACTATACCCCCACCTGCTCCATAGTGGGGTGGAGATGATCCTATTTTCCTTATTGACATATATGTCTTCCTTCACTCTGGCCTCAAACGAAAGGGTGAGCCTTCTCTTTACCAAAGCCAACTCCTCTACAAGTACCCTTAATCCCATTTTGAGCTCCACTTCTGTAGCAGATTATCTCCACTAATATCCTCACACTATCAACTTCAATATCTCCCAAAATCTTCTAACATAATCTGTGGGTTATGTTCAATTTGTAACAATGAAAATACATCCTGCATATCAGATATTTACATTATGATTCATAACAGTAGCAAAATTACAATTATGAAGTAGCAATGAAAATAATTTTATGGTTGGGGGTCACCACAACATGAGGAACTGTATTAAAGGGTCATGGCATTAGGAAGGATGAGAACCACTGCTATATACTGACTCCTGCCTGCCTACGAACTGCTCGTGGATACCCAATCAAAGAAGCAAAAAACAAAAGTCCCTCACATAATTCTATCACCACTACTGTATTTCTCTTCCCCATCATGTGTAAACCATTTGAAAAAGCCATTTAAACCAGGTATCTACATTTCTGAGAACTGCTCAGACCTCTTGTACTTTCTGTGTTGTGGTAAGAAGGATCCAGATTCAGAAAATATCGTTAAATTTGGCAATAAAAATAACACATGAAATTCCAATTGAAAGAATTCCCTCAGGAAAAAAAAATCAAGGCTGCAAGCTCCAAGATACATAGTGGTTAAGTTTAATGATTCATTTTGGGAACAACAAATTCTAAAATCAATTGGGAGAAAGTTAAATACAGAGGAAAGGACAAAAACAAACAATGCAAGACTATTCTGCAGCTACAAGAAAACAGGAGGAACTGGAATACTATGTTCTAAAAAGTGATGGAGCTCAGAATGTAGCCCAAGGTGACTTGCTCTGTAAATCTAAGTTCAACCACAGTGAGAGAAATTGAGCATTCAATAATAAAGAAGAGTTTGAAATATTTTTAGAAAGAAAATCAGAACTGAAGAGATTATTTGCTTCTCAAACATCCCAAAAATAGAAATGCAGAAGGCGTGAATAAATGTGGTCAGCAATAGCAACAGAATAACAAGAGAAAGGCCAGTAAAAGACTTCTAAATGCACACAAAAAGAGAGGAATGAAGGCGGAACTCTGAATGAGATGACAGTGAAGGGGCAGATGGGAAGCATAGTGGACAGAACATGATAACATCATGCTTACAGGTAAATCAATGTTTTGCTTTGTTTTGTGGAACCACTTTACAAATGATAGTGGAGGGGAGTAGGTGGATAGAAAAAAGTTTGTGACATGCTGGGGTCAAATCAAGGGCTAGTAATGAAAAGAAGGTAACCTCTCAGGTGATCCCAGAAAAGTCTACAGGAGAGTAAGTGAGGAAGAGGGGTAAAGATTAAAAAAGAAGAGCAAAGAAGAATAAGACATTATTTCGGTGGTAGGGTGGGGGTTCAACTGATGAATGTTCTTATGGGTGAAGAAAGATGATTTATGAAGGGATGGGTATGGCCTAGAAGATTTGGTGCTTAAAAAGTCTACTTGTCCTACATCTAGAAGGGAAGGAATTGGAAACCTTAGGTATGTTTGGCACCTGGAGGTATGAGAAAGCATGGATCCTGAAAGAAGATTTTGAAGCAAAGGTAGGGTGGGGGGAAAGAAGGTTAGCAAGGAAGGATATATATATAGATCAGTGGTAAGATGCATGCTCATGAATATGGTTGAAGAGAGGCCCTCCTATGAAACAGTGTTCTCTTTGACACCTGAAATAATGCTGTTTTGGAAGTAAGGCACAGTGGAAAATGAGAAACCATGGGGCAAGCCCTACACAGTAGTGTCAGAAAGCATCTAGAGGGGAGAACCTAGAATGGATACCTTGGAAACCTGGAAGTTTTAATTATATGTGGAATACAGAGAACAGATAATTATAGGGGTCATGAATCAGAGAATGAAGGTCTAGAGTAGACAGAAAGGATGAATAATAGAGTAAGAGAAATACTTTTGGGGAAGAGGCACAAAAAGTTTAAAAGTTAATGTATAGGACTAGTTGAATGAGAGGCAAAGTGTGTGTGTGTGTGTGTGTGTGTGTGTGTGTGTGTGTATCTGTGTGTGTGTGTGTGTGTGTGTTTGTGTGTAGGGGGAGAGGAATTATATAACCAGATAAAAGCAGGAGAGAAAGAGGAATTAATGAATAAAACCCCAAAGGGATAAGGGTAACAAAATAAAGGAGAGGATTAGGAGTCAGAGAGACACGACAGCAATACAGCCTATAGGGGGAAAAAAGATTGAACTAAAGTGATTAAAACAAGATGATACCATATTTACAAAAAAAAAAGAGGGAAAAGCATAACTCAAAAGAGAACAATATTAGATACAAATGGAGGAAAATAGAAACCAAAATCTTATAACTTTAAATGTGAATGTATTAAACAATCCAATAAAATGAAAAAGTGACAGATTGGATGAGAAAAAATCCTTGCTGCTTCTAGGAAATACACTTAACAAAGACACACACAAAAAATAAAACTGAAGAATGGGGGGAAAATTTAATATGTATCCAGTAAATCCAAAAAAAAGCAAGTTACAGTCATGCTATTATGACAGCAAAAACAAAAATTAAAAGATAAAAAGGGGATAATACAATTAATAGGCATTAGCATAGTCTGGCACATACCAGACTCAGTCTAGAGCTACAAAATTTCTCTGCTATCTTGGCAATATGACTGTGAATGAGTATCAGATCATTCTATGACTCTCTGGAAGAGATCTACACTGATCCTGCACTTCATGCCTGATCTGCAGCCCATTCCTCCATAGCCACATCAACCTTCAAGCCCTGGAAGACATCAGGGAAACTGCAACCCTGTGCTTCACCAGTGTCCCAACCCACATATTGAGGATTACCTCTCCCAGAGTACTATTTCAGGAAAAGTCTCAGGCATGTTTAACTTCACTCCTTCCTCTTTGGGCACTTCCTCCACTGCCTCTTTACCACAGACTGCACCAGAGCCCTTATCCTTCCTTCCTGCCACACTCCAGTTCCTGAACCACAAAAAAAAATGATTAAATAAACTGCCATTGTTCTTGTGTGGAGCTGGTCAGTATACTCCCTATGGCCCCACTCATCAACCCTGTAACATTCTGGGCCACAGACCTTGTCCCTGGCCACCACTCTACTTTGTATATTGTTTCTCCTGTTCAAATGTTGGGTCTTTGAGGGCAAGAACTATCTGATTTTTTTATACGTTTTCCCAGTGTTTAGTATAATGCTTGGCATATAATAAGCACTTGATTAATGTGTTTTTCATTAATACATTCATTTCTATAGCTTCTTATTGCCAACTTTCTTCTCTAGATGTTTGACAAATCCTGTGTCTTAGTCCAAAGGCTCAAGGATGCCCATGCCTCTTCTCCAGTCTCTCCTTCTAAATCCTTGAGAAAAATTGCTAACAATACATTCTTTAAAACAGAGGTAGCAAAATTACATCTCTTTTCACTTCTGAGAACCCCAACTAGAATGCACTCTGGTGTCTTTAATTTCTCATCTACCATACCAGTTTGGTTGTTCCATGGTGATATGAGGTAAGCAATATGGTGTCCAGGAATAAGATGTTCCTTCCATCTTCATCAATGTGAGATTCAAGAACATAGAAAGGCTAATGATAGAATAATAATCATATACATGAACATAAAGCTTGAAAGTTTAGAAAGCATTTTCTCTGCTTCTGATATAGATAACACAAGTATTGCCCAAGTAGGTGACCTAATGGATAATGTTCCAGGCCTGGAGTCAGGAAGACTCCTCTTCCTGAATTCAAATCTGACCTCAGACACTTACTAAATGCATGACTCTGGGCAAGTCACTTAACCCTGCTTGCCTTAGTTTCTTCATCTGTAAAATACACTGAAGAAGGAAGTGACAAACCATTCCAAGAAAATCCTAAATGGGGTCATAAAATCAGACACAACTGAAATAATACAACAATATTGCGACCCCACTTTACAGATGAAAAACTGTCTCAAAGACATTAAATGATTTGTGTTTAGTTACATATCTAGTAAGTATCCAAGTTGAGACTCAAAGGAAGGGGAGAAAGGAATAAATATTTATATAGTACTTCCTGCATTCTAGTCACCATGCTAAACACATTTTGCAAATATTATTTTATTTAATTCTCATAACAACCCTGGGAAGTAAGAGCTGTTTCTGTTTTCCACTTCAGAAAACTCAGGTAAACAAAAGTTAAATGACTTGTCCAGGGTCATACAGACAATAAATATTTGAGACTAGATTTGAACTTCAGGCTATTGCAATGGGCTAGGCACGAGGTAATGAGGGCCTGTGCCAAGGTGATAGCAGAGGAGACAAGAGATATTTTAGAGAACTGTTATAAAGGTTCTGAAATTGGTGGACTTTGACAGCAGGCCGTATTTGTGAGTGGGGTGAGAGATAATGAGAAGTCAAGGATGACACCTCATCTGTGAATCTGGCGGTCTGGGAAGGTGCTGTTGCCCTTGACAGTAATAAGAAAGTTTGGAAGTAGGAAGATTCGGGGGGAAAGATAAGGAGTTCAAGTTTTAACACATTGAGTTTAAGATGTCTGCTGGACCTCGAGTTTGAGACCTGAAAGGCAGCTGGAGATGTGAAACTGGAGGTCAGCAGAGAGGTTAGGGCAGTTATGTAGAACTGAGAATTGTACAATGAGTAGAATTACTGTACATGACCCATCTGTGGGCATTAGAGGGAATGACCTGAATGAGGATCCAGCCAAGGAGACTGAGAAGGAATAGTCAGAAGGAAATCCAGAGGAGAGTAGAAACCTAGAAAGAAAAGAATATCAAGGAGTGTGATCAACAGTGTCAAAGGCTGCAGAGAGGTCAAGAGCGTGAGGATTGAGAAGAATGATATTGATGATTTCTCTCATGCAACTTCTCAAATATAAGTCATCATGGATCATATGCTTCTAGTAGCTGTTCACTCAGAAATTAGGGAGTAAGTATGATTGGAGGTCATGAACTGAGTTACTAAAAGGATGGTGGTGTCCTTAACATAATTGGAAATTTGGGAAGAGGAAAATGATTTTTAGGGAAAACAATTACTTCCGCTTAGGACAGTGGTTCTCAACCTGTGGGTCACAACCCCTTTGGGGGTTGAAGGACCCTTTCACAGGGATCACAGGGGTCACCTAAGACCATCCCAAAACACATATTTCCAATGGTCTTAGGAACCGAGACACCACTCTATCCATCTCCAGGCAGGTCCACCCACATGCAGATACGCCTACATATGAGTATTAAAGGGTCACGGCACTAGGAAGGTTGAGAACCACTGACTGAGGACATGTTGAGTTTGAGATTAAATAGAGAAGATCCTTTTTGAAATTTTAAAGAAGCAGTTGATGATATGCTACTGTAGCCCAGGAATGATTCATTTTGGATTTATAAATCTGTAGAAATGATGATTGAACCTAAGGTGAGATGACTGAGAGATTGGAAAGATAGGAAAGAAGAGGGCTCAGTACATAGTCTTAGGAAACACCCAAAGACAGCGGACAGGATGTGGGGAATGACCCAGAAAAGTAAACTTAGAAGAGTTGGTCAGATAGGTAGGAGAACCAAGAATGAGCAGAATCATGAAAACTAAAGATATAATATTTAGGAGAATTGTATGGTGGATTGTCAAATATTTATTTCAATAGGGCTTTCTCTTTATTCTTTTTCATATTTTGAATATCACCTGGACTTTTGTTCTAACCATTTACTGATTTGACTGTAAATAGATAGCTACTTAATTCTAAAATGACTCCCACATAGGTTAAATAAAATGTCATATAATTTAGTCATGTATTGCCTGTGTGCTATAAGATCATCACTTTAAAAATTGTGCCACTACAGGTCTAGAGATGTAAGAGATCTCAAAGCCTTTTAAGTCCAATACTCCTTAATTTCCTCAGCTGAGGAAGGTAAGACTGAAGAAGTTTAAGTGACTTGCATAAAGTTGCATGGGTAGTAATCATTAGAGTTAGGATCTGAAGCTAAGTCAACTAGTCAAAGAGTCCTTGTTCTTTCCACTATTCCATGCTATCTCCCATTTTATATGATATGGACCAATATGTATTGATGGATGTGGCTAAATCAGGAAGAGTAATGGCAGACCCCATCTCTGACCTTGTTGGTATAGGGAAGGGTGTGGAGAATGCATTCAATTTTGGAACTAACTTGTTGATTTTATTATATATTTTCTATAAAAAGCTGTAGAGATTTGCAGTTTCATATACAATCCTCTTTTTCTGTTCATGTATATGAAAATATTTATATTTATTAATGTTTTTCAAGTTTAGAATAAGAAAAAATAAAAATATTTTAAATGAAAAAAATTAAACATTTTAAAATGAACCAAAGTTCATTTGTTCCACTTTGTGATTTTTGCTAGAGATGACAGTATTTCTTTTAAATAATCATTATCACAAGATGTTCTGATATGCATGGCATCATAAGCTACTTATATCAGTCAGTCATGGTCATATGACCAAAGTTCTTCCAGCCATGGAAGGCTGGAGTGAGAAAGAAACTTAGGGTTAAGCTAGACTATACTTCTCATATTATGGAGAAAGAAATTAAATCCCAGAAGAATAAACAGACTTCTTCAAGGTCACTCAGCAAGTTTGCACCAGAAAAAATGACTAGAATCTAGGTCTCCTGTCTGCCATTTCAATGTCTTTCCACAATACCAGACCAAAGCAGTTCATCCTTCAAGTTGAACTTCAAGTTACCTAACCACTCTTACTCCAGCCCTAATACTGCTCCATTCTCCAAAATGTTTATTTTAATATTAATTAATAATTAATATTAATTTAATATTAATATGCCACCTGTAGTGGCATAATTTTTAAAGTGATGATCTTATAGTAGGCAGTCAATATATGACTAAATTATATGACATTTTATTTAATTTGCCACTGTACCTGGCAAATAAAGAAACAAATTTGCTTTTAAGTTTAATTAATCAAGCCTGGGCAATCATTTTTGCAATTTGGAGATTAACTATCTAACTTATATTAACAGGATATGGAAGAATAAAATGACTAAAAAAGTTTTGGAGTGTGTGTGTGTGTGTGTGTGTGTGTGTGTGTGTCCTTTCTCTCTATTTTTTTTCATGATATCTTCTTATGGCTTCCTTAGACTTTAGGACATCTTATGAAAAATGGTCAGATCTGCTAGAGGAGAAAGGCAATTAAAAATGTCAACAAGTTTAACATTATTTTTTGTTCAAAGAAATAGAGACAAACTGAAAGCCATTTCTGATTATAGGGATATAAAAATGTCATAACGTGTACATTTTTATCCTATCTTTAGCAGTACTTAGTGCCAGGCTCTCCTCTGTCTGATTAACATGAGATTACAAAAATCTTTCGACCCCCTTTGGCATAGCATTGTCTTTCATTTCTCAAAGTATCTCTCTCCTTTTCTCTCTCTCTCTCTCTCTCTCTCTCTCTCTCTCTCTCTCCCTTTCACACACACACACACACACACACACACACACACACACTCATAAAGAATATGCTACCCAATTTTTTTTTTTGGTCACTTAGAAAAAATGCTAACAGTTTGAATCATGGGCCCTGTTGTGGGGACCGAGTTAATTAAAAACCTGATGTATACATACAGCTGATCCTACTCACCCTAATGAAGAACATTAATTCTAGAACATGTGTGGCTGTACTCACATTGCTACAAATTACTAGATTTTTTCCTTTATCTGTTTCCAAGAAAGTCTCCCCCGGTTAGTTAGGAAAAAAGAAAAATATGACGCCTTAGTTCTAGGCAGCATAAATTATACACATCAATCAGAGGAAGCTTAAATTAAAATACACATTTGGCAAACAAATATGAATATGTTGATCTCATCTGTGAATCAAAATGATTTAGTACCAGGACTGACCCCCCACTGTTCGACATGAAGGTCACTGAGAACAGCTTCATTCTCATTGAGAAATGTTGTCATGTCTTTTAAAGACACAGTTTTATACATCCCCTAATGTTCATTCCAACTGGTAATACCAATGTAGAGGGACTGATTTATTTTATAAAGAAAATACAGGACTCATTTTTATTTATGTAATTCAAAACAGATAGCTAAATTAAAATGTAAAAATAAAAAATATATATATACAAGTGGTTTATGGTTCTGGGCTGAGGATTTTCCAATGTGTTTATGATATTTTCCAATCTAGCAGAATACTATTTGTGAAATGGAATGCTACACCTTTCAGATATTGAGTGATCATAAATCAGTCTGTTCTTATCACCCTCTGCATGCTTTCTTGCTGTAGAGATGATAGCTACTTGAGTATGTGCCCATTATGAGGCAAGCCCTTCATACTGATAATCTTGGGCCTCTAAGATTGTCATCCCTTGCAAATATCTGAGGTATACAGAGAGATTGGGAAAGGCAGTGATCTTCCTGGAACTTAAATAGGTGTCTTCTTAGTATATGTCATTTTGATTTAAGTAATCCAAATTGTTTTCACATTGCATTTTCCTGCAAAGGTTTCATTCCTCAAACTAGAAGCTGTTACAATGACTCTACCCATAGTAAAAAGATTTGAAAGCAATTTCTTGACTGAGCTAAGACCCCATATCAGAGTAGTAGCTATGTCAGCAGGAGAAAAGATCAACCACAGTCCAGGTCAGAACCATTTCTGGCAATGGCTGGAGGTGGAGGTAGATGGGGAGAGGAACAAGGTACAAGGGAAGAAAAAGAGAAATGGGTCAAAATTCGAAGCAACTTAATTTTCTGCTTGTTCAAAAGCCATAATAAAAGGATAAATTGAGCAAAATATTGAAACTAAGGTAGAATGAGAGATAATGCTTTCATCTCAAGAAACAGAAAAGAGGACTTTGCTAGTATAGTTACCAAACAGGTGAGTTTCTAGGTTGAGATTTGGGAGTGGAGATGAAAAGAATTCTTTTTATTCTAGGAGCACCATAGGGCCACCCAGATGGCCAAGAAATGTCATGGGAACATAGGAACATAGATTTAGAGTTGGGAGTGGCCTTGGAGGTCATATAATTCCATCACCCCATTTTTATAGATGTGGAAACTGAGGCATCAAGAAGTTTATGTGACTTGCCCCAGGCTTAACCACTAGGTCTCAGCTGACTCCTGCCTCTACTTCTATGAATTCCTCCTCCCACTGATTAATTTTGCCCAGAACCTCCATTCTGGGGACAGGTCTCAGCCAGACGAATTATCCTCAATTTTCCAGATTTAGCCACCATGTTTCTGCTTCCTGACAATATGTCCTTTCTCTCATTGGCACATTCTTTGAGGATCCTCCATTTTAAAGGGCCTCAGAGCAGTCATCTCACATTCTCCAAACTTAGACACCATGCCCCACCCAGAAACTTTCTTCTCTCCACTTCTTCTCTTCACTTCCCCCTTTGTATGTTGTCTTCCTCCATTAGAGTGTAAGTTCCCAGAATGCAGTGACTGTCTTTCTAATTGCTTGTGTTTACATCCCCAGTGCTTAGCATAGTATCTGGAATGTAGTAAGTGGTGAATAAGTGTTTATCGAATGCTTTATCCAGGTCACACCACTCATTTCAGCAGTGGAATCTAAACCTAGGTTTTCCTGACTTCTAGTCCAGAACTCTATCTCCCACTTACCATATCATAGCAGAGTGAGAAGGCAGAAGCCAAACTCTATCCACTTTACAATGTTGTCCATGGTCAGACCTACATGAAAATGACAGAGAAACACTATGGGCTTCAGAAAAGGAAAGTAGTAAGACCTAAAAGATATTTGAGTAAAATGTGTAGTGTGGCTTGGAAAGAGTTGAGACAGCCATTGATAGAGTATCCACATTGACTGTTAAGACAACTAAAATGGATTGGCTGGATTATAGTCTGTTCATTTGGTGCACATAGGTATGGGTCTAAGACTGACTTGAGTACAATTTTGCCTTGTGCTAATCAGAGAGTTGGTTAAATGTTCATCTAATAAATTTTTTCCCTCAGAAAGAAACTGAAGATAAATAGCTCTAAGAAAATAAGCAGAATTATTGCTTGTCCGTTGTGGTATCTTCTTTGGGACATGACCTGTAGAAACAGTTCTCAAGCAACCTTTACAAAGCCTCCCCACACCAAAGCAATTTCTTTGAGGCCCTTCTTTTAGTGGGCACACACCCAATAGTGCATATGCTGAGAGCATTTCCACATACAAATCTGATAGTTAAGCACACCATTACCCAATTTGCACATGCAAATGCATTAATTGTGTTCAACTGGGTGCTTGGGGAAATCTGGCACATACCCAAAATGGAGGCCTCTTAAAAACATGGCCAATATTTCCTTTTAGACTCAGTAATCAGTGATACCTTGCTTCTATCCATATCATAGCCTGTAATTGTGTCAGATTCTGGGAAAGTGTGTGTAACATATTATTTGCTAACCTCTCAATCTTCTATCTATGGGATAGGGTCATGTTATTTATTTGTTTCCTTTTTCTTCAATTAATTGGACATCATTGTCACTTCCTCTGAAGTAATTCACTATTCCAGTTCTTGGTTTTAAAAATCATCTCCAATTAAACAAATTCAGATTATCTCATTATATCATATTCTCATCTAGAACTTGAAATGAGAATTATTATGAATTATTGTAATAAGTGATTTGTGCTTTTGAAAAGACTAATATTACTGTTTATATCTATATGCATATTAGTTTACTCCAAGAGGCATTTGATTATATTAATTACCTGTGACTCTCCACAATAGCCATTAACTATTTTTTGTCTTTATTTCTCCATTAGGATGATGTTGGAAACACATGAATACTCAGTCACGAAAATACAGCCTAGAATAGGAGAAAAGCGAAATTTACTATAAACATACTTTAAAAAATAGGTGATATATAGGAATTGATTCTACTTCAATATTCTCTTGGGGGAATTAAAGTAGAGAAGAATTAGAAAAAGTGGGGGCAGGAGGGAATTTTTTGAGTAAGAAAGAATAGTAATTGACTCAGATCCTTCCTATTGGAGGGACCTTGAGCAAATGAATTTAACTGGTTGTGGATACAAAAGTAGGGATAGTGTGTTTGATAGTATTCTGGGATTACTGAAGCATATATAAATCAAGAAATCACTCAGTAATCATTTATTAAATACCTACTACATTCCAGGAACTGTATTAAGCTCTGCAGACCCAAATACAAAGAATAAAGCCATCCCTACTCTAAAGGCAGGGTATACACGTAGACATTTATACAAACAAGGAGGGAGTTGGGGGAGAGGGGCTGACACTTGAACCTTACTCTCATCTGAACAGATTAAAGAAGAAAGGAGAGAGACAGAGAGAGACAGAAACAGAGAGAGAGAGAGAGAGAGAGAGAGAGAGAGAGAGAGAGAGTTTTGTATAGTTCACTCAGCAGAAAAATAAGAAAGAGGAGAAAGGGGCAAGGAGGAATTAGAGGGAGGAAGATTTAGGGAGGTATTAGCTCTAAGCAAAGCAAACTCAAAGGATGCACAAAAATATTTACAGCTATTTTTAAAGTGTCAATAAATGTGCATCTGAGGAGATGCCCTCAAATTGGGAAATGGATGAACACTTTATGGTACATAAATAAGGTTGAATATTATTATTCTGAACTCTCATCAGCATAATGACCAACCCTAATTCCAGAGGACTAGGGACAAAATATGCTACTTACCTTCTGATACTGTAATGGTAAGGCAATTTGAAGATCTTCCCTGCTCCTTAATAGGCCTAAGGAATTGAAAGATCTTCCCTGTCTCTTAATGGATCTCTCTTGGAGCCCAACAAGAGAAGCTTGCTTAGGGGAGGCTTGTTTTACAGGAAGGCCCACACCTTTTGTTACTTTTTAACTAGGCAGTGAGTCACAAAAGTTGTTGTGTCCTCCCCTGAAGAAGTGTGTGTGTGTGTGTGTGTGTGTGTGTGTGTGTGTGTGTGTGTGTGCACTTTGGAGATCATTTATGGAAAGAGTGGTGTGATTTGACTAGATGAGACTCTGGGTAGTCATTGAGACCCCCGGCTTTGAAAACCCAGAAGTAGATACTTCTCTCTCTGGTAACTAACTAGGTATGAATGTAATGATCAGACAGCTAGAAGCCCTGTCTGTTGGTATGTTCAATTGTGTTGTTTTCTCTGTATTTTTTTGTCTGCTTGTAATTTATTTATATTTTCTGAAGTTCAGGGTGCTAATTTTTTCCCCTGAATTAAATGAATGATATATACATTTGATTAAAGTAAGATTGTTGACCCCTTTTGAGTTGCTTTCCTTTAGAAAAGCAGATCAAAGAACTTGTGATAGCAGCCATCCTGGGTATGCTAGGGTGCTTATTGTTACAGATACCAAGGTGAAGGACACAGAATGCAGAATGAGATAAATATTTATTTTAGATGTAGTCAATATGGAAATGTGATTTGATGGTCTATACAATTTGTGAGGGGTTTTGTTTTTCTTGTGTCCTCAGATGAGGAGGAAAGATTGGAGTGGGAGAACAAGAATGCCGATTTTGACTGACTAAAATAAATTGAATGTTTGATTTTTTTCTTAAGAGCTTGTCTTAAATTTATTTGAGTGCAGGTAATGTTATCCCACAGAGATTTTTCTATACCTGGGAGTTGAATACTGGGTATAATTACAGATTTGGGATGATTCATGCAGGTTTGGGGAGGCTGTAATGACCCCTGGTTTCTATCTACTAGCACAAGATCTTTTAACCTCTCTGAGTTGTTACAGTAGTTATTAATATTAACAGGAGTTATGGTGAATGAAAAAACTTGGCCAAAGGGTAAAGGACTTAGTTTCAGTTTTTTCACCTATAAAATGAGGGAGTTGGACTACATGAGTCTAGCTCCATGTATGATTGTCAACCTTACTTTTAGATAGATGATCAGTGGTATTCATCTTTGCTAACATTATAAAGACCAAGGAGTCTTCTTAATAGATCACAGTAAAGGGGTTAATGCACATAAAACTTTGCAATTATTTAAAACCGAGCAGAAAGCTGTTACCAACAGCAAAATAAATAACCTTAGCTTTTTCGTCTTGAACTTATACTATTTCTGTATGAATTAATTAAACCTGAATTGGCATAAATTAGAACCACAGAGTTTCTAGGGTAAATAATGAATTCACCATGTGTGCTGTTAGTACTGGTAACTACTATAATAACAGTGACCACTGAGATAACCTTAAATAATACATTAGCCAACTAAATAATTGCTATTTAGCTTCACAGATCTAAGACCTTTGTGATATAATCATGTCAGGACATAGATACAAAGTTAAAAACATTTGATAGAATTGCAGAAGGATATGGAAACAGTCATGAATATATGTTAAAAACTTGTCGCGTCTGTACATATGCATTTGTATACATGTTTATAACTGTATTTGAGTAAAATTTGGTTTCCTTTATAATTCTACATATTTTATTTTAACTCATTTTAAAAAAAATATTGTAAGAATGGGGCCATAGGCTTCTTAAAGGGCCTGGACTGCTAAAGATGTATGCAATGATAATGCCACACACACAAAAAAAAAGATTTAGAACCCCTGCTTCCAAAGGAAGGGACTTACATTGTATCTTATAGGACAATTACTCCAGTCTCTATCTAACAAGGAAGGACAGATGACAGCCTCTGTTTTCCACACGGAAAATATAATATCTCTATTTTCTCATTGCAGAAAGGAATGAGAATTATGAATTAACAATGCTTGATTTTTCCCAGTTTTGCTAATAGGAACACAATTCCAAATTTCTGTGTTAAGGGACCAAAAAAGATGGAGTACCAGACACTTTTCCCTGTGCCCACAAACTGTAAAAACAAAATAAAGCAAAAACCAAAGAGAAATTAGACACTAGAGTCAGAACAATTATAGATAAATCCCACAGGACAAAAATAAAAACAAAAACAACCGAGATGCACAACAAAGTAACAACCTTACGCAGTAGCAGTGGAGAATGTTAGTCCCGAGCCTTTCGCTTAGTATCTCTCCTCTATCAGCCTTCATACTATCAAAGGGCGCACAAGCATAATCACAAATTTGTTCAGGATCCCTGCAGGGATTTCACTACTATAAAGATTCTTCTGTCTCACCCTACCTTTGCCCTTTCCCTACCATCCTATTACAAAAAGCAGCATATAGGAATTTTACCAAATCACATAAGGAAAGGGGAACATGGGGAGAACACGCAGATGTCTATAGGTCAGGAAACCTTAAAGTGTCAGAAATTCTGACAAGAACATCCACTCTGTTTTCCCCTAACCCTGAAAAAATATAACAAGACCAGCAGATTTTGTTCATTCAAGCCAGTCAGAGAACTGGGGCAGAGGACCAGCTTGTGTGACTATGTTTGGCTAGAAGGAAAGATTCCCCCAAATCTGGGCAGGCGGAAGGGAGAGGGTCATTCCTGCCCCCCCAAGCCCCAGAAACTTCTTGAAGAAGGGACCTATGTTGGTAAAAAAGCAAATTCTCCTGGTGGGAAGAGCATTTTGACAGCATTTTGTTCCAGCCCTGGGGGTATATACTCTAATAAAGGGGAAGAAGTCAGAAGTGAGTAACAGGGGTTCATAATGAAAATAAGACAAAAACCAGAAAAGATTTCAAAGAAGTAGAACATTCAGCTGGAAACCTAGAACAGAAGTAGATAAATCAACATGAAAGTATTGCCATTGGAAATATGACAATCAACTCACCCAAAATATTTTTTAAATTTATTTATTTATTTTTAGTTTGCAACATTCATTTACATGAGATTTTGAGTTACAAATTTTCTTCCCATCTTTCCCCTACACCCCACCCCAAAATGGCAAGCATACTGAATACTCCTTCCCCTAATATATCTCTTCATCCCCCCTTACTTTCTTGTAGGGCAAGATGGATTTCTATTCCCCATTGCCTGTATATCTTATTTCCCGGTTGCATGTAAAATCAATTTTTTTTAACATTTGTTTTTAAAACTTTAAGTTTCAAATTCTTTCCCTTCTCCCCTACTCACCCACTCTCACTGGAAAGATAAGCAATTCAATAAAGGTTATACATATGCAATCATGCAAAATAAATAAAAGTAGTTATAATGTAAAAGACTAAGTGTATTTCCCTCCATCTTATCCTGCCCGTCCCCTTTCAAAAGTGTTTGGTTCTGCCCTCCCTTCTATCATCCCCACTCTTTTCACTTTCCCCTCTACTTTCCTGTAGGATAAGATACCCAATTGAGTGTGTATGTTATTCCTTCCTTAAACCAAATCCAATGAGAGTGTGGTTGACTCATTCCATTTCACCTCACCTGTTATGTAAGCAATTCCACCTCATTCTATCTCTCCTCCTCTCCTTCTCCCAATATATTCCTCTCACCTCTTAATTTTATTTTTTTATTTCATCCCTTCACATTCAATGTACCCTGTGCCCTGAGTATACATGTACACACATATTCACACACACATATATACATATAGACACATACACTCACCTATACATACATATATATGTATGTCTACATATATATACACACATATATACAGATACATATACATATGTATGTTTATACATACACACACACACATATTCCCTTACAACTATCTTCATATTGAGAAAAGTTTAATGATTTACAAATATCATCTTTCCATGTAGGAATGTAAATAGTTCAACTTTAATAAGCTCCTTATGATTTCTCTATCCTGTTTATCTTTTCGTGCTTCTCTTGATTCTTGTATTTGAAATTCAGATTTTCTGTTCAGTTCTGGTCTTTTCATCAAGAATGCTTAGAAGTCCTCCACCTCATTGAGTAACCATATTTTCCCCTGGAACAATATCCTCAATTTTGCTGGGTAGATGATTCTTGGTTTTATTCCTAGCTCTCTTGATCTCCAGAATATCATATTCCAAGCCTTTTGATCCCTTAATGTAGAAACTGATAGATCTTGTGTTATCCTGATTGTGTTTCTGCAGTACTCAAATTGTTTCTTCCTGACTGCTTGCCATATTTTCTCCTTGACCTGGGAACTCTGGAATTTGGCTATAATATTCCTAGGAGTTTTCCTTTGGGGATCTTTTTCAAGAGGTGATTGATGAATTCTTTCAATTTCTATTTTGCCCTCTGGTTCTAGACTATCAGGGCAATTTTCCTTGAGAATTTCTTGAAGGATGATTTCTAGTTTCTTGTTTTGATCATGGCTTTCAGGTAGGCCAGTAATTTTTAAATTATCTCCCCTGACTCTATTTTCCAGGTCAGTGTTTTTTCTAAGGAGATACAATGAGCTTTTGAAATTCCTTTTCCATCTGACCAATTCTGCTTTTTAAGGTATTCTTCTTCTCATTGGCTTTTTGGACCTCTTTTGCCATTTGAGTTAGATTATTTTTTAAGGTGTTATTTTCTCCAGTATTTTTTGGGGTCTCCTTTACCAAGCTGCTGACTCATTTTTCATGATTTTCTTGCATCATTCTCATTTCTCTTCCCATTTTTTCCTCCATTTTTCTTGCTTGATTTTCAAAATCCTTCTTGAGCTCCTCTATGGCCTATGATCAATTCATATTTTTCTTGGAGGCTTTTGATGCAGGAGTTTTGATTTTTTTGTCTTCTTCTGGTTCTATGTCTTGATCGACTTTGTCACCAAAAATGATTTTATAGTTTGATTTCTCTTCCTCTGTTTGCTCATCTTGCCAGTAAATTACTTGACTTTTGAGCTCTTTGCCACGGTAGAAATCTGCTTCCAGAGTGGAGAGTACTGTGTCCCAAATTTCTGGGGTTTTGTGTGGCTGTTGTCAGAAAGCTATTGTGCCTTCTTCTAGGCACCTGCCTCAAAACTGTCAAGAAGACTGCTTCTCTACAGCCTCAAAAAGCTCTGCCATGCTAGCATTCCTTACCCCAGGACTGCCACCCAAGATTGTGACCCAGATCCAAGCAGGTCAAAGCAAGAGAATCATGCCTCAGCACCAGTAGAGAGATTCCTACAAATGTTCCTGCTTGGACACTTAGTCTCCCCATGGTTTGTGGGCCAGGATCTCCAAAAGCAGCTGCTGCCACCTCTGCTGCCCCAGGGGCAGGAACTAGACTATGCTCTCCTCTCACCCAATTCCAACAGAGTTCCCCCACTGACCTTTTACTTTCTGTTTGGCATTTATGGGTTGAGAAGTCTAGAAACCACCACAGTTGCTGGTGATTCTCTCTCCTTAACTATGCTCCAGGCTGGTCTGTGACACAGGTCTGTGCCAGCATGGCCCACATAGGACTGTGCTCTGCTACCAGCTCAGTGCAATATATTATTCCTATCCATCCACCAGGCTGCCTTCAGTGTGAGATTTGTTTCTCTCTGCCACTATGTGCATTCTGTAGCCCTAAAATTTGTTTAGAGTCATTTTTTACAGGTATTAGAGGTGGTTGGAGCAGGAGCTCAAGCAGGTTCCTGCTTTTATTCTGCCATCTTGGCTCCACCCTCACCCAAAATATTACAAACCTCTCTAAATAAATGGTTGCAAGGCAAAAGAAATTGATCAACAACTGATTAAATACTTGGGTGCCAATGGATTTCTAACAAAGCATAGTATTCTAAAAGGATATTCCAGATGGTTCAGAAAAATAAGAATAAGTATCTCGAGAGAAGTTAGAAAGGAATAAAAGGTTGAATGTATAAGCTGTAGCAGAAATAATTAGCAGAATAGAAAATCTTGACTCCATGGTGATAAATCTTTACAATCAGTCAGTCAATAAGCTCTTATTAAATATGTATTATATGCCATACAATCTGCTAAGCACTTGGAATTCAAATGCAAGTAGAAGAAAGACAACCCCTGCCCTGAAGTATCTTATATTCCAATGAAAGAGGACAGCACATAATAGAAAGATCAAAGGGGATGGGAAAGATATCAGCCTGGGCCCAGGTCTGTCCAGAGAATTCATTGCTAGCTTGTCTTCCTAAAATGAGATCCCAACTTAGATTACATAACAAATTTGTAGTGGACCCCATCAGCATGGTATCATGATTTTCTCTAGCTCTAATCAGCAGCATCTGAAAAAGAGCAATGACATGGTGACTGTAACACAAGGTTGAGAACTGGCAAGGCTCAATTTACCATAAGATGAGAGAACAAGTGAATCAAATGCAGAGATGAATGTAGAACTGAACTGCTCCAAGAAGTAAAAATAGGAACGGGAGGAAAGTATAACTGTTGTAGGGATGATAGGTTGGGAAAGAAATAAAGAATGGATATATTAGAGGTCATAGGTGAAGATGAATAACAGGATTAATGATCATGGGGCAGAGGGGAAGATTTGCAGAGGGGACAAGAAGGTCAGACACATAACAAAATGACAAAAATCAGCAAAGTTTTAGGCTAAAAAATGAACCCATGAAAATCAACAGAATTTCTATTCAATGAAAACAAAACTTCCAAGTGGCAATAGTAGAAAAAGAAATCTTATTCAAAATAACTACAAAATGTATAAAATATTGGTAGTCAACCTAACAAAGCATATTAAATATTTATTTGTTCAGATTCAATTAAAATGCCTATTAAAGAAATAAACAGCAACTCAAATACTTGGAGGAATATTCAGTACTTATGGTTGGGCTGTACTTTTCTAATAAAAATACTAACCAAAGTCGATTTACGTATTTAATGCTAACTCTCCAAGAGATTCTTTTCAGAGCTACAGGAAATAATAACACAATTCATTTGTAGAAGCAGAAGAATTAGAACAGTGGTTTTCAATCTGGGGTTCATGGATACTCAAGAAGTTTGTGAACAGATTTTAGGGAGCAGTTGCAGAATTAGATAAGGTAGAAAGTCACGTTTATTTCCTATAACTTTTGAAAACTTGTGTATTTTATTTTATGCATTTAAAAACATTATTCTGCAAATGAGTACATAGGCTTCACCAGATTTTAAAAGGGATTTGTCATGCAAAAAGTTTAAGAAATCCTGATCTAGAAAATCAAACAAGACATTTAGAATCTCTGGGCTTTGCTTTCTTCATCTATAAAATAAGACAACTGGACTAGATGTCCTTCAACTTTCTCTCCAGTCCTAGTTCAATGCTCTTATAATCTTGTAGTATGATTTATGAAATATTATTCTGGTTCTCATGTTAAATAGCAAGAAGGATATGAGGCAATTCAGAGAAGAGAATAGAATGTTGAGTTTGGAGCCAAGAAAGACGGGAGTTCAGATCCTGCCTCTGAACACTTACTTAGCTGTGTGACCATGAGCAAGTCACTTAACCCAAGACTTACTTTCCTCATTTCCAAGATGAGGGAGGTGAACTACATAAACCCCTGAGGACTTAGCCAGATCTAAATTGATAATCCTATTATTTCATGGACTAAAATGATATAAGGGGAAGATTTCTGAGAATGGAATGAGAAATTTCTAACTTTATCTCTTTGCTTTAAAATAAAAAGTAGAATAGATTTTGGCTTGTGCTCACTAGTTGTGAGTAAATGGAGATTGCCTTAAAAAGCTAAATGAAATGAATAGTCCTGCAAAGGAAAGAAAAGGAATTGTTCACGAGTCCCTAGAAACCAGCAAAAAGCATCAGAACTGTTGTTTTCAGTAATAAACGTGATGACTTTGTTAAAATCCCCTATATGAGATGCTTACTATGCCTTTGGTGTCCCTACAAGGAAAATTAAAATCTGAACACACCACACTGGGGCCAATTTGTTTCCAAGGAAGTCAATTATTAATATAGTATTTAGGATTTAATGAACTACGCCTATGTGGATGGTGTGCAGCAAACAGAGCTCAGGATCATCTGAGAACAGGTGTCCATGTAAGCTTGGCCCATACGTTTACCAGCTGATTAGCAACCATTAAAATAATAGTCATCTATTAAAAATTACTTTGTCTTGAACTGAAGTGGGAATATATGCTGCATTAGAGCCTCCTTTGGAAAACTCACTGTCTATTGCCTTGACTTTTTTACTTTTTCAGCTAGGGGATGAGAAGGGAAAGGGAGGGTCCATACACATATGTATTATTTCACTGGTGCAGAGAACTCTTTCCACAGGGGCAGCTTTGCCAAACTTTTTTTAATGTAGTCTTCAAGTTCCCTGGGTGTAATGGTAATGGGAATTTAAAGATCTTTCCTGCTTTGAAAATAAACTCTGCCCCCTAATAGGCTGAATGTAGTCACATGGAGGAGCCTGTGGTTGGAAGAGTTTGCTAAAGGGTGGAGCAGAGCCCATAGGAAGCTGGGAGTCAGAGCCAGAGAGCCGGGGAGAGAGAGGACACTGAGGCAAGAAGTTAGTCAGGTTTGTGAGTAAAATATTGATCTTGTATTGGTTTGTGAGAAGGCTAAATGATGGCATGGCTCTCAGTTACATTGTGGTGCATTAACTTCTACGTTGCTATGATGGATTCGGTTTCCTGGTGTTGGAATTTGATTTTTCTGGTGCCTGAATATATGTTTTGCTTCTATCCGCTACATGGAGAGTTTGTTATATTTTGTGATGGAGCACCATTCAGGGATATTTATAGTGACCACGGGCACTGTAAATATTGCATTGGCACTATACTGGGACACTGACCACTCTTCATATAGGTAGTATATGTAAAAAGGGAAACTTGAACTCAGTTTTCCTGACTTCAAGGCTCATTCTAGTCCCCAGACCACCCTGCCTTTAATGCCCCCTTAGTGTGGAAATTCCTCGATGGAAGCGACTGCTTTAGGACTTTTGTCTTTCTTTGCATTCCCAGTACTTAGTATAATACCTGACACAGAGTAAGCATTTAATAAGGGATTGTTGATTGACTGATTGATGCCATTATAGGAGAAAAATAACCAGGATCAAGTTTGAAACCAAAAAGTCTGTTTGCCCCTCATTTCTCTCTTGATGGCTCCTCTATAAGGATTGTTCCCGGCATTTAGGAACCCTTGATTCCTCCTTGTTTCCCACCTTTCCTTCTGGATTTCATAGGGAAAAGCAAATAGACACGAACCTAGACCTTTACCCAGATGCAGTTAGGTGGCACAGTAAATAGAGCAATTAATCTGAAGTCAGGAAGACTTGAGTTCAAATCTCGCCTCAGACACTTACTATGTAACCCTGGGCAAGTCACTTATCCTTTGTCTGCCTTAGTTTCCTCATTTATAAAACAGGATAAAAATAGCACCCACCTCCTAGGGTTGTTGTGAGGATGAAATAAGGTAATATTTGTGAAGAGCTTAGCACAGTATCTAGCATATAGTAGGCACTAAAAAATGTTCCCTTCCTTCTTTTTTTACTTCTTTCTTCTCTTCCTTTTTGCTTCTTTGAAAGTGATGAAACAAAAAAAAATTTACTGGAGATGGTACCACTTTGTCCCTCAGAAACTTGGGGAATCCATGGAACTTCAGTAGCCCCAGGAAACACCAAACAATCTTTCCAGATGCCATAATGTCTCCTATGAAACCAAAGAACTCATGGCTAATATGGTCAGGAAGTTATTATCATATTTGAGACTAACATTAGACAAAACTGTGATATAACTTGATTTCCCAAAAGTCCCCATTACGTGTTCTTCTTGCCCATCTTGATGGCACTCCCTGTCAACATTCTCAACTGTCCAGTACCCTCGTACTTTCTCGTCCCAACTCTCAAAAAAACTGCTCTCAGGAAATGACTTGAAACTAACTCACATAAGATTTTTTTTAAAGATTAGAAAAAGCCTTAAAAATAAGAAATTCCAATAGTGATCAAAACCTTAAGCTAACAGAATGAAGCTCTAAAAGTATAATTTCATGTCTTACTTAGAATATAGAAGAAGTGTTGGAAAAGAGAGGGACTTCTTAGAATCCTTGAAACCACACAACCAGTCACCTATTTCATTTACTCTTAAGGTCATAGGTAACCATGGGCAGGTAAGTCACATAACTTGTAGGGTCAGTGATCTATAGCTGGAAGGCACCTTAAAATAGTTAGACCAATTGTCTCATTTTACAACTGAGGGGACTGAGGTCGGAGAATTTCAGAGACAATAAATGGCAGATTCATGAGTCAAAGTAAAGTCCTCTGACTTCAAAACCTGCTTGACCCAACTCCTTCCCTGAAGTTTAATATATATACTGTTTCACAGAGTTACTAAGGGGCTTTAATGATATGGTGTATTCAAAGTACTTTGTAAAACTTAAAAGTCCTATGTAAATAGAAATAATTGTTATTACTTCACCCCTGATCTTAGTGGGAAAGCCTCTGGTTTATGCCCGTTACCTAAAATGATGTTTCTTGGTTTTGGATAACGATTACTTACCATAGTAAAGAAAAGTTTGTTTAGGCCAATGTTTTGAACAGAAACATGTAATTCTTTTTCAAAAGCCTTTTTTATGCATCTGTTCATATGAAAATAAGAATTTTGCTGTTCTTGTTATGGTCTATTGTGTTAATAGTTTTTCTGATATCTAAACCAGGCATGAGTCTTTCATTCCTGTTTTAAATAGCTGGCCACCATGTTTTTGTAGCATCTTTGCAAATGCTTAATTTCTAATTATTATACCAATATTCATTAGGGATATTGTTCCATAGTTTTCTTTCTCTGTTTTGACTCTCCATGGTTTAAGTATTAAGTCTCTATTTGTATCATGGAAGGAACTTGTTAGGCTCTTTTCTGTTCAGATTTTTCCAGTGGTTCGTGTAATATTGGAATTAATTGTTCTTCGAATATTTGATAATGTTCACTGTAAATCCATCTGGTCCTGGTTCCCCCCCACCCTTTGGGAGTACATTAATGGCACATTCAACTTCCAACTTTTTTTATTTTATGTTTTGGTAAATATTCATTTAGTTCCATCAATGCATTGAGCAACTACAATTGCAGAGGATCAATGAATGATAAAGCCTGTTACCCACATCCTGACAGAGAGGTAGGTAAGAGATTCAACATTCCAAATAAGACAGGAGAAGGCTAACGTGGGAAACTGTTTTGCTTGAATGTGCATATTTGTTACACATTTTTTTTCTTTTTTTAATGAGAATGGGAGAAAATAAATATTAATTAAAATCAAAACAAAACGTAAATGAGCAGACATTATTAAACAGTCATGAGTAAGAGAGAATTCTACACAACAAGCACTCTTAAAGTCAGCTATCTGCCAGGCACTGAGTAAGGTCTAAGGGAAACAAAAAGAAACAAAAATTAGGACAAAATAATTCATTGCCCTTAAAGAGCTTACAGTCTGCTGGAATAGAATTAGCTGTTTGTTAATAGGAGTTATTTTTAATTAGTCAATTAAGGGAGAGGTGAGGCCCTGGAATTCAGGGAAAGGAAGAAATGGTGAGAACCAAAGGACTTTTTACCCTGAGGCTTTCATAAAAATTGAGAAAAGAAGGAAAAACCCAATATCCATTCCAGAAACAGGCTACCTTTTTATATGCTGAATGCTTATTTAAAATAACATTTTTGTTTTAATTTCAAAAATGGGACCAGAACGTTTGCTAGATTTTCTTAAAGTGGGTGGTTCCACTTTTCAAATGAAGCCTCAACATTTGAGTATACTGACCAGGATTTCAAGTGAAGGCTTTAACAAAGAGAGTGAAGGGTGGTCCCAAGAAGAAAGATCTATAATATTTTATATATAAAGTTGAATTCTGGTTTTCTGGGTTTACAAGAAAAGCAGAGACTAAATGAGAAAGTCCAAAACAAGGTATTGAGAGGTAATCCACTTATTCTGAAGACAATTGACTCCCCCACCCCTCGTCCCACCCACCATCCAGCTTTTCTTGGCCAATATAAAACTATGTAACCTGATGCATCCTACTTGGGGATTTCTTTTGAGACTCATACCAAAAATCAAGTCATTTTCTTAATGTCATGGGATAATTAGGTAAATGGCTTCTCTGGAAAGAAATAAGGCCTTTTTTCACTTATCTTTTATGTACTTTCGTAAGTTAATACAGCTGCCAAAAAGAAGACAGAAGATAAAAATAATTAGGTGTCCTTGTTGCTGCTGCTGCTGAGTCATGTCCAACAACTCTCTATGACACCATTTGGGGTTTTCTTGGCAAAGATACTAGAGTGGCTTGCCCTTTCCTTCTCCAGCTCATTTTACAGATGAGAAAACTGAGGCAAACAGGGTTAAATGACTTCCCCAGTGTCACACAGCTAGGAAGTGTCTGAGATCAGATTGAACTCAAGTATTCCTGTATCTAGGACCAGTGCTCTATCTACTGCACCAGTTAACTATTAACATATTTTATATTCTTGCCATCCTTTTAAAATTCGGAAAAAAGTTTCTCTGATTGAATTGGAAGGAAAGACTGGTATTGGCTAACCAAAGATTAGTAACATCCCTGGAGGCCTTTAAAGATTAAGCCTGCCAAGCCTTGGGATCAGTTTAAAGAAGTTGAGGTATGAGTTATGAAGCAGTTTGCTGGTTGACCCCAATCCAGATGGCAGAAAAAGGGAAGGAGAGGATTTTATGTTCCCAAACTGCAACATTGGTCAAGGCATTCAGAAGCAATGTGTTGTAATGGAAAGAGTACTGGGTTTAGAATCAGATGGCCTGGGCTTGAATGCTAACTCTTACTTTCCACCATTGGGACATTGAGCAAGTCACTTAATTTCTCTTCATACGTAAAATAAAGGTGGTTTTTAAGATTATATATAAATGTATATCTATGATCCTATTATTTTGCAGAGAAATTACTCAGCTGTTAGGAAATATGACAACCAGCTGGGGGAAGATACACACACTCTCTTAAGAGGCCCAGACAGTATTTGAGACAAGAAGCATGTAATGTGACCCTTGGGGCAGAGAAGAGATTCAGCCATGAATTTGTGAGAGAGTAGACAACAGATTCAAGGGGGAAAGGATATTTTCTGGCTGTGGTTCTTATTATACCATTTTAGTCAATCTCTTTGCTTTGAGCTAATTAGACATACTGACTACTGAAGGCAAACTCAGGAGTAGGAGTTCATGAACTTAGTTATAGGAGGGTAGACCTGTAACTTGTGATAGGAGGCATCACCTAGGAATCCCCAGAGACCCAACTTGCAAACCTATAAGTACTGAGTTATGGAGGCAGCCCAGAGTAGATGACACACAAAAATGAAACAGAATTCAGCCATTGGATTTGCAAAATAGATGTTTCATATAATCATGGGAAGATAGATTTAGAACTAGAAAGGACCTCAGAAGACCTAATTCAACTTCTTAATTTTATAGTGAGGAAAGTTAGGCCCCAGGCAGGTTAGATGATTTGTTCAAGGTCATATATTTCAGTTAAGATTCTGACTGATATCAATCTAAGGACAGCAAACTGCATCGGGAAAACATTTTTATAAAGCATTACTGATGGTTATTTGCCATCAACTCCTTCTTCCCTTAATCCAGAAGATGCCATATTTTGCCCCAATGCAGCCAAAAGGAGAATAATGAATAAAAAAAGCATCTTATCATTGGAAATCAGGAAAATAATCTTAGTAAATCTTAGCTGTAATAACCCTTGAGCCTGTATAAATTAGGTAACATATTTTTTCCCATTACTTATCTTGCTTTGAATCTTATTCTTAAAATTACCTTGCAATTTCCCTTTTCTTTCCTCTTCTGTTCTCAGTCTCAGTGTCCTTATACGTAAAGCAAAGGTCTCTATTCTTGTTCCAAAATTTAACAATCAACTTGACAAATATTTGTAAATCAAGCATTCTATTAACATACATGAGTAAAGTTACATATATAGGAGTAAAGTCGGATGCCCAAGGCAATCTGGTCTATTCTGCATTCTTACCTACTTGATATGTGATGGACCTGTGATTTCATTATTTTGATTACCACACACTTTCTTCTCTCGTGCTATTCTTATTCATGTTTTTTCCACAAATCTTCCATGGAGAAGCAGTGGGAACTTTATTCTGCTGCTTTTAATATTTCAGGGGTACAGATCTAGTAACTGGATTGCTCCAACTGTTGTATCTCATTTTCACTCCATTCCTAATCTACCTCCTGTTCTGACCATTTACTTTATTGATAATGTCTTTTCTATGCCACTTCCTTTAATCAAATTGTCAAATAAATTGAGGTTTTGTTTTGTTTTGTTGCTTTTTGGAGGGGAGAAGGCAGGGCACTTGGGGTTAAGTGACTTGCCCAAGGTCACATAGCTACTAAGTGTTAAGTGTCTGAGGCAGGATTTGAACTCAGGTTCTCCTGACTCCAGGGCCAGCACTCTATTTACTGTGCCACCTAGCTGCCCCCAAATGGTCAAATAAATTGGAAAAAATAAAGCTATTTCCAAATCCCACACCTCTCATTCCTCAAAAAGCATGCTTCCAAAGGAGAACATGCTTAAAAGAAGCTAACCTACTCCAAATGACAGAGTTTGCTTCTTTGTTGGATAATAGATGGTGAAATTTAATCACTAAGGAGATGATAAAATTAAATTGTAAAGTAGAAGCCAATCAAGGACTTTTTCATAGAGAAAAGAAGTCAAGATGGGGCACTCAGTATGTTGTGCTCATTTTATAAAGTAGGGGGTTCCACATTTTCTTCTGGGGAGAGGAAGGAGAAATTCTTTTCATTAACAATAATATTCTACTTCCAAGAATGATATGAAACAGAAGATTAAGCGGGAAATCCAGCTATTTTATTGCCCCAAGGCATTATTCATTCTCTTGACACATTATGTTTTTAATTAAAATTGCACGAGTTAATTAAATTGTTCACTCGGCCACTTTTCGGGTTTTTTTTTCCCTTCTTTTTTGCTCGGGTGGCTGTTTGCACTGTTTTTCTTGGGGAAAACTAAACTACATTTCAATATATGCCTGGCTTTGTCAGCTCAGATTACAGTAAGTAGTAATACTCTCCAACCCTTTTGACTTCAGAAATTCTAATTCCTAAAATATCCATCCCACAGTGACTTGTAAGGATTAGTCTTCTGCCCCCAGGATCAAAGTAACACACTAAGGTCAATTGCAATTGGGTCTTGTAAATTTGATGCAATAAGGTCCTGAGAAAGATAATCAATACACCCCATTAACATTGTAATAAAAAGCTTCCAAAGGCAATGTCATAAAATTAGTGGACAGGGGGCACACAACATCTATGACAAGTCAAGGAAACGTAGGTGGCGTGTCCATAAGCAAAGACATGTTTGAAAGCAATGAAGCTTAATTAGGGAAAAATGAGCATATCTTTTGGTGTTATTTATATTTCCATATAAATTACATTGGCCAGAAATCTCAAGAGTCAAATAGCCCAAAAATCTTGGAGACAGCAATGCCGCCCAGACCACTGGCCCCTGTGGTCCAGCCCAGGCCCTACAGCTTTTAGGGAAGGGAGCAAGAACTTTGGAGGCGTCTATCTTCACCACTACAAAAACCAGAAGGTGACCAACAGTCAGTTGGTCTAGACCTGACCTGCACAACTTGACAGTAGGTAGGGGCCAAAATTAAAATAGGCTAAACTTCTTCAGGTCACAGACGGGTTTTTAGCAGCTCATTTTCCAAGGAAAGGTATAATTTTAAATGATTAAATTATTTTGCGA
Source organism: Pseudochirops cupreus (assembly GCA_028627135.1). NCBI lineage: Eukaryota > Metazoa > Chordata > Mammalia > Diprotodontia > Pseudocheiridae > Pseudochirops > Pseudochirops cupreus. The sequence goes on along the minus strand of CM053580.1, from coordinate 374,978,027 downwards.
ACGAACCATATTTTTAAAAAGGAAATTTCAATTAATGTCAATGAATTATACTTATTACTTAAGATTTTTATTTATGATGCAATCCCTCCTTTCGGGTTAGAAACAGAGTGACAATGGTTGGTAGCCATGGGTCACATGATAAACAGGAGAAAGTATGCAGTGGCAACTCACCCACCAAGTGACATGACAGGTGCGATAGGGACTAGTAGAAGGCAGTTAAGTGGGGCATGGACAAAGCACTTATTACATCTTACTTTCATTTACATCCTCTACATTTACCGTGGGTCACTCAAAATCCTTTGGCGGGCTGCAAGCGGATCTGAGGGCTGTATGTTGTGCAGACCCGGTCTAGACGGTAGAAACTTTTATCCATTTGGTTTTTCCTATGTTGATTGTCAGGCTCCACTCTTTTGAATGGTTGTGAATCTCATTGAGCAGGATCTATAATACTCTGATGTGATGCAAATGCCTCGAGTCATGTATAAACAAACATCCATAAACAATCTGAAGTCCTCACCTTCTAGAGGAAATCACTTTGATTTGGACTGTATTTGTCTCATTCAAACTCCGTTCATATTTCTTCATTGATTTTCCTCTTACCCTCAATGTAACATTCATTAAAGAATGTCCCTTTTTGGGGTGGCTAGGTGGTACGGTGAATAGAGCACCGGCCCTGGAGTCAGGAGGACCTGACTTCAAATCTACATTAGCAGCCAGTTTCATATTGTTGACAAGAATCAGATTCAGAATGACTATTTGCACCTGTTTATCATTTCACTTCTTAGAAGTTGGCTGCCACTTCCTTAGACCTTCTGGTTTATTTACCCTGCAGATTTCAATATGGATACAAATCTGCTCTTCTACTACTTTGTCAATTAGTAGACCAATGGATGAGGTGGTCACATTCAGAGTACAAGTAGTTAAACAATGCTGATAGATCACTTTAAAAAAACCCATATGACTCTTCACAACCCTAACACTCTTTTCCTATCGTTACTGCTGAAGTGGAATGGGTCACACATTCCCAAAGGCTATTCATACTTTATTTCTTTTGTAGGTTGCCATAGCCAAAGTAAACACCTCCTAGAGTTAATTCAATAAACTTTGGAACTCTCATTCTTGTGGTGAAAATGTCAGACTAGGTAGGAATAGGCAGTGGGGCTAGGTTCCAATTCCACCTCTGGTATTTACTGTCTGTGTCATTTAGGAAAGTCACTTTACCTCCTGGGCCTCTGTTTTCCCACATATAAACTCTAATGTTCCTCCTAACTTTAGATATATGTTCTTATGAGAAGAAGACAACACCACAGAAAGATAAGGAGGACACATTTTTATACTTGTTTCAGGGGGACTGTGACTGTGACTGTGACTGTAACTCTCACTAGTGGTCCCCAAGGAATGATTACCACAGGTTCAAGATAGTACATGGTTCTGTACTTTTAAAACTCTAGTTGACACACTTTTAATAGTGCAATCACCTTGAGTAGTCAGCCAAATGACACAGATAATTCAAAGCAAAGGCATTTACCGAAATGGCATAGTATAGACCAGAGTAATAAAGCTTTCTCCTGTAAACCTGGGTTATACTATCCAAGAAATATACTCAGCATCAGTGGAGAGAGTAGGCACAATCATGGAGTTCAATAGGAACATGTGTCTAGAATGACAGGTTCCTGGTAACTTTTTCTCTTCCCCTGGTATCCTCATGCTATGGCCTCTGTGGGCACCAGCTCGCTGGGGCATGGTGCTACACTGACTTCCCTGGGCCTGTTCCTCTCCACAGCTCACCTCTCCATTTGTAACTTTTACTATTTCTTTGTTTTTTTGGGTTTTTTTGCTTTGTGGAGGGGGGAGGGCAGGGCAATTGGGGTTAAGTGACATGCCCAAGGTCACACGGCTAGTAAGTGTGTCAAGTATCTTAGGCCACATTTGAACTCAAGTCCTCCTGACTCCAGGGCTGGTGCTGTATTCACTGTGCCACCTAGCCGCCCCAACTTTTATTATTTCTTTAGTAACTATAATTCAACTACAGAAATTTCTAATTTCAATTTCAAATTGTTATAGCCTTTTGCACAGGATGGAAGCATAAACTTTAGCTTTAAAAAGGCAAAACAACCACAAGAACTGAAAAGAACTTTGAAGTAGCTGTGGTAACATCACATTCTGACCATATCAAGACTTAAAAACTGAGTTCCTGCTAAAAGGAATACCTCCAATATGGAAGATGATCTGTAACAGCAGGTACTTCATTACATTTTGTTTTGTTTTATTTTGTTTAATAAATGATTTTTTGAAAATTAGGAAATAAAATTTAGTAAACATACTTTTAATGGAAAAAATGAAAAAAGAACTAGTGTTAGTTTGTTAATAGAAAAAAATAATCCAACCAAGAGTGATTGCACATTGAAGGCCTGGACACCTCATATCTGTAAGAGGCAAAATAAATTTACCACACCTCCTCTTTCTGCTAGGCATGGCGCCTCTTAGTAGGTGATTGAATTGAACTGAACTGAATTGAATTGAATGGAATTGATCTGCTCCACTGTAATATGCTGCAAGATGGAAGAGAAGATCAAAAGAAATATTACCTCCCCTCCTCCCTCTTGCTGCTTTCTAAAAGAGGCACAATGGGAAATGCAAACACTGAATCCTTCTCCAGCGTTGAATTCCTCCTCTAAAACCAGCTTGCTTGTCAATTAGATTGGAATCTCCTTCGTGGCAAACATTTTTATTTGGGCTCCTTTTGTGTCCTTGGCACTTAGCACAGTGTCTGGCACATAGAAGTGCCTGATTAATTGATTGAACTTCTCATGACAACTTCCTTCTCTGATCTTGCCAGTCTTTTTTTAAGGACATCAGAAGTGTGGCTGATTCTTCAACAAACCAACTAGGCCTCCCATAAATTCTGTCAAAAGGATTGAGGAGCTTGAAACCTGAAGGAATAAAGAAGTGTAAACCCTTCTTTGGGACCGCTAAGTGGCACAGTAGACTCCAAACATGGAGTCAGCAAGACATCTTCCTGAGTTCAAATCTGGCCTCAGACATTTACTAGCTGTGTGACCCTGGGCAAGTCACTTAACCCTGGTTGCCTCGGTTTCCTAATCTGTAAAATGAGTTGGAGAAGGAAATGGTAAATCACTCCCATATCTTTGCCAAGAAAACTCTAAAGGGAGTCACAAAAATTTTGTAACAGCTGAACAAAGCCTTTCTTTGCCTTGATTCATCAAAATCTGAAAGGAATAGGGCTTTATAAGATGCATATGGGTCACTTGCAATTTCATAGCTTTGAAATTTACAAACAGAACGTTGTGTCCTTGTAGTTTACCTAAAATATGGGGTATGATTCACTCAAAGTTAGTGGTACATGCTGATGCCTCCAAAGTAATATTTATGCTTGTAATAAGCTTGCTTTTATGCTAATGATGAAAAAAAAGAATCAGAAGACCTAAACTGAGATCCTGATTAACACTAACTCTATTACCCTTGGCCAATCAATGAAACTTCCTGAGCTTCAGTTTTCTTATCTGAAAAGTCAGGATGATGATACTTCTAGTATTTGTCTCAATTATTAGGAAAAAACTTTAAAAACTCAAAAAGCTGGCATTTTGGAGAGATCACTAGACTAGAAGAGAGGAAACCTGGTTAAATGGTCTGGTCCCAGATATTCACTAACTATATGACTATAGGCAAGTCATTTTACATCTCTGGTCCTCAGTTTCCTCAACCATAAAATGGAAATGATTCTTGCACTTGCCACCTTAAAGGGGTGTAGGGAAGATCGAATGTAAATCTGTCCATCTTAAAGCACAACAGAAATATTCATTTGGGGAGGGGAAACATTCATCTGTTAGCAATACTCAATTCAATTTGACAAGCATTTATTAAGTGCCTCATCTTGCAAATCACAGTACTAGGCCCAAAGAGATTTATAAGAAATTCCAATTTAAACAGAATTTTAAGTTTTGCAAAATGCATTTGCAAACCTCATGAGCAGTTAAACATAGCATTCAGTGCTTCATCTCTTGATTTCTTGTTCTGTCTTGGGAGGGATCATTTCATTTCGAAGTGCTGCATGCTGTCTCCAAATGTTTACCAAAGATTCTTAACCAGAAATATGCAAATACGTTTCTTTCTTTGGGGTCAGATAGCAGTATAATTTTCCAAAAAGGAAAATGGTTGAAGGGCTTTTTGAAAAATTTTTAGATCTCCTGGTCATTAGGAAACCCTTTACCTCAGAAACAGCAAAACAACTGACTTTATAAAGTGCTTCAATGCCACATTTTAGACACCTTAGGTGAAGATAAGGTGCCTGACAGCAGGGCTCTTATACAACAGCATCATTACACGGATAACTCCTGGAGTCATTCCATTTGCATGATCCCATTTGATTATTGCATTGGGAATCAAGTAATATTGTGTTTGGAAGCATTTCCATGCGCTATCTATTTCCAACATAATACATATTTATGGATGTTTTATTCAGAATATGATAAGTCACAAGTTAATAAAAGTTTAACGGATTTTAGAGACTGGATGTTTTCTCCCTGCGTGGTCAAGGCCAAATTATCTTGCCTGTGTACTTTAAAAATGTACACATAGGCACTGAGAATGTGGATTCTCCATTAGTGCATGTAAAAGGGCATTTTCCTTCATAACTAATTAGGGACTTACATGATGATCCCCTTTGACCTGGAGCAAGAGGTCTCACCTAGGATCAGAAAATTTACTTTTTGAAAAACACTTTGAGAACTGTACTTCAACAGAATTTATTTATTTTATAATCCTATTTGTACTTGTTTGTGCATTTAAAAACATTATTTTGAAAAGGAAGAGAAACATTATTCCTCAAGTTTTACCAGCTTACCAAAGGGGTACATGACACCCAAAAACGGTTAAGAAACCTAGAGTGTCAAACTTCCAAAGACTCAGGATTTCATCACTATGGGCAGTCCTTTGACCCCTTCATAGATGATGATGATGATGCTGCTGATGATGATGATGATGATGAAGAAGAAGAAGAAAGACAGTATGGCATACTGGAATAAGGAAGATCTGGTTATAAGTCTTATTCTGACCTATACTAGCTGCACGATCATAGTGATATCCTTAATTTTCAGGTGTCCCCAGATAATGCTCTAACACCATAAGTTACATGTGATTTACTAGTATGCATAAGTTACTGAAGGGTCCATATTGGAGTCACCCCATCACAATGAAAATACAGGTGTAGACACAAAAATAATGGTAATGATGATAATAATAGTAATAAATATATTTTTCTAGACTTTTAAGGTTTTAAAAGTGCTTTTTCAAAGTATACTATTTGTTTACCATCACAATAACCCGGTGCTATTGTGCACCCATCTTCATGAAAAAAAGAAACAATATAGGTCAGATAGGTTTAGTGGTTTGCCCAGAATTGTTCAACTGGAGAGTATCTGAAGTGAGGTTGAGATAGTGTGGCAAAAAAAAGAAAGAAAGAAAAGAAACAAAACAAAAACAAACAAAACAAACAAAAAAACATCCATTACCTGTTGGCCAGCTTTCCAGTGATAAGCCTTTCCAAATTTAGGTAGTTTGGTGCTCAAACGGCAGATACACTAAGTGTGAGCTATACTCAAAGCCTTTCCAGCTAGGTAAAATCAGCCAAAGGTTGTATTCCGTTGATACGAATTCAAGAACTCAGTTATGTATGCATCATCATAAGGTACTAAAGGAAGACGTCCAAATAGGAACCTGTCACAATCTTTTGGAAAATATTTAATCACTAGCATTCAGAACTAATCTCATATAAGCAGTAACTTCAACTATTCTATTTTTACTTTGCTTAAGTTACAACCTGAGCATAATAGCAGATGAAGGAGGTCTCTAGGTGTGACAACTAGAATGTAAGCTTCACCTTGTTTAGGGACTTTCTATTTCTCTAAAGCCAAGCACTTTCATAGTCAGTAGCCCATTGTACCTCCAACAATGTGGATCGTAACATAGTCCCATCTGCCCACCCTGTTGGAACTATGTTCCCAACAAGTTTGTCATAGTGGGTCTGGCAAAAATGAAAGATGGCTAATAAAGTGGGCATTAGCTTTGGAATTGGGAAGGTGAGAAGTTCAAATCACACCTCTGTACTTACTAACGTGACCTCCTGTGTCATTTTCTGGGCCTCATTCTCTTCATCTGCAAAAAGAGAAGGTTGGACACCAGCTTCTATAGTCCCTTCTAGCTCTAAAACTATGATCTTATGAACCTATGAAAATACTGGGACCTTTTCTTTCCTACTCTTGACATGAGGAAGATGCTGATAGAACGGTGCTTTGAATATAGCAGGTGCTAGAAAAGTATTTAAGTGAATGAAAGACACGTGAAGTGATCCAGAACCACACAATTTGGTCAGATTTATTTGTTTATTTTTTGCGGGCCATCTGTTCAGCAATGTAGGAATGGGAACAAGAATATTTTGTGAGAAATGAAAGCACAAGGTCAATATTTACAGGGCAACAGGACATTGACTGTTGAACTGGGACAACATTACATTTTGGTCCTACAGCTGGTTCACTGTAGTCATGTAAATACAGTGAAACATCCGCAGTGTACCAGTTCATTCTTTTCCACAAATAATAGTGTTTATTGTTTTTCTACTGCTAATCTACAGTATTTCTAAAATATTATCTCTTCATTCTGGATCACATGAATGCTTTGCGCCATCCAAAAGAATCTCTTAATGGGGGCTGGCATTCCTATTCAATAAATTCAGTACAGTTCAAAAAACCTGATGGACAGCTCGAGTGCCACATCTTACATGAAGCTTCTTCTAAATCATCAGTTGTAAGTAGTTCCCATCCACCCCAAAAATTATATTGTATACATTTTGCATTTAGTTATCTGCTGAGATATGTTTTCTTTGGGAGAGGAGATAAATTTAGATTAAAGCACACTGAGTTTGAGATCCCAGTGGGATATCCAGGTGAGAAGAAAGAAAAGGGTAGGCAAGGGAAGACAAGGCAAGGAAAAGGGCCAAGAGGGGATGGAAGGGAGAAGATAAGTGATTTTGTTGTTGTGGCACAATGACCAGTCTCCCGACTTTCACTTGCATTTACTGGTTGAACCCAGAAAAGGAGACCGCCACCTCTGATTCTATGTATAATTCTGTGGGTCTCCTAACAATAGCCCGAATGCTTCTCATTAACAATAAAACAGTTTTAAAAAAAAACTCTTAGCAAAGGCATTTACTAAGAGACCATAGCAAAAACAGTAGCTATAAAACATTTCCCCTCCCCCATAAACCTAAGATATACTCTCCAACAAATACACATAACATATCTAACTTACAACCTTCTTTAGAAGTTGCTGTTAGATCCTTTGGCCAACGGTGGAAGTAAGGGAAGGGAAGAAATCTCTTTCTTCTTGTAGAAATCTCCTTCATAAAATGCTCCAGAGACTGCATTCCTTTAAAGTCACAAACTGGTTTTTAAATGTTACCAAAGGGTGTGCACATCTGCAATGAGGAAATAGAATGGTGTCTTCTTCAATCAGAGAGAAGTGATAATAGATTTTCAGGCAATAGATTCATCTTTACAACTTGTTTAATACTTTCTTTAAACTTCATGATTATATTCTGGGGTGAGGAGTTTGGTCAATACTCATTAACAGAAATATACTAAAAATGACTTTGAAAAAGAAGTAGATGAGGAATCTAAGAATAGATCAGGGCTTGGAAGAGAAGCATGATGTATTGATGGGAGACATCAATTATCTGGACATCTGCTGGAACTCTCTTTCACTCTATCTCTGCCAGAAGAAAAATAATGAATAATGTTTTGGCTTGTTTAATGATAATTTTACCCTTCAAAAGGCGGAGGAAGCAAAAGTGGAAACTGATTGTGTATTTGATGCTCATTAACAAGTAGTAACCAGTTGCTGAAATAGAAATAAAGGGAACTTTGTGGAGAGGGAAGAGACCATTATATTTTAAAATGTGATTTTAAAAAAGGAAGCCAGGCATAGTCTGCCACACACTAGACTTTGCAAGAACATATTTCAAAAGATTCAGAGAATAGATGTATAGGATTATTCACTAAATTTCTGTAAGATGTCTGCCTTCAAGAATCAAATTTTAAACATATAACAAGAAATAATTCTATTAAGAAGTAGAATAGGAATTCCCTATAGATATGAAGTGGAAACTTGGCAGATTCATTGACCAATTTAGATTTTTTTTTTTAAGTTACATATAGATGATGGAAGCAAAGAGAAGTAATGGAGGATGAATATAATGAAATGACATGGTCAGAGAAATGAGAATGCCAGTAATGCAAAAGATCTCAATAAGCTAATGTTAGCAAGAAACACTAACAACAGCAAAAAAAAAGTTAAGTTCATTTAGCTCTATTGGAGTAAAATGGGATACTCAATGAGACAACAGAATTCTACTTTGGGTATATGGTCAGTTATAAGCAATGATTGACAAACGGTTTAACTTTTATTTTGTTGATTCCTTACCCAATGGAAACAGCCTTTTGACTGGAAAGAGAAAAATAAAATGAAGAAGAGGAAGAACAAGTTAAATAGGTAGTTAGTAGAAAATGTTTCACTTCCTTTGATAAATTACCACGCTTAAATGAAACTACACGCTTGAGAAGAACTAGGTTACTGTCATTTTCTTTAAACAATCATAGATCTGGGAATGGTGGAACGTAACTGTAATATCTCACCAGGACCTATCAGTATAAAAAAATGAAAAAGGTAAAGTTACAATAAATGAAGAAATAAAAGAATGTGAAATTATTTTGTGTTCAGTATAAGGTTGCAACATTTAAAATAGTGGAGAAGTGAACATCCTTGCTTTACCTCAGTTCTCACTGGGAAGGACTCTAGTATTTCTTTACTAAAGATAGTGTTATGTCTCAGTGTAAGCTAGATACGCTTATGATATTAAAAAATACAGTCAGCATTTTTTTAACCATAAAAGGTATTTCCTGTGTTTCTTAGTATAGACATGTGATTTTTAACTTTTAAAAATAATTAATGATATGTTCATAATTTTCCTAGTATTGAATCAACATTTTACAATTTACAATTATACATTGTTTTTTAAGGTTGATCATAGATTACCTATAGAAGATCTAGAAGCAAATGAATACAACAGTATAGTACTTGATAAGCCACAGGACAGATTGCTGGAATAAGGATTAACTAGTTAAAACTACTCTGGAAATTGGAAAGCTCTATGGGGAAAAAATGTTTCTGATAACATCTCACAACATATATAACAATAATCTTCAAATGGTTGCATAGCCTAGTTTTAAAAGGTAAACAAATGAGAAGAAAATGAGATTTACTTTTATCAGCTAAGAGAATAGTTCTTGAGCAAATAAGAGATAGAAATTGCCACTGGAGACCAAATAGACGGTTTTATTTTTTTTTAAATGGGGGAAAATTGCACAAATGAAAACAATGCAGTTAGAAGTAAAATAACTAACTGGGGAATATGTTTGCAGACACGTCCTCTTATAAAAGTCTGATACCCAGTATATAGGACATTTAGTTAAACATTTAATATAATCCAAATAGATAAAGAGTCAAAGGATATTAATGGATTGTACTCAAGGAAGACAATCTAAACTTTCAACAAATATATTAAAATTGCTCTGAATCACTTAATATAAGACAAATGCAAATTTAAAATCTCTGAGCTTCCATATGACATTAATTATATTGGTAAAGATAACAGAAAAGGAAATTTCTTTTTTGGCAGTACTGTGGGAGAATACCAATTGAGTCTTCTTAGAACTGGAAATTAGTCAGGAAGGCAATTTGGAACTATGCTTAAAAAGTCACTTACCTGTACATACCTTTTGAGCCAGCAACACCCAGTTATATATTAGGCATGTATCCCAGAATTTCAAAGGAAAAGGAAAAGAAAATTTAAGTACAAAAGTATTATAGCAAAGGTTTTTTTGTTGTAACAAAGACACAGAAACAAATTGCTTGCCTGTTAGTTGAGAAATAGTTGAACAAATCATGATGCATAAATATAATGAAGACGTGTTGTGCAATAAGCAATGACAAAAAGGAAACGGATTCAGGAAAACCTCAAAAGATGTGTATTAATTAATGTAGAGAAGTGAGCAGAACTAGAGGTACTATTTATACAAAGATCTTAACAGTTTAAAGGAAAAAAAAACTTTCAAAGACATAAGCACTCTGGTCAATGCAATATCCAGTCATGGTTCCAGAAAACTGATAATAAAACACATCTTTTACCTCTTGATAGAGAGGTGGCAATCGATGTGCAAAAAGAGACAAACATTTTCAAATCTAATCATTAAAATACAATTTTGTTGTGCCTCACTATACTTATTTGCTACAAAAAGAGGGTGAGAGAAGTGAGGTGTAGTGAGTGATGAAAAAAAGGAAAGAAAAAAGTTTTTAAAATTACACAGAAGATAGCAGAAGGAAGTTTAGAAGAAGACCAGAGAAGTAATGTCGATATTACTTCATTAAATCTGATACAGATTATATATAATAATATATAATTATAGCACTATACAATATTAAATATATGCATATGTAACTTTTGTGTGTGTGTAACACATGTAAATGTACATGTTTACATGTGTGTATGTACACATATATTGTTGTGTGTATAGTACTGTATAACATAATATTGGATGATACTATATATGTTTATAGAATATATAATGCACATTATACATAGCATGCATAATAATGTTTGTGCATTAGGTATATGGCATGTTATACATATGTATTGTGCATATATCACATGTAACAACGATATATTGTGCATATAAATGTAATAATTTATTGTACACATGCTATGTGCATATGTATACCTGTTATATGAATATATATGTATACATGTATGTGTACACACACATATACACACATATCCTAGAACATTTCTACATCATGCTAGCCCCTTTTTCTCATTGGTCAGTTTCTCCCACAGCCTCCATTTGGGGGAAGGGCCCAAGTTGACCATGCATCATTCCTCTTTTTTTTACCTCTGGTGACTTTTGGGACTTTGACAACATGTCTCTAGGCTAGTACTTTTTCTCCCATACTCCCCATGTTTTAGCCTCCTTTGCTGTTTTGTTTTCTGGAATTAAAATGCAAACTCCTTAAAGCCAGAGACTGTCTTTCTTTTTGCTAGTATCCATATCCCTAATACTTAACCACAGTGGTGCTTAATGAACATTTATTGCCTTGCTTTCACTTATAAAACAATGTAATAGATTGACAACTTTATATATAACTCTCTTTTCTGGACCTTCTTTGTATCTGGATATGCTGTGTTTCCTGCTGATTTTCTAGTCCAGGATTTGTTATTATTGTTGTTGTTGTTGTTTTAAAGAGAAAATAGGTTTGCCTATTCGGTCTACCAGAGTGCCCAATAAACCCTCTAGATACATCTTTGGCAAAGAAATGAAGCACATCTGAGACTAAGGAAACTACCTCTAGTCAGGCTATATCTGGAGCATTGTGCTCAGTTTCATGTGCCACACTTGAAGAACATTGAGAAGCTGAGGAGTCCCAGAGGATGGCAACTATGGTAATAAAGAGCTTTAGGACCATGCTACATGTGGATCATTTGAATAAAATTGGTATGTTTAGTCTAAAGAACAGAAGATTAAAGAATGAAAGGATAGTGGTTTTTTGTTTTGTTTTGTTTTTAGTGCTGTCATATGGAAAAATTATTGGATTTATTTTGCTTTGTACCAGAGGGCAGAATATGGAGCAAGGGGCAGAAGTTTCAGAGAACCAGAATTAGGCTGGATAGAATGGATAGACTAGATTGGGAATTTCCTAAGACTGTGTAGTATATAACGTATAATTTCCTGTATGTCTTCAAACAAAGTCTGAATGACCACTTATTGGACATGTAAAAGAGATTTTTGTTAATGGATATATTGGACTAAATATATTGGACTAAATCCTAACTCTTCAAACTTGGTGGTTCTGATTTGATAAGAAATTAGTGAAGGCATCCAGGACATACGCCTCTTTTTATTACTTAGTACTTACTCATCATCTCTCACTTGAATTATTAAAATAGGCTGCTGGTGGGTCTGCCTACCTCAAGTTTCTTCCCATTCCAATCTACCTCCATTCAGACACCAAATTGATTTTCCTAAAGTGCAGGTTGGACCAACATGTCACTACTGCCTCTCTCAATAAACTCCAGTAGCTCACAATTGCCTCCAGGGTCAAATGCAAAATATTCTATTTGGTGTTTAAAACCCTTTAAAACCTAGTATACCACCCCTCTACTTCCCACATTTGTCATACCTTACTCTTCCATCATACTCTTCCATCCAGTGACACTGGCCTCTTTGCTATTCCACAGACATGACACCAGTTCTCTAATCTGAGCATTTTCTCTGTGATCCCATGCCATGTCCTGTCAACCCCATCCTCACCTCCTGTACTCCTGGCTTCCTTCAAGTCTCAGTAAGTGCTTCTACAGGAAGCATTTCCCTATCCCTCTTAATTCTAGTATCTTGTCTCTCTTATTTCCAACATATCCTTCATATAATTTGTTTGTATGCATTTATTTGCCAATTGTATCTCTCATTAGATTGTGAGCTCCTTGAGGGCAAGGACTGCCTTTTGCTTTATGTTATATCCCCAGAGGGCAGTGCCTTAATAAATGTTTATTCACTGACTGTTTCATTTTACAATCAAGGCATCTTGATTGTACTACACCATACAGTGTTATCACACCACATATCCTTAGAATCACCTACCACTTTGTCAGCAGTAACAATCTTCTCTTATTTCAATTTCAACACCATATCTTTCCCAGTGCTTCTTTCGTTCTCCTTTGCTTTCCTATATGGAGAAAGAGAAGGTTAAAAAAGGAGGGAGAAAAAAGGAAAAGAAAGAAAATCAACCAGCCTAACTATGCTGTCTATCATTATTGAGCAAGCAGTGATATGGAGGTTGGCATAGCCTTTGCCTCACTTTTGATGATTGCAGACCCTAAATATTCAGGTGCTGACAACTTCATTCAGCTCTCAGAGTGATTTGTGGGCCTTCTGTTAGCACAGGTGCATAAACTAAAGGTTGTATAAGAAGAGGTCTTCAGAAAACAGGAAAAGTCAAGAGGATTTGGAACTATTTTAGCAGATTTGGTATATGGTCAATATAGAAGCATCCATTGCAACCATATTTGGCTTCACCTTTCCTCTGTTTCCTAAATACCACTTCCATTAACATAGGTATATTATATGCTTACAATACAAGCAGAGTGGAACAGAATGGTAGTTTTCTTCCTTACTCTTCTCCTTTGCTATCTTTAGAAAAATGTGAATAACAACCTATTCCCACTCATTTATTATTCTTGATGAGTAGTAAATTATTCTAATAGCATTGACTGTTCTATTAATTTATTATTTGAGCATGATTAGAAGCGAATAGCTGTTACAAAGCTTCACCAGTTCTAAAAATTAGACTTTTAGCATCTCATGTTTCCCTTTTGTTCTGAGTAATTGTCTCTATCACTTTTTCTAATTCACACATACACCTCTTTCTTTTTCCTAGCCATGACCAATTTTCCACTTGCTGCAGAAAGCTCAGAAGTTTATCCTGAACAGTGATGGGTGAGCTCCTGAAACATGATTCTCCCCAGAAACATAATGCTTTTCATTTTATTGAAGTTGGCTCAGAAATCATATGTTGTCTTGCTATACAATCCTGAATGTGACATGGCTTATAGGTGACAACAGAGAAACTGTCAGAACAGATCAAACTGCTATTTGCACAATGTTTTGAGGTTCTGACCAAAAGGTAGAAAAAGATGTAGATATTTGCCTAATAAATTAATCTATAGTGGGGTTTGTCATAGTAAGCAGAGTTGGGCCAAAACCTTTAGAGAGCTAAGCCATAGAACAAAAGGCTATCTGGTTTTCCATCAGCAATAGCTGTGATAAGGATCTCACAATCACAAAATGAGAATCATGAATCTATTATGTGTATATGTATTATGTATTACATATGAATGTAATCCTTACATTCAGCTCTTCCAAGCCAGTGAATCAAATGATAATAGGTCTAGATCTGGAAGTGATCTTAAAGGTCATTTAGTGTACAATTAATCCACACATTTAATGTACAAAGAAATCAATTAAGAAAGGTCAGGTACACAACATCACAACAGGTAGTGGTCCCAAAGGTTGGATTTGAACTCAGGTCCTCTGACACCCAGTCCATTGTTCTTTCACCCCTTGGGGCCACTCCAGTTCTTTTTATATCTAACTGTTCAGTAAGTTCAAGAGAATTTCATTTCAACTTCAGCCACAGCAAACATGTGATACTTTCAGCCACTTCTTGTATCACATTGCAAATGCGTGGGGTTAGTAAATTGTTTTCAAGTCTCTCAATCTCACCACCTGAGCAAATTTTAGATTTGTGCAGATGAGCACCATGGGAACTCATCTAAAGCATTTAATGAATGGACTTAACAAAAGCTAGCATACCACTTCAGACTAATACTCACCACAAGTAAATGTGTGGATTTCCTTCTATAACTGAAGTGAGAAACATATTTAAAGACAAATTGATGACTTTTGTTTAGAGAATATTACCTAAATGTGTGTTGTTGATGTGATTAAGCATCCCAAATGCAGAAACAATCTAAGCAAAGTTGGGATATCAGCTACTTTAAGAAGTTCTTGCCAAAAATAGCCACTAGAAACATTGGGACCCTCCAGTGTCTTGGGACAAGTGATAGACAAGCCCATAAACTCATATATGATAAAGCTAGGATATTTTTCAAAAGGAACTTTGCTAAAGTAACTGAGAGAAACCAAAAAGAATTACAAACCCAGAGAAATGTGCAAATGTATAAAGCATAAAATTTTTATCCCAAAGTAATTAAAATCTGAGATACAGCATGGTATAGTTGATAGAGGGTTTAGCTTCAGATCCCATCTCTGATACATATGATTTTGTAAGCATAGATATACAAAGTCATTCAATACCTTGGTGCTCTAAGTAACTACAAGATTATAAATTGCAGAACCATTGTTGTATCAGCTTTAGGAGAAAGCATTAGCTTGCCTTGTGGAAACCAATAAAATTGTAGGATCAGGAAACAACTAATTCAACAATTTAGTCTTGAAAATTAGCTTAATTGGTACAACCTACAGAACACCTGGCCTCTCTCACTTTTCTTTGGCTCAACCATGTCTGGAAAATCCTTGTTGAAAAATAAATTTTCCTATCCCTTCCCTAAACCTCCTAGACTTGGAAGTAGTCCTACTCTGACTTTGCAGAGGCCTACTTTCAACTAGATTTGTGATTCCTAGATCACAAGAAATTCTGATCTTGTCCCTGATTCACTTCTCTCTATTCAGGTTAGTTTGTTTAAGCAGGTTAATATTAGTTAAGACTGGTTCTGCCTTTAAATGAAACTGGACTTTTCCACCTATTGCTCTAATCCAGTTTTTGACTTGGTGGTTCCTCTAACACACAGGTTCTTAACCTTTACTTGTATTATGGACCCCTTTGGCAATCTGGTAAAGTCTGGTAAAACCTTTCCAAAAGGCTTATGATGAATAAGATAAAATACATAAAATTATGACAGTAACCAATTATATTGAAATAATTATCAGATTAAAAAAAAAAGACCACAGATTATGAACCCCTGCTCTTAAGTATCTATATCCTGGAGAGCAGAACCATTCTCTACTGGAACCAATGAACCACTCAATCAACAAGCATTTATTTTGCACTGACTATATGTTTCAAGCACGTGTGCTAGGCAGTGGGGATATAAATGCAAAAGTAAGATAGTGTCTGCCCACAAGGAACTTCTACTCTAAAGAGAGGGGGACACAATATATTCACAAATAAACCAAGACAAATTAGCTATATTTAATAGCAAATATGTTTGGCCGGCTACCCCAAAACCAGACTGGCTACATATGCCCTCATGGTTCTAGGGTTCCCTGAGGGGTTAGAAGCATTTTTTTAATCTATGACTATTGTTTGAGCCTCTACTACAGCAGTTCTCAACCTGTGGGTTATGTTCAATTTGTAACAATGAAAATACATCTTGCATATCAGATAGATTCATAAAGTAGCAAAATTACAGTTATGAAATAGCAACGAAAATAATTTTATGGTTGGGGGTCACCACAACATGAGGAACTGTATTACAGGGTCGCGGCACTAGGAGGGTTGAGAACCACTGCTCTACTAGATATATTCTCCTCCCCCAAGATTAGATGTCAAGGACTAGTGCCTTAATTCCACTTAACAAAGGTGGGAAGTGGATAGAGTGCTGAGCCGAGAGTCAGGGAGACTCATTTTCCTGAGTTCGAATCTGGATTCAGACACTTACTGACTGTGTGATGCTGAGCAAGTTCCTTACCCTTGTTTGCCTCAGTTCCTCACCTATAAAATGGGCTAGAGAAGGAAATGGCAAACCATTCCAGCATCTTTGCCAAGAAAACCCCAAATGGGGTCACAAAAAATTGCACATGAAACAACAACAACCAACAGTAACATCCTTTACTAAGGCACATTTACTTCAAAGATGTAACAAGAACAAAAGTACAAGTATTTCCTCGAATTCCCCAGGGCCACTCTTTCCCTTTTCCCACAGTCTCTTCTTGGTCTCTCAGGAGAGGGAGCTCAAACTTAACTCTATTTCCATGTAACACCAATGCCCAGAGTTTATGTCTAAATTCTGTGGGACAAGTCTTTTTCTCTGCTACTGCTAGTCTGGATCCCAACAGTCCCTACCAAAAGTTACTCTGAATCAGTTGCAAAACCTGAACAGACATGCTAGGTTGCCAGGATCCATGGACACCTATTCTCCAAAACCTTCACCTAAAATGGAAAAGAACAAATACAGAGATCAAGATGGGAGGTCCATTTTTTCCATGGGTCCAATGCCTCTGTACTTAATCGTGCTGTCTTTCATCACATTCTTTCAGAGGAAGAGTCCAACCACAAGTAGATCAGCCAAGAGAACAAGCCGACTTAAGCTAAATATGACCTTTTCAAAGAGACCTACAGTTCTGTCTTCACAGCCAAATGAAAAGGCTCTTCCTGACAAAGTGCTTAGTGGAGGAGAAACAGTTACTGCATGTTTATGCAAGCTCAGGTCTCTCCAGGGTACTTCCAACACATTGATCAGAACTCTGCCAGAAGCATGTTCCCCAGCCTCTGCCATGTGGGGAATTTGCATCAATGGAGCATACTGGTGCACTCTGTGATATGCCGGTTGCCCCATTGCTCACAACATTAATAAACTAATTTGGGGTTGGGTGGGATACTAACAACAAAGGGAATCGGCCAGGAAATCCCTCTTGAAAGCATTTGAGTTTAAAGAGAACCAGGGGAACAGAGGTGAGGGGAAAAAAGTTTTCAGGGAAAGTGAGTGAGAGATAGCCAGACAATCAAATACAAAGGTGCAGAGGGAGGAAATGAACTATCACGAACAGAAAACAGCACATAGGCTGTTTTGGCTAGATTGTAGAAAGGAGAGAGAGAAAAACATAATCTGCCTGGAAAGAGAATCTAGATTCAGATTGTGAACCTATTTAGATTAGTTCCATCAGTTCAATTACCAAGGAACAAATATATCAAAATATATCTAGATGTCCTTGAAAGAGTGCTAGAGTTGACCCCAGACTTTGCATTTGAATTTTAGTTATGAAGCTTATTAGTTCTCTGACCATAAGTGAGGGGCAACTTCACTCAAATTCCACTTTCCTAATCTGTCAGACATTACTAATTGCATTACCTTCATCACAAGGTGGTTGTGAGGAAAGTGCTTTTTGAACCCCAAAGGGCCGAAGGAAACTGAGTTTGTTTACTAAGAAAAATATTTCATACTTGCAAATAGACTCACAGTTTACACCAACAGTGAAAGAAAAATGTCGTTTTCACTCTTTCCTGTTCTTTGGAGTTTTTCCCCAGGCCCTCTCAAATAATTTGAAACTATGTGAATATATTAGGCTTTGATTGCATGATCATTAGGGCCTCTTCCAATTCTATGCTTCTATTCTTTCTTTTACTCTCCCCTTTACTTTCTACAGTCTGGCTTCTAACTTCATCATTCAATCAAAACTGTTCTGTCCAAAATTTCTAACAATCTAATTGTTGAATAAGATGGTTTTTTTCAGTCCTCCTTCTTCTTGACTTCTCTGCAGTCTCTGACAATGTCAGTCACTCTTTTCTTAATACTATCTTCTCTCTAGGATTTCGGGACATGACACTCTCCTAGTTCTCCTAACTATCTGGCATTCTATCCAGGTCACCCCTACTAACCATAAGTGCCCTTCAGGGAACTCTCTCCTCTTATCCCTCTACAGTATTTCACTTGGTGACCTTATCACTTCCAATGGATCCAATCATTTCTATATTAATGATTCTCAAACCACTTTTCTTACCCTAACCTTTATGCTGACTTCCAATCTCATATCTCCAACTACCTATAGAGTATCTTAAGTTGTATGTGCTCTAAATATCTTAAATTCAATATATGTAAAACTGAATTCATTTTCTTTCCCCCAAAGCCCTTCCCTCCTCACTTTCTTGCTATTGCCAAAAGCGCCACCATCCTCCTCGTTATCCAAGTTTGAAACCTAGGTATCATCCTTTACTCTTCAAACTCTCTCATATCATATCCCTCATATCCAATCTGTTGCCAAAGTCTTTTAACTTTATCTTCATAAAATCTTTCCTATAAACCCCTATGTTTCTCTGTGTCTTTGCCACCATTCTAATGCAGGCCTTCGTCACCTCATATCTAAACTACTGAAATAGCCTTTTGTTTGTTCTCTATGTCTCATCTTCCCCAACTCTAGTGATCTTCCTAAAGCTCAAATCTGGCTATGTCATCCTTCTATACAACAAACTCCAATGGCTCACTATCATCTCTAGGATCAAAGAAAAATCCTCTTTTTGGCTTTCAAAGTCTTTTATACACTGTGTCACATACAACTTACCAATATTCTTATACCTTACAGCTCCTGCTCCTCCCAGTCCCACATACGGTAAGATCCAACAACACCAAACACTGACGCCCCCCCCCCACACACACACACACACCTGTTCCTCAAACAAGACTTTCCATCTCTCTACTTTGCACATTTTCATTGGTTGTTCCCTTGCCTGAAATGTTCTCACTCCTCAGTATCCCTTCCTGAACTTCCTGGCTTCCTCAAATCCCAGTTAAAATCCCCCCTTTAACAGAAAACCTTTCCCTATCCCTCTTACTTCTAGTGCCTTCCCACTTTGATTATCTTTAACTTATCCTGTATGTGGTATGTTTATATGCATTTGTTTGCCTATTGTCTCTCTCATTCATCTATGAGCTCCTTAAGAGTAAAGACTGTCTTTTTCTTCCTTTGTATCCTTCCTGCTTAACATAGTGTCTGGCACATACTACATCTTCAATAAAGGTTTATTGACCAACTGCCTGAGTGAGTAAAGGTAGCCTAACCTAAGGGCCTCGGCATCAGAAAGACCTGTGTTCTTGTCCTACTTCTGACATATATTAGGTATATAACCATGAACTATGTCCAGGCCATTCTCTAAACCTATGAACTACAGATGAATTGTAATTTGTGCTGGTGGAGAGAATTTCCATGTTGGAACAAAAAAATAGATCTCCTTTATTTTTAACTTTTCCCCACTTGTATGAGAATCTCAGGGAACCCAACTAAAAG
The DNA here is from genome assembly GCA_028627135.1 of Pseudochirops cupreus. Classification (NCBI taxonomy): domain Eukaryota; kingdom Metazoa; phylum Chordata; class Mammalia; order Diprotodontia; family Pseudocheiridae; genus Pseudochirops; species Pseudochirops cupreus. Next base: position 374,958,324 of record CM053580.1, on the reverse strand, counting down.
CACATCTGATTTTCTAGAACTTCTTAGATTCATCTTAGGCAATTGTCTCTTCTTTATAGATGTATGTGTATGGTGCCAAAAATCCTAGTTGCTTTGGTTAGTTTCATTTTAAAAATAATCAATCAAAAATCATTATCTGGAATCTTATGGGCAGAACTGTTCAATTGGCTGTAATGTGCAGTTTCTAACCTATCGTTTCAGCTTCAGGGAGATCAAGTCAAACACACCCCAGTACGACACCGTAGGGGTATACAGGACATTCACAGAATGACTTGCCAATAGTAGACCTGCTAATGTTCTAAGCCAGTGACATCATTTATTAGGGAGATAAATGAGAGTAATTAAGCATCATGGCTGTAAGTGGTGAAACTTTTTGGAATTAGTGTGCTATTAAGATGACTGAGTACCCAGCTCTGCCTAGCTAAGTTATGTTATTTAATCTCTCTCCTCTGTTTGGTGGAGTGACCTCTGGTGGCCCTCCTCAAAGTGCATTATATTTCTATAGGTTATATATAACCCTCAGTGTAAAATGGCAGCCAGGCTGATTGATGACCAGTTTATTTTTAAGAGCCATCTTCTGCTAGATTATTTAGTGTTAAGCAGGACAGCTGATAAGCATTACCCTTTAGTTCATGTTTGTTAATCTATTCACTTGAATAACCAGCTCGGATTCTGATGAATGGTGTCCTCAAGAAGAATAGCAGTTAAGTTTTCTCACATAATATACTGAGGAATGGGTATGACATGCTTTTTTCTCTGCTATATATCAGGCTTGGGATTTGGTCATTTAAAATATGACTGAAATGCTATTAATCCAGTTTTTCAAAATTCTCTGTAATGTACTTAAAAGAATGACTATGTCTTTCATTCTTTTAAAAAAAAATCTTTAAGAGAGAAAAGGCCTTGACTGGCATTGATAAATGCCAATAATAAAATAGTAGAAGATGACTTGGGACAGTCTATATATAGAATTAACTATATTATTAACTAACTACAGAATTACTTTATTCAAAAGCATTCCCTTCATTCTAATATCCTAAATTTCATATGCTTTTGCAAACAATGACATTTTCCTTTTTCCTTGGGAACTGATCTACCAATCACCATTAATTTAATGATTCCATGAACATTTTTCTTCTTTAGGCAATTCCTAGTGTGTCAGCAACCTTCATTCTCAGAGATTATACCAGCAGAAAGAAAGTTATCATATGTTCTACCAAAGTGGAAAAGCTTTGCATGTGGGACAATTCAGGTATTATATGCCTGTAGTCTGAAGACCAACTAGCCTGACTAAGTTTAAAGTAACACCAGAAAGTTAGCTACCAGGTGATGTTTTTATTGGGTTTGGTGCTTTTTAGGGGTATGGAAAGATGCAAGAGGGCACAGAAACTTATCAGCTTGTATAAAAAAAGGAAGAGACTGTGATCCTTTCTATGAAGAATGTTATCTACATGAATGAAATCATAGCTCTTTTAATCTCTGAAATATGAATGAGATAAACATATTAATCCCCAGTAGTCAATTAAGTATAGCCCTAAATAAATAATAAAACAATTACTTGTAATGGTAATGGAATTTAAAGATCCTCCTATATTGGCTTGGTTTTCAGGTTGAGTGTTAAAACCCAGAGCTTGTGAATCCCACTTGTGGGATGAACTTGTCAATGTGATTTAGAGACAGGCCCAAGCAGAGAGAGGCCAGAAGAACTTTTGGGAATCAGTATTGTGGAGGTAGAGAGAAAGGAGAATTCCTAGGGGCCAGAGTTGCTGAGAGAGAGAATGCTGAGGGCCAGTTGGAGCTGCCCAGGACTTTGGAGAACTGCCACCTGGAGCTGCCGAGAACTGCCACCTGGAGCTGCCGAGAACTGAAGAGGCATGGCTGTGATGCCGGCATTTTGTCTGTCTGTTTTGATATTGTTTTGCCAGATTCATCTTCTGGTGAAGGACAGTGCTGTTGTGGCAGAGGTCCTGGAACTTTGCTGTTGGGTCAGAAGCCCTGAAGAAGGATTTTCTTGTTGTATGTGTACAGACATCCTGGAAGAGGGTCTTTCTGATGTTTTCAGGGGTCCTGAGACTGTTCTGCAGGCAAAGAGTGAATTAATGAGGACACTGGAAATATTGTGGCTTTGTTAAGCTTTGTCTCCCCAGGAACAGGGATTGCTGAGAACTTGCCTTGTGTCAAGATGAAGAAAAGACCTCTCCTTGGGTATTACATGCTTTGATGATATCTTTCTTGCTTAGGGCTAGATGGCATTGTGCTCTCCACTGCCCCTTTTGAGAAGGTGCTTGGCCTTAACTGATGATAATTATAATTCAGTTGTGATCCAAGGTTGGGAAACTTTAGACTTTTTTGTGCTCTGTGACTGACCAAATGAATGTACTTTTTTTATGACTGGAAAGTAATCTCTACTTGAGAAGACAGACTTTGTGACTGACTAAATGAATGTATTAGCCAGGGGTAGGATGCTTTGACTCTATACTTTGTGATTGAATTGAGATCTTCCTAAATGACTGAGTTACACTGTATTTTGATTTTCTCTTTTCTGTGAATGTTTTTGCCTTAATTTGTCACTGAATAAAATGGAGAGTTACTATGCTGGTATTTCAAACTTTAGAAGTTGCTTTTGCTTGGCATTACATTCCTCTACCTGGTGCTCTCACAATCTGAGCTTTATAGTTTTTATTAAACCTTTCCTGCTTTTCCTCTCAAGTGACATATACTATACACCTGTAGCATCCCCACTGTAGCTACTTTCTCGACTTCCTCAAGCACAGACAAGTTGAATCCCTAACTCTCCAAGTTGGACTTGTTTCTAATACTCTTGTTCATAAGCTCCCACTGATATGATTCCCAATCAATATTAATTTGCTAATTTACTAAAGCGGTATAATAAAAACAATTAGTACAAAACACCTATCCAAAGTGAGAACATGGTCTCCCATAAAGTTAAAAGTCAAGAAATAGACTAGAAAATGAGCAAGCAACAAAAAAGAACTTGATCATAGAACTTTTATAGGGAATATCAAAACACAAACTCAAAAGAAAACAGCAATATCAAACAGTTGTATGCAAAGCCTCAAAGAAAAATGTGAATTGGTCTCAGATTTCAAAAGAATTTCAAAAGGAGCTCAAAAAAAGCTTTTTTAGAAATCAGAAAGAAAATTCTGGGAAGATGATGGGATAGGTCAGAAAATTCCAACCCCTCAAGATTTTCCTCCACAAAAGAGATAAAATAATGCCTCAGAGAAAACATAGAGCAGATAAAAGGAATCTTAGGACAATCAGAGAAGATCTGAAGAAAAATCCTGGGAAGTGTTTAGATTCCTGTGAAGAGTAAACCCCTCCAGGCTAGGGACCACTTAGACAACAAGTAGCAAGACCTGGGGTTAGCTGGGTTGGGAGTCTGTCCTGGGGCCCCAGCCACAGGAACTTTTAACCACCAACATCACCACACACACCCTCTCCCAGACAGTGAGGGAAGTTGGACATCTGAGCCAGGGAAGATTGAGGGAGCCTCTGCTGACACAGAATGCCAGACACAACTATGCTGTGGAGATACAGCCAGGGGAGAAGGAACCAGCACAAACTTCGTGAGTGCCAGAAGCAATGGGGTGGGGACACCACTGACTGGGAGCATTTATAGGAGGTTTTGGTTTGGGTTCAAGGTCAGGGAGGAGAACTGAAGGGGGATCTGAGAACAGAGGTACAGCCCACCATATCCTAGGAATAGAGGTGATTACAAAAGTAAGCTATCTTAAAAAAAATGCACAGACAAAAGAGAAAGAATTCAACCACAGAATTACTATCAGAATAGAGAAAACCAGGGTTCATCTTCAGAGGAGTATAGTAAAGCAAAGAAACCCTTTTCTATCCCAGAGACTAATGTGAAATGGTTATCTGCCCAAAAAGAATTCATAGAAGGACTTTAAAAAGACTTTAAAAATCAAATGAGAGAGATTAAGGAAAAAAATTTTTAAAAGAACAATTCAAGAAAAACAAGATTATGAAAAGTAAGTCAACCAATTAGAAAAGGATATCCAGAATCTTAAGGAAGAAAATGACTCCTTGAAAATCAGAATTTTTCAAGGGGAAGCAACTATACTGGCATACTGAGGATGGCTGCTAGCACAGGTTCTTAGATCTGCTTTACTAGGAAAGATAGCTGTTTAAAGGATCAACAATCTTTTTTAATTACATTCATTAGTTCAGGGGGAAAATCATCACCCTGAACTTTAGAGAAAATGCAAAGAAAATAGAGAAAATACAAGTAGAGAAATAAAGACCAACAGACAGGGCTTCTAAATGTCTGAGAAATTATCACAAATAAACAGACAGATCCAACTATCTGACCAACGCAATACATACATAGTTGCCAGAAAGACAAGCATCAATATCTGGGTTTTTCAAAGTGGGTAGGTGAGTTCCTTAACAACTACCCAGAGTCTCATCTGGTCAGATCGTAAGAACACTCTTCCAATGAGTAAGCCCCAAAGCAAAATGCTAACCACAGAGTATATATCAGTACCTAATTAGAAATTAACAAAAAGTGTGAAAGCCTTCCTACAAGCAAGCCTCCCCTAAGCAAGCTTTCCTTAATGAGTTTCATATGAGGCCTATTAATGGGTGGGGAAGATCTTAAACCCCATTAACATTACAGAAGTCAGTGAAGTTATAAGATATCAAGAAATAATAAAGCAAAATAAAGAATCAAAAAAAATAGAAGAGAATGTGAAACATCTCATAAGAAAAATAACTGATCTGCAGAACACATCAGGAAGAGGAAACATAAGAATAATCAGACTACCTGAAAGCTATGATCAAAAACAAAGAAACTTGCTATAATAATACAAGAAATAATTAAAAGAAAATTATGCTGAAGCATTAGAACAAGAGGGGGAAATTAGAAGTAGGAAAAAAACACACACCTATCAGCGCCTGAAAGAGATCTTATAAGGAAAACCCACAGGAATATTATAATCAAATTCTGAAACTCCCAATTCAAGGATAAAACATTACAAGCAGCAAGAAAAAAAAAACTACATATAGTGGTGCCAGAATTAGAATTACATCAGATCTAGCAGTGGTGACACTAAAAGACCACAGGTCTTGTTACTCTGTATAGTAAAGAGCAAAAGAACTGGGGTTCTAGCCAAAGATCTCATGCAGAGCAAAGCTAAGCACCATCCTGAATGAAAAAAAAAATGGACATTTTGTGAATTGTCAGACTTTCAGGACTTTGTTAAAACAAAATCTGAACTTAATAGAAGATTTGACATACAAGAGCTGAGAAAAACATAAAGTACATACCAAATACCAGTTACAAGGGAACCAATAAGGACAGACTTTTATGTGTGTAAAATGTAAAACACATGTCTAAGATTGTTATTAGTAATTGGGTAGTTCATGAGAAAGATAGGGTGGATCTGAGCGTGATATGACTTCAAAGAGTAAAACTGTTCCGGAACAGTTGAATAAAAGAGTAATTATATTATACAAATGAGATATAAGGGGAAGAGGCAATACAGAGGAATTAGAGCGGGGAGGAGGGCTGTTAGTTCTGGAAACCTGCTTTCTTCAGGAACGGGTTGAAGAGGAAACAATACATACACATCTAGAAGAGTATAAAACTCTTCTAAATTGAGGCAGAAATAAAACACCAAAGGGATGGGGAGGGGGGAGGGGATTAGGGAGGGCTCCTTAGAGGGAAGGGTGAGGAAATAGGTAAAAGGGGGATATAGAAGGATGTTTAGATGAACGAGAATTTGAGGATAAGGGAGGGTGAGGGAATAGGTCAAAGGAGAATATAAAATAGTGTTTAGATTTATGAGAATGGGAGGATAAGGGAGGGATCATTTGGGGGAGTAGATTAAGTAATAGGAGGGCAAGGTTGCAGGTAGAAGTAAAGTAGAGAAGTCAGGAGGGATAGGAAATAAGATATATGCACAAATAAAAAAGATTAGGAATAGAATCTCAGGGAAAGTGTATGCAGATATAGATAGATAGATAGATAGATAGATAGATAGATAGATAGATAATGTATATATACACATTTACACATATGTATGTATATATATGTATATAGCAATATATATATACATATATACATATATATGTATGTGTATGTATACATATATATATGTATGTGTGTGTATATATATATATATATATATATATATATGTATATATACACACACACACACACACATGCTTAATTGCGGCCAGAGGGAGTGGGGGGAGGGGAAGGAGGGAAGAAAAAAGTAAAAAGTATACAGCAGAGAACAAAAGAAAACCTACAAGGAAGAAAAAAAAATATGAACTCTTTTTTAATACAATGCATGGTATTTAATATATTGGCTTTCTTGAAATGGAAATCTATTGCTATTTATTTTGAATACTTATGTTCTGATGTACATATGACATTTTTTCTTTTCATATCTTATATTCATTTTAATTTTTAAGTTTATAACATTTCTTTTTCTTTTCTAATTATGCATTTAAGTTTTAGCATTCAAGTCTAAAATGAAATATTTTAAAATTAAGTAAAATAAGAGAGCCAGAGAGAAAATTGGGAAAATAAATGACAATGATGCAAGAAAATCATGAAAAGGAGTCAATAACTAGATAAAGAAGGCACAAAAAATGCTATAGAAAATAACACCTTTAAAAACAGAAATGGTCAAATGCGAAAAGATGTCCAAAAGCTCACTGAAGAAAAATAATTTTTAAAAAATGAGAACTAGACAAATTGAAACTAATGAATCTGTGAGACATCAAGAAACAACAGAACAAAATCAAAATATTGAGGGAGATGGTGATCAGGAGCAAAACACTTTTCAAGAAGGACAGTGTGGAAGGAGAGAAAGAGAAAGATACATGAAGGGGGAGAGTAGAAAGGAGGGAAATACACAGTTAGTAACCAGAATGGTGAATGTGAATGGGATGCTTATTGACCTCTAGAGAAAGATGGACTCTGAATTCAGATCAAAACATAATGATTTTTTTTTACTTTATTTTTCTTGCCTTTTTTGTCTGTTTTCTTTCACAACATAACTAATATGGAATCATGTTTTGCATGATTGCATGTGTATAACCTATATTAAATTATTTGTCTTCTCAATGAAGGGGAACAGGATGGGGTGAGGGAGAGAATTTGGTACTCATTATTTTTAATGAATGTAAAGAATTATTATTCATGCAATTGGAAAAATGCAATAATAACAATAACAAAGTGATAAAATATTTCAATCAATTAATTAACAGTCATTGATTAAGTACTTACTATATGCAAGTAAATATGTTAGTTGCTTCAGTTAGGTGGCATGATTTTAAGCAAATCATTAACTTCTCTACCTCAGTTTTCTCATTTGTAAAATGGGGATAATAATACTCCTTATCGCCAATGGTTGTTGTTAGGATAAAATGAGATAACAGTTTTAAAGCACTTTGAAGACCTTAAAGTGCTACATAAACACTATTATTAGTATGACTATTCTATGACACATAAGGTAGAACCATAGTTCTGGATGCTTAGTTGTGCCTTAACAAAATAGGAAAGAGTGCTTTTACTAATCAAGAGAGATAGTACCATTTTAATTTGCATGGTTTTTATCATTGTTAATTTGATAGTTTGAAGCTGCTATTATTTTATCAGTGCAGTGCCTATTAATGTTATGACTTTCCACCAAACCTTACCCAGTGCAATTTTCACCTAATTAGTCTTCACTAAAGAATGCACCAAATACTCTGGAGATCTTGTTGTACTAATTTAACTTCTTGATGGTACCAATGATACTCATATTGTATTATGTCTTATCTCTAATTCTTATTATGTGCCAGTTTTCTCTTGTGGCCATCCTTGGCCTTGATAATGAATGAATTTTATGATATTTCTAAAAAAAACCAAGTCAACTTTGGTAATATGCTGTAGTTTGTTTACACCAACTATGTAAACTTTCATTGACCTTTGAATCACCTGTAATTATGAAGCTGCTAAGATTGTGATGTTCCATGATCTGTAGTCATACAGTTTCATCAGTGATATTTTTTTAAAAGATATGAGCAAGTAGCTTAGTATCACTGAAGAAAGGGTTAAAATTCCTAATGCTATCCAAGTCAGTATGTTACTCCCATTCACCTCTGGCCCAAGCTCATTGTCTATGTGTAGCATTTTTTAAAGTTGTACATGTCCCTGCTCATGTGAATGCTCACACACTCAAAACAAACACATGTGTATATATGCACATACATACATAGAGGCTAATTAAATGGATTATTGTAAAGCTAAGCACAAACAGCTTTCCAGAAGAATGCTACTGTGAACAGCTTTTCAGATTCTGATTACATAGTATACTGAACACTCTATTTATTCAATAACAAATCAGAGCAAAACATTCACAGTAAATCAAGGTACAGCATTCACAATATTACAACTTATCACAGATAATCAAAATACAGCATTCACAAAAACTTATCACAGAAAATGTCCACATAGTTTTCACCACAGTGGTCACACAATTTTGAACAAACTATAATCATTTAGTTAATCAACCACTTAGTAACTTAATCATTCAATCAACTCAATCATTCAATCCTCCTTAAGGAGGCTTGCCTCCTTCAAGGTCACAAAATACAATAGTCGAAGTTCTCCACTCATGGGGCACAATATTAGTCACTACTCAGTACTCTCTTAAGGGGTAGTGTAAAATACACAGGCCATCCACCCCTCAGTCACAAATAAGTTACAATCTTCTCAGTCAATACACAGTATCCTAGTAAAGTCTTCTTTCAGATTGATTCAGGATAGTCCCTCAGATTCACTGAATCCCCTTTCACAGTCCCAGCACCTACGTGGATTCACCAAACTGTCAACTGGGTTCAAAGGCAGACAGCTCCCAGTTCCTTGTCCAGCTCTCTGTGCTGTTCCTGTTTCACACTGAAGCTCACAGTGTCCAGTCCACCTTAAATCTTTCACAGTCTCTGTTCCTGGGAAGTAAAGGCTTAACAAAGCCACAAACAGGTTCATGCAAAGTACCAGTATCACAGTCAGGCTTCCTCAGTCTTCAGCAGCTCCCAGAAGAAGCTGATAGCTCCCCAGCAGAAGCTCCCACTGGTCCCCAGAATCAAAATCACTTCACCCAGGATGCCAAAATCATAATCATTCTCTCCAGCTTGGGCTTTTCCTCTTCAGCCTGCTTGGCAGCAGCTGCTTCTACCACCATGAAACTCATCCCAAGGAGTTCTGACTCTCCCTCTCTGGGGCTTTTCCTTATATACAGTATTGCTCCTCCCTTTTCAGCCCCTTCCTGTTAGGTCAGCAACAGGAGTTCAAACCTTATGTTTCTTTAACAGATGCTTAATTTAAACTAGGTGCTAAGTACCTCTTAGCTTTCCAATACAAAGGGATCTTTAAATTTCATTACCATTACAATTGTCCATTCAGTTGTCTGTCATGATCTCAGTAGGTTCATTTTTCATCCACTTTATCTTTTAGTGTGGATAATTAAGCCAGTTTCTTTCAAATAATTTCTATTTGTTTGAGAAGATGTAATGACAAGCAAAGGCATATTCCAAAGTTTGGAATACCAACACAGTAACTCTCCATTTTAAGTGACAAATTAAGGCAAAACATTCACAGAACAGAGAAAATCAAAATACAGTGTAACTCAGGCATTTAGCAAGATCTCAATTCAATCACAAAGCATTCTACCCCTGGCTAATACATTCATTTAGTCAGTCACAAAGTCTGTCTTCTCAAGTGGAGATTAGTTTCCAATCATAAACAAAGTACATTCATTTGGTCAGTCACAGAGCACAAAAAAGTCTAAAGTTTCCCAACCCTGGGTCACAAATGAATTATAATTATCATCAGTTAAGGCCAAGCACCTTCTCAAAAGGGGCAGTGGAGAGCACAATGCCATCTATCCCTAAGCTAGAAAGATATCATCAAAGCATTTAATACCCAAGGAGAGGTCTTTTCTTCATCTTGACACAAGGCAAGTTCTCAGAAATCTCTGTTCCTGGGAAGACAAAGCTTAACAAAACCACAACATACATTGCCAGTGTCCTCGTTAATTCACTCTCTGCCTGCAGAACAGTCTCAGGACCCCTGAAAACATCAGAAAGACCCTCTTCCAGGATGTCTGTACACATACAACAAGAAAATCCTTCTTCAGGGCTTCTGACTCAACAGCAAGGTTCCAGGACCTCTGCAACAATAGCACTGTCCTTCACCAGAAAGATGAATCTGGCAAAACAATATCAAAACAGACAGACAAAATACCGGCATCACAGCCATGCCTCTTCAGTTCTCAGCAGCTCCAGGTGGCAGTTCTCCAAAGTCCTAGGCAGCTCCAACTGGCCCTCAGCATTCTCTCTCTCAGCAACTCTGGCCCCTGGCAATTCTCCTTTCTCTCTACCTCCACAATACTGCTTCCCAAAAGTTCTTCTGGCCTCTCTCTGCTTGGGCCTGTCTCTAAATCACATTGACAAGTTCATCCCACAAGTGGGATTCACAAGCTCTGGGTTTTAACACTCAACCTGAAAACCAAGCCAATACAGGGGGATCTTTAAATTCCATTACCATTACTGAAGACTTTAAAATTCTAGGAATTAATAAAGTTAGTACCATATTGTGTAGTGAGAAGAACGTTTTAAATACCTGACTACTGATAGGAAATTTTATTCTTCCGACTTTATTTAGGATTGGCATAGTAGAAAAGATTATTAGGTCAAAGATCTGTTGGACTTTGGGGGTTTGGATTGGGATATGATTAGGATGTTGAGTGCTACTGAGTACAAAAAAGATGTCTTTTTTACTGGGAAGGATGTTGAACAAAGATAATAGGGAAGAAGTCGTCTATTTCTCTATGAATTCTTTTTTTTTTAAACAGCATTCAGTTTTTATTTTTTTATTTATGGAATAGTTTTATTTAAGTTTTGAATTTAGCCAGATTTAACAGTATATGAAATTAAATATAAGTTGTTTTATCAAAAAGTTAACAAATGTTTTCTTGTAAGGAGACTCATCTGCTACAGTAAATGACATTAAAATCGATATTATTCAGAAAGTGAGTCGTCTCCTAATTCTTCATCAGCAAAATCATCCTATTCAGGCCTTTTTTTAGGCTGTAGTTTTTGGTTTTTCTATTTGTGTGTGACTTGTTGTTACATGGTGTTACACTTTCTTAAACTTTTGTTTATTTTTAGTTTACATCATTCATTTCCATGAGATTTTGATTTACAAATTTTCTCCCTGTCTTTCCCCTACCCACAATCCCAAAACAGCAATCCCAATGTATACCTCCTCCCCCAATCAGCTCTCTCCTATATCCTCCCCCATCACCTCTCTGACTTTCCAATAGGGCAAGATGGATCTCCCTACACCCATAACTGTATATTTTCCTCCTTCCTATTCCACCCCCCTCTCATTCTATTCTCTACTTAGTCCCTGTCCCTTTACAAAAGTGTGTGCTTCTAACAACCCTTCCCCCCAACCAGCCTTCCCCTCCAACCTCCCCCCTCTCATCCCCTTTCCCCCTACTCTCCTGTAGGCCAAGATACCCAATTTAGAGTGTATGTCATTCCTTCCCTAAGCCAACTTCAGTGAGAGTAAGGTTGACCCATTCCCTTTTGCCTTCCTGTTCTTCCCCTCCATTGTAACAGTTATCCCTTGCTTCTTCTATTTGAGAGGATTAACTCCGTTCTGTCTCTCCCTGTCTTCTCTGATATTATTTCTCTCCCACCTCTCAATTTCACCTTTTAAAATATTATCCCATCCTATTCAATAGATCCTATGCTGTCTGTCTATGTACAATATATACACACACTCACGTACGTATTCATACGCATATATACCCTCTTATATAGACATATGTGTATGTATACATATATATATACATTAATATTTCCTTCAACTATCCTCATGCTGAGAAAAGTTTCAGAAGTTGTAATTATCATTTTTCCATGTTGGCATGTAAATAGTTCAACTTTGATAAGTTCCTTATGAATTCTTTTCCATGTTTACCTTCTCATGCTTCTTGTATTTGAATGTCAAATTTTCTATTCAGTTCTGGTTTTTTCATCAAGAATGCTTGGAATCCTCCACCTCATTGAGTAACCATATTTTCCCCTGGAACAATATACTCAATTTTGCTGAGTAGGTGATTCTTGACTTTAATGCTAGCTCCCTTGATCTCTGGAATATCATATTCCAGGCCCTTCGATCCCTTAATGTAGAAGCTGCTAGATCCTGGGTTATCCTGATTGTGTTTCCACAGTATTCAAACTGTTTCTTCTTAGCAGCTTGTAATCTTTTCTCCTTGATCTGGGAACTCCAGAACCTGGCTATAACATTCCTAGGAGTTTTCTTTTGGAGATCTTTTTCAAGAGGTGATTGGTGAATTCTTTCAAGTTCTACTTTGCCCTCTGGTTCTAATTTATCAGGGCAATTTTCCTTGAAAATTTCTTCAAGGAATTGCCCGGATATTCTAGAACCAGAGATCGAAGGGCCTGGAATATGAT
>CM053580.1:374927987-374945305 GCA_028627135.1 Pseudochirops cupreus | reverse complement strand
ATATATATATATGCAATTATTATTATTATTATTGACTACATCCAACTGGAACTTGAGATACACAGGCACTGCAGTTGGGAGATCCATCCTGCCCTACCAAAAAGTGACATAGGAGAGAATAAACTGGGGGAGGGGGGACACACTGGGATGGCTGTTTTGGGGCAGTGGGTGGGGGAAAGATGGGGAGAAAGTATGTAACTCAAAATCTTGTGGAAATGAATGATGCAAACTATAATAAAATTAAAAAAATAATAAATAACATCTCTTTTGGGATAAAAAAAAAAAGAAAATTTCTTCAAGGATGCTTTCTAGGTTCTTTTTTTTGATCATGGCTTTCGTGTAGTCCAATAATTTTTAAATTCTCTCTTCTGCATCTATTTTCCAGGTGAATGATTTTTTCAAGGCGATATTTCACATTGCCTTCTATTTTTTTCATTTGTTTGGATCTGTTTAATAGTATCTTGATTTCTCATAAAGTCATTTGCTTCCGTTTGCTCCACTCTAATTCTAAAGGAATTATTCTCTTCAGAAAGCTTTTAAGATTCATTTTCCTTCTGGCAAATTTGACTTTTTAAGGCATTCTTCTCCTCATCAGCTTTTTGGGCCTCTTTTGCCATTTGAGTTAGTCTATTTTTAAAAGTGTTATTTTCTTCAGTCAGATTTTTGACTCTCTTTTCATGATTTTCTTGCATCATTCTCATTTCTCTTCCCAATTTTTCCTCTACTTCTCTTATTTGATTTTCAAAATCCTTCTTAAGTTACTCTATAGTTTGTAACCAGCCTACATTTATTTTGGAAGCTTTTGGTGTGAGAGTTCTGACTGTGTTGTCCTGTTCCATGCTTTGATCCTTTTTGTCACCAAAAAAGGAATCTAACATTGCATTGCTGGGTTCGCTTTGTTTCCTTTGCCTACTCATGTTGCCAGTCAATTACTTGACTTTTAGGTTCAGTAGAACTCTGCTTTGAGAAGGGAGAGCTCTGTCCCAAACTTCTGGGGTTTTTACAGCTGCCAGAGCTTTTAGGAGGCCTCTGTTTCTGCCACCCCCACCAGCTTTGGCTCACTGAATACAAACTTCAGGACCACCCCCCAAGATCACGATGCCTATCCAGGCAGCTCAAGGCAAGAGCACTTAGCCTCTGAATGATTGCTTGGCTCCCCTGCAATCTGCAGGCCGGGAGCTCTGAAGCAGCCATGTGGAGGTGCCTGCACGGCCACTGCTTCAGCCGCTTCTAGCCCTGGGGCAGTTGGCCAGATGCTCTCCCCTGAATTTATCTTAGTTTTGCTGACCTTTCACTTAGTCCTTATTTCTTATGGGTTGGTAAATCTGGAAACTGTCACAGCTGCTGGTGATTCGCACTCCAGCCACAGCTTGTTCTGGCGGGCCCAGGGTTCCAGCCATGGGTTCATGCAGTGCTGTTCTTGGCTCCCAGCACAGTGTGATGAACCCCTTCGCATCTGCCTGCCAGGCTGCCTTCAGTGGAAGATGTGTTTTTCTATAATTTTTGTGGGTTCTGGAGCTTTCAAATTTGTTTAGAGTTAAATTTTATAGGTATTTGAGGTGGTTATGGTGAGAGCTGCGAAGTTTTGCTGCTTCTATGCCGCCATCTTCTCTATAAATTCTTTATTAGCATGGGAGCAATCTTAATGAATATATAGATAGGTAATAGTCATGAATTGACTGAAAATTCTGCTTTTTAAGTGAGCTTGATCTTAAGGTCAAGGGAACAGAAATTTCTGTACTCAAAAGTTTAAATAAAACTTTAGTTCATTACAAAGCAAATTTGTCATTTGGTCATTGTAAACAGAGGAAAGCGTCCTTTTTGTTGTCTTCATCATCTCCTTTTTAATTTTATCACATAGTACTACATGCCTCATACTCTCCTTTTCAGAAAATTTAAGTGGCAACCAACTATACTACTCACTTTTCAACATTCTCATCTTTGTCCATCCTATCTCTTGGAATTTGCTCACCTTGTCCCACAGGCCTAGAACTATTTAGAGCAGTACAAGTTTTGGAATGTTCAAAGGGACTTGTGTATGGTCTGGTGTCAAATAGTTAGTGGTCATCATCCAAGAGCCAATCTAACAAAATCTGAAAAGTTTTATTTTAAGAGTGACCGTGGGGTGATGAATTTTTTCAAACACAAATGCTCTTAGAGACCACCTATCAAACCACAGAAAGGTTGTACTTCTTTAGTGTCTGTCTAAGATACACACACACATACACACAAACACACACCCATGCATGCACAAATATACACACACATACACCCACTGATACTCTGATAGGACCAGCTCTATGATCTATAAACATCCCACTGCATAGCATAGTCCAAACAATGTATATTCTTCATTTAATAATTGTTTTTTCCTATGTAGATAAATAGGATGAACTCTTTTGAGTGTCTATACATCTAATTCAGGAGTTTCTGTAATGTTTCAAAGTTTAATGCAAACAATGTCATTCACAAACAGGAAAATCTGAAAAACTTCCACATTTATAGGAAATCCCTTGTCCATTTGGACTTCATACACACTGGGAACTTAATCAATATATTTTTTTAACTGAATTGAACTTTGTCATCACTCACTTACCCCCTGGCCCTCTTCATGTTTACTGGTTGGAGAGAATGACAATATTTCACTTTAGATGTCTCTCTGAGTCAATGGGCATGTTAGCCAATCGTATTGAACAGGAGGCTATTTTTTCGATAATAAACAGGAATACAAATGTTCACATCTTTTTGTCAAAGTAATTTATCGTTGAACTTTTTGTGCTGTTTTGTTTATAAATGATGAACATTGGGGGGGTTCGTTCTGGCGGAAACCCTAAGGACAACACAGCCAAAAACTAAATTTTGATTTTTAATTTATTTTTAGACATGCAGAGGTCAAAATAAGGTTTTTTAAAACAAGGAAAGGGAACATATTATTAAGTTGAACACAAACCACATTAAAATAGGCTTCAAATGCTATATATCTCTCCTTAAGAATTGCGTCCCACTCATCTCTCCACCCATTATGCCTGACACCTTTAGGTATCATAATTGTATATATATACATATATAATTGTATCTATATCTATATCTACATCTATCTATCTATCCATCTATCCATCTATCTATCTATCTATCATCTATCATCTGTCTATCTATCCATCTATCCATCTATCTATCATCTATCAATCATCTATCTATCTATCCATCTATCCATCTATCTATCTATCATCTATCATCTATCATCTGTCTATCTATCTATCTATCTATCTATCTATCTATCTATCTATCTATCTACATATCCAACCATACTAGTCAAAATCTGCAAGACAAGATATATCACATGGTATGTTCAATAGGAGAAAACAATGAGATCTGAAAGTTAAAAAAAAAAAAGACTGACATGATATTAGGTTGATAAACTATACTATCCAGATTGAAGAAAGATTAGAGTTCTGTTGCATTCTGCTCTGGTTAAATCATTTCTGGCATATTGCATTCAATCCAGACTTCACATCTGCCAATGTGGTCCAAAATTTCAAGAGAAAAAAGATCAAGCCATAGACTGATTTAACTACGGGGTTTATTGATAATATACAAACCTATCTGTTAAGAAAACAATATAAATACATGTACTCAATCTACCATGAAATGTTGGTTCTGATTCATAGAGAAGAAATGCCTACATGAGAGTCTCAAGAAAGTCAGCCTTGCCCAGAGCTCAGGCTATTCTGAGTGTTCAATGTGTGTTCAGGGTAGTACTGTTTTATACTCAAGATGCCAAAGGGTCAAGTGTGCTCTTTTACAAACACACAAATCTCAGATGATCAGACCTCTGCCCCCTCCTCCCTACACTCAGATGCTCCCACCCACCTCACTCACCTCCTTTGGAGTACACCAATCATAAATAAGCCAAATGAGGATCAGTATAAGGTCTGGTAGACTTATTCTGGTTTCAGTGGTTGCTTTTATGGACTGAGTTATTATAACTCTTTCTATGTACATGTCACTCCTCCACCCTCCAGAGGAAGAGATATAGTCTAATGAATCAGTCCACTTGATCATATTTTAAGAAGGATACTGACAAACTGGGTTTGATCCAGAAAAATGGTCAGCCTCTGCGAGGTTTAATTGAATAAATAAAATGTTTAACAGAGAGAAGAAGACTTAGGAGGGATGTGCTCACTGTCTTCTAGTTCTACTATCCACATCCCACTGCATATCATAGTCCAGACAATAGACACTCTTCATCTAATTGGTTTTTCCTAGACAAATACAATTAACTCTTTTGATTGTCTATGTGTCTAATTCAGGAGTTTCTACAATGTTTCAAAGTCTAATATACAATGTCATTTGCAAACAGGAAAATCTGGAAAACTCTTAAATTTATAGGGAATCCCTTTTCCATATGTACTTCACAACACACTAGGAAGTTAATAGATAAATACACAGAGACATAGACATTGACAAACATAGTTATAGGTATAGATAGATACAGATGCAGAGTAAATGGGAATAACTTTGAAGTAATCACACTTAGAAACAGGCATTTGAAAGGCCTCCTGTGGAAGGTAAGATCTGAGCTAAATCTTGGAGGAATCCAGGACATGCAGGTGAGGAAAGAAAAAATGTAGAAACTTAATGTCATTCAAAACATTAGGGCTACCTAGATAGCCCCTAAAGCACCCCTGAAATCATCTCATGCTGTTATGTGTTAAGGCCAGTGGTTCTCAACCAGCAGGTTATGTTCAGTTTGTAACAATGAAAATACATCCTGCATGTCAGATATTTACATTATGATTTATAACAGTAGCAAAATTACAGTTACAAAGTAGCAACAAAAAGAATTTTATGGTTGGGGATCACCACAACACGAGGAACTGTATTAAAGGGTCGCAGCATTAGGAAGGTTGAGAACCACTGTGTTAAGCACATATATATACATACAATTACCTTATCATAATTTTGCCTGCTCTTCTCCTTCCTAACTCTGGAACCAAATCACTTTACATCTTTAATGTCTGCCAAAGACACACGCACACACACAAACACACACGCACACACACACACACACACACACACACACACACACACACACACACACACTTATTCTGATGAAAGCAGCTTGGTAAGCTAGTTTTTTTAGGCTGTAAACTCCTGGAGGGTAGGTACTATTTTTACCTTACTTTTTGTCCCCAGAGCTTAGCATAGTGCCTGGCACATTCTAAGCACTTAATAAATGCTGATTGACTGATTTACACAAAGAGCTATCTTGTGGAAGAAGACCTTTTGAGTTGACTTCAAAAGGACAGGGCTGGGGACAATAGATAGAAGCTGCAGAGAGGCAGATTCTGGTTCGAGGTAAGGGGAAAAAAAAACCCTGCATATTAGACTTGTCCAAAAGAGAAATGAATTGTTGCAGGAGATAGATGGTTTCCCTTCCCTCAAAATCCTTGAACAGATGTTAGTTGACCACTGAGCACATGTATTATAAACTGACTTCCTGTCCCAAAATGGGTAGGGCTACCTAGATAGCCCCTAAGGCACCTCTGAAATTGTGATGTTGTGATATGTTAAGCATATATAAACATATGCATACATATATGTATGTACACATATGTAGATATGCATACATGTACATACATATACACACATACACATGCATATATATGTGTGTGTATTTTATACACACACACACTCAAACTTTTATAAGGAGGCCCAAGTGCTTACTCATGCTGCAAAATAGCCGTTTTCATATGTTGGCTGCATATTCTATTCTGCTTTTCCATTTTAGAAATGTTGAAAGGAAAGCTTTTGAAGCCCTATTTTAGACACTAAAATCCAATCATTCTCTTTGTTAGCTAAATGTACAAGCCTGGAGGAGGATTTTTTAAAGTACATTCTCTTGCCTGAATATGGAGTGAGAGGAACTGACAAAAAGATATGTTTAGGGGAGGATAGAAGGGAAATGCCAGCATACAGTTGGGAGGGAAAGAGATCACAAGTGGTGTAAATGTTTTGCCACAACATTAATTCTGCTGCCTTATAAGACTATAATTAGTGCCAAGGTTAACCCCTGCTTGCATTCTTAAATTTTGTGCTTTGTCTGAAGACAAGTCCAAGGAGAGACTGTGTGTTCCTCAAGCTACCCTTAGCAAGCACTAATATGCCTTTGGAGGATGTTTTTCACTTGAAATAAAATTAAATGAACCTTTTAAGGAATAACAATAAAAAGAGTCCACTGGGTTCTAAGAATCACAGTACTTCGACCATCTCCAAACAGTAACTTAACTATTGATATTCTTAATGGGAGATACTTGTCCAATGACCCCAAGTGAAGCACTCAAACTATATTAACTTTGTTGTTCTCAATATAAATGAAACCAGAGGACATAAATAAGTGGTAAGTAAGGAAGAATTGATCACTTTATATAAGAAGGATAAAGAAAGGAATAGGCTGCCTTGCTTTTATCATGTGTCCCAAAGGCAATAAGAAACTTAACAAGCCTGCATAAAATGTGGCCTGAATGTGCTGGTCATTTTGTGAAGCAACTTATGCGACAACAAGTATTTAGTGAAGATAAAAGGCTAGAGAGCTAGAGACAGGTCATAACGAACTCAATCAGAGTCTCCAAACCAACTTAAAATATACTTTTATATCCGGTTACTTCATTAAGAAGGTGCCTCAGGGAAGAATGACAAAAAAATTATGGCTTGAGATGAAGAGTTTAAATAAACCAAGAACTAATCTAAGATTATGGATCTGTATATCACAAATGTGTTTTTTTTTCTTTATAAGATTGTTGAAACAAATGTAAAAGGTATCTAATATCACCAAAAAAGAAATTGAGGATGTCTCAGCCTGGAAATGACTGATCACAGAATGGGAAGAGACCTCAAAGAAAGTTTAGTTTAATCTATACCTATATGAATATTGCCTCTACAATATCTCCTCAAATTGGTCATCTAGATTTTGCTTGCAAACCTCATGTGAGAGGGAAGATACTGTCTCCAAAAGGAAACCATTGCATTTTTAATAGCCTGGTTGTCAAAAAAAAAAAAAGTTTTTCCTAAGAGCAAGGCCAAATTTCATCTCTGAAATCCTACCCTTGATTTTTAGTTCTGTTGCTCTTGTTCTTCATTCTCAAAAAGGACCATGACATCAGGAAAAAGATTCCATGACTTGCAAATGAATTTGATTTAAGTAAGGGAGGGCTGTGCAGGTTAACCCGCCTCACTTTCTCCTCCAGTGGACGGCTTTAGATCAGGAGGGCTGGAGACACACCCACCTGTTGCTCTGTAGTCAAGTCCTTTTTCATGGAACAATCTTTCAAATACTTGTAAACCACTATCATCCCATCCTCTTCCCAAGGCTTCTCTTCTCCTAGTGAAACATACCCAGTTACTTCAACCAATCCTCATGGCATGAACTCACAAAATTCATGAATATTTCCATTGCCTTTCTCTAGATGCTATCCAGTTTATGAATATTATTCCTAAAATGTGATCCCCAGACATGAACACAATACTTCAGATGCAATTAAACCAGAACTAAGTACAGTAGAGCTATTACCACTTTGTTTTCTGGTCATTTTACCTTTCATTATCCCAATCTAAGATTAGGTATCTTTTGGCTGCCATGTTACACTATTGACTTTTTGAAGCTGAAATCCATTAAAAGTCTCAGATATTTTTAGATGAATTGTTGTTTATGTCTCCATTATTTTGTACTAATTAAGCTGATTGTTTTTAACGAAAGTGTAGAATTTTACTTTTATCTCTATTAAGTTTAACTTAACCAGATTTTTTGGCTTTTAGATATTTTATGCCTCCTGACTCTTTCCTCCAATATTTGTTATTTATTCAGTGCAATACAGCATGATGAACACGTCTCAATAGTTGACTATTTATCAGGCACTTGCCTAAGTACTAAGGATACAAAAAAAAAATACCAAAGACAGTCCCTACCCTCAAGGAGCTTATAGTCTAATGGAGGAGATGAAATAAAAACAAATACATACAAAGCATGTTATCTACAGCATAAGTGGGAAAAAAATAAAGGAGGAAAAAAATTAAGAGGTGTTAAGGAAGGCTTTCTGTAGAAGGATGGGACTTAAAGAAAGTAAGGAAGGTCAATAGTCATAGCAGAAGATGGAAAGTGTTTTAGTCATTGACCTCAAGCAAAGAAAATGCCTGGAGTCTAGAGGAGTGTCTTCTTGTGGAATAGCCAGGAGGTTGGTGTTGCCAGATGGAAGATTACTACCTTTTGGGGAGTAAGGTATAAGAAGACTGAAGAGGTAAGAAGCGGCTGAGTTATGTGAGTTGAGGTTGGAGTCATTTGAAAATTTGGTTAGGTTATTATTTATATCCTCACTCAAGTCATTGAGAAAAATATTAAACAGATACTAAACAGAATGGGACAAAGCACAATTCTCTGGGGTATTTTAAGAGAGAACTCTCAAACTGCAAACTATTCATTCAACCAATTTCAAATCTATCTAACAGTTTAGTTTCTAGTCCATATAATTCCATGCTATCCACAACATTAGCATGAGGGACTTTGTCAAATGTTTTGTTAAAATCAATATAACCACATCTAAAGCTTTCTCTAGATCTATTAGTTTAGTAACCTCACAAAAAAACTAGTTGGTTTTGAGGAAGTCAGGCTGATCCTTGGCTTTTTCAGTTGTTCAATTGTCATCCCTTTAAAAATTAGGTCCAAAATTGGCCAGAATTTTGTCCAGCTCACTGACCTACAATTTACAGGCACCACTCTGTTTTTGAAAACCAGGACATTAGCCAATCAGCCATTTTTGTCCTGTCCTTTTCAGGCTAAGGACAATTATACTTTGGAGAGTAAATGAAAACAAGAATTGAATAGTAATCCATTATCATACTTCCATCTACCACAAGCAATGCTTCTATTTAATCTTTCCCCCAATGTAGCTTTAAAAAAATAAGAAACAAAAACAATAATATTATCATTCATTAATAGCTTTAGATCCTTTTGACTTTGGCACTTCAGATACTATTTACTTGATTGACAAAAGTCAAAATGAGTTGAAGATAGCAATGAATGTTAAGGATTTTTTTGTTGCTATTATTTTTAATTAATTTAATTTTCTTAGCTATGTTGAGAAAAAGATTAAATAGAACTACTGTTTATGGTAGATGGAATTATAATGATAGATAATAAGTAATAGTTTCTTTCTTGCTGTTGCTTTGTATTTTTTACATGTATTTTCAAAATTTAAGTTGGTCAATGAGTTCTTGGTACATTCCTGTCCATCCCTTTAGATTATTATCCCTGTTTTTCCCCTCAGTAAATAAGGATTTATTTTGTAACAAGAACTGTGTTAAGCACTAGGAATACAAATAGAGGAAGATAATATGCAAATAACTCTACAAGATATAGATAGATATATACATACTTACATAGACAGACATAGGCATAGATATAGATAGACACAGAGCAATTGGGAAGTAATTTCAAAGGGAACACACTAGCAGAAGGAGCACAAAGAAAGGCCTCCTTCAGAAGGTAGGATCTGAACTAAATCTTGAAGGAAGCCAGAAGGTGAAGGTGAGGAGAGAAAGTATTCCAGACCTGGGGAAGAGCCAGTGACCAAGAACAAAGTAGGGAAATAGAAAGTCTATTGATGGAATAACAAAAAGGCCAATATCAGTAAATCATAGTATATATGGAGTATGGAGGAGAGCAAAGTCTTTTTTTTATGGTTTTCTTTTTTTTAAGTTTTAAAATTTATTTTAAACTTAAATACAAAATAAGAAAACAAACATTGTCATGTACACAAGATTCAATTCAAAACAATAAATTTCCATTTCCAGAAAACTTATATAATAAATACTCTACATTGTTTTCAGTTGTCCAGCTTTTCTTTGCTTCCTTGTTGGTTTTCTTTTTTTCTCTGCTGTGCACTTTTTACTTTATTTTTCCCCTTCCCCTCCCAAAGAATTCTACAATTAAATGTAGATACATATACACATATACATATATACAGACACACATTTATAGATATCTAAACATATACAAACATACATACGTGTGTGTGTGTGTGTGTGTGTGTAAGATTGTTCTATGCTTATTTCCACCTGTCATCTGCTTCTCTGAAGGTGGATAACATCTTTCTTCAAAAGTTCAAGTCTTTCCATGTTTTTCTAAATCAGCCACCTCATCATTTCCTACACCATAGAATATTCCAACTCAATCACATTCTATCTGAGAGATCATCTATGAAAATTTTTTCCCCAATTACCTGCATTCCTTATATTCTTGGCTATATAGGTTTTATTGATACAAGAAAATTTTAATTTAAAATAATCAAAGTTATCCTTAAGAACTTCAATAATGCTCTCACTTTATAATATAGTTTTAGGTTTGATGCTACTGATTCTGCTTCCTTGATATCTTTTTCCCCCTCTGGTTTCTTTGGAGTTCCTGATCTTTTGTTCTTCCAAATGAACTTCATTATTTTTTAACACAGTAAGATAATTTTTTAGTAATTCAATTGGGATGGCATTTACATGAATACATTAGTTAGGTAAAATTATCCTTTTTATTATATTGGCTTTACCTATCCATGAACAATAAAATAAATATTGATTCAGTTATTTAGACCTATCTTTATGTGTATAAAAAGTGTTTTATGTTTATGTTCATATAATTCTTGTGTCTATTTTGGCAAGTATACGCTAAGGTATTTTATACTGTCTAGTTATTTTAAATGGTCTAAGACAATATTAACTATGCCATATGGCTGACTCATAGTAAGTGTCTCTATTTTTCTCTTTTGATTAAATCTGATTTTAGCTTTAACTTTGTCTGAGATCATGATTACTATCCCTGCTTTTTTTTATGTAATAAAATCTATTCCTTACCTTATGTTTGTATGCATCTTTCATTTTTAAAGCATTTCCTGAAAGCAATACATTGTGGAATTCAAATTTTTAATCTGTGATCAGTTTCCATTTTATGGGTAAACTCATCCCATTCATATTCCAAGATATAATTACTTGCTATATATTTTCTTCCTATTTTTCCTTCTTCTCCATCCTACCCTATTCCTGTCCCTTTTCACTCCTCTGGTTTACTTCTGCCCACTAACTTTCCCTCTTATTCTTTAACCTATCCACCCCTCCAAAAATTCCTCCCATATCCTCTCCCCCACACTATCCCCTTGTCCTCCTGTTTCTTTTTTAATTTAGAACTCTTATGCCCTTCTAGAAGCATATGTCATTCCCTCTTTAACCCATTCCCAATGAGAGTAAGTAACTACCCAACCTCTCCCCGCTATCTCCCTGCTAACTTCTTCTGTATCATTTTTTGTCCTTCTTTTAACCTTATTTCTATGTGGTAATTACTTCTTCTTAATCTCTCCCCACAGAGTTTCATTGTTTTAGAATCACCCCATCATACTCAGCTCAGTCCAAGTCTTTCTTTCAAAATACCCAAATAATGATGACAGTCATAAAAGAACTGATAATATTTTCATATATTAGAAGGAAACAATTTCACCTTATTGAGTCCCTCATAATTGGTCCTTAATGTTTACTTTACATTTTTCCTGGATGTTTTATATCAAAATTTCCCTTAAGTTCTACTATTTTTGTCACAGATACCTGATTAAAGGTCCTTCCACTGTCAAGGGACACCAAGCATAGCTGGATTGACCAGATGGGTCCTGGACTGAGCTGCTGCTCTGGGGGAGAAGGAGCTAGCACACACCTAGTGAGTGTAGTAGCAGAGGAGCAGGGACCATGCTGGCTGTGATCACTTGTAGAAGAACAAAGTCCCTGGTTTCAGTTCCAGTCAACAGAGGACAGCTGTTGGGGGGCATCTCTGGTTGTCCTAGTCTATACTTTGCTGCTGGATCCAGATGGCCCTGGAGAAGAAAGTAAGGCTGGTGACTTTGCACAGCTCTCCCTTACTTAAATCCAATTCACTAGCAAGTCATGGCATCACCTTCCTGATGTCATGGTCTTCTTCAAGAATGAAGGCCAACAACGACCTGTGAGTAGCATGAGTTGCCCCACTAGGGACACAAATGTCTAGTTCCAGTTTGATAATACAGTTCTTTCCTTCCTTCCTTCCTTCCTTTTTTCCTTCCTTCCTTCTTTTTTCCTTCTTTCTTTCTTTTCTTTTTTTCCTTCTTTTTTTGACCAGAAACCCTAAGGATCTTCCTCTCCCAGACTGATATTTTTTTTTACTAGGTAAAAGGTGCCATTTCTTACTTAATCATTGAATAGGTGTTGCCTTAGTCAAACTGAGACCTTAGCTTAAAAAGGCCATGGTCTCCCACCCATGGGGACTATCTCCAGTCATTCTGTTCTATATCTTGGCATTGAATCCAGATGACTCTGGAGGAGAAAGTGAGACTGGTGACTGAACAGCCCTTCCTCACTTAAATACAATTCACTTGGAAGTCATGGCATTACCTTCTTGATGGGATGGTTCTAAGGAAGGACAAACAACAACAAGAACTAGGCTATCAGACCCCACAGGAGATAAGTTTCAAAGACTGAACTGCTTCCCAGTCCCAGTTGCCCCCAAGGTTTGTTGTTTATTGATTCTGCAGAGCTGACCTGGAGGTATTTGTACTTCACTCAAGATGAATCTCTGCCCCTGGAGGTCAGGTCTTTTCTGGGGTTTTCTTAGGTTGTCTTAGGAGAACTGCTTTACCCTGACTTTTGTTTATTTTTGCTACTCTACATTCCCTCTGAGGTAATGTCCTGTCTTTTTCTGTGGAAGAAATTTGGAGAGCTGAAAGTTTTCTGACCTACTCTACCATCTTCCCAGGATCCTCTATGATTGGGAGCAAAAGTCTAAGAAGATTAGATCAGCAGGAAGGGCCTATGTCAGGAAGGGCTTTAAAAGTCAAATCAAGTTGTTTCCATCTAATTGTTCAGAATTTCATTCTGGAGAGCTTCCCTTCTTTCCTGGGTTGGTTTTCTCTGCAATATAACATCTTAGAACATAGGCTCTTACTTAATCTTTGTTTGAACATTTTTGAAATCTCTCCTGTACAAATGAAGTATTTATGTCATATTGTAATTAGTCTCCTCTTTGATCATGATTTTTTGATCTTTGATTTTTTAGAGTGGTTGCTTTCCTCCCAATTTTCCCATTTTTTACACCTTTGGAACCAGTTCCTCTTTATCATGTCACTCGAAACTAGTGGGAATGAAATGTCTCAATTGACATTGTTTGAATATGTACAAATGTCTCAATTACAAAGAAACAAAATATAATGTAGCACCATTTCACCATCCTTGGATAAGAAAAGCTATTATCTATATATAGTGCATGTCACCTGAGGCAAAAAGCAGGAAATATTCAATAAAATCAATTCAATTCAGACTATGAGATCCAGAATAGCAGGACTCTTCCTTGCTTCCTCCACCCTTTTAAAGATTAAATTATTTATAAGACAAGGAAGGAAAGTATTAGCTACTCTGTGTTTGGCAGAGTAAACCCTCCAGGAGGCAGATGTCCAGATAATTGAAATCACCCATCATTGCTGGAAGCCAAGGGTACTATCTCTTTCCCAATGTCTTAAATCGTCTCTTTTTGTTCAGGTGGTCAGTAGAACATTCCTTTGTCAATATTACTACTCTTTCTGTCTCAACTGATCTTTACCTAATGGTCTCTATCATGCAACCCAACTCTCATATTTAGGTTTTTTCATAAGGCCTTTACCTTTATCTCACCTTTTATCCATTATATTCTCTTTAAATAAGGTATTCTTTTGGTCGTCATACTATAATTATTTTTCCTATTCCACCAAATCATGAGCTACCTATGAGGTCAAATTGCAGGCTTCTTTCTTGGATTTTACCTCCTATGAATTCTTAGGCATATTTATTGTTCTTGTCTTTATATACTCTAAATTTCCCCCTCAATTATTGAAATTTTTCTTTCTATGTTATAGTTACTATTTTCTATGGCATCTAATTTGGTAGGTTTACAGAGGCTATTTTCTTCCTTTTCTTTCATTTTAAATCCCTTGTCTAAATTGGCAAGACTTGAGGCAAAAAAATTCTTACCAGCCTTCATTAGACATATTCACCCCTGGCCAGGAGGTCATCATTTCTATATTATAAGCCATAGTACAGAAATCTAAATTCTGTTCTTGAATACCATCTTTTTAACCAGGTGTACACTTCCCAAATCTGTCTTTCTCCTTTGAAAATCCTGGGCACAAATGACAGTAGTGATTAAAACATCACTTGCATTGTTAAGGTCTTTAGTTTCTTCTTCTTTGTAATTCTAGTCATGCTTTCTAGGTTCTCTTCAGTAGTCCCCATAAGAATCACCCAACTGATGATTCTATTATAGGTCATCAGTTTCAACAAATCTAAGGAGTCTCTCCATCACTACTCTTTAAATGCCCAGGGTACCTCTATAATTCATGGCAGGTTAAACAAAAGTTTCTTTGTTATCTCTTTACCCAAAGTCACCAAATATGATTATTCACCTATTCTCTTCTGTCTACTTCTAAGGGTTCCTGTAGATCAAAATATCCAAGGAATACAAAGAGCAGCTTCCTCTTAAGAGGCTTCAACTTCCCTCATAACTCTGAATGTTCAGGAGTTTTTCTCACTTTCCTCCAGCAACACATTCTTCTACCCTCCATCTTCCTAAAAGAAAAATAACTCAATGTTCTCTTCTAACTTTTCATAGCCATTTTCTTCTTTGTTCTTTAACCTTGAAGCCCTTTCTCCATTTTTTAAAAGGACGTTTCATTTTTCTCCAAAGTTTGGAAAGTAGAGAAGCATTTTTCTTTTGGTTTTTATCCTCAAGATCAGTATTCTTAATAATTTGGTTTGGTTTGATTTCTTTGGTGTCTTGAACACCTTTGTTGTTCATGGTTCAATTTGGTTAAGCCTTGGGACTCCTCACAATAATGTTTTAAATGCATAAAATGAAATACATATGATTACATGAGAAATAAAATATATTGGAAAACAACTACTTAAATATTTGGGGTCGGAGAGGAGAGAATAGGCCAATAGCCTCACAGTGAACAAATCCTACAGATATATTTACAGCAAGAGTACTATTCATATAAAAGAGATCAAACTGAATGCCAATTGAAAGAGAAGGAAGATAAGAGCATATACACACATATATATGTATGTATATATATGTATGTGCATCTACATATATACATACATATATATGCATATATATATGTATATATATATACACACATATATACATACACACATATATAATTACAACTACTTCTAAAGGACTCACCTGGCTAAGCAAATTGTTAACTGATTGTTAACTCTGAAAAATTTTAACTAGAGAAAAGGAAAAATGTTGACTGCGACTATCACCATGCCTTAGACAAAGTTCTAAATTCAGATTCCAGTATCTTCACTTTGAAGGTGAGTGTGGGGAATAACATCTTTAAAGCACTTTGAAAACCTTTAAGAATCATATAAACTACAGACTTTATGATTTTTAGAATTCTGAAAATCAAGATAGCCTTTGGCTTTCTCCAGTCCTGCAAGACCTTTCCTGTTTTCCATGGTCTTTAAAATAATGTAGTTCTTATTGTCCTGGAGACTAACTTCTAAGAGAAGCTAGGTTATTTTTCCATTACTTTGCTACTTTTCTTGGGTATCAATCCCCATCAGTCATTTTTGTTCTATTTTTTTTCCAGTCATAAAAAAGAGAAACAAAATGAAAGCTGAATTGTTTTTCCTTCTGTCTGTTATATATATTTGTATCACCCCATACACCTGAAGTAGCAGTCCTCTCTCTTCTTTGATTCGCTTTTCCCCAGTCTAGCTAAAATGAATAAGCAAAGCCTCTTTAAAGTTATCCTTAGCTTTCCTGAACAGTCTCATTTCATTCATAGCTTTAACCCTGATGACATTATTCTTTTAGAACTCTGGTTCTATTTTGTATTTATTTCTCCATTCCAGGCCCTTCATTCCCTCTTCGGTGCCTGTTTCTTTTGAAGGATACATAGGAATACAACACACAGAAAGGCAGAAGGCAAGACATTTCAGAAATGGGAGTAGGCAGAACAAAGGTATTCATTCAAGTTATGGTATTATAAAAAAAATCCAACAATTAAGTGCAAGTGACTTCATCTAAGCCAAGTAACATTAAGCTTGTTTAACAACTATAATTATGCTTTGGATCCCTAACTGAGAAGGGCCTTGAAGAAAGAGCACACAGAAAAAGTACATTTTAATGAAATAGGCAAAGATAGAGGGTTCTGGTAGGGTGGGGCCAAGCATAACATCACAATGAGGCTCTAGGTAGCAAAGAGGAAAAGGTATAGAAAATGAGAATGAAGACAAAAAGGGAAGGCAGAATACAAATTTCTCCAAGGTTACAAGTGATGGCCTTAGAGTCTTCCAGTAGCTTCCTTTCAAGAAACAATACCTACACCCTTACTCTGAACTTTGAAGATTTTCATTACATTTTGTGGTTAATATGGTTAATTAAGTTTATGGTTTTCTTAATATTATTAAACCATTGCTGAAATACTGTTGGATTTAAAAATCCAACATGATTATAATGTATAATCTTTGGATATCTTGTTTTAGCTTCATTGCTAATATTTCATTTTACTTTTTTACATCCATGAGTATTAGGGATACTAGTCTATAGATTTTCTGTTTGGGGTATCTTCGGATTATGATAGTTTCAAGATCAGACCTGTGTCAAAGGAATTTGGTTGGATCCCTTCTTTTGTTATATTCTTTAAAAAAAATAACTTGTAATGTTGGAATTAAATGTGCTTTGGATTTTTGATAAAATTTTACTTGTGAATATCTCTTGTCCTCATTCAGAGGCCAAGTGTTCTCGTATTGAGTGCTCTGGATCCAGATCGCGGTCTCGGGCAAGGGTCTTGGTTTTTTTTTTTTTCAGTGAGCTGGAGTTGGGGAGGGAAGCAGCAGCCTCCTAAAAGCTCTGGCAGCTGGGAGAACCCCAGCGATTTGGGATAGAGCTTTCCCCTCTGGAAGCAGAGTTCCACAGAGCTAAAAAATCATTGACTGACCAAAAATGATCAGGCAAAGGAAGCAAAGTAAGAACAGCAACCAAACTCTAGATTCCTTCTTTGGGGAAAAGAAGGATCAAAGCAGGGAATGGGAGGAAGACAATGCAGTCAGAACTCCCACACCAAAAGCTTCCAAAAAACATGAAGATTGCCTAAAAGCTAGAGATCAGCTTAAAAAAGATTTTGAAAACCAAATGGGAAGAAAAATTGGGAAGAGAAATAAGAATGATGCGAGGAAATCATGAAAAGAGAGTCAACAACCTGACTGAAGAAATT
>CM053580.1:374895601-374927487 GCA_028627135.1 Pseudochirops cupreus | reverse complement strand
GTGACATAGGAGAGAATAGACTGGGGGAGGGGGGAAATACTGAGATGGCTGTTTTGGGGTGGTGGGCGGGGGAAAGATGGGGAGAAAAGATGTAACTCAAAAAAACTTAATAAAGAATTTAATAAAAAAAAAAAAGAAATATGGTGATGACTCAAGATGTATTTGATTAGGATGTGAGAATGTCTTGGGGATACCATCAGCACTGGAGAGTCAGAAAACTTAGGTTCAAGTTACAGTTCCTCCTGTACATCCCTGAGCACTACCCTCCAAACTTTCTACCTCTCAAATCAGTGCTGTGGTTGCTATTAGACTAAGAAAATCATTCTCTTCACTTTTCCTCTACTTCATAATCCTGTGACTTCCTAGAACAGAATGCCTCTCTCTGGCCACTATCCTCCTATATGCCCTGTCTTCCTCTATTAGAATGTAAGATCCTCAAAGGTAGAGACTATCTTTTGTTTGTACTGTGTTGTGTTTCCAGGGCTTTTCACATCACTTAGTACATGATAAACACTTTATAGATGGTTTTTCATGTGTTCATTTATTTGTATATCTATTGAACAGTGCAAGATATACATAGGGGCAGCTAGGTAATATGGTGGATAGAGCCTGGGCCTGGAAGACCTAAGTTCAAATTGGGACTCAGATACTTACTAGCTATGTGATCCTGGGCATATCTGTCTTTCTATTTGTCTTTCTTTCCTCATCTGTAAAATAAGCTGGAGAAAGAAATGGCAAAGGACTCCAGCATCTTTGCCAAGAAAACCCCAAATGGGGTCATGAGGAGTTCGACATGACTGAAAATGACTCAGCAACAACAACAATAAGAAGAAGATATACTTACAGTAAGCTTTCTAATCTTTTGGACCCATCACTCCTTTGTGGCAAGTTAGTTATTTATGGAGGTGAGTTATCTCTTTTTACCTGCTTTAAGAATACCTCTTAGTGCTTGGTTTAAATCTCTAAATGCTCCCTCTGTGATCTAAAACTGAGTGATTTGCCATCAAGAAGAGACAAATTGTTTTTCATTTCATGAAGCAGTTATGAAAGAGTGCAGGAATGCTCGTGCTAACTTAAGGACTTGAGTATCAATGCCTCATAGACAAAATAGGTCATTGTTGTGTTCTAGGTCATGGTCCTTGATGGGGAAACAGTCCATAAAAGTATATTAAGAGCTGCAGGAAGTTGAGATGAGGAGAGAATGATCAAAAGTATTCACTTGTTCTGGCCCATGGTCATCTGCTGCAGAATCTATAGTTAGAGTATAGTAGATGCCAGAGATGTACAAAGATATATGTATGTATACACACATGTACATGTATACATACATATGTGTATGTATATATATGTATTATATGTGTGTAGATATAGGTGATAGACAGATAGATTATAGATAGATATAGATATAGATACAGATACAGATACGGATATGGATATAGATACAGATACAGATACAGATATAGATATAGATATAGATAGATATAGATATAGATATAGATATAGATATAGATATAGATATAGATATAGATATAGATATAGATATAGATGTAGCTAGGTAGAGCAGTAGACAGAATACCAGTTCTGAAGCCTTCTCAGGAATATCTGACTTCAAATTTGACCTCAGACACTTACTGGGCATATGACCTTGGGCAAGTCATTTAGCCCTGTTTTTTTCAGTTTATTCATCTTTAAAATGGACTGGAAAAGGAAATAGCAAACCACTCCAGTGGTTTTGCCAAGAAAGCCTCAAATGGGGTCATGAAGAGTCTGACATGACTGAAAACAACTGAACAACTATACATTCAGTAAGACACGAATAAGTAGGAAGTAGGTGATTAGGTAGAGGAAAGGTTACACAATCATTCACTATGTTAGGTTGGGGAGCGAGTGAAGGTCTTGAAAGTGGTTTGATAACTCTGTAATACTGTGGGGCTATTGCCTGCTTTCCAAGATGGCTGTATCCCTCTGAAAAACCCTGAGCATCATCTGTTGTTGACAGGTTCTAATCCCTTTTCTGCCACTTATATGATCTTTTACTTGATAATCAATTCATCCTTCTTCTCTGATCCTTGGTTTTCTCATATAAAATTCTCATTTCTTGATAAAACTCAAGGATCTCTATATCTTGTTCCCATTCTATGACACCAAAATAACTGCATGGCCCCACGCAACATTTTACAACAAATTTTGTTTTTATGAGTAGTTATTCTGACTATTAAAGAAAGGCCACTGAATACAGCCTTGTGGGGAAAGGGGAGAGAGAAACCCTGGGTCCTGGTCACTACTCCACATTTACTTACTAAGGAAGAGGAAAAAAGCTTCTATGCATGGTACTTGGTCTTATGGGATAGTGAATCCTAAAAGGAAAGGGAGGGTTGTATTCTGTGCCAGACTGCACACAGTGGGCTCTTGACAAGGTTAAGTAATTGTACTGCATGTAACTTTGGGTTCCTCCTTGATACAGAGAGCTGAGCACCTGTTACAACTATCCACTTGCTAGCGAAAGGTTCTGAAAATGTTAGTCTTCAAACTGAGGAAATTTGCAAGCTGAAGCAAGGTTTTAAATAGCATTCATGTTGTGGTGACCCAACTGATTAAAAATTAGAAAATTCACCATGAATTT
This sequence comes from Pseudochirops cupreus, assembly GCA_028627135.1. Lineage (NCBI taxonomy): Eukaryota > Metazoa > Chordata > Mammalia > Diprotodontia > Pseudocheiridae > Pseudochirops > Pseudochirops cupreus. The sequence goes on along the minus strand of CM053580.1, from coordinate 374,924,864 downwards.
TGACTCTTTTCCCCACCCTCTCTCTCTTACGAGAACCTAGCTTTACAATGACAAGAGCTAAGCAGGCTGGGCCAATCCCAGTTTCTCTATCTTCTGCCTTCATGTAAAAGCTGTGCGATTATTTTTTAAAAAATATTTTCCCCCTGTAAATTTCAGAATATCTGATCTGATTTTAATAGGTTCCATGTGTGAAATCCTTTATAAAAAAAATCCACATTTCTGATACTTTCTGCTCTTTAGTACAGCACAGCTTGGTAGCACTAGGTACGTCTTGTTGAAAGTATGTCCATAAATATGTCCCTTGCAGCACAGAACAGCTTGTTAAATTGGCAATCCTCAGCAGTTTGCCGAGAAAAGTTTGCCTCACTTGTGATAGTCCAAATGTAGGGCAGAACTCAGAGGAACTTTTTTTAATCTAATTTTACCAATTGACACATTCTTCACTTTTTTAACCAACTCATTTCTTTTTTGCTCTACTGTTACCAAATAATTTTAATATATCTAAAAGTTCCATTAATTTGTTGAGATCCCAGGAGAAAATAATTCTTACCCCAATGTGCCTAGGAAAACTCCATTTTTTAATTATTCTATTTCAATTCATTTAATAAAATACTTTCTGTAAGATAAAATGGCATGTAAGGACCACTGGAAAAGAAAAGATGTGTTCAGGTTGGGACTGGAAATAAATGACTTCTCCCTCTTCAAATCCATCCTAGTACTTTGCTTGGATCTCTCATTATATGCTCATTTGCATTATAATATTTTATATACCTGCCTTCTCTCCCTTATTCCGTGGCAAGTTCCTTGAAGGCAGACACATCTTTGCATTGTCTAGAGCAGGGGTAGATTAGTTTGGATTCAGTCAAAGGCCACACTTAAGGACCTAGAGGGCCACATGTGGCCTTGAAGTCACGTGTTCCCCACACCTAGTCTACAGCTTAACACAGATTCTTGCACACAGTAGATATTCTCAATAAAATTAATGGATGAATGGAAAAAAAAGTATTTATTGAATTCTATGTACCACACACTATATACTAAGTTCTGGGTTAATAAAGATTCATTGACTTAATTAACCTCTTTTTGCTCCTGTGGCAGGTTTTGACTCCCTGTGACAGTTTCTTCAATCTAAAGACTAAGTATCTTCCAAATCCTTGCATAAATTCTCAATTGTATCAATCCAATCCCTGGCCTTCTTTTGTTCCAGATTATAATTCCCCATGGAAGAATGGTTGGTAATCTAAAGGCTGATTTTCAATAGCACACGGCCTGGTTCCCTGCTTCCACATCCTCTTTTCCATTATTTGCTGGAAATGGCAGAGTGTTACAATCCCACTTACAAGAGGAACCATAGAGATGTAACCCATATCTCTAACAAGCTGAAAAAAACTTGAGATAATGCTTTTGAAAGGTTACCAGTCTATGATTTGAAATAAGTAGTGAATATGGCATCCCGGGACAAGAACATAGTGACATGACTATGAGGGCCTACAATACAAGGCATGCCATCAGGATGCCATGAAGTTCTGAGACTGTTTTCCTCTGTATGCCATATCCCATGAAACTACACTATATCTCCTGTTCTTTTCAGTTGTAGTATGAAAATCTGGGGAAAAGTATCATTCAGATCTCTTAGTGGGTACAGGATATGGAAGAAAATATTCTACATGCTAGAACACAAAAGGTACATTCTCCAGATAGCTTCTGTTGGGCTCCCATCTCCACCACTGAATGAGCTTTTCATGTTCAGTAGCATTAACAGGAATAACCATTTCTAGGCCATTCTTCTTTTAGTCTTCTCCAGCATATTGTTTACACTGAATTATGATAAGCATTTGTATAGCTCTTATTCCGCATGTGCAAATGGCTTGAATCCCAAATCTTCTCAAGTTTAAGAATTGAAATCTGATGTTCTATGCCTCTACACATAGTAGACACTCTCTATTTCTGGAATGAATGAATAAGCAAAATTAGTTTGTTTTAAAGTAAAAAACATTAGATAAATCACATTTTTTTTTGGATATCATTAATGTCTTATATTGATATAACCAGATCAGAACTGCAAAGAGGGTACTCAGAGCTCTTTCTTTGTCTTCCGGGATAGACCATTGAAGACTCTGAGTGGAGTCCTTGGAATCTATTAAAATGCTCTACAGAGGACTAGTTTGCTTTGGGTTGTTTTTTAAAATGATTGCCAAAAGCTATTTGCTGGAATGGTGTAAAATGTTTACAGATGCCTTAGAAAGAAAACAGCAGAATGTGGAACTAATTGTGTTGATTCAAGATAATTATGAAACACAAATGACCATTACTTACAACAAGTCCCTTGACAATTAGGGTTTTACTCGGGGGATTGGTCTCAAACACAATAAAGATGGACCTAGGGTTTGTGGCAACACCAGAAAATAAAGTTCCACCCCCAAAAAAAAAGCGCTTCAGTGTTATATCTTTAGAACTGTTTGTACTTACTTTTGGGTCAGCTTGAAGATTTCTTGTCCTCAAGGAATGCATCCACTGCTAGTTTCAAAGAGAAAGACTCATTTTCTAAGTGAGATCCCTTGTCATTTTGGTTCTTTTGGTAGCACTGAAGTGGGAATGAAGGGTGTGTCTTCTGATGCATTTCTGTATTTCTGCTTTTCAAGAATGAGAAATGATCCATTTCGTTTTTTTGGGAAGAAGTGAAATGTTTGATATGTATTGCTTTCATTTCTACTTTATGTTCAATCTACAACTAAATAAGTGCAGTGTCTAGGAAATGCACTTATTGATGGGCTTTACAGTTGTGAAGTTATCACCTAGAATGGGCCACCTGACTGTGTGTACTTTATTTTAGGTAATCTCAACTGGGCCATCACTACTACATGCCAATCCTTTTACTTTTTCATACTTGACCCTCTATCCCACACCCCTTAGTCTCTGTTCCAAATCTTTTCCTCTCCCAGATCTGCTTTTGATTCTCTGGACATCTCTGGACATCTCCACCAAACCTCAGCTACTTTGTCATCCTGAAAGTTCCCTCAGTCCCTGCTGTCTTCTCACCCCAGAACATTCCCCCTCCGCCATAGTTCCCCTTATTCCACTGATGAATTCCTACTATCATCTTCAATTTGTGTTAGAATCCACACCACAACTTTTTCATTCCTTTCACAGTATCCTTCTGATTCTACAGACCCCACCTCCCTATGGAAATTTCTCCCTTTTACCTTTTCAATTCCTTTTTGTGTGCTGTCTTCTCCCATTACAATGCAGGCTCCTGGAAGGCAGGGACTGTTGCTCTTTTTGCCTGTTTTTGTATCTTTCTTGCACTTGCTACTTTCTCCTCTTTTCTCCATCTTGAACCCTTGGTAACCCAGTTCAACTCGATATTGTCCTTTACTCTAGAGTCCCTAGGCCTCTTATCAGATCACTTATTATGCCCTGTCAAGTCTTAGCCTTGGTTCAGCCCCGCCATAGTCTACCTTCACTCACACATGTGCTGTTGAACAAATCACATTGCTGTTCTAATTGAGTCCATTACAAATTCCTGTTACACAAACTCAAATGGGTCCTCACTGCCACTAGGCGCTACCTCCCTTATCACCTCATTAAATTATTCTTCACAGATGTTTTTCCAAACCTTTTTATCCCTTTTCAAATCTTCCATGACTCACTCTCCCCCAACTATCTCAGCTGAGAACCTCTTCTCATAGTTCATAGAAAAAAGGCCATTCATTTCTCTTCTGTCTTTCTCATCTCATATCAATTTATTGCCTTCTGCCTATCTCTTCGTTTACCCCTGTTTCACCTGAAAAGGCCTTATTCCTTACCAAGGCTTATCTTTCTAATTGTGCAAATGATCTTGTGCCATCCTGTCTTTTCTCAAAGACTTCCCTCTCTTTCATGATCACTCTATCACCTATCTTCAGTCTCTCCCTGTCTATTGTCTCCTTCCCTACTGTCTATAAGCAAGCCCATGTCTCTCCCATCTTCAAGATAATCTCACTTGATTCATTCATCCTCATGGTCATCCTATATCTCTTCTGCTTTTTGTGGCTAAACTTCTTAAGAAAGCCATCTGCAATAATTAGTCTGCTTTCTCTTCTCTCTTCTCAACTCCCTACAATCTGGCATCTGATCTCATCATCCCACCAAAACAGCTCTCTCCAAAGTTACCAATTATCTCTTAATTGCTGAATCCAATTGGCCTTTTTGTCAATCCTCATTCTCCTTGAATTTTCTGTAGTCTTTGACACTGTTATCACCATCTTCTCCTTGATGGATTCTTCTTCTCTCTAGGTTTTTGGGACGCCACTCTCTCCTGATTCTACTAACTATCAAATCATTTTTTCTCAGTCTCCTTTGCTGCATTCTCATCCAGACCATGCTCTCTGATTGTAGATGTCCCTCAGGATTATGTCTTCGCCCCTCTTCTGCTATACTGCTTCCCTTGGTGATCTTGTCAGCTTCCATGGGTTTAATTATCATCTCTATGCTGATGATTCTCAGATCTATCTTGCCCTAACCTCCCTACTGACCTCTAATATCACATCTCCAACTGTTTATTATTGGACATCTCAGACTAGATGTTCAGTAAACATTTTAAACTCAACATGTCCAAAATTGAACTCATTTTCATCCCCTCTAGATCTAACTCGGCCAATTATTTATTACTGTAGAGGGCAATACCATCCTCCCAGTCCTTCAGGTTCCCCACATCATGGTCATCTTTGACCCCTCACTACAGTCTCACCCCCATTCAACACCATTCTATTGCCTGTTAATTTCACCTTTGTTACATCTCTTGAATATGTTCCTTTCCCTCTTCTGATGCTGATACCACTGGGGTGCAGGCTCTCATCAGCTCATACCTAGATTATTGTAATAGCCTCCTTGTGGGTCTGCCTGCCTCAAGTCTCTCCCCACTTAAATCACTCATCCATTCAGCCACTAAAGTGACTTTCCTAAAGCACAAGTCACACCATTTCCTGCCTCCAGACATTTTCTCCTATTGTCCCCCATGCCTGGAAAGCTCTGCTTTCTCATTTCCTTGGCTTTCTTTCAGTCCCAACTGAAATCTCATCTTCCACAAGAGGCCATTCCCTACCCCTCTCAATTCTAGTGTCCTCCATCTTAATTATTCTTTATTTATCCAGTACACGGCTTGTTTCCTTTGCATTTGCTTACTGTCTAAGCTATTAGATTGTCAGCTCCCTGAAGGCAAGGATGTCTTATGTCTCTTTTTGTAGCCTCAGCACTTAGGACAGTGTCTAGCACATAGCTACTTAAATGTTTGACTGGATATTTCAGTATTTTTCACAATATTTGGTGCATAGTGAGTGCTTAATAAATGCTTGTTGATTTTTCTTTCTTTTTAAAGCACCTACATCACCTTCTTCCCTTTCCTCTCAGCAGAGCACCTCATCAAATACTGTAAAAGCTAAAGCCATCTTTACTCATTCTCTCTTCTACTTATTCAAACACTCTGAAACACCTAAACATCATTCCTTACTCTCTCATTCTCTGCTCTAGTCTCAGAGTTGATCCTTTTCATTGCAAACACCAACCTTTTTATGTGTGTCCTGGATCCCATTCTTTCCTTCTCTTCTTCTGGGAGCTTGCTTCTCTCTCTAATTTCCCACCTTTATCTTCCCACATATAGCCATATTCTGAGAAGCTATCTATACTCAACTTTTTCTCAGTCCTTATCCTTTTTGACTGCCATGCAGCATTTGAAACTATCGGCTATTCTGTTTGTATACTACCTTAGCAGGTCCTACCAAACTAGAAAGCTTTGAGTCTGGGCTGACTGTGGATACTTTATCCCTGATCAGCCAAGTTTGGAAAGGCTCAATGCAAGAGAGTTGGCCAGAAGGTGACAATTTTTTTAGCCATTGCAACTCCTGGAGACCACCGACTATGGTATAGTTATGTTCTGCTCTTACTAAAAGGAGCATCCATGCAAATGAAATCACAGATCCCTGAAGCTCCAAAATGACTGTGAAAAAAATTAGCTTTAACTCTTGATGAAGTCCTTGGTATGTGCTGCTGCTGCTGCTGTATTCAATCATTCATTTTGTTAGTCAGTCAACAAACATTTATTAAGTACTGATACAATGCTAGGGAAGATACAACGGGGGCAGCTAGGTGATGCAGTGAATAGATCACTGGTCCTGGGGTCAAGAGGCCATGAGTTTAAATCTGGCCTCAGACACTTACTAGCTGTGTGACCTTAAGCAAGTCAATTGCCTCCCCTTTCCCCCCCCCTCAACAAATAAAAAGATACAAAGATAAAGGAGATAAAATCTTTGCCCTCAAGGAGCTGAATATTTGGATGGAGTGGTGGTGGGGAACTGGTAAAACCCTTCCACAAATAATTATAATGCAAATTAGACTATACTAAATGAATCAGGGGAGCAATTCTTCCAGTTTGTGTACATGTGAATGCTATGGTTAGATTTGCTGTGTTCATAGACCCTGCCTGTATGTTGTTTGTAGCCTTGCCTGCATTTCTATATGCCAAATATCTCTGTCTATTGTTGTTGTGTACCAATATTTTCCCACTGTGCTATTTACATTGCTGGAATGATGCTTCAAGTTATCCTTTCCAAATTTTGGCTCACCACCTCACCATCTTACTCCATCCTGCCCCATAGTTGCTGCTTGGGTTACTCTTCCTAATATGCCCTCTGCACATGTCCTACTCATCACTCCTGAAACAGTGGCTTGGTTATGTCCTAGAATCTTGCTGTTCACCCATAACTAGCTGTACAGCTCAAGGCAGATGTGACGTCAGGGGCAGATTCAAGTTTCATGGGCAGAAGAAAGGCCAAGTAATAACAATCCTCTATGGCCACACTAGAGACTGACCCCATTTCTCAAAAAAGATGCTGGTTTTCTTGACCCATAGTCCTTAGCCCAGTGCTTGGGAAAGAGTAAATACTTAAAAAATGTTTTATTCATTAATTCATTGTACTATTTTATGAAGGAGTGATTTTTATCACACTGTACAGCTTGAATAGTAGAACTCATTAGGTAACCACTTCCAGTCCCCAAATTCTGACCAAGGTCTTTGACTGTGTGTAGTCCTTCCATATTGCAAGTGACTGTTACACAATCAGAGGATTCTCTATTTTCAAAATGATAAAATGACGGTCTGGTCTTGCTCTGGGTTGCCAGGCCAGAGATGGCATTCTTGTGAAAGGCACCATGATGTGGTGAATGGAATACAGGACTTGAATTCCAGAAGGGTTCTAATTCATCCTCAGACATTTAATAACTTAGTGTAACTGAGAAAATCATTTAGCTCTTTAAGACTCAGTTTCCTCATCTGTTAAATGGAGATGATCTTTTTAAAGCATCTTCACAGAATTTTTGTAAGGATTAAATGAGGAAAATGCCAGTCATCAACGATCATTTGGATGATTAAAGTGTAATTAGGTATCTTTGCTTCTCAACCTGGGAGCATGAGAGGTCATCTCTCCCCTGGGATGTCCCTAAGGTTCTTAGCCTGAACTTATTTATTCCAGTTTGAGGAAGCCAGATCAGTCTTAAGGGCTCTTTTAAGAAAATAAAATGCCTTGCAATTATGTCTTCCAATGGTTCTTCATAGTTAAGAGGCAGCCAGTCCTATACAAAAAACATCTTGGAAGTTCTGTAGAAAAATGAACCCCCATCATCCAGATAATTCATCATCAGTTTGATGTTTGAGATTCGCCATGGCAGACATAGGTTTTTAGGGCAAAGAAGAAACATGTATGACATACGTGCAATTCTAGGACTTTGCATCCAACCTCTATGTTCTTCTAGTACCTGCCACCCTCTATAGGGATTCACCAGTGGAGATTAGGACATTCTGGTGTCCCTTGGGTGTAGAGACAGAAACTCAGTCATTTTTATGAATGAGGTAAGCACTGAAGGAAGATTGGAAATCACTATCTGCCATTATGGTAAGGTAATGTAACACTAAAGTATTGGCAGGCACTCTGTACCTTTTTCAAGATTTTTTTTTTTGAAATCTGAGTGAGAGGGTTAGGCATGAATTGTATCATGACATATAGCTGATGCCTTAATGCCTTTTTCCGCAAGGTATTGGAATGCTGAATATTCAGAATTGTGTGGACAGTTTTGTGGGACTTATTTAGCTTTCTGGAACTCAAGGTAGTTTGTCAAAATAGAATCCTTTCTATTATTTATATGCTAAAAGAGAGAAATTCTACACTCTATACCATCTCTAAGTAGGCATTTAGGTCTGTAACCTACAATATGAAGAGGAATGCTTATGACAAGGAAAAAATATTAGAAGGAACAAAACTGGAAGAGGGGATGGGAAAGAAGAGATTTATGTCTGCTAAGAAAAAAAAGTAAAATAGAGGAATGGTTGAAAATAATTTACTTATTCTCTTTATATAGTTTCTTTCATATTTACATTAATTATGAAACCATTTCAGACATGCTCCTAACCAGTTAGTGAAAAACTTCCCTCCAAGATTTTCCCAGAAATCCAGAGACTTTGCCCCTTGACAAAGGCAAAACGAGATCATTTCACAGTCAGTTAACATAATGGGATTCACCTCCATGCACATTTTCCCCCCATCCCTGAAGCCATTCACAGAAATGTTAGCAAACCATTCCCAGGGACTCCAGTCAATTTTGCAAAGACTCAAAAGAAAGTAGGTAGGTAATTTTCCTCCTCCTGCTGGAGTCATTCTTAATCCAGAAACTTTAATGAGATACCCATTGACTGCATGGCCAGAGCAGCAATTGGGTTCCAAAGGCTGATTCCCTAGCTAAAAATTTGAGGTGAAAGTTCACTAACAAAAGGTGGATGAGGTTAAAGAGAATAAGAGTCTAAAGGTCCACAGGGACCTCAGATCATGTACCAAGTCATAATTACATAAGTCATTACCACCGTTTGGATAAAAGAAATGGCTGTGAGCAGAACGTATCAGTCAGATATAGGAAACATTTGTCAACACAATTAAGAACTTAGCACCCACAATGCCAAATTGTGCTGTGTGGAAATCAAGGGTAGCTTGTGCAGATTAAGAAAGGTATTGAGGTAAATATGACAAGAAAGGTTTTAAATCAGAACCTGGTAATCTGGAATTTATAGAGAGTCAATGACTGGGATTATCATGCCAGAGCCAGAGCCCAGATACTTTCTCCCAACAGACTGTACACATCCATGAGTAGCAGGGGGAAGATGCAGAATTGTCAACTCTCAGTCCTGGCAGGGTAGCAGAAGGAAAGGAAGGATTTCCTCCAATGGGTTGGAGCCTTGAAGTGGACCTCTGAACTTCACGTAATGTCAAGTTCCTGGGGTCAGAGTTACTAGGAATAATATTCTGCTATCTACCTACCAATGTCTATTTAACCAAAAATTTCAGGTTATTTCAGAAGCTACCAAGACAATGTTCAGGTACCTCTTGGGGCACTTTGGCCTTTTACTTTCATCTCTTCTACCTAACCTGTACCCCTACCTGGGCACTTGAATAATAGGGCTGGAAAGAGAGAGATTAAAAAAAAAACCAAACCTGTTCCTTTTACCCTATGCTGACCTATGTTGATTAGGGAAGAGATGAGTAGAGAGGGGCAGTCTGGTAGAGTATCTAGGGCAGCGGTTCTCAACCTGTGGGTTATGTTCAATTTGTAACAATGAAAATACATCCTGCATATCAGATATTTACATTACGATTCATACCAGTAGCAAAATTACAGTTATGAAGTAGCAACGAAAATAGTTTTATGGTTGGGGGTCACCACAACATGAGGAACTGTATTAAAGGATTGTGGCATTAGGAAGGTTGAGAACCACTGGTCTAAGGTGTTGACTTCAGAATCAGGTAGAACTGGGTTCATTTCCTGCCTTTTCCATATACCAGCTGAGTGACTGAGGGGCAATCCACTTAACATTTAATGGCCCAGGGAGAATCTACATTTTTAGGAGCATCTCACCCTCTAGCTCCACTGGAGTTCTTACCAACAGAATCATAGGTCTGAAGCATTAAAAGCAAATTCATGAGAGTTGGTCCAGAACCTTAAGTCACATCTCATAGACTTTTGAGTTAGAAAGAGAATTTTGCAGATGAGTTGGGGGTGGGGGTGGGGTTTCCCATTTATTTTAAGTAAACCAACTCCTCTTTTAAATGAGTAAATATTTGTCACAATAGTATTCTTCTAGCATCTTTGCTCTAATGACAGATATTCAATAAAAGAAACTCTGCTGTTTTTCCAGAGAAGTAATAGTTCCCAATGTTAGTTACCAAATGGAAGCTAAGATAGACTTTAGTCAAGTAGATTCTTTGCCTGGGAGTGTTTGACCTTCAATGCTTAGGTTGGACTGAAGTCATATTTTATTTATTTATCCTTTTTAGAGAGGGTCTCTCAAATTCTGTTGAAAGAGAGTACATTGAGCCAAGCTCCAAGTGTGCTGAGTTAATTTGCTTGAAATCCTCTTGTGATGTTTTTATGTGTTCTGCCTAATGGCAGTTTTCCCTGCATTTGGGGGCTATTATTTAAATATAATACATGCTGATAAACCCAGGACACAGCTTCTTGGGTCCTTCTGTAGGGTCAGAGCAGCCCCTTGCCCCAGATGCAGCTGCTGAAGTGGTGCATCCTGACTCCAGCTTTGCTCGAGAAAACGAACTGTCTTGCTTTTTTGCTTTTACAAAACATATGGTGATTGTTAGCCACGGAGACGGTTTCCTAACTGTAGAATAAATAACTATATCCGGTGTTTTGCATTTCCACTCCACAATGAAATGAGGGGCAAAAGGGAGCACCCATTAATTTATAATTAAACTGGTTAGGAAAAAGGAAGCACATGCTAGCAGATTGGTCCTCAGTGACTGATATGCTTGCTACGGCTGAATCACCACCGGCAGATGATTTATTATTTTTACTAATGTTCCTCATTCCTGTTTCAGCTACGAAGGTCACTCACAAAAGACAGGATCTGGAAAAGAGATGATCTAGTTTGACTTTGGGTTGTTACCTCCCTCCCTCCCCTGCCCCCATACTTTTTTGTGTGCGCTTAACTTTTAAATATTGACTCAACTGCTTACCAGTCTCAAATCTGACATTCACCAGACATAGCTGTATTCTTGAGAAGATTAAAGGATTATTCACTCACTAGCTTAATCAGATTAATCAGAGATTTTGAACATGGTATCGAATGCTATCCACAAGAGGGGATACATGATTACCACATGCTAGACTAATTCAGGAAAGGACTACTCTGACAGACACAAGGAAAGTGAAGGCAATATTACTAGCTACTACATGCTTAAAAAAAAAAACACCATACTATGCCAGTGTTATTGAAAGATATTTCTTTGTGGAGGTAATAAATGTACCATGAATAGACCCTGCATTTTAGCCAGAGATTAAAAAAACAACTACCAGAAAGCATGACAGAGTATGTGTTTCCTAATGCTATTTAGAAATGTACTAGTATGTTCCTTCCAGATTTCTCAAATTTTTTTTTAGAATGATCTGATTATATTTACATATCATGCCTGAAACTGTCTCTTGATGTCTAATTTTTTCCATTTTTTCAAAATTTAGAGGAACCAAATTGGAAATGTGAATTTTACCAATTAAAATTATAGGCTAGAAATAGGATTATCCTATGGAAAAAGCAACATTTCACATCATTGGCATGGTGTTGTATTAACTATAACAATATCAAATAGTTCTTTTCCCTCATTCTTGGCCACATCCTTAAATAGCGTTCTGTTTATTCTATTATACCCTTCTCCCTCTTTTCTTCCCTCCCTCCTTTGCTGCCAGATCAGAAAAGAACTGTAGAATTGACTGACCTAGAAGAGGTATATACTAAACCAGGATTGGGAATAATTTCCTATGTGAGGGGACCATTTTTAAAATTCTTTTTTTAAGTTAGTGCATTTAAATGGATATACTTGTAAATAGGTTCTATGCTATATTTGGAGAAACTGTGACATTGTGAAGTTAGAGATCTCCAAAAGAAGAAAAGAGAAAAATCTGATAAAGGACTGAGCCCTTCTCTCAGTTCTTTGGTTGAATTCATGACCTGAAGTCACTTGAGGGATCACATGATAACAATCGGACATCATCAGACACATGGTATCATTTTAGTGTAAAACCCAATGGTTTCTGACATTTTGGTTTTCTAAATTGGATATATTTTAGTTTGAAATTTTTGTTAAAATGGCAGTAGTAACAAAGATAGTGCTTCTATTAAATATGTATTAGTTATCACTTCTACTTATATAGTGATTTATTCTTTTAAAGTATTTTCATATACATTATTGCTTTTCATCCTGATAATCCCATGAAGTATTGAGAATAATTTACTATGCTCATTTTATAGAAGTAGAAATTGAGATATACCTAAATATCTCGCTAAAGGTCTCAGTACTAGTCACTTGAAAAAATAGGATTAATACTGAATGTTAGCACAATCAGAGAGGCAGGGCAGTTTATCTGTGGAGCCAGGAATGAGGGAAACAAGCATTTATTAAGAAGCCACTATGTATCAGTCGTTGTGCTAGGTGCTTTACAAATATTATCTCATTTAATCCTCCCAACAACCCTGTGAGGTAGGTGCTGTTTTTATCTCCATTTAACAGTTGAGGAAAATGAGGCAGACAGAGGTTAAATGACATGTCCAGAGTCACACAGCTTAGTAAGGTTCTGAGGTCTGATTTGAACTCAATTGTTCTGGTATCCAGGCTCAACATTCTATCTACTGCTCCACCATCAAGGTGTTTCTTAGGTAACAGTTGTTGCCAATAATTTAATGAGAAATTGAGCCTATTACCCCTCCTAGACTGCTTATAGGTCACAGGTGAAAGCAAAGAAATCCAAAACTGTGGTTGATGTTCTCGTGGTACAGTTGAATGAATATGACAACTTACTCTGTGCCCAGGAAAGGACAGAATGATAATTCTTTCACATTGTTTTTGGTTCAGTCATGTCTGACTGTTCATGACCCCATTTTGGGGTTTTCTTGGCAAAGATACTGGAGTGTTATTTCATTTCTTTCTCCAGCTCATCTTACAGATCAGAAAACTGAGGCAAATAGATCACCCGACTTGCCCAAGCTCACACAAACACTGAGGGTGTCTGAGGCTGCTGCATGAGGATAAGCTTTCCTGATTTCAAGCCCAGTACTGCACCACCTAGCTGCCCCTTCTTTCGTCATAGTGCACATAAGAAATTCAAGAGACAATACAAAACTATATTTTATTGGTCCCCTGAAGTTTAAGGTTTATTAGTAAAAGGTGGTCAAAGGCTATGTCGTAGAGATGTTATGATAGATAGAGCTTAGATTTCAAAGATAACAGAAAACTCTGAAATTTGTTTTGAAAGTCTTTTTTGACCTAACAAAGTCTGCTTTTTTGGAATTTGAATCTGACACTCCCAGCAGTTAAGAAAGAGGATGTTGGATGACAATGTCTAAAATATGTTGTTCAGAGAACTGTTATATAGTTTATGGGGCAGACAAGATGACTTCTATGGCCCTTTTCAACTCTGGGATTCTCTGATTCTAAGAAGTTTTATGTGTTTGTGATGAGCTCTTTGATCTTTTACTGTCATAGCTCTTTGGAATACTTGCCTTAGTTTCTGATCAGTTTCTTGAGGTATCTTCATAAGAAGAACCAAACTTCATTGGGTGTGGTTTTGACTAGCTGACCATGAAGATCTCTTTCAGCTCTCAAGTTCTATAATTGGGAAATAAAATGCCTATTTAGGTGATATATTAATGAATCTTTGGTTTGTGAAATGAGTTGCTTCTATTTGGAGACCAGAAAAAATCTTGGTGACTTAAGTGCTACCTGATCAGATCTTATTTTTTTCTTCTTAATGTACATAATTTCTCACTGAGAAAAAAAAATCAGTGATTAATTAATTAATGATTAATTTTGTGTTTTTGGACTAGACCTGTGATTTCACTGGTAAAACAAAAACAAAAACAAAAACAAAAACTCCTTCTACCAACAAAGATGGGCCATAGCTTACAACTTATAGCCTTAGAGAGTTGCCTAGAATACTGAGAGGTTAAGTAATTTGCCCAGAGGACCACAGCCATGAAGTGTCAGAGGTAGGACTTGACCCATATCTTGACCCACAGTGAGGCTAGCTCTCTATTCACTCTAACACACTGTCTTTTACTTGTATTACCAATGCAAATTAAAACAGCTCTGAGGTACCACCTCATACCTTTCATATTGGCTAAAATGACAAAAAAATTACAAATGCTGGAGGGGATATGGAAAAATAGGTACACTAATTTATTGTTGGTAGAGCTGTGAACTGGTCCAACCATTCTGAAGAACAATGGAACTCTGCCCAAAGGGCAATAAAACTGCATATTTTTGATGAGGTAATACCACTACTAGGTAGGTATCCCAAGGGGATCCAAGAAAAAGCAACTGTATGTACAAAAATATGTGTAACCACTCTTTGTGGTGGCAAAGAATTGGAAATTGAAAAGATGCCCATCAATCCGGGAATGGCTGAACAAGTTGTAGTGTATGTTAGTATGAAATACAATTGTGTTATAAGAAATGACGAAGGGGATGGTTTCAGAAAAACTGGGGAAAATTTATATGAACTGATGCATAGTAAAGTGAGCAGAATCAGAACATTGTACATAGTAATAGCAGTATTTAAATGAAAATCAACTGGGTGTTATCCAGTCTCATCAGTCCAATGATCTAAAGCAATTCCAAAGGACTCACAATGAACTATGAGTACAGATTGAAGCATATTTTTTCACTTTGTTTTTCTTGCTTTTTTTTTCTACATAACTAATATGGAACTTTTAAAAAAAGTACATAATCTCCACACAGCTTGGCCAAAAGAGGCTTCTTCAATGCCTTTTTAGAATGTCAGCTAATGTTGAAAATTTACTTCTTTCTGTATTAATGTCTGAAGGTCCTGTAACCCCAGACAACAGAATGTTCTAACTACAAGCAAAGATTGGAGTAATTTGTCTGTTAGGTAGTTCCAATGTAAAACTGTTTTAAAGGAGTTCAGTAAAGAAAAATGGAGAAATAAGCCCCAGATATTAAGATCAACAATAACCTGCTTGTTTAAGTAAGAATACATTTCAGGAATGTGTTCACAGACTGTGAATTATTTTAGGTAGGAGTTACCAATTTATGTTTTTTCTATTTGTATCTTTAAAAAATAATCTTTTAAAACATTAAATACATTGAGCACAAAGTATACATATATCCTACATAGACCCACATTTTCAAGAAGGGATATAAAAACACATATCTCCCCAGTGTTCCTACAGTGGGAAGGAAGGCATGTGAATGGTAACATCATTAAAACCTTTGTTCTGAAAATTCATTTGAGTTGGATCAAGTCCAGTCTATATTTATTCCTTAAACTGCATCTGGAAATCATTTCTTTCTTTTTGGATTCATGGCTATAATTTTAATGAAGGTGAAAATAGGACTTGCAGGCTGATGAGGTAAGAGAGCTTTATAAACACATGGGTGTAAGCTCATTGAGGACAGAAGCTATTTTTGTCTTTGTATTTCCTAGGATTGTGCCTAGTGTTTAGCAGAAGCTTAATAAATGCTTGTTGAATTAAAATGAACAAAACATACTGTATAAGTGGTGAAATCTAACATGCAACCTTTAAGGTCCATTTCAGCTCAAAATCCTTATGCATGTCTAATGGAGGTGTTTGCTACTTTCTCAATTTATATTCTCTATAGATATTTTCTCCATAGCTAGACTAGAGTGAATTGATTTCTGAAGTTAGAGGTTGTTACTTAAATGAAGAGTTTGGTCTTTAAGGAGGGACATCTAGGAGTTCATTTTTTGGGGGAGGGAGGAAGGAGGATAATTATTACTGTTTTATTTTTAAGTCTCAGCTTCACAGGATAATTTTTTCCTTACCTTAGAATCTGATGGGCATAAAACCCCATGCAGTTTTGACCCATACCATAGAAGATTCTGTGACAACCACGGCTCTTGCTAGAATGTCCTGTACAAGTGGAGATGATGAATTTGAATAACTTTAGTTGTTGGATGGATTTGGCAACCACTCTGAAGGAATGATCTAAAAAAGTCTGACTTAAAATGTATGGAGCATTGAAAAACTTTTCTTGTAGTCTACATAAACTGAGATTTCTCCATCCTAACCAGGATTTTGGTTGGTAACAGAAGACAGGTATGGCCTTGTATGTATATGGGTATGTTCCTGGAGTCGATTTGGGTGTGTAGTTTTTCCAGGGACGCTCAATGGGTGTGTTTACTTGTATAGATAGCCAATAAAATGTGTGTGTGCATGTGCATGTGTGTGTGTGTGTGTGTGTGTGTGCGCGCGCGTGTATGTAAAATTTCCACTTGAGGTTCCTTTTAGGCCTCTTTATGAGTCTCTAATAGTGATAATTTTGCTTTGGGGGATGCTATGGGTTTCTTTACAAACAATCCCTTGATTTGCTTAGTTGCCGCTTTGGGCTGTGCCTGCTCAGCTGTATAAACCTATTCCCAGCACTCCCTACTTCTGTCTCTTTCCCAGTGGGAAATTTACTAAAAGAAGCAATGATTTTTTAAAAGGGTTGTCATAGTTGAGTTTTGCCAGGTTAGCTCCCAACCAACTGACATCCCTGCTTTGGATTCTTGTGTTCTGACACACGGGGGTCCAAATCTGGAGCTTAGGTTTGTGTTGTTATTGAAGTAAAATGTCCATTTTTAAATGAGAGATATTAAATTAAAATCCTTTTTGGGGGTGAAGAATGAGACCAATCCAGCTGATAATTTTCATACTCATAAAAAGGACAAAACCCTGATGATGTCGCTTTATTTTCAGGCCGCAGCCTCTCCTAATCTCTTAAAAATCAACACATCAATGATCTATTTTGCAAACAAACTCATCTCTACCTAGTGCTGACAGGCAGGGAGGTAGGGGGTGAGGAGAAAAGGAGGGGAGGAGAGGCCGAGGGATTGCTTTGCTGTTCGGTCTCTGCTTCTTTGCGCTCGGCTGATGGAATTATTGTTTATTTTTTTAATTTTCAGAGGTAGCTTGATGACAGCTGAAGAAGACTGTATTTGCTGAAGAGCAGCATGATGGTAGAGAAGAGCAGAGTTCCTGAGGGAGATCTAATGGTCCCTCTCCTTCCTGCACAGAGATAAAGACTTATAATAAGCGTGTATGTTCACCATCTGGCTCTGTGCATGTGGTCCTTATGGAGGCGAGAGCAGCACAATCTGTAAATGATCAGGAGCCATAGCGCTCTCTCCAGAGAATCCGCGATGCAATCAAGGTGACAGATGGCATGGCCACTGCTGTGGCCTCATGGAGAAGATCAAAATCACCTTCAATAAACTCTGACTGGAATGGGCATGAGCACCTCAAAAAAGTCAGTTTGTCAGTCAAACTGCGACAGCAAGCTGCATTGGGGAAACATAGCGGCCAGCTCTCTGTTTTCAATCGTTTCCGTCTGACTGAGCCTGAACTATGATCTTTCTCAAATTGTCCTTTCTGTTTAGCTGAAGCAGGCCAGCAAATTGCCAGATTCATAGCTTTATTGAAGGAAATTGAAAACACGATGTCCTCAATTCGAGGGACACACAGCTGGCAGGTGCTTGGACACCCAAGCACGGAAAATGGACACTCCCTTCCCCCTTGTCTTGAGCCCAAGTCGATCCAACTTTAAGGCAGGTTTGGAAAATGAAAATAAAATGCAAATGTATGCCGAGGCTGGCAGAGATTGGCTCGCAGTGGTTATGTGAATGGAAATGAACTTCTTGCAAATGTTGTAAGTGTCGTCTACGTTAATGCTACCCGGCCTGCCTCAGTGGGTGATCAGATGGATGTCTGTTGCCCTCTTTATCAAGCATGGCACACTTATTCATCTTATGTAGGTCACTTTGCTGCAGCAGACTTAGACGCGAGGTGAATGAATGCCATTTGTCCTGAGCAACTTTAATAGTCTGAAGGGGTCAGCAAGCTTGGCCAAACCTAGATCTGTCCTCAGAAAAT
Source organism: Pseudochirops cupreus (assembly GCA_028627135.1). Classification (NCBI taxonomy): domain Eukaryota; kingdom Metazoa; phylum Chordata; class Mammalia; order Diprotodontia; family Pseudocheiridae; genus Pseudochirops; species Pseudochirops cupreus. The sequence goes on along the minus strand of CM053580.1, from coordinate 374,906,890 downwards.
TATATTTATTTAAGGCTCAACAGACTCACATATCCAAGGAGATTAGCAAGAGACCCCTGCATCACAATAAAAAGCCATTTCTTCTTTCTCTGAGAAGGAAACATGTTGATGCCAGATTAGAGCTGAGGCAAACGTATTTAAGAGTAATTGATCTTAAAAAATGTGGGATCTTTGTTTCTCTCCTTTCCTGCTGGCGGAATTCCATTCTTGTTCTTCCTTTGATCTTCTCAGAAATAGACATACTCACAAACATTTATGTTTATATATATATAATATGTGCATGCCATTGTTACTTTACACACACATATGTATTCATGTATGCACACATTTGAAGTAAGGCTTACTTTTCATAGATAATAGAATTTGAGAGCTAACAGAGAATTTTAGAAATCCTGGAACTGAACCATATCATTTTGTAGACTAAGAGAGTGAAGCCTAGAATAATTAATAATCAATATACAGTAAACTTTTATTAAGCTCCTACTATGTGCTAGGCACTGAGCTAAGTACTGGAATGATTAAAGGACTTGTCCATGGTCACCTAGCTGATAATTTTTCTCTGCTCTTTTCTGTAGTTAGGATTCCTAAAGACAAAAGATGATAGGAAGGTGATCCTATGGCTAGAAAGATGCATATTCAAGTTCTGTTTCTGACATATGCTGACTGTGTGACCATAGGCCAGTTACTTCATCTCTTGGTGCCATTGGGGGCACTCAAGAACAAGCAAATCTGAGGAGCAGCTAGGTGGCTCTGTGAATAGAGTACTGGCCCTGGAGTCAGGAGGACCTGAGTTCAAATTTGACTTGACACATTTACTAGCTCTGTGACCTTGGGCAAGTCACCCTAAATTGCCTTGCCTTCCCTTCTCCAAAAAACAAACAAACCAAAAAAAGAATGAGCAAATGTTGACTTACATCAGCAGAGAGTTTCTTATTTTGGAGTTCCCAATATCAAAATAATCACAGGTATAGTCCTTATTCCTAACTACAAAATACCATTCTTTTCACCCAATTGAGATTATGAGAATTCTTAGAAGATCAAGCCTCTCATTTATTTGAAAAGCACCAGGTTAAGGTGCTCATGTTCATTTTATTAAAAAGCAAAATCTTGCTCATTTTTGTCCCATTACACTCTGATACATGATGATAATCCAAGTCAGATACATGTGTGAGCATCGTTGGAGCCTAGAATATCACAGAGCACTTGCTTCTTCACAGAAAATCTCCAGATAACTGTATAAATGATGGAATGATTAGAAACAAAATGCTTCAACCTTAATGCACTAAAAGGAAAATGTCTTTTTTAAAAAAAAAAGGAAACTGTCTTTGGGTGACAAGAATGCCACCTCCCAAAAACTAAAGCCAAAATCCAGTGTTTGGAAGATTCCAAACTTCTCAGCCTATGTTTTATGTACCTACAGAGAAATCCTTGCAGTTAAATGCTTCAGTATGGCATTTGGGGAACTAGAAATAAATCTTAGTAAATAAGAGCTTATAACGGAATCCTTAATGATTAGTGGAATTGCTTATTATCCCAGAACCATAATAACTTTACATGATGTTCCTATAATATTTAGCTTCCCGCACTGCAGCCTTAATTTCACTGTAGGTAGCTAGTCAATAGCATACTACACCCCCATCAAAAATCAACTTCTACGAACACTGGGGCACAGACCTGTGGGCTGCTGGTGACACACTGTGCTGTCACATGGGAGAGACTGTTTGCATGCTCGATCTTGGCCTTTTGCTCTCTGGAATGACATGCTGTGTAATAGACATGTTCATGGGGAGGGGGCAGACATCTGTCATTCAGCAGCAGTTTCCACCCCCAGACTTAAGCATCTGTGAGTGGCAGGATTCTAGAAAGCATTTTGTCTACTTGGTTGAAGGTGATGGTAGGGAGGAGGAGGACGGATTTGCTAAGGAGAGGAGGGAGGGGCCAAATGTTCCAGGGCGTGTTTCCATTAAAACTCCAGAAACCAGAGCGTGGCCTGAAGTCATAGGATTGGATTCCATCCCTCTCCCTGTATGCTGTGGCACCCATTCCATTGCGGGTGCCTTAGAAGCAGCTGTGCCTTTTAACTTCCTTCATATACCCAGCATTTAGTAGATCATCTGGCACATAGATGGCATCTGATAAATGTTTTTGACTGACTGAATGATGTGCTGAGTGTGTAGCTATTCCCTGCTTCAAAGGTAGTGTGCAGGATTTAGAGTCATACCTGTGTGACTTGGAGCAAGTAATTCTACTTCTCTGGGCCTCAGTTTCTTCGTTTGTAAAATGAGAGGGTTGGACTAAGTAATACCAATACTATATTACTATGTGCCAGACATCATGCTAAGTACTTTACAATGATTATCTTATTTCATCCTCACAACAACTCTGGGAGGTAAGTGCTATTATTATTCCCATTTTATGGAAGGGGAAATGAAAGCAAAGGGAGGTTCAGTGACTTGCCCAGGGTTACACAGCTACTTTGCTTTTGAGACTGAGTTTGAGCTCGGGTTTTCCTGATTTTAGGTCTGTGCCACATAGCTGCCTCTAAATGATCTTCAAGTCCTCTTCAAACCCTAAATCTTATAATCCTAAACCATGGAACACTGTTGTTTTTATATTGAATCCCAAATAGAGTTATCTTCATCGATTATATGTTGGTTTACTCATTCATTTTTGGCAGCGGAAATGGAAGACTTCCCTTTCTTTTAAGTTAACTTTTGACTGTACTTTACTGTGATTTGTAAATTTTTCTATTTACCTTGATGATGAAAATAGAAAAAAAAAGAAAAACAAAACAACTCACACATTTTCTCTTCTTCTATTTTTTTTTTTTGCTTTTTGTAGGGGGGAAGGCAGGGCAATTGGGGGTAAGTGACTTGCCCAAGGTCACATGGCTAGTTTGTGTTAAGTGTCTGAGGCCGTATTTGAACTCAGGTTGGTCGTCCTGACTCTAGGGCTGGTGCTCTATTCACTGTGCTACCTAGCCGCCCCAACCCACATATTTTTCAAAGAATTATTGAGTCATTAATCAGGTGCCAAGTTTTAAAGGAGGCCAGGACCAAGGTTCTGTTATTCTGCAAAAGTTTTGAAGTCACAAGGTAAGAGGGAGATTGCAAGACTGGGAACTAAAAACTAAAAACTAAAAAACTAAAAAACTAAAAAAAAAAAATATATATATATATATAGGCTATTAATGGCCTATATTAGGGACCATAAATAATGCTTAGGGTTCTGATAGTAACTGGCGGGGACATACTAAGAAATTAATTAATATTTCTAGACAGCTATTGGAAATAAACTCAGACACACTGTTTAAGAATTTCCCATAAGCCTTTGGAGAGAGAGCATGTCTATTGTGACATCATCTAATTAATATTAACATGACATTCTTTGCTTATAGGCTAATAACTAGAGTATTAATACTAGTCATTAGTTTATTTTATTTTGACCTTTCCTTATAAATGTAGGCGGGTAGGAAAAAAGGTAGACATTAATGTTTTGTATTCTAAATAAATTTATATATGTATACATCACACATGAAAAGTTGAATGGGATCTTAGGAAGTCCATTTAATTTAACACACTCATTTTATAGATAAGGAAACAAAGTCCCAAAGATAAGGTCATTTAACATTATGAGATCACAGATGCAGGGCTGGAAGGGACATCAGAGGCTATCTTGTGCAATTCCCTCATTTTAATAGATGAGGAAACTGAACAGGAATTTTAAGTAAATTGCCTAAAGTCTCACATACATCCTTGTCTTTTTGCCTAAAGTTTACTCAGTGTCATGCAGCATTCTTTTTCATTTTTTTTAAAAGAAAATTTATTTGTTTATTTTTAGATTTCAACATTCGCTTCCATAAGATTTTGAGTTTTGAATGTTCTCACCCCCCCTCATCTCCCCCCAAGATGGCTTGCAATCTAATATAGGCTCTACTTATATATTCATATTAAACATATTTTCACACTAATCATGATGTAAAGAAGAATTATAACTAATGGGAGGTAATGCAACATCCTTAAGAACTGGACCTGTAATTGAATTTAGAGAAGATGTCCAGTAAAGTTGCTTTTAGGGGGAAGAGAATAAGCGTTTATTAAGTGCTTACTATGTGCCAGGCCCTATGCTAAGCACTTTACAAACACAATTTCACAACAACCCTGCAAAGGTAAATGCTTCTATTATCCCCATTTTACAGATTTTTAAAGGAAAATTTTTGAGGAAACCAAGGCAGACAGGTGAAGTGACTTGCCGAGGGTCATACAGCTAATGAATGTCTGAGATAAAATTTTAATTTGGTTCTTCCTGACTCACAGAAGTGGTGGCCTTATTGAGATATAGATAGGTAGGCAGGCATGGCTTGTAGACACTCTTACTCAACCATTATCACTTTGTGAGTCAGGCTACCCGTCCTCTTGGGTGTGAATTTCTTTCCAGCTACTTCCTATTCCTGTCTCCTCTCGGGGAATGGTTTTTCTCCATATTTGGATCACAAAAAGATATTTTTATTTGTTTGTTTTTAACAGAGGCCTCACTTCAGTGCTAGGCCAGCTAGTTCCTGCCCTAGCCGCTACTGATTCAGAGCCAAGAGGAAAACCTCTATGGGTGTATTGTATGAGTAAAAAAGAGAGAAAACCTAAAGGACGAAGGGAATAAAAATTGCCCCTTGTGCTCTGTTGTCTATCAGGAGTTTCAGGAAGGCAGGATCCAACCTATTTGCTCCATGTTTGTGTCACCTTGGATTTGATGCTAGGCACTGGTCTCCACCTGGCTGCAGCTCCATTGGGATTATATACAGACCCCATGGCCATAATCCTTTAGAATGAGAAGAGCTAGCTTGTCTACCAAAGTCAGATCACCCACCCCACTCCCTCCAAGCCCCCAAAGGCAGAACATTTTAGGAGGGAATACTACAAAATCCACAGACATCCACCTCAAAGATCCTGATCTCCTTAGCAACACTTTGAATATGCATCACTAAGAGAGATATTGGGATGCAGATTCAATTCTTCTGATGCTAATTCTGCCCCTTTCTACTGAAGCACAGATTGCACCAGCTTTAGTCACTCCTGAAAAACCTGATAACTGGCTTTGTGTTAAACGGGTACCATTAATTATCAGCAGCAACCCTAGTTGTAACATGTCAAGGTGAGTTAATTCACTTCCACTAGGTGGCGCAGTGGATAGAGCACTGGGTCCGGAGTCGTGAAGACCTGAGTTCATGGGGATCATAGCAGCACCTGCCTCACAGGGTTGTTGGGGGGACCAACAGTGCTTAGCATATGCCTGGCACATAGTAGGTACTTAATAAATGTTTGTTCCCTTCTCCTTCTTCCCTAGAAGCAGTCCAAGTAACCATCACCTCTAAATTCAAATACAGATCCAATTCTTAAGGATACTGTATTGTGCTGAGAATACTTAGGCAAAAAGACAAGTAGAAAAATTCAATCCACCTCCTCAGTTTGTATCTTTTCCTCTTATCTGGCAGAAGAGCATAGAACTCGTTGGCAGGAGGTTAAATTATAGTACTTATAAATTATAATCTTTTCTTCCTTGGTAATAACAATGATGACGAAACAATAACTCACATTTTTATGGCACTTTGCAGTTTATAAAGATCCTTCCTCACAACAATCCCGGGCAAATCCTACTATCCATTTTTATAGATGAATAAACTGAGAATTAAAGAATTTGAGAGACTTTCCTCTGATCTCATGGGGGGTGAGGGGTGGGGAGAGACTGGAGTCTAGGTTGTTTGCCTCCAAATCCATTAAAACATGTGGGTTTTGTGGGAAACTATCCATAGATGTAATAAAACTATCATGAGACAGACTCGAATCCTTCCTGTTTAAGTTTCTCTTGGTAACTGCACATTTCATTCAAAGAGTGAAAGCTAAGCAGGATTGAAACCACAGGGGGATATTTGGGGTTGTTACTGCATTTGCCTCAGATTCCAGCTGGAAGTCCTACTCCTCTCCCACTCTCAGGGATACCCATGGATCTGGTGGTGTCAACTATGCCTCTAGCATCTAGCAGTAAATACTTTTTGTAGTTAGACTCCTACCTAAGAATATCTGCCAGAAATGAGGAAGAAGGAATATGTATACAGCATCCTTCATGGATACTGGATGACCCTGGACAAGTCACCTAACCTTTCTATGTCTTAGTTTTATAAGTGGTAAAATGGAAATAATATTACCTCTCTACCAAAGTTGTTGTGAGATTCAAATAGCATAGCTGTAGAGTGCTTGGCAAACTTTGAACAAGTATACTTATCACTATTACTATTATTATTTTCCCTCCCATGCTGCTCCCCCATGTCTTCCTGACCTTCCAGACATCAAAATCATGCCTCTGTCGTTGACTCATCACTCAACTTTCCTCAGCACTCTGGAAGGTCCCGCCATCCCTACAGCCTACTCACTACAGAATATCCCTTCACAAAACCCATCCCTTTCTCCCATTGGTAATTTCCTCCATTTTGTGAATTGCCCAGTACAATCATCATTCTCCTTTTGATCCTATTGCTGACTCTAAGGACTTCAAAACTATGCAACTCTTTCATTCCTTTTATTCCCCACCCTCCTTCCTTTTTAAACTCCTTTTTGTATGTTAACTTTCCTCATTGGAATGTAAGCTCCTTGAGATAAGGGGTTTTCTTTCCTTTTGCTTGTATCCATATCCCCAATCTTCATTACCATCATCATCATCACCACCACCACCATCATTATCATTACTACTAGTAGTAGTAAGAGGAGAAGTAAGAGTTTTAGTATGAATAGTCTGGCATCTGTTGTGACAGGTTGGTTGAGCTGTCAATCATTAAATCTACCAGCCCAGTGTGACAATACATAAAAATCATTGCTGGTTGGTGTGATGCTGATTGATAGCTCAGGCAGCTGGTGACATTGGTGGAAAGTAAGAGAGGGAGTGGTCTCCTGGTCACACAGTTTTTATGTGCCCCATAACCATTCCTCTGAGAGCAGAATTCCTGCATATTTGCCCTGTGGCAAAAGGAATGTGGGTGCTGAACACTGCCATTGAATGCTTCTCAAGCTGTTGGTGGGTTTCTGTGCAGATTTCATGATTGTTTTTAAAAACCAGATTTTGTGATTTTTTTAAAAAAATTCTTTAAACAAAATATTTTATATGGTGTGATATCTTGCTTAGAAAGGTTAATAAACATTTTAATAGGAAATAACAATGATTCAATTCTGATTGCTAAATGCTCATTCAAAATAATCTGCAATATTTTTTACTTGAATAAAATAAATGGTCCATGCATCTCTTCAAACTCTTTTGCTCTCAGAATGAATATGCTAAGACATAGTTCAGAGGATGTTAGAGTTGGGAGGTGTCTAGGAGTCATGTACTAATAATACATACAACCTTCTCCTTTTTGAAGAGAGAAAAATAAACCCAGAGAAGAAAAAAGATTCAAATCCTGTCTGAGTAACTTACTAGTTGTTTGACACTTGGCAAGTCACAACCTTTGTGTACCCTCATCTTCTTCATCTGTAAAATAAAGATAGATTGAATGATCTCTAAGGTTCCTTCCATCTCTAAATCTATAATCAATCCTCTGAAAGGTTGCTAATTTGATACCATGTAACAAATTCAATTGAAATTGTCCACAACAACAAATACTTTCCTCAGTTACCTGCTCATGAAATCAATCACTCTTCATAGCCCAGGAGAATTCTCATCATAGGGATTTCCATATTATTTCTCACCTATCTGCAGAGTAGTTATTTATATGGAACTCTTTAACCTTAGTAATACAAGCTCACATTTATATAGCATTTTAACTGCTTTTGCTCACAACAGCCCTGTGAGGTATATAGGTAGAGAGAAGATTATTATCCCCATTTTTCAAATAAGGAAACTCCATCTCGGAATAGTTAAGTGATTTGCGCAGCCACACAGCTAGCAAGTGAGTGAAATGGGACTCATACTCAGATCTCCTTTAAATTCATTCCTCTTTACACCACAATCATACTGCCTGTCTCATATTGATCTTGGCTCTTTGCTACTCAAGGACCATTTTGATTTTCTTCCATAACAAAATGAGAAGATTCTTTAAATGCTTTTTGACTTTCATATAGGCAGACGAATATTTAAGAATACTAATTGAATTCAATTCAACAAGCACCTACTAGTGCCAGGCATTTTGCTAAGAAAAAGAAAGTTCCTGCCCTCAAGGATTTTACAATCTAACAGAGTAAGACAATACACAGAAGGAAGCTGAAAAGCTGGGAGGAGAGGGCACAGGGGCAAATCTTCTGTGAAGGAATGATGTTCCAATGGAAACCAAGCAGAACTACAGATGGCGAATAGAAGCTACTTGCAAACTTCTGAGCCCTCTATAAAGGAAGACTTTGGGAGGAGTTTCTTGCTCCGCCCTCTAGCCCTCCAATCGGAGGGGAGAGGCGACTGTGGGAGATTGGAAGGGATTGAGTATCTAAAGCTGAGTCAATCTGCATGATGATGAGATTTCAGATGATCAGTTTATCCTGGGGGAGGCATGATGTTCCACCATATGGAGACTGACTGGAGAAAGCTTTTGTTATGCTGTATTATTTGTTGTATAGCATTCATTGTTGCCATATCAAAAAGGAAAATAGAGGCGTTTGATCAGATGCTACATGAAAGCACAAGACAAGGAGGGGTTTGTAACAGCAAAGCTATTCCTATATTTCTGGTGACCCCCCCCCCCCCCAACCCTCCCTACACCCCCAGTAACAGCCTTTTGTTGACCTGGTCCTAGAGCATTTCCCAGGCTCTTTGCTGGACATTTTGCTATTTGCAAAGGAGAACTGAAGTGTAGCTTGAGCTTTTCACGTTTCAGTATGACTGAAAATACCATTTTGGAAGACAGAAGTCAGTGTATTTACATAACCATCCATCCTGTTTTCAAAGAATTGTCCTAGTGGGGTCATTTACAATGCATCTGCATTTGTAACTTTCATTCAGATCTGGCCATCGGCCAGTAGATAATACATCTGGACACCTTTGTCCTAGGCCAGAGGACAAAATAGCCATACCAGCCCATGTGTCTGATTTTTCCATTTTGAGAAGGAACATGGAATAGAGGAAAGAGAACTAGCTGTGGCCTCAGGGGACCTGGGTTCAAATCCAGGTTCTGACATTTGCAAACCACATGACTAGGCAAGTCATTTATTTTCCTTGGGATTCTTTTTCACCTAAAAAATGAGATGTTTAGATTATATAATTTCTGAAGATCCTTCCTGTTTTAGGTCTATGAGGGAGAGAATAGTATCAAATTCAGTTAAAATTAAACTGGATGATCTAGGAAATCTCAATCAATTCTACTATATTCACTTTCAGAACATTTCATAGCAGTCTTTAGATATCATAGTAGATTTTCCCATCCAGAAGTTTGCTTTTATGGTGAATTTGCCTATGAAATTTGCCAATTTGCTTGTAGCAAACTTGCTTATGTGAGCATAAGCAGCTCCCAAGTCCAGATTTTGATGACCTCACAGACAAGACTTATAGATTTTTTCCTTTCCTTCTTCTTGCTTCCTGACTCTTGGTCCTTTCAGCATTTTGAGCACCACCCTCTCAAACAAACAATGATAAAGAGAATGAAGCTGGATCATTTTCATTTAATAGCTCTTACAGAAAGACTTGGTGGTAGAAAAGGAATGTTGCTTTTACCTGTAATGAAAGGTTTCAATTACTTATAAAGTGTCATCATCCAAATAGCTGGACCCAAGAAGTCATGGGATGTTATAGAAAGAACCATCAAATCGAAGCCAAAAGACTCAGATCAAATTGCCAGCTAACTAGATATAGATCCTGAGCAAATCACATCAACTTTGAGGGCTTCAGTTTTCTAATTTTTAATCTTACAAATTAGGAGGTTGTGCTTAGAAGTTTATTTGGGTCTCTTCTCACTCCAGCAACCTTCTTGACAATTTTGGATTCTTCAAATATTCAAAGGTGTTAGTCAAATTTAGAGACCAAGTAGTTAAGGAATGTGAATCAAGAGATATGGTCTCTTTTTCTGGTTTTGCTACTTAGTACATGACCTTGGTCAAGTCACTTCCCTCTGGGACTCCAGTGAGGACACCTGTTAAAAGAGAGGGCTAGACTTGATAATACCTGCAGCTCTATAATTTTAATATAATTTTAAGTGGTACAGAGGCAGCTAGGTAGCAGAGTGGATAGCCCCTGGAGCCAGGAGGACCTGAGTTCAAATCCAGTCTCAGATTAGCTAGCTGTGTGACCCTGGGCAAATCACTTAATCCTGTTTGCCTCAATTCCTCATTTGAAAAATGATTTGAAGAAGGAAATGACAAACCACTACACCATCTTTGTCAAGAAAACCCCAAATGGGTTCACAGAGAGTCTGACCTTACTGAAAGGACTTAATAGCAAGGTGGTACAGAAAACAGACCACAAAGGCAAGGACTGAAATCTTTATGCCAGCTCTGTTATGATTTCTACCGTACAACTAATGGGCAAAATCTTTACCCATTATGTATATCTTGTTCTTTTGCACAAAAGACACGCTGGGAAACTGGGTTCTTGATGGGAAGTGAATTCTTTTGGCTAAAATTAATGTGCAACGGGTAACCATTGAGCATGGCCTCAACAGTAAATGTTCAAGGCCATTTCTTGGTTGCCAGGGAAAAAATGATTATAAAGGCTATTTAAAATCATTTTGCAAAACGAAAAGGGAGATATACACATTATTTGACCAAATAGAGTGAGGTCCAGTTTCAAATATTGCTCAGTGAATATTTTGCTATGGTTGGTTTTTCTTTTCTTTTTTTTTTCATTGACTTGTTTATTTACTTTCAGTTTACAAGATTCAGTTCCACAGTCCCTTGAGTTTCAAATTTCCTCCCCTCCTTTCACCCCCCCCCCCCATGGTGGCGTGCAATCATGTATAGGATCTGCAAATACTTTCACATTGGACATTAGTCTGGTTGTATAGAATGATTGTGACCAATGGAGTGAACAATGGGAAAAAGGAAACAAAACCAAACATGGAAAAGAACGATAGCATGTAGATTGCTTCAGTCTTCATCTGTAACGATACTGGGATTTGAAGATCTTCCATGCCCCTTGAGCTTGCTGATGTAGCAGGAAGGGGTGGAGCAAGAGAACGCTGGAACCAAGCTAGTCTCCGTGCGGTGCTGACTGGAAGCCGCGGCAGAGGCAGTGGCTGCGGTTGCGAACTCCTTTTGCTTTGAGCAGGGCAGAATCTCTGCTAAGGACTCCTGCTGAGGACTGCCTGGGGCAGGAACTGCCAGGGGC
>CM053580.1:374829543-374895101 GCA_028627135.1 Pseudochirops cupreus | reverse complement strand
TTATTTACAGTATCAGCCTTTATACCTAGATCATGCAGGCCTCATTTTTTTTAAATCTGTAAAAGGACAGGGTTGGACTTGATGGCATCTGAGGCTCCTTCCATCTCTAAATCTATTGATGTTAAAATTATCTTGATAGAAAGGGAAATGTCCAAACTTTATTAAAGTATAGGCCTGGGGAATTATTTTCAGGTGTACATTTATAGACTCTTAAACCTAGAATAGGAAGAGACCATAGAGATCATCTAGTCCAACCACACACATTTTTGTGTAGAGAGAAATGGAGGCCCCAGGAAATTAAGTGCCTTGCCCAAAGTCACAAAGATAATAAGCATCAGAATTCAGGGTTATTTCCACCAACCTGAAGTAAACTTATCTGAAAGAACAAAGGGCCATGCATTGCTCTCCCACTTCTAGAAGGAGACAAAACAAGCAGCTTTCTCCCCCAAACAATCCAAAAAGAGACTCTGGACAAGGAGAGATGATGTGATACAGTGGAAGAGCACTGGTTCTAGAGTCGGAGCACCTGAGTTTGAATCTCACCTCTGACACCAACTATGACCTTGGGTAAGTGATTTAACCTCATTGGCTTAAATTCCTCATCTGTAAACTGAAGGGTCTGAATAGAGGGAATGGAAAGTCCCTTCTAGTTCTTCATCTCCGTTTCTATGGATATGATACCCTAGCAATTTATTCCACACAATCTACATTCAAATTTCTTGCTATTATATAACTTAAATTCTCCAAACACCAGTGATTTCATCATTATAGACACTGACCATTAGCAATAAGCTTCCATGCCCTACCTGAGAAGTTTCTGCACCCAGCTACCCACCTCACTCCTGCGTAGGTATGGCTTATAACTAATTAAAATGTAATTGGGAAATATTTAACAAAATTAATCAAAATACAATAAAAGATAAGTAACATTACATTTAAAGACTAGTCAGTATGTGATTTAATTATATATATGTGATATATAATTCTATAATAATTAATTAACCCTTAATTATGATTTAGTGGTCCCTGTTTCTATTTTGAGTTTGACACCATGGCCTTAGTTGACCATATTCATGTGTTACTGTAGCTGAAATAGTCCAGCAACTACTGCCCATGTGGTGATGAGGCTCTCCAAACTTAGCTAGGCTGATACTCTGCAAGGAGAAGAATAGTATCTTCACTAAACCTTCTCTCTCCTCTAGCAGCAATCACTGCCTGCCTGTAGGAAGGCTTAATAAATGTTTTCTGAAGGGAACTAAGTCTGTCCAGGACAAAGGCAGTGAACTATTCATTTGTGTCGCAAGAGCTTAGTACAGTGTCTCCACATAATAAATAAGTGCTTAATAAACGTTTGTTGAATTGAATTGCGGTGTGTGCAGGGCCAATGCAAATTTTGAAGGGTGGGGAACATTTTTGCAACTAGAAGCTTGGGGAATGAATTTGCAAGGCTAAACTAATTAATATCCTTCTGCTCAGCAAGCCTGTTCATTCGATTCTATTTTCAAATTGTCTTAAATATCTGAAGAAATGCATCCTTCTTGGAAGGAGTGTACTCTCAGAATATTTCTCAGAGTATAAAGCACACCCCTCCGTTTGGGGGCCACTTCTAATTTTATTTATGGAAAGGCCATTGAAAGGGATGGGGTCCAGGAATTTTAGCAGTGTATCACTTCTGTGACCAAAGAGACAGAGGCATAAACATTTTGAATAGCAATAATTAAATTAATGTAGATTGTCTGATAACTACATTGTTATTAGCACCCCCTCTTCCCTTTTTCACCATTGCTACTATGACTGAAGAACTGGAAGGGAGCCATACAGAAACAAGGACTGTTTCATATGTTTTTCTGTTACATGGGGAACCCTTATGAAAAAAAGCTAATTATTTAGTAACCAAGCCTCTGGCAATGGATGAGTCTTTCCATTCCAAGCTAGTCTGGTCTTTGGTTAGCAGATGTAATTCACTGAGAGGACGGTGCTCATATAAAGTCTTTCCACCATCATAGAAACTGACAAAGTTTATGATGCTCTCTCCGAGCCTTCAAGAACCTAGAGTCATTTCCCTAGCACGAGGACACATCTGAGTAACTCTTTTGTAGAGGTTCTTTTGAAAGAGGCCAGTAAAGGAGTTGGTTTCATTGTATCACCAAAGCACCAGTGCAGAAAAGGAAAAGGCCCCAAACTTCATTTCATCGAATACTTGATTGACCTTGAAGAGCTCAAAGTGAATAGAAACAAACATATTAATGTGGGAAAATGCAGTTTACGTCCAATTTCTGAAGAAGATAAGATTAATTGAAGAATTTGACAATGCCTTCATTTTGAGAGAGTAACTTCAGTGGAAAGGTGAGTATTGGAGAACTTAGTCAAAAAATATTAGAAAATATTGCTTTAGAAGAAGAAACAGGAAGGAAATAACAAAGCAAAAACATGTATAAATACTCATGTCAGTATATCATGAGTATTTTCTTTGAGAAGAATCCAAAATCATGCCTAAGGCAACCACTAAATAACATTGTAAGAATTAAACAAAATTAATTATATTTTAACAGAAATAAAATCACTTCCAACTCATGATGTGAACTTCTCTTCAGAATCATTTGTACATAGCCAGATTAAGCAGAAATGAATACCAATTAATAGAATAAATATGAGAAGACCTAGCCTGTGATTACAGCAGACCCAATCTAACCTGTTTGAACAAGCAGTTTAAATTCTGAAGAATGGGAAATGGACAAAAATAAAGACATTAACTCTCACTATGTGTTTGAGAAATTTAAGCACAATGAGGAAGCTGACAAAAATTATCATAAACTGCCTCAGTCAAGTGTTACTTGATCTCCTTGCCAACCAGAAAGCTATGGTAGCCAAGGGCAACACTATTTGAGATTACAGATTCATTTAAAGAAAGTTAGGGAGGATGAATGTGAAAGATCATGGGTAATATTGTTCATAAAACAGCAAAGAAGTAATTGAGTGAAAAATGAGCTTATCGAGAATGAAGACCAAACTGAACAACAACATCCCAATAATATTTATTGAAGGAAACTAGAAGGACATCAAATAGATCTGAAATACCAGACTTGCATTTGTGATGTCTTTCTTTTTTTATATTTTTTCAATCACATATAAAAATAATTTTTATCATTTTTTAAATGTCAAGTTCCAAGTTCTCTCCCTTCCTCCCCCCTGCCACCCACTTCATTGAGAAGGCAAGCAATTTTATATAGGTTTATACATGTATTTCTATGGCAATCTGTTCTCTACTAATGTGACAATAGTAGAATCATCACATTTGAACTCTTGCCGCTTCAGAACCCAATATATTACGTGAGAAAGAAGCAGACATTCAAGAAGAGAAAACTTAAGGAAAAACACAAAAGGTCTGAAGGATGTGAAGGGCTATCATATGAAAGAAAGATCAGAATTATTTTGCTTGGCCCCAAAGAACTAGCAGCGATGGTGGAAGTAAAAAGAGTCAAGTTTCAACTGAATTTAAGGAAATGTTTCCCAAGAATTAGTTATCTAAAAGTAAAATGATCTGGCCATTTGGCATAAATGTTAGAGAAGTAATTGCTATTCAAGTATGAGTAACCTATAAGGTCCTTCCAATTCTAAGATGCTATGGTTCTATAAGGATAAAGTAAGGAATACTGCCGGAAACTGACTAAATACACAGAGAATTAATTGATGCTAGAGGCAATGTATTTTGGAAGCTTTAAAGAATTGATTTTCAAGTTATCTCAAAGAGTAGAAGATTACAAAAGAAAAGAAATGATCATGGATCATTGATGATGTTATTGCCACTAAACAAGGGCAACAAAAGACTTCCACAACTATTGACCCACATATCTACTTTCTTACCTCTGTAAGACTGTTGCAAGAATGGTCACACACTATAGGTACCTTTAACTGAAACACAAGAAAGGAAAAGGCAAGGTTTTACCAACAATTTTCCAGAGCAAAGTATATTGTCAAGTCAGTTAATAAGTGGTACTAGGCACTGAACTAAGAATTGGGAATACAAATATCAGAAGAAAATCCTTCTCCTCAAGAAGATTACACTCCAATGGGGTGATGTTGTTGTTATTGTTGAATTGGTCAGTTGTGTCCAACTCTCTGACCCCACAGACTATGGTATGCCAGTCCCATCTGTCCTCCACTATCTCTCAAAGTCTAAGTTCATGTTCATCATTTCCATGACACTATCTATCCATCTCCTCCTTGCTCTCCCCTTTTCCTTTTGCCTTCAATCTTTCCCAACATCAGGGTCTTTTCCAATGAGTCCCATCTTCCCATTATGTGACCAAAGTATTTAAGTTTCAGCTTCAATATTTGACCTTCCAGTGAAAAGCCTGAATTAATTTCTTTAAGTATTGACTTAAGTATTGACTGATTGCTGTCAAAGGGACTCTGAAAAGTCTTCTCCGGCACTACAATTCAAAAGCATCCATTCCTCGGCATTCAGCTTTCCTTACAATCCAACTTTCATAGCTATACATTACCACTGGAAGACACAACACATTGACTATGCAGACTTCTGTCAGCAAGGTGATATCTCTGTTTTTTAGTATGCTGTCCAGATTTGCCATACCTTTCCTTTTAAGGAGCAAGTGTCTTTTAATTTCATGATTGCAGTCAACTTCTGCAGTGAGCTTTGAGAACAAGAATGTAAAATCTGACACTGCTTCCACTTCTTCTCCCTCTCTTTTGTCAAGGAAGTAATGGGACCTTTATTGTTTTTTATTTATTTATTTATATAGAAATATATAAAAAATTATATATATATAAATATAAATAAATATAAATTTCTTTATTTATATATTATAACCAATATCTTAGTTATTAAAAAGTTAAGATCTTAAGATTGTTAATTTTTTTTTTTGGTAAGGACAATATATAAAAGGAAGATGAAATGGGCAAGAGGGATAGAGGAAACAAAAGTATTAAACACAGGGGTACTATAAAGAAAATTTGGGAGATTAAGGAGTGGAGCCCAGAAAGGAATGAATAAATGTCTGGCCTGGGAATTCTCCTTAAAGTAGATGTTCTAAGAGAAACTAACTTATAAGAGGGAGGAGTCACAGGGGCAGAGATTACAATTATTGTCACAGTCATATATTTGACTGAGAGTTGTAGAGAAGATGTTGTCTCACTATATATGAGCTTAAATGGGCTTAAATGCAGCCATAGAATCTTTCGTCAGGGAAAGTATGTCCTATGCATAGATGAAAAGCAAACAAAATTCTCTGAGATCTTATATATATATATGTGTGTGTGTGTGTGTGTGTGTGTGTGTGTGTGTGTGGATGTGTGTGTGTGTGTGTGTGGATGTATATGTGTATATATCTATATATACATACATATATATAACCATATAGACAAATTTGTTCAATTTGCCATCAAGTAGCAACATAGAATAAGACATAAAACAGAAGGACATATACTCACCAAAAATGTCTGCCACTATTTCATGTAAAGTCCCAAAAGAAAAGGGGTTCCCTATAAAATGCAAGACTATCTAGATATTCCCATTTATAAATGACATTGTATTATATGGATAGAGACTCAAAATATAGGGCCTTTTCAGTCTGCTCAAAGATGTGCCTATCCATACAAACAGGAAAAACATAGTGGGTTCTTTTAGAGATATAAAATATACATACATACATACACACATAATGGTGTCAGGAAGACTCATCTTTGTGAGTTCAAATCTGGCCTTGGACACTTAGTAGCTGTGTCACCCAGGCAAGTCATTTAGCCCTGTTTGCCTCAGTTCCTCATCTACAAAACGAGCTGGAGAAGGAAGTGACAAAACACTCCAGTATCTTTGTTATGAAAACCCCAAAGAGGGTCCTAAAGAGTTGTACATGACTGAAAATGACTGAAACATTTAGATAATACAAAGTAATATGAACCAGTAGAAATCTGAATGGTCCTCAGATCATACAAAGCATCATAAAGAAATGGCACTGAGAAAGCATCACAAAGAAATGTCACCTGATCTGAACCTTTATGGAAGATAACAATAATTGACATTCAACTAATACTTCTAAGTTTGAAAATATTTTATATTCATCATTTTATTAAAACCCTTTGAAGCACCCATTTTACAAATGAGGAAATGAAGGCTCATGGAAATGAAGGTATTTGTCCATGGTTACACATTAAATGTCAGAGGTATAAGTCGATACTATAAGTTTAGCACTCTTCTATGCCATGATGGCTCTGAAGGGTAGATATAAGGAGATATTTCATTCTAGGTGTGAGAGATGGCTTACATAAGTAAATATATATATATATATATATATATATATATATATATGTACATATATATAGCATATGATGGAATTTCAATGGAAAGATGCATGATTGTTATAACTAGGTTACAGGACATTATCACTAATAACTTGCATTGATAAGATATAATCAAAATCTAAAGAGATAACAGGCAACAAGCTCTAGGCAAATCAAACCACCATCAATAACTTCACCACCACCACCTTGTCCACCTTCTCCCCTAAGTCTCTAATGTCAGTATTAGCCCAGGACATTAAACCCAAGAGCCTTTGGAATAATAATTGCCTCTCAAACCACAGGACCTGCTTCCAACCCAGCTCTGTAGCCATCAGTGGGAGGAGAATTCATTGTGAAGAAAGGGTGTGACTTTCTTACCAACAGCAGTATTAACTGCTAATTGCCACCAATAGGCAGATAAGTACAGGAGTCTTGGGAGTGGCAGAACCCCCCCTCTCAACTCCCAAAACACAAATCCTGTTTCCAGTCATTATCTAAAGAAGCAACTCTATAGAAAAGAGATTAGCCATGCCAAACAACTTCCAACCAGCTGCCATCCACAGAGAAAGGAAGCCAACCTTGCTGAAACATCAAGACACACTGAGGGAGAGATGAGAGGCAGCCTGTGCAAGTCAATTCACCACCATTACCTTGACCATCATCTCCCTTCATATCCTTAGGAATAGCAATGCTTCCAGCCCAGGGCTATTATCCTGGAAAGCAAGCCTTGTGGAGATGCAGCCTGAAAACTGCTCATGCAAGCACTACAGACACAGATACTGAGGACCCAGAAGAGAAGAGTCTTGACAGCACAGTCCTTGGTCCTTATTAAATGGTGCAGCATCAGAAAAGGATGTGATTTTATTAGTGGAAATGGAAAAAGAGACATTACCATCTGCTTTACCATTGTATCTTTGGACTTTTCCATCCGACTTTCAGCTGAAATTTTCCATATATGTTGTCTCTCCCATTAGAATGTGAATTCCCTAAAGGACTCACATGTGCAAAAAATATTTATGGTTGTTCTTTTTGTGATGGCCAAGAATTGGAAATTGAGAGGATGTCCATCAATCAGAGAATGGCTGAACAAGTTGTGGTATATGAATGTAATGGAATACTACTGTTCCATAAGAAATATTGAGCAGGTGAATTTCAGAAACACCTGGAAAGACTTACATGAACTGATGGTGATTAAAGTGAGCAGAACCAGGAGAACGTTATACACAGTAATAGCAACATTGTGCGATGGCCAGCTTTGTTAGATTTAGCTCTTGTAAGCAATGCAATGATCTAAGACAATTCCAAGAGACTCATGACAGAAAATGCTATTCACATCTAGAGAAAGATCTATGGAGTCTTAATGCATATTGAAGCAAATTGTCTTCTCTTTCTTTTGTTGTTTCTTGTTTTTTCTTTCTTGTGGTTTTTTCCTCATCTTTCAAAACATGACTAATGTGGAAATATGTCTAATATGATCATACATGTATAGCCTATATCAGATTGCATGCCATCTTAGGGAGGGGAGAGTGGAGGAAGGGGGAAAATTTAGAATTCAAAATCTTATAAAAACGAATGTTGAAAACTAAAAATTAATTAATTAACTAGTTTTAAAAAAAAAAGAATGTGAGCTCCCTGTGAGTGGAGACTGTCCTCCTTTTCTATTCCTGTTCCCAGTGCTTAGCATAATGCTTTGCACAAGTAAGTGCTTAATAATTTTTTTAATTCATTCGTGTCAAAAATTGACAACTTCATCTCAAAAAATGATGGCAAACTATTAGCAACCATATGAAACACTGTTCTAAATCATCAGTAATAAGAGAAATGAAAATCAAAACAATTCTGAGTTTTCACCTCACACCTAAAAAATTGGCAAAGATGACAAAATATGGATTTCTTGAGAGTAGGGGTTGCTTCATTCATTGAATTTGCATCTCTAGTGACTAGAACAGTGTTTAATGTGTTTAATAAATGCTTGATTGATTGATCAATTGGTATCAGTGTTGGTGGGATTCCACAAAGGTAAGCAAATTAATCTATTGTTGGTGGAGCCGCAAATTGGTCAAATCATTCTGGAAAGCAATAAAATAACAAAAACACAAACACACTTTATTTAGCTACAATTAGGCATATTGTCCAAGGAGGTCAGTGATGAAAAGAAAGATCCCAAATGCACTAAACAGTCGGTAGCACCTCTTTTCGTGGTAGCAAAGAGCTGGAAATAAAATAGATGCCATATGATTAAGGAATGGTTAAATGAATAGTGTTGCATAAATGTAATCTAATACTAGTGTCCTTTAAGAAATGCAGAATATGATAAATACAGAGAAGCATTAGAAAATATGAACTGATATAAAGTGAGGTAAGCAAAACCAGGAAAAGAATATATAAAATGACTATGACAATGTAGATAGAAAAACCAAATTAACATATGCTTTTCTCAATATTATAAAAATATAATGACCAAGCTTGTCCAAAAATAAGAAATAAAAGAAAGCCCTTTTTTCACTTTTTTTGCCAAGGTCAGGGATGGTGGGTATGGAATATTGCATATAATGTAAGACTTTTTCAATGGGTTGGTTAGCTTTGCTATACTGTTTTTCCCTCTTTTAGGGAAGAGTAGAATCTTTGGTATAAACAATAGTTCTCTGAGGGGGGAGGGGAAAGCAATATGTGTGAAGTTTAGGTGATGTAAAAATAAAAGATATAAATCATTTTTAAAAATATATATTAGCAAAGATGTATTAAGAAATGGAAGTGGGCTGACCACAGGAATGATAACAAATTAACAGAGAAGGCAAACAGAGGATAAAAAGAACTAGAGGAAGGCCTCCAGTGGCCTAGATTTACCCTCTGTGGAAGGTTTATGGAAAGGCATAAATAATAACTGCACAGATAACAAAATATAAAAGAGATGTTACCAATCAAACAACCACTAACATTTATCAGGTACCTTCTATGAACCAAGCACTGTGCTAAGTTCTGGAGATAAAGAGTCAAAAAAGAAAACAATTCCTGCCATCAATGAGATTGCAATCCTTCAGGGGAGACAACACATACATGTAACAGCATGTATAAAATATAATAATTCATAATCATTAACATTTACATAGCACTTCAAGGTTTGTAAAGTTGTGTTGGGGGTGGGGGGGTAGCTATATTACCTCATTTGGCCTTCACAACAACCCTGTAGGGTAAGTTCTGTTACTTTCCCCATTTTACAGATGAGGAAATTGAGGCTAGGAGAGGTCAGGTGATAGTAAGCATATGAGGAAAAATTTGAACTCAAATATTCCTGGTTCCAAGTACAGTGCTCTGTCTACTACATTACTTAGCTGCCTTCTTATATGTAAAATAAATGTAAAGTCACTTGTGGAGGGGGATTGTGGGGGTGGGAAAGGTTGCTGAAAGAAGTGGGAGTTGCAGGGATCAGAAATGACCTCTTGCAAAAGACGGTAATTAAACTGAGCTTCAAAGGAAACCAGGAGTTTATACAACACAGCAGTGAGGAGGAAGTGTCTTCAGGCAATAGGAACAGTCAAGACAAAAGCACAGAGATAGGAAATGAAGTCCTATGTAAGAGAACAGCAAGAAATCCAGTTTGTTTTTGCTATAGAACATACAAAAAGGAATAATGTATGTATAAAAAGATTGAAAAGGTAGATTGGAGTTGAGGCGTGATGGGCTTTAAATGCCAAACAGATGTTTCACTAGATAATCTAAAACCTCAAGAGTTTATTGAGTAAGGAAGTAAACTTATCCTTTCAGAATCACCCTGACAACCACATGAAGGAAGAATTAGAGAGAAAGAAGAGATGTGAGGCAAGGTGAGCAATTAGGACCTATTGCAATAGTCTAATCAATCAAAAATTAACAATTCCATATTGCAAAGGCAAGGAGCCTGGAGCTGGAGCATCATTTGTGGTCCAAGAACTGATAGGAGGACAGTATGGTAAGAAAATAAAATAGAAAATCAGGAATAAATTGTTAAAAGCATAAATAAATAAAAATTTGAAAAATAGTAAAGGACAAAATTTTGAAGAGTTTTAAGTGCCAAACAGAGGACTTCATATTTAATCCTAGAAGCAATGGGGAGCCATTGGAATTTCCTAAATGGTAATGTGTGATGTGATGAGACCTGAAATTTAGAAAATCCTTTTGACAGTTATGTGGAGAATGGATTGGACTAGAAAGGGGCTTGAGGCAGCAAGACCAAAAAGAAGACTTTTGCAATAGTCCAGGTGAGAGTTGATATGGGCCTGAGCTAAGATGATTGCAAGAGTTGCAGAGAAGGGGATGTATATTGGAGATGTCATAGAGATAAAATCTACAAGATTTGACAACTTACTGGATATATGACATAAGAGTGAGGAGCTAAGGATGACACCAAGGTTGCAAACCTGGGTCACTAGGAGGACAGTGGTACCCTCAATAGTAATAGGGAATTTGGGAAGAGGATAGGTTGTAGAAGAGAGGAAGATAATGATTTCTCTTTCAGACTTGTTGAGTTTATGATGTCTCTAGAATTGCCATTTGAAAAGCCTAATGAGCAGCTGATAATTCAAGCAGAGCTCAGAAGAGAGACTGGGGCTGGATATATAGATCTAGGTATCATATGCGTAGAGATAATCATTGAACCCATGGATATTGATGAGGTCATCAAGAAACAGAGTATGGCGAGGATAGAACCTTGGGGGTAGGGAGGGGAACATCCAGTTAGGGGTAAAGACATCAATAAACAATCAGCAATGAAGACCGTGGTCAGAAAGATAGGAGGAGAACAGGGAGAGAAGAGCATCATGAAAATCCAAAGAGAAGAGAGTGTATAGGAAGAGTGGGGTGATTAACAGTGGAACAGCAAAAAGATTATATAGAGGATGAGGACTGAAAAGAGATCATCAGATTTGGAAGACAGATCATCGGTAACTCAGAGACAAGAGTTTGGGTCCAAGTGAAAGATGATAAGGTTCTGAAATGAAATGGTGTCAGTATAAGCAGAGAAAACTGGACAGATGAAAAAGATAGTAGGGATCAATGTTATGGATATCACAGAATCAATAAAACTCTACAGTGCATGTGGGATTAGAGTGAGGAAGAGTCAAAGGGTACTCTGAGGCTGCAAACCTTGCTGACTAGAGGAAGAGCAGTACTTTGGAAAGAAATAGGGAAGCTAATAGATGGATAATCTATACTGATGAGATTGTAGGTCCAACAAAATGTCAATGATGAATTCAAAAAATACACTGCAATCTCCTATTAGTATTATTTAAAGGGCTTAATTACTAAAATTATCCAACCATATTTTAACTAATAAACTTCTCCAATTTTAAATATCCTAGGACTCCCATAAATTTAGACAGAAATAGGTTTATTAAAATCCTCTTCTTTTTAATATTCAGGGAGATGGCATCTGATTTGATTTTTAATTTTGTAAATTTATTTATGATATTTATATTAAAATACATTGGCATAGATAACTACTTTGCAAATGGAGTTACTGATTTGACTCTATTTTTCATGGAGCAGAAAATTTTCTTTGATGTCCATTCAAGTCACAAAAATAAAGAGGTGTCACTCCTAGTATAAAGCAATGCCCAAGTCTGACTAAGTTCATTTTTGTCACAGTAAAGAAAATAAACTTGAGTTCCAAACATTACAAGTGACAAAACATTTTATAAAGCATTCATTTTGTGTGTGGGATGCACCTGAAACATTCTACCTTAACATAAATAGAAAAGCTAAAACAAAGTCAAGATTTATTTACTGTATTTTTTCCCCGCCTATTATAACCAAACACAACACATTGGTTAAAGGGAGGCCTGAGGTTCTACTGTCCACCTTAACAACTGCCCCCCTCCTGGAACACTCACCCAGGCCTTATCATTGCAGAAAATGCCAACACGCTTGAGTTTGTCTTTTCTAAATAAGAGAAAAAGTTTCAACTGAGGATTTAAATCCCTCAGAAGGCAAAGGTCTTTTTTTGGCAAAACTTGCATATTTCCTTTGTGGCCAATTAGTGACAATTTCACTTTCACAAGACAGCCGTCTTCCTGTCCAATTTGACAAGTCACAGCAAGAAAATTGGCACTCAACTCAGTGTCAGTGGTAGTCCAAGATCCCACCACTATTAAGAAAGAAAAAAAAAAGTAGGAGGGGGGAGGATGGATGAAAACTGGAACAGATTCCCTGAGCGCAGGCCAGTCCCATCTCTACTGGAGCTGAGCCATGATAAGACCAACCCTTAGAAAATTCTAGGAAGTGATTTGTCCTGGTGTGTTCTTTTCAGTTTGGGCCTCTTCTCACTGGTTAACTCCAACATCTTCTAAATAATTAGTATCAACTCAGGGATAAAACACAATATTCTGAGTCTCAATTTATCCATTTAGAGAATTCTGTACAAATCACATCCCTCACACTGAAAGAAATCAGAGGAGGGTTCTGGGCACCTGCCCACCAAGCTCCTAAAGTGAACCTCCGTGTGACCAAGAGCCACAGCCTCTGTGTGGTTCAATCGTTCATCTATCAATAAGTATTAAATATGTGTAATGTAGTAGGGTCTGAGCTAAGCGCTTGGGAAACGAAGACAAAATTGAGACAGTTTCCACTCTCAAGGAACTTATGTTCTTTCAGGGAAGGTAACACTTTCTTATATAGTCTCATACAAAACACAATAAAAATAAATAAAAAGTCATTTTTAGTGGGGGTTCCAGCAGTTGGTGTTGGGGAGTGGGGAGGGCAGGTTGCAAAACAGGAAACTTTTCATGTAGAAGTTTATGCTTGAGCTTAATATTCAAGGAAATCAGCAATTCTAAGAGATTGAGATGAGGAAAAAGGGGATGGAGAGGCTTGGTTAACATCATGTTGGCTAACTTGATAGGGCAATGGCTTACACCATTAAAGTGAATGGAGAAAATTGCCTGTGAATACTAATATTTACTAATTCCAGGCTTTGAGCTGGAGCAGCTAGGTGATTCAGTGGATAGAGTGACAGGCCTGAAGTCAGAAAGAGTCATCTTCCTGAGTTCAAATATAGCCTTGGACACTTACTAGCTGTGTGACCCTGGGCAAGTCACTGAACCCTGTTTGCCCCAGTTTCCTCCTCCGTAAAATGAGCTGGAGAAGTATATAGCAAACCACTTCAGTGTATTTGCCAAGAAAACCCCCAACAGGATCATGAAGAGTCATATGCAGCTGAAATGACTGAACGGCAAAATTGATCCTGTGCTCTGGCTCGTGACCCAGTTACTGTGATAGTCCAAGCCGGGGTTCTTACCTTTTATTGTGTCATGAATTCTTTTGGTATTCTGAAGAAACTATAGGTCCCTTATCATCATTATTTTAAATGCATAAAGTAAAACACTCAGGATTACAAGGGAAATCAATAATCTGGTTGTTTGATGACTGGTTATCAAAATATATATTTTTTAAACCATATTCATATTGTACCAGGTGAAGAACATCTGATCTAGAACATTTTTGGATACAACTACAGAGAAGTCTTACCCCATACCCCTACCCCCACCTCTCTGTCTCTTTCGGGACATCAACTGATCTCTGCCTGTTTTATCTCATTGCCCTGCATACTGATGAGTCTTTGCCTCTGGACCCTTCAAGCACAGTCAATAGACTTCTACCTCTTTCCCTTCTTTGTCTCCAGGGTTGACTCCAACCACAGAGGTCATCAAGGTGCTACGACGGAATTGTGAGGTGGGACTAGGCAATCTCACACTTGTCACAAGATCACAGGACAGTATCTCTAGAGAAGAAGGAGATCTCAGATGCCATCTAGATCAACCTCTCATTTTACAGATGAGGAAACGGAGGCAGGGAGAAACTAGCTTATCTCAGTTTACACAAGTAGTACATATCAGAGGTAGAATTTGAACCCAAATCTCCGATTTCAGAATCAGGACACTTTTCACTGTATCACGCTTCTTTATCACTTCCCGATGAACTCATTAATTCTTAACTTTCCTCATACTAATTTTCTCTTGTTTGCTCCCCTCACTTCCCAATCATCAGGAAACCGTGATCAAAAACAATATATGGCAGAATATTATTAATGTGAAAGATTTTTGCATGGGATCCAAGCCTTTTAGAGGAAAAGTTCAAAGGAGTTTATCTAAGAGCAGGCCCACAGGACATTCCTGTAAAACTCCTGGAAATGACACTTGCTAAGAAAACAAACACTACAGTATTCTGAGTATCTCCGCACATGGGCCATAACTTTCTCATCCTGATAAAGGGGACTGAGAAGGGATGACATGATGAGTCCTAAATTAAACAATGTGATGTTCAAGAGCTATAATCAGGGTAGGTCTTTGTTATGTGACTTTAAGAAAGTTCTAGAACTACTCTGAGCCTTGGTTACTCCACCTGCAAAACAGGGCACTGTTAGGGACCTTGCAATTATTATCTCATTTGCTCCTTACAACAACCCGGGGGGGGGAGGGGGAGGGCGGTGTAAGTGCTATTAATATCCCTGTTTTTTACATGGGGAAACCAAAGCAGAGATTAAGTGACTTGTCCCGGGTCAAAAAGCTAAGTGTCAGAGGCCACATCTGAACTTATGTCTTCCTGACTCCAGGCCTAGCACTTTATCCACTGAGCCATCTAGCTGATTGTTGAAAAAATAAACCAGATGATCTCTAGCAATATCTGTGAGCTCTGAGATCTTCAATTCTATAATTTTTTAATCCAGTCATTGTGAGGAATGATTCCCTCAGGTCATGTCCAATCATATCTTATTACCTACACTGAAGGTCCCCATTGCATAGACCCCAGCTTTATGCCATCTGGGGGATGCTAAAGTTATCATACACACCAAACTGCAGTAGCCATGGGGGTGGTCATACTCCTATTCTTTCAGCTCTCCCACTGTCCACTGGCAATGGAGGCTTCTGCATTCATGGCAAGTGTTCCAGCACTTGGACGCCAGGCACACAGTCTGTGCATGTCCCATGCATGTGGCTTCTTGCATATGTCTGCACATCATTTCTCAGGAAACTCTATTTCGCACTATACCAGCTTGATGAGGAGCTGTTGTTCACACCCACTGAGAAATAACTCCATGTGAGAATAATACCTTTACAACTTTGAAATGTCCTCAGACAGACTTTTCATCTCCAGGCCATCAACCTGCTGTGAACTCTCATCCTGACTTTTCACACATACAGGCAGTAGTCATGCAACATACTGTAAGACAATATGAAGAGACAAGGAGATGGAGAGAAATAAAGAATTTAGTATAAGGCTCGAAAATCTTTCTAGTTCAGTGATTTAAATAATAACATACAAGCATACAAGCATATTGTTACTCTGTTGGCTAAATTTCTCGGCCAAAGGTTCTGGTTTTGATCACCATCTTCCTTCTCAAATATTACATGTGCAAATGGATGGGCTAGGTTTTTCTATAACATGGAAAAAACTGCCTTCAAAGACTTTGTATTCCTACCTCCCTTAAAATTAATATTTAGATTTCTAGACATAGATAGACATAGACATATTTATGAATATGCATTTTTTTGCCATAAATGTGAACAACACATACCTAATTGATTCAAGTGTTTTATGTTTGTGTGTCTATGTTAAAATCACAAACTTTAGTTAATGATAATAGTGAGAGGAGGACAATTCCACGACAAAGAAATATTCTAATCAATGGAGAAATAGACTTAAAACCATTTTTATTCCAGCCATATCTGGTGAAAAATCTTTCTAAACTTTAACAGCTAATTTCAAGTAGATGAAGGTTAAACCCAAGCTAATAGTTTAATGAACCTTGCACTGTCACCCACCCAACATTATAAAAGACAGAATATAAATCCAGGTATTTCTCAGTCTGAAGCCAACTCTCTATCCTCTGTGTATGTCTTTATAGATGTGTGTATACATATGTGTGAATATACACACATATACATATATGTAAATGTATACATACACATATGATTTTATATGTGTGTTTGGGAAGCTGTTGGATTTGGCAGGGGGGGGAGGGTAATACAATAGTAGATTGCTTCATTTCTAAAACTTCTAGCTAAAATCTTGTGATATAGAATTCTTCCCTAGAACTTAAAAATGAGAGAGAGAGAGAAAGAGATAATAAAGTACATTTTACTTTAAGGCTTATCTATCTTTCACCTTCAGATACATTATACAAACACACACACATATATATAATTTGACAATGATCTACATTTCTAATCACTATACATGTACACCTTCACTCACAACCCATGCCCACACATGGATGTAAACACAATTATTGTATGTTTGATATGACATTCCTGAGATTGTGTTTTTAAGGCATCCTCCTTTCCAGAAATTAATGAACATAGTCTCTCTGTAAGCTTTGGGTTTGTACAGCCCAGTAAGTTCAAGAAGCAGAAATGTTTGAGCTTTGTGAAATCCATGGTAAGACTAAGGAATATTATCTATCTCACAGGAAAACTATCACCATCAAACAAATTGCTTCCAACAAATTTTTCTTTCAAACCTTTCTAAAATATTGGCAACTTCTCCTCCCCCTTTTTTTCTAAAGCAGACTTGGCTTGTAAAAAAACTAAAATGCTTTCTATAATACATAAGTAAACAACCACCACAGGCTACAATTACCACAGTTCCTGTGTTTAGGTAAATGGTTTCCAGACAAGAAGAGCAAGATTCCCTTTTTCCAGAGAAAAAAGATTTTACTTTTCTAGTGAAAATACTTAAATGTTATGACTGTGAGAAAATACACACACTCCAATATCTCACATTTAAAATCCTTTCAGGGACACAGCGTGTCACCATTTTATTTGTGAGAAGCTTTCAAATGAATGCTGAGTACCAAAACAAGCCAGATTCTGTAATAAATTTCACGTGTTACTCTTAGAGTGCAGCCCAGCTGTTCTCTGAAGTCAGTCAGTCATCCAAGGAGCAATGGGGACTCTATAAACTTGAGTATCAATTCAGTGACAAGCTAAGTCAATCAACAAGTGTTTATGAAGAGCCTACTATGTGCCTGGCATTTCTGGAGATATTTCAAGCTCTCCAGGGGCCTAAATAACACAAGCAGACTTGTGCACCCCCTCCCATCACTAATGAACTATATTGAGTTGGGGGATCCTCCTGGTGATGAGTCTACATCCCTTTTGCTGCTGCTTCAATCCAGGCTACTATGTTGGGTAGGGACGATACAAACACAAAGAACAAAACAATCCCTACTTTCAAGGGGTTTACCAAAATCATCAACAGTTGATTTCCTAATACCCCTCCCCCAAGGGAAAAAAAAACCCAGTATTTTCTCCATCAGAAATAACACAAAAATAATTCTGAGATGGATCAATCTGATTATTGAATTATTTCTCTTTATGGTACTTTAGATTACTGGTTCTTAAAAAGAAAAAGGAAAATTCATCCCAGGATCTCCTCAAAGTTATTGCTCTATTTGGCATGAATCAAGTATTGGCTCTTCGCCAGTCTCTTATTGCTTCATTTTTGTCACTGATTGGACTGAGTCATTAAACTTTACCAGAAAAGAATCATTGACCATAAGGCAAAATACCTCCATGATTTTGTCACAATTGTCAATATATTGCTTGGAATTAAACATACTGGATAGTTTCGCAGGAGGTCTCTCAAATCAAATTCAGAGGTTATCAGAATCATCCATTTTGAATATTTATATGATCCAAGATTCCCTTCTAAAAAAAATTTCCACATCAAATTTTCTATCAATCCAATCCAGGACTATTTGTTTTCTTAAAGAAACCAGAACACAACTGTTGCTATTTTTATTTTTTAATGGAGAAAACTATTCCCTGAGAAAATGGATTAAAACTAGAACTTGGGAATCAGGAACACTCTTGCAGCAGGAGTACTTGGACCACTGACTTCCAAGTGCTTATGAAGAACCAACATTTTGGCTTGGGACTCCACTGAAGAGAATGTCTCCTTGGAAGTAAATCTTCAATCTGAATAAAAGACATTGCTAAGAGAGAGGATGGGACAAAATAGGCTGGACTACAACATAGAGGGGTTTAGGATAGTCACCAGGAAGAATACTCTTGCTTATGATATAACTCATCAGTAGAAAGCAGAGATGAATTGTCTTCTTGTTCAGGACCCCAGAGATCTTAGAGCTTTTGCAGATCCTACCTCCCTCCCCAAGCTTCCCCCCCTCTTCAAACTATCTTGCCTTTGCTTCTCTGCATAAAAATTTTATTTCTCTCCCTTTTTACCCCTCCTCCCCCCCAACCGAATGTAAGCATCTTTAAGGCAGGGATCATTTCGTTTTTCTCTTATCCCTAGCAACTAACACACCAGCCTGTAGTTTATGTCACCAACACCTACCAGATAATTATCACTGAATAAATGTTTATTAAATTGAATTTAATTCAGTAACCTCACAGAGGGGGAACAGTACCTACAAAAGCCAATAAAAATCACATAGAATGTTTTACTCTTTCATTTGATACTCTTAGGCAACCCTAATTTTTAACCACATGTTCTTTTTTTTTAAATCAGAACATTAGTGATTGAGTAAAATATCATTTTTTGATCCCAGCAGTTAGAAAAGCAAAATAACTCTCCATATCAGTCCCCCTCTCCCACAAGCATTCACATGTCTATCCATCTCTTTAGTTTATGTGATTAAGTTCACTCACTCCTATTATACAGGATGACCCAAAACTGCATTAAGACTTAGGAGACACACTCTCTTTAGTTACTCAGTCGATAAGCATTTATTAACTACCTACTATGTGCCAAGTAATGTGCTAAGTGCTGGGAATACAAAAAAAAGCAAAATGGGACTGGATATCCAGCACACACACACACACACACACACACACACACACACACACACACACATAATTAGAATTTTAAAAGGAATTAAAAAGCACTCCCAGAAAATGTTTCTTTTTCTTTTTCTTCTTAGGAGCCTTCTCCTTATTCGGCCCTCTTCGTCACTTGAATGATGCTTTGATTTTCCACATTTCTTCATGATTTATTTTTTATCAGCACATACATAAATCTCTCCAAGGCTATGGTCCTTCTCAGCAGAGATATCTGATCACAGCCTGGGTCACCTGAGGTTTCAGAAGTACAGTGTAGGCATTGTGCCTAAGCATTTGATTTCTCAGACCTGACACAAAGAAATAAAGTGACACAGTCAGATTGCAATTTCTACTTTTTGGAAATAACTTTATTAAACATAAAAATGAACATTCAGCTAATCAATTGCCTTTACAATTAGTATGTTCTCTCCCCTTTCAAAGGCAGCTTGAAACCAGGGGTCCAAAGGGTAGGCAGATATCATTCAACTGAGTGTGATCATTTGGATTGGGTTGTGAATTTCTGTGATGACCATTTGCAATCCTTATAAACACAAAAGAGAATTTACATTGATGTAACAAAGGAAGAATAGACTCACACTACCCCATTTTGTGAACATTCTTTGCTCCTGGATCCATCACCTGGGCAGAAAATAATATTTGACATATTCAAGCAGCATCACACAGCTCCTCTCTGGCTTGGTATTTTCCTTGCCATGCATAAACGTCAACTCATGTCTTTATGTCTCCCGCCAAAGTGCCATCTCTCACTGATTCAAACAGTGGGCAGTAAAATACGGGTAGGGGTTGCCCATGCTATTTCTTAAATGATTAGGCTACAAAGGGAGGAGGTTAAAACTGCTCCCTAAGCTGTGGATTGAATGCTTCACAACAACAGATTTTCTGCTGAGTTATGCTAATGGGGCTGTCTCTTAGGCTTGACGGCAGCTCCTTTTGCCTAGAAAGCTGGGATCCATTCGCCACCCTCACCGGAAGACTTCTCCCAAACACATGGTCTCTTCCCGCACGTGGGAGAATGTCAGGATTTGGAAAAAAAATGCTCTATATTAACACCTCATTCCTATTCAGACTTGTGTGCTTTACAAAATAAAACATAATTATGTATATCAAGCCTATCAAAACCACATATATGTATATACAGAAACATTCCTTGGGAGATAACTATGTGCTGGGCCTATTTTATCATAGTAATTCCCTTTTTTTGATGCTCCATACATTCTAAGAAGCCATCAGTCACTCCATAGCCTTTGTTCTTAGGTTTTATGTTATGTTTCTCATTTCTACTGGCAACAATGGTCATTTCATGTCCAAATGAGCTGCAAGGCCTAGGCTTTATGGGAAGGCTTAAACAAACTTTACCATGACAAGAACATGACATATTAATGCCTTCAAAGGGCCATTTCTCTCAGTGTATCCTATGTATTAGATGGCTTAAAGTCCTGTTCCCAAAACAGGAGTTTACTTATCACCTTCAAATGGATACTAGTTAGTCAATAATATTCTTTTTCCATGACCAAGAGCATTTTCAGGGCCATTTTATTTCAGTAGAGAGGAAGAACAAAAACGGAGATTGACATCAGTAGTCATTTTCCTGAATAAAATCCTGCCTAAGGAAAGTTAATTATAGTATTCCACTGTGTCTGACATGTAGAGGTATAATGAGAACACTTTGGTTCTAGAGGATTATGGTACTGTACACAGTTCTCACAAACAGAATGAATAATTGAAATCCAGTGCTTTTATGCTCCAATGGAAAAAAAACACAATATTTCATGGCACATAAATTTATCCAGCTTATTTGCATTAAGGGTGAATGATCATAGCTCTGTCCACGGCAAAATAGTGATGATATCTTGATTTAAGTGCGAGGCGCGTTCATAAATATTCTTAGGAAGCAAGATGTACCTGCATTTAATCAGCACTTATTAAAATTTTATTCCCTATAGTTATTCAACAGGATCTGTGGTATAAAAACATAATTACAAAAATCAGATTTGAGCTCATTTGACAACAGAAGGGTTTTATGGTGACCTATCTCCAAATGTTCCTATTTGTAATTAAATGCAGCGATCAGCAGTAAGGATTTTGAAGCTGTTTTAGTAGTTCCGCTATTCTGCTTAACATGTGGCACCCGTAATAATTAAAATGATACTAACACATGCACAATTTTATGGCCCTTATGGTGCAAGCCATTATGCCAAATAAGGGCCTCTGTTTTCACAGCATACTGCACATGGTCTCATTACACCCACTTTTCTTTTCCTGTCTTCACACTAACAACTGTTAAAGTGAATCAACACACGAAACGTACTCTAACAGCTTAGTGTTTATGATATGTGTGCTGTTAGTCAGTGAACAGGGAAATCTAAACATTTACTGTTTATGTAAAGAATAGCGTTAGTGTTAGCGAATTGCTTGGGTCTGCTTACTTTATTATCTAGATCACAAACGTAATGATGGGTTTCGATGGCATCTATCTTTTCCCTTTGTTTTGCTCTTCAATGCAGATGTCTATTTAAAAAAAAAAAACAAGAGAACTTAGCATTTACACATCTTGGAATATTCCTCAGGAACCAGAAAATAATTTGGAAAGGGTATAAAAAGAGAGATAAATCAATTTGAATGCCATTCCGAGAGAGGAAAGAGAGAGAAAGTGAGTGAGAAACAGAGAGACAGAGAGAGATAGAGAGAGAGCTTTAAAGGTATTTGGAGATCATCTCACTCACAACAAGGCTAGACTGGATTTGGTTTATCTAAGGCATTAAGTGTCTATAAAGGTGGAACCACACTAAAATTTATAAGAATCTGGGAATTCTAGAGTAGTGCCATTTTATCATGAATAATTTTGTAATTAAGAAGCTACTCAAAGACCTCCTACACACATTTTACAGTCATCAGTTCCGAATAGCTTTCAGTCTCTTTGGTCTGGGACACAGGCCAAAGAGGGTCCCATTGGTAGAACACCAATGGATTGGGCAAAATCTAACTTCTGTACCTCACATTATGGTCTTTCTGAACATTAGTTGAAAGTTCAGATGAAGAGAAATAATTTTTCTTCTTTTCTTCTTGAGTCAGACTCAATCCTGTTGATTATAGGAATTTTGCTGCAGTATTGGCCTGAAAAAGTAGCCAAGAAGATGAGACCTTGACTATTGGTGGCTTATTAGCTCCATCAGTTGCAAAGATACAAAGGAAAAATGCCCATGGATCACAACATTCAAATGATTTGGCTACAAAGATCTCATAAACAGTGTGACGTCGACCAGCAGAGAATCGTGTGGTTCCTGTATGAGGACCATGCGCTCATTACAAACTGCGAAAATATGTGGGACCTGAACATGAAAATTATCAGGCAGAAAGAAACAAATGAGAGGAGGAAGTGCTAGGGAGGGGAGGGGCGCTGTGGGGTGAACGCAGCTTGAGAAAGGCTTCAAGAATTACACCAGACAGCAGCTTCATAATGCAAAGGATAAGAACATTCAATACTGTGTAAACATCCCCACAGGCCCCCAAATCTGTAGGCGTAACCTTAGCTACACGAAGCTCAGCATTTCATGTGAGGAGAGAGGCTGAAAGGCAAGACTTTATTCCTGTTTGGACCATTCTTCAACCACCCTCCTCTAAAAAAAAAAAACGATGAAAATAAAAGAGAGAAAGCCCTGCAGAACAATTAAAGAGGGAAGAAAGCCCTCTATCTGGACTTGGGGAAAGTTGAGTTTCTGATCTCTTTTCTTTGATTAAAATGAACGTTTGTGCTCAGCATTAGTATTTACGACCCCATGATCAAAAACAAATAACCCACTTTGTTTGTTTCTTACTGCAAATGAATTAAATTAGAAGCCATTAGGAGAACTCGCTGTTTATATCCTTGTTTCAGCAGTGGTCGTATTTGAAGTTTCCTGCGGTAAGTTCATTACTCGTATTTTGTCCAGAATTAGTGAAGCGTGCTGAAAATTGCTAATGACAGATGTTTCTCCACTCTGTCACACTTCTTGTATCATTTGATTTGGAAAGCAACATACGGTGTTCTGCTCTATCAGTGTGTCACAGACTGTCTGTAAACAGCTGGTCATAACTCAGTTCAGTGAAAACCATTACTTTCCAATGAAGTGCTGGACACCCTCCAAATTGCATTTTGGCATGGCCTGGGCTGCATAATGCACCAAGTTCTTCTGTTCTGAGGTTACCTAAGGAAGGATTTTCCCTCTTCCTACTTGTTTATTGTGTTTCAGAAAATGAATACCTTCTCTGCAGCAGATAGAAGAGCAAAGGAGCCAGACGGAAAACAAATTCAGTTGTCAGAAGCCCAGAAAAACTCAGCTAACACAATATCAGATATATTTTAAACATCCCTCACACTTGTGTGTCATCATTTCTCTTTGCCCCCTCAAGTTTGGGGGCACGGGATATTCTAAAGGTCAATAGGACAAAAAGAAAGACTGAAATGCTTTCCATCAAAGAAGTCCAGACATGATGCATATTTTATGGTTCCCAAACACGAGATCTATTAAAATAATTTCCCTGTTGAGATTTACTGCTGAGACTCAAAGAAATGGATCCGACTTATTTAACTGAGTTTTATCAAGCTAGAAACAAATGGTAAGAGAGCAAAAAATACCCTTTTTCTAAACACTTTTCAAACCCTTTAAAATATAACAAAAATCATCTTTATCGGTTCCTAGTTAACTGAATACCAACATGTCACCAGGAACACATTTTTGAAGGTTTATTTTCATTTGGTACATTTCAAATGATAGAATTTTTTAGGTTTTTTTTTTTAATTCAGAGACATGAAATCTTTCATTGAAATGCTCTCCTGAGTACAGGCAGATAAATAGAGATACCTGCCAGTCTTTTAAAGTCACTTGGGACCTCCAAGCCCACAGAGACCTTCCAACATTTCTGCTGGAAAAAAAGAGACATTTCATAGGGGTCGATAAAGGGATAAAATTAGCCTGTGCAGTAGATTTAACCAGTGGAGGAGAGGAGGCTTTTTGAGAAAGAATAAAGAGAAGGAGAATGTCCCTCTGGACACTGCAGAATACATAGAGCCCTAGAATACTCATCCTCAGGTGGAAAGAGAGATCCTCAACAAGAGAAATATATATTAGATGCCTTTATGGTAGCTGATCAGTGTATTAATGAAGACCTCAAAGTACACACACTTCTACAAAAAAAACCCACTTGTTTCCCATGGAATTAATTCCTTTATTTCACTCTGCAATCCACCTTGGCCCAAGGGTTTGGTTGGGAAATAAGCAAGAATGATCCCTCTTCTCTCTGAGATGAAGTGAATGGATCCTATGTATAAAAGAGAAGACTTCACGAGAGAGATTATTTTCTCTCAAAAAGGTTGATTCTAATTCTATGTCTTAAAATTCCTGGGCCCTGACCCACCTAAGAACATAATTAGTATTCTAAGACATCACAGTGGTCTGAGGCAAACTGGGGTGAAGCCTGTTCTCATATGATTTTTAAAGGGCCCTTTACTGAGAATTATCCTCACATTTGTTGTTGTAACAAAAGAAAAAAAATCTGCCTTTCCATGGCAAGCGTTCAAGCCTCTTTGTAATAGCTATCCTACAAAACTCTAAGGATTATTGGTCACTTCTTCACTGGAACCCTCACAGCAACAAAGGGGTCTTATCACTGGGAAATGCAGTGGCAGGAAACTTCAATAGACTGCCTGTTAGTGACATTACTCTCTCCCATTTAGGTGAGTTCTTGCCTTTCCTGGGAAAGGTGGCCAGCTGAGAGCATCCCACCTAATTGCCTTAGTTCCTCTCAAAGCTGAGAATGACAGAAAATTGAAGGGAAAGGAAAGTTTGATTCAATAGTGCTATTCTCCTTTTCAGATACTCATATTCTCTTTGTCACATATGTAATTAAACATGCCAAACCTGATTTTAACTTACCTCTACTGTGGCTGAAATTCCTCAGTACCCTCAGGAAAAGTATTCAGAACACTTAGTAGGGCAATTGTGGGGTTTTTCTCCCCACAGAAAAACATAGACAAATGCCATTAATTGTCATTCTCTTTTTTCCCCAAAAAAGACAGTAGGGAAACTTCTAAAGATTGATCATGCCAGTTGGTTTACACACAAAAATTAGGACACAGCAGAGTTTAACATGAATCTTATAACCTAGCTTGCTTCCCTCTGCTGCACCCTCCCCCTGTCTAATGACAGGTTGTTTTTTTTTCTTCACTGTAAGTAGCGCTCCTTCTAAGTATGAGTTATGGCTCCTAGAGCAGATGGGTGAGGAGAGAAATAATTTCCACCCTATAACTTGTTAGAAGAGCTCAGTGAATTGCCAGTTGGCTGGGAGTTTCGGTGCTCAAATACAAAATACACAGATTCTCAAAGGTTGGTCCTATATACAGTTCTTATTTGGGTATCTCTGAGATTTTAACAGGGCCAAAAAATACTCATTAAATATTTGGCTAATGAAAGCTTACAAGAGATGGCTAATGTTATATTGGACATTATTCTTGTCCCCTTGTTCTACAAAAGAAACAAGAAATATGTGTCCTCTGCATAAAGTATCTATCAAAATAAATTAGGACCCCTTGTGGTTACTACTCTTCTGCTAACAAGAATTTTTATTGCCCATCTCAGAGAAGAATTGCCACAATTCATATATTAAAAACATTCAGCTTTAGAGAAGATGACAAAATGGGATAGAGGATGTATCGATCTTTTGGTTTTGAAGACACTGAATTTATAGCCCTCTCCAAGGTAGGTATTTAAATACTTGTTGAGTTGTATTGAAGCGAATTGATTTGAAAGAAGTGATTTTTTTTTTGTTCTTACAGGTCTTTGGTAATGAAGTTTTTCGTTTAGAATTTTTCTATAGAAAAATTACCAGTGGGTGTCCTCACGTTTATCAATGTACTCAACACAATAGCATATAAAACACAGGAGCCTTTATGGATTAGTGCTATTTTTACTCTAATTATGAAATCTAGTTAGTTATAAGTCCTAAGTATTTT
The DNA here is from genome assembly GCA_028627135.1 of Pseudochirops cupreus. Taxonomy (NCBI): domain Eukaryota; kingdom Metazoa; phylum Chordata; class Mammalia; order Diprotodontia; family Pseudocheiridae; genus Pseudochirops; species Pseudochirops cupreus. Next base: position 374,868,977 of record CM053580.1, on the reverse strand, counting down.
AAGCAGTCATAAATTAAAATAGAAGGAGACCTCATATAGTCTCAAATGCAACAGTACTCCCCTAGAGATGTAGGAATTGTTCCCCTTCTGTGGTGGAAGGAAGGAAGGAAGCAAGGAAGGAAGCAAGGAAGGGAGAGAGGGACAAAAAGAGGAAGGAAGGAAGGAAATAAGGGAGGAAGAAAGGAAGGAAATAAGGGAGGAAGAAAGGAAGGAAGGGAGGAAGGAAGGAAGGAAGCAAGGAAGGAAAGGAGGAAGGGAGGGATGAAAGGAAGGAAAGGAGGAAGAGAGGGAGGAAGGGAGGAAGAGAGGGAGGAAGGAAGAAAGCAAGCATTTACTAAGCGCCTACTATATGTCAGGCATTGTGCCAGATGATGGAAATATAAATACAAGAAATAAAGCCCCTTCCTTCAAGGAATTTACATTATAATAGAATATAATAAAATGATGGCCTACAACATTATGAGTCGAGTTGTTAAGAATCAACCAAAATGTAAAGGTAGAATAGGTTTAATGTCTACTAGAAGTTTCTGAAAACCTTGCTTCTAGAAATTCATTACTTTATGTCCCTTAGACAGTTAAGTGGATGAAATGGCTAAGTAGCACACTAGATAGAATCAGGGACACCTAAGTTAAAATCTGGCCTCAGATACTTCTTCGCTGCGTGACTCTGGGCAAGACACTAAATTTGTCTTAGGCTCAGTTTCTTCATCTATAAAACTGGGAAAATCATAGCACTTACCTCCCAGGCTTGTTGTAGGGACAAAATGGAATAATCTACATAAAGCATTAGCTATTATTAGTTATTAACAGCAAGGTGGTGCAGCATATAAAACACCAGGCCTGGAGCCAGGAAGGCTCATCCTCATGAGTTCAAATATGGCTCCAGACACTCAGTAGCTGTGTGACCGTGGACAAGTAACGTAAGCCTTTTTGCCTTAGTTTCTCATCTGTCAAATGAACTGGAGAAGGAAACAACAAACCACTACAGGATCTTTGCTAAGAAAACCCCAAATAAGTTCATGAAGAGTCAGACATGACTGAAACAACTGAACATTATTAGCTATTATTAATTCATCGAATTTTAAAGTGGGAGGGAATTTTAAAGATCATCTAACCTGGTTAATTTTATAGCTGAAAAAAAAAAAGCTCAGAAACGTTAAGTGACAGAACCCAGGACATATAACTCTCATTTGTATTTCTACTATGTTCTGTTATTTTGTTTGACCAGGTTAGTTACAGCTTATACATAAGTTCATACATATGAACTCTTCTCCAATTTCTCCTCCCTATACTTTCTTTCCCACCTTTGCTAACAGTTCCCTCCACTTATTAAATCTGCCTACAATCCCATCCTCTAAAGCACTGAACAAACTAGAGCCAAATAGTCAAGAGCAATAAGTCAGAGAGCACTCATTATAATTAGTCCCTATTTCAGATGGTTGCTCTACAATGGGTCCAAGTGACTTACCTTGTAGAACTTTCCAAAGGGCAATAAGGAAATGCGTTACCCTCTTGCTCCCTTCCTTTATTTTTACTGAAAGGTTTTTTCTCTTTTTTCATTTCTTTTTTGTTTCTTTTCCCAATTACAGTCTATAAGGGTTTTTGCCCTATCAATTTGAGAGACAAAATTATAATAAACATTGAATTATAAAGTGAACAAAAGCTGGTATTAGAAAGTTATGAGTATATAAACTGAATTTTTAGAATTCCTGTTCCAGAAAAGAGCTGAGAGACAAAGTTTTATTTCAACTCCTTCATTTATAGTTGGATAAAATGAGGCCCACAGAGGTTGAATAATAGAAAAAGTACCTGTTAAGAAACTGAGTTCATTCAACTATTTACAAGGACATCCCACAAAAACAGCAGTCTAGAAGATTAAGCATTACCAGACAGGGTAATTGGATCAGGGAGAAAGTTTTCAGTTCAAAGATGGGACATGATTTTTTTCTGCATCTGATTTGACCTTTATTTAAATGTATTCAGAAAAAGTCAGAAATAGAAGTATGGCGAGTAGGAGCTTGAGGTCAATAGGCTATGCAAACAAGATATAGGCAAGATAATTTAGAGATAATCAATTAGGGACTAGAAAAGCTATTTTTGTTTTTTGTTTATCAGTTGCAGAAGGTGGGAGTTTGAGACCTAAAGGAAGACAGGAGGTAAACAGAGAATTCAGGCCCCCCTTTCGCCTAATAACAAGTGAAAATGCAAAGTTGAGAGGTGGAGTATGTAACACAGGCCTTTTTCCAATCATCCATGACACCACTCTACATATATTCCATCATAGATAAAATGTTACAAATTACTTAAGGCCACCACATATCTTTCCTTTCCCCTTTGCATTGTCTTCAATTTTGCCTCTCCAAACATCATAGTATTCCATATGACTTGCAGTCACAAGTCCTTATCAGGAAAATATTGTTTAAAATGGACTTTTTTATGGCAGAAATCAGTGTGATCCTTAATCGTACAACACAATTTTACAAATATAATTCAATTCACTATTATCTTAATCATTTCTTAGGATGGCTTATTGCCTATCTACAGTGTCCATCCATGGTACAAGAACTGATGGACTAACTTAGTTGATCCTGCCAAAATCTGGTCAATAATACACATTTCTTAAGAGGTAGTATGGAGACAGTTGGCCTTAGAATCAAAAAGATTTGGTTTAAAATGTCACCTTTTACCTATACTAGCTATGTCACCATGGACAGGTCACTTAATTGTTGATGTTCAAGGCAACACTCTAGGCTGAGAAGCAGTTAGCATTTTTTTGTTGGTACAAGAAGTTTCCTCACCAAGGAATCCCTATATCAATGAAATTATAGATCTGGTTTTTTTAATGTATTCTTTATCCCCCTGTTTTTTTTCCAGTGTGGTTTACTAGGCAAATCTCTTTTTATAACTCATAAAGGGTGATTAGTAGCATTCTAGACTGGAATAGTCATTTTGATGTGATCCACAGAAAGGAACTTCTAGAAAATCTCACAGTCGATACCAGGGGTGTTTAACATTTTCTGTGTCATAGACCCCTTTCGTAGTCTGGAGAAGCCTATGAATACCTCCTTAGAATAGTATTCTAAATAATTGAAGAAAATGTTACATTTCAGTTAGAGATTAGTAAAATTAAAAATGAAATTTTCCCACCCAAATTTCCAGAACACCTGAAATCTTACTGGTCTATGGACCCTGAGTTAAGAACCTCTGGTCTATAGGAATCTCTCTTCTATGTGGAATTTGAACAGGATTTCATCTATACTATAAGGTATCTTCACCAACATGCCCCTCTATTTTAAGCCCCATTTAATATTAATAGAAGACTGTTGCACAAAGTTATATTTCTAACAGCATTTATTAAGAAATGTTATAGGAGGTTAATATGTAGGAAACTCTTTATGACTACATTTGGTTCAACTGAGTCTTTTTCTCTTTCAAAAAAACAAAACAACACTTCCACAGGGACATATTATATTATTCTCTTTGCCTTTCAGTCAAATGTATGACAATGGAGATGTGATTGGCTTTGGAAAATCACCTACAAAAGCCATCCTGTTCCCTTCTCATATCTTTTTATATGTGTATAAACAATTCTATAATGATTTTATAGATATGAGAAAGAAATTATATGGGTCAATAGTTACTGATGTTGTCTCAGACATGTTGGAAGCAATAATTTCATCTGTGATCTTTTTTCTTCAATTATTTATTCTCTCTCCTGTGAGTTATCTTGATAATAAATTCCTTAGAGATTTCCCAGTTATGTTACCTTCATTCTATATTTCTTCTGTACCTACTAGTTTGGGTCCAGCAATTTTTTTAGTTAATTTTCTTAAGAATCATTTCTCATATAGGAATATTTTTTTACAGAATGATTAGAGCCCAAACGTGTTGGTTGTGTTTTGTTATTTATGATGAGACTAGATATAGATGTTTCACTTCTAGATGAAGATAGAGATATAGAAATAGATATAGATATAGAAATTTAGAATTGGAAATCTAGATAGAGAAATTTCACTTCTATTTGTTGTTCTTTATCCAATTAATTACATTTATGTAAACTCTTAAGGTTATCAGGTTAAGTGGGGTATTGCACTAAGTTTTGTTGATTTCTCTCCAACCAGTTTTCATTGTCTTGTAAAAAAAAATATTGCTTGTAGTATTCTATAATCTTCCTGAAGGATATTTTGCAAATTAGCTTATACTCTGAATTGTTGGTATCTTGGTGTTCAATTCTCTCTGATTGCTAGGAGATCAATTGTTTTCTGACTGGGGCACTTCCCAGATTTTTTTGATCTCTTCATTATAGTGTCTATGTAATGACAGAAACATTTATCGTTGAAATGGTTACTAGGAGAATCAAGGCCCTTACTTTCATATGTTTCTCATTATTTCTGTCAACAACTTTTTAAAAATGGGTTGTGTAACGGAAATACTGGTAAGATGAATAATGAGAGGTAACATAGGGCACAACTTGATGCTAGCTACCCGGACATAAATAAGGAAATTGCTCCCCCAAAGCAGCAAAATCAGCAATCCAAGAAGGTGGAAAATGGAAAGAGTAAATGATATAGCAATTCTTATAGAAAACATAATGAAGGAACATCATACCAGCCTGGTATCATTTCTGGCACACCATTCTACTAACTGTATCCTGTAACCCATGTCCAGGTGACCCTATTGCCTTCTTTTCATCTACAGCTTTCACAACAGACTTTTGGACCTTTGTAGGGCTCCAGGAAAGACCCTGATCTAAAGGCAACTTGAGACCTATGAATCAAACCAGGCATAAGGCTCTAAAAGAAAGAAAGAGGAAGACTGTGCAGATATATAAGACTCAGAGGAGAAGATTATGAAGAAGAGAAGAGACCAGAGTCTCAGTACTGGTTACAATTACTTAATACCACATAGGAGGAAAAAGGCATCAATAGAAGGAGTGAGAGAAAAGTGGGCAAAAGAACCAATTGCAAACATATAGTATTTCCACTCAAAGGTACCTCAGGGTACCCTTCTACAACCTCTTTACTGCCAACCACTTTTAGGATCAGCACAGAGAATGAAGCTATTCAATAATAAAGAGGAGGGAGAATGGAGCCCAGAAGTACTGGACTAGGAATGGCAGAGAATAGTTCCAACTGCATTGGCCATTTGTGACATTTGTGGCGATGTCACAATGAGTTGCCTTCACCCTTTCAGGACAACAGATCTTATCTAACCATAGTGATCTAAGAGAAGATGCAGCAAGGAACAGGGAGAAGGGATAGACACAACAATGCTGAGCTTATAGATTGGAAGATATTGATTTTTACGAAAAGAAGCATATTTACATCAATGAAATGACAATGGAAAAACACAGAGAACCTCCAGAATGGTTCAGAAGAACAACCAAAGAATTAAGAGAAAATATCCAAGAACAGATATTAGACATCTTAAGGAAGAAATCATCAAATCTAAGAAAAGACTAGTGAATTTAGATCAAAAGAAGGGTTGGAGAGAACGCACGTATGTTATAGTATGTGATAATACCTTTATAAAAATTGATCATGCAATAGGAGATAAAGGAATAAGAAACAAATGCCAAGAAAGCAGAAAAAATAAACACATCCTATATAGCCACAACACAATAAAAATAGTAACTAATTAAGGGAATTTGAGCAAAAGATACAGACTTAAATGGAGACTGAGGAGTGACACCCTAAATAATAGAGTCAAAAATAAATTATAGCAGCAATAAGTAATTATGTTCAAGATAATAACAATGAAACAACATGTGAAAATTTGTAGGATATGGCTAAAGTAGTTACCGGAAGAAAATGAATATTTTTGTTGACAAGTCGCCTTAAGTTGATATGCCATTAGTTAACATCAAAAAAATTAAATTATCCAAAAGATCCAAATTAAATTGTCTGATTAAAAACTAAACAAGCTAACTGACAAGAAAGGGGACATAATAAGAATTATCATAAACTATAATATTTTATTATACATTGGCAAAATAAAGAATTCAAAGGAAATAGAATCATGAGGTTATAGGCTTGAAAGAGCCCTTAGGGAACATTTAGGACAGCAAGGTGGTACAGTGAATAGAGTGCTAGATCTAGAATCAGAAGACTCCTCTTCCTGAGTTCAAATCTGGCCTCAGACACTTACTAGCTTTGTGACCCCAGGCAAGTTACTTAACCCTGTTTGCTTCAGTTTCTTCATATGTAAAACGGAGATAACATAGCCTACCTCACAAGCTATTGTGAGGATCAAATGAGTTTTAAGTAAATTATTTTGTTAACCTTAAAGCACTATATGAATGCTGGCCATGTAATTATCAATATTATTTTCATTATCGTTGTCATATATTAGGGAACAGAGATCTAGACGAGCTAAAGTGATTTGCACTACATTGCCTATATATGTTTCTATAAATATATAAAACACACAAATGAACAAAACAAGGATGACAGATCCAAACTTATCCAATATTGGAAAAAGGTTTGAGCAAATCATCAGTAAAGTTCCGAAGGAAAAAAAGATCAAGGCCAGATAGATTTACAAAAATAATTCTATCAATTGTTTAAAGCGCAATTAATGCCTAAGATACAAAAATTATTCTCAAAAATTGACAGAGGTCGTGCTCAATCAAATTACTTTTATGAGAAAAAGCATGGTCCTGATAGTCAAACCAGGGATAAACAAAGTAGAGAAAGAAAATAATAGATTTCCTACTAATTAATGCATTGATGCAAAAATGTTTAATAAAATTCTTGTAAAGAGACAACAGCCATGTAATTAGAAGAAATTCACTATGCCAAAATTGAATTCATGTCACAGATACTAGGATGGTTCAGCAGTAGTAAAACAATTACACAAAAACAAAAGTAATAAGAACCACATGATAATGTCAATAGATGCAAAAAAAAAACTATGCTACTCACTTATATTTTTAAAACCCGAAAAAGTATAAACAATACTGATTACATAAAATTGAAAGGTTTTTGATTACTAGAATTGGGAAAATATTTGCATCTAGTAATGAATAAATTTTTTGTATTGGAAATAACTAGAGAATTCAGACAAATATATGACACTAAAAGCCTTGCCATGAATGTTTAGCAATCAATAGGTATCAACGAATCATTTCCAAGAGAATTGCAAAACATAAAGGATCCTGTGATAACATGTTCCAAATTACTAACAATAAGAGTAATGCAAATTAAAATAACTGAAATTTGACCACACAACATGCAATTTGGCATACATAACAAAAAATGGAAGCCAGTGTTGGAGGTGTTTGGGGGACTTTAATATACTGTCAGAGGAGCTATGAATTGGTTTAATCTTTCTGAATATCAGTTAGGAATTATGTGAGAAATGAGACTAAACTGCTTGTTTCCTTTGATACAGTGATTCCATTTCAAGGCATATAACCAGTCATTTCCTGTGTTGAGATATAATCAATTTTTGGTGGCATAGAAGCAGGAGAACACATCAGTAACCAGTCATTTCCTATGTTAAGATATAATCAATTTTTGGTGGTGTAGAAGCAGGGAACTCCGTGAGCTCCCCCCATAACCACCTCAAATACCTATAAAATATGACTCTATACAAATTTTAAAGCTCCAGAACTCATAAAATGACAGAGAAACAAGGCTACCACTGAAGGCAGCTTGGCAGGCAGTTGGGAAGGGTCCATGGAAGCATGCTGGGAGCCGAGACCAGCCCCTCATGAACTGGGGCTGTAGCCCCCAGGGTGGCCAGGACAAGCCGTGGCTGGAGCTTTCAAGAGAGCAGATCACTGGCAGCTGTGGCAGTTTTCAGAATTATCAACCCACAAGAAACAAGGACAAAGTGAAAGGTCAGTGAAACTCGGCTAAATTTGGGGGAAAGGAGTGGGTCTGGACATCTACTCCCAGAACAAGAAAGCAGCAGAAGTGGTGGCTCTGCAGCCGCCTCCACTTGGCTGCTTCAGAGCCCCCAGCCTACAGATTGCAGGGGGTGCCAAGTGATCATTCAGAGGCTGAGTGCTCTTGCCTTAACCTGCCTGGATCAAGATTGTGGTCTTGGGTGGTAGTCCTGAGGTGTGTGACCAGTGAGCCAAAGCTGGTGGGAGCTGCAGAGACAGCAGCCCCCTAATAGCTCCAGCAGCTGCAAAAACCCCAGTGATTTGGGACAAAGCTCTCCCCTCTGAAAGCAGAGTTCTACTGAGCCCAAAAGTCAAGTAACTGACTGTCAACATGAGCAAGCAAAGGAAGAAAAGAAAGCTCAGCAATCCAACTTTAGATTCCTTTTTGGGGGACAAAAAGGACCAAAGCATGGAACGAGAGGAAGACAACACAGTCAGAACTCCTACACCAAAAGCTTCCAAGAAAAATGTAAACAGTCTATAGGTTATAGAGGAGCTTAAGAAGGATTTTGAAAACCAAATAAGAGATTTATTTGGAGCAAATGGAAGCTAATGACTTTATGAGAAATCAAGATACTATTAAAGAAATCCAAACTAATGAAAAAATAGAAGACAGTGTGAAATATCTCATTGAAAAAACCACTGACCTGGAAAATAGATCCAGGAGAGACAATTTAAAAATTATTGGACTACCTGAAAGCCATAATCAAAAAAAGAACCTAGAAATTACCCTTCAAGAAATTCTCAAGGAAAATTTCCCTAATATTTTAGAACCAGAAGGCAAAATAGAACTTGAAAGAATTCACCAATCACCTCTTGAAAAAGATCCCCAAAAGAAAACTCCTAGGAATATTATAGTCAGGTTCTGGAGTTCCCAGATCAAGGAGAAAATATTACAAGCTGCCAAGAAATAACAGTTTGAATGCTGTGGAAACACAATCAGGATAACCCAGGATCTAGCAGCTTCTACATTAAGGGACCAAAGGGCCTGGGATATGATATTCTGGAGATCAAGGGAGCTCGGATTAAAACCAAGAATCACCTACCCAGCAAAACTGAGTTTAATGTTTCAGGGGAAAATATGGTCATTCAATGAGGTGGAAGACTTTCAAGCATTCTTGAGGAAAAAAACCAGAACTGAATAGAAAATTTGACATTCAAATACAAGAAGCATGAGAAGGTAAACATGGAAAAGAATTCATAAGGAACTTATCAAAGTTGAACTATTTACATGCCAACATGGAAAAATTATAATTGTAGCTTATGAAACTTTTCTCAGAATGAGGATAGGTAAGGGGAATATAAATGTATATATATGTATACATACACACGTGTCTGTATAGGAAGATATATATGCATGTGAATACATATGTGAGTGTGTGTGTATATGTGTACATAGACAGTGGGTGCAGGATCAATTGAATAGGAAGGGATGATATTTTAAAAAGGTGAAATTGAGAGGTGAGAGAGGAATAGAATGAGAGGAGACAGGGAGAATGGGGTTAATCATCTCATATAGAAGAGGCAAGGGATAACTGTTGCAAAAATATTAGGGAAATCCTGTTTAGCATTCATAGCACCTTCATAACCTAATACATATACACTTTTCCAATGTTCTTTCTTATAATCTACCATATACTCTGCAATCCCATGACACTAAATTGCTATTCCTTGAACAAGAAACTCCATCTCCCTGTAATACCAATCGACACAGCACACTTGAGCACTGCTGCTGATATATTTTAAGGGTCTAAACACAAGGTATAATAAGACTCTATTCAAAACTAAACCTTATTCAAGAAACTAAAATGTATCATTGATAACAACACAACAATGTATTACCAGCATGGCCACATGACTTTAAACAAAACATATCATTCAGTATATAACGTAACACTCAGTATGTAACATGGCACACAGTATATATCATTGCACCCAGTATATAACACAGCATGCCCCCCCACCTTATACTTGTTTATATGATCAGGGGATCCCAAGTCAAGGTCTTCCCTTAACACAGCACATCCCCAGGGGTAGCAGAGAAGACAAATACCCTCCACCCCTAGGTCACAGTAGGTTACAATCCTATCAATCAAAATAGAGTGTCCAAATCCTAAAAGTCTTCTTGGGGGTATGTCCTTTCCATGCTGTGGTTGCTGGCTCCCACCTGGCACTCCCAGGTGCACATGTGCTCTAATGAGCCAAAGAGACCAAGTCTTAACAGTGCTCCAGCCCCCACGTCCAAGTCCAGAGGGGTGATTGGGTGAGTCCTGGGGATTATGACACTTCTCCACTCCCACCATGGACAACTCTCCCCCCTGGGTGCTACACCATCCCAAGGGAGAGTGGCAGGAAAGCACTCTCACTATTCCTGCCTTGCTGCTAAGTTTTCATCTTGACCTGGGGCTGATTCCTGAGCTCTAGGGTTTCTCTTCCTGCAGGGGCCAACTGCTCCTGGCTCCTGCCTGGGTGCTGACATAGCCAGCTCTCTGCTCCTGCTCCATGTCTTGGCTCACAGGCACAATTTGGGGTGAGGCTACTCCACTTAAACTCTGCTCCAGCCATAACCATGGCTTTGAGAAATTAAAAAGAAACTTCTCTTTTGTTATCTCTATAAGAGCTTTATCTATAAAAAATAATACAATGACTGGGAAACAGCAGACAACTATCCCAGTCTCATTAAACCCCATACTTTCCTCAAAGGGGTTAACATTCTCACTTTAATTAAACAATGCAGAAAGATATGACAAAGAAGTGAAAGATCCAATAGACAGGGCTACAACTGTCTTAACAGAGTAACAAAACTATTTGCATGTATCACTGGACCAGGGAGTACCAACATCTGGGTTCACAAAGCAGTGGGGGAGGGGGTTTAGCAATGGCCACCGAGAGTCTCATCCAGGACATCAAAACATTCTCAAGCAAAGCATTTTCCCCATGAGTAAGTCCCAAGGCAATATCCCACTTCAGAATATATATACAATTTTTACTCTGCACTGATTGGTTCAGCACAGAAAGGCATGAGAACCCATATACATAGTGCCAAAACTCAACACCTGATTGGCTCAGAACCAGAAAGTGTGAAAATCCATGACTCAACACTTCACGTGCTACAGCCATCAATTACCAGGGTTCAAAGGAGATTAACCCTCCACATGTTTACAATTTAGCATGAGTTTGGGAAACTCAACTCCAAGAGAAAAAAAAAAAAAGAAAAACCCCACCTTGCTTGCACTTACATTCCTAAATCCAGACATTTTTCCTAGCTCTCTGCCATGCCTAGAATGCTCTCATCTTCATCTGCCTTCTCCCTTTCCTGGATTTCTTCAAGTTTCAGCTAACTTTCTACAGAAGATTTTCCTTTGTTGTTCAGTCGCTTCAGTCATGTCAGACTCTTCATGACCCCATTTCAGAGTTTTCTTGGCAATGATACTGGAGTAGTTTGCCATTTCTTTCTCCAACTGATTTTACAGATGAGGAAACTGAGGCAAACGTGGTTAAGTGACTTGTCAAGAATCACACAGCTAGTAAATGTCTGTGGCTGGATTTGAACTCAGGCCTTCCTGATTCCAGACCTGGTGCTCTAGCCATTGTACCACCTAGATGCCCTTAAAGTTTTCCTAAACTCACTTAATGTTAGTTCCTTCCCTCGACCAGCTATCTCCAATTAATCCTGTACAAAGCTTCTTTGTACAAAGCTGCTCACATGTTGTCTCCCCCATTGAACTGTGAGCTCCTTGAGAGTAGAGATTGTCTTTTGTCTTCCTTTGTATCACCAGTACCAGTGCCTATACCTATATAAAAAAGACTTTTAAAAATATTTATTTACTGACAAAGAGAACCTGTAGCCAGTGGTTCTCAACCTTCCTAGTGCCACGACCCTTTAATACAGTTCCTCATGTTGTGGTGACCCCAACCATAAAATTATTTTCATTGCTACTTCATAACTGTAATTTTGCTACTGTTATGAATCGTAATGTAAATATCTGATATGCAGGATGTACTTTCATTGTTACAAATTGATCATAACCCACAGGTTGAGAACTACTGCTGTAGACTGCCTTTCTGTTATTTGCTATTTCTTTATGCCTTCTGGTTTGATTTATAGACTTATCCTCTCCAAACTAAGTATTTGCATTCAATAAAAGCAGTGACCCCAAGGCAAAACAACTACCAGAAGAATTAATGTCAACAGATTAGAGTGCTTCTCTGAGCAGGAATAGCTGGTTGCTAACTTGAAGAGAAAGCTGAACCAACACACTATTTGCAACAATGGAGCAGAAAAGAAGTGGTTAATCTGGTTAATAATCTGGTTAACAGCACTGCATTTGCTCATCTGGGTCAGAACACTCACAAACATCAAGATTGGTCTGATGAAAATGATTGGGTAATTCAGAAAATGCTAAATGAAAAATAAGAACTCCACAGGATTTACCACCAGGATAGTTCAGCTACCTCCAATAAGGCAGCATTTAGTTCCATCAGAAGTAAAATACAAGTAAAAGTTAGAGAGATGCAGGATTCTTGGCTCAGCAAAAGGGTAAATGAAATTCAGTTTTAGGCTTATAGTAACAATTCAAAGCACTTTTATGATGCCCCGAAAGCTATTTATGGGTCAATGACCTATGGTGCATCTCAACTACTTGGTGTTGATGGACCCATGTAGATTAGTGACAAGGACACGATCCTAGAGAGATGGGCTGAGCACTTCCATAATGTTCTCAACAGACCATCATCAATCAATGCTGAAGCCATTGACTATTTGCCTTGGGTTGAAGTCAATCCCTCCCTAGCTGAAGTTCCAACTAAAGAAGAGCTTCTGAATACCATTAGGCTCCTTTCATGTGGCAAAGTACCTGATGCTAGCTCTATTCCAGCTGAGATTTACGAGGAACATGATCCATTGCATGTACAAAAGCTGACTGAAATTTTCCAGGTTATATGGCAAGAGGAGGTTATCCCCTAGGAGTTTAAGGATGCCTTCATTGTCCATGTTTATAAAGGTAAAGGAAATAGATTGTCCTGTGACAGTCATGGGGATGGGAGGGGGGATCCTCTCTCTTAGTTGTTACTGGCAAGATTCTTGCCAAAGTCCACCTTAATAGACTGATCCTTCACCTGGAAGATGGTCATCTGCCTGAAAGTAAGTATGGCTTCAGAAACGGCCAAGAAATAGTCACTATGGTGCTTGCTGCCTGACAACTCCAAGATAAATGCCAAGAATAGTACACAATGTTTGTAGATCTTACCAGGGCCTCTGATATTGCCAGTTGCAAGTGCTTGTGGAAAATTATGTCAAAATTTGGTTGTCCAGAAAAGTTTATCAGCATCATACATCAGTTTATGATGGTAAACTTGGCTGGGTTCTGGATAATGGATGATATTCCTATGCCTTCTCAGTCACCGATAGAGTGAAATAAGACTTTGTGTTCACTCCCATGGTTTCTAGCATGATGTTTCTAGTCATGTCGTCAAACACCTTTAATGAAGATGGACATGGCATCAAGGTCAGTGTAGTAGCAAGCACCCTAGAGCACCCAGGATGTCCTGCTAGCAGAGGTTCTTTTCATCTGCTTTATAAAGGAAATACAGCTTTAAAGGGGTTAACAATCCCACTTTAGTTACAGAGAAAGAAGTGAGTATAGAAAATACAAGCAGAGAAATAAGCACAAAGATCAACAGACAGGGCTCCAGCTATCTGAACATTCACTTTACATACATTGCTGGATAGAGAAAGCATAGAAATCTGAACATACAGCTACTCAGTCTTGACCAGGAAATCAAAAGATCCTTCTCATGAGAAAACCCCCAAATCAAAATGCCAACCTCCCAGACTGTATAACAAAAACTCAGCCCCTGATTGACTCAGAGCCAAAAGGCACTAAACTTACTTGACTCAGCACAGTTGTGAATTTTCAGGGTTCAAAGGAGATTAATCCTTCAGATGTTTACAATTTAGTCTGAGCCTGGGAAACTGAACATGCCTTACCAGAGCTAGCTCAGTGTTTGGGAGGCTCCAAAGAAAAGTATGGGAGGAAAGAATATTAGACTGACTACCAAACTAAAGGTCTACAGAGCCATTGTGCTGACCTCATTGTTACATGCCTGTGAAACCTGGAGAGTATACTAGAGCCACACCAGGAAACTGAATAGCTTCCATTTGAATTGTCTTGGGAAATTCTGAAGATCACCTGGTAGGATAAGAAACCAGACATTGAGGTCCTTTCTTGAATTAAACTGCCACACATACAAACTCTACTGCAGAGAGCACAACTTCAATGGGCTGGTGACATTGTTCAAATGCCAAATGTACACTTGCCTAAAAGACTATTTTATGGAGAATTCACACAGGGCAAGCACTTACATGGTGGTCAGAAGAGGAGATACAAGGACACTCTCAATTTTACAACACTTACATGTACTTACACTTTACAACACTTACATGTATCTCTTTCCCTATACTCTCCCAAAGATTCATCCTTTATAAGAAAAAAATTTTTAAAAAGGATGAAGTAAAAAAAATGTTCTAAACTAGTCAATGTATCAAGAAAATCTGAAGTTATATTCAGTATTATATATCTATAGTCCATCCTCCCCTACATGTGTAAAGGAATAGGAAGAGATGTTATTTTGTAATTTCTTCTTTAGGATCGAGCTTGGTCATTATGATTTTCAAGAATTCATTCAGTTTCAGTTGTTATTTTATCCTATTGTTATTGTTATGAAAAGGGGCTCTATGAGCAAAACAGAATTGAAACAGCTCAAAAGAAACACAAGATGCACAACTTTAGAGAACCCACTCCAAATATTCATATAGAGTATTTGTGCCCAATATGTGGTAGAGCATTCCTAGCTCTTATTGGTCTGATCAGTGACAGTCAGATGCATTGAAACTTTACTCTAACAAAGTGATGTCATTTTGGTTCTCTTCAACAATGAAGGAAAACAACCATCTTGGCTTGATTTATAGCAAGAATTACATTAACATGGTTTAGTTGCTTTAGTAGCATATTGACTCATTGGTAATTTGACAAAGATCTCATATTTGTACTGTCAATTAATTTAATATTTTTAAAAAGTGACTAAAATGTCTCTCCTCTTTGACACAGAGATTGCACTGCTAAGTATTTTCTCCAAGGAGATCAATGGCAAAAAGAAAGTCCCCAAATATAGCAAATATTTATAGCATTGCTTTTTTGTGGGAGCAAAGAGGAAGAACTAGAAACAAAAGCAGCCAGGGAATAGCCAAATAAATTGTGGTACTAGAATGGAACGTTAATGCTATAAAAATTATGGACTTGATGAAAACAAAGAAACATGGAAAGACATATGAACTGATGCAAAGTGAAGTTAATAGAACCTGGGAAATACAATTATTACAAAACCGTAATTGGGAAAAAATAACAATAACACTAAGATAAAATAACAACTGAAACTGAATGAATTCTTGAAAATCATAATGACCAAGCTTGACCCTAAAGAAGAGATTACAAAATAACATCTCTTCCTATTCCTTTACACATGTAGGGGAGAATGGACTATAGATATATAATACTGAATATAACTTCAGATTTTCTTGGTATATTGACTGGTTGAGAACTTTTTTTTTTACTTCATCCTTTTCTTTTATTCTTTCTTATAAAGGATGAATCTTTGGGAGAGTATAGGGAAAGAGATACATGTAAGTGTTTTTAAAAAAAAAAGATATCAATAAAATATTGTGTGACCCTGGGCAAGTCATTTAACCTAACTTTCCTCATCCATAAAATGAGGGGAGGAGGTTTACTCTTACACTTGCCTCATGATTGTTAGGCTCAAATAAGATAACATATATAAAGCCCTTTACAAACTTTAAAGTATTATTAAAATGTTTATTATATCCATAAGTAAAGGATGCCTTAATTTACTTGCATTCAGTATGTACATAGATGAGGTCTAAGTGCCAATTACCATCCAGTTCTGAAACACTAAAATCATGAAATCAAAATAATCAGAACAAATTTCCAGCTAGCTACAAAGATGACAAAAGCCACCACACTTTGTTTTCAATTTCTAATTAGTTTTAATCTAATAATCACATGCTTTTACCAAATAATTTCCATTAATTACTAATAAATGTTTGTACTATGCTCCCCCTCATTTATACATGTTCCCACAGCATTGTAGACTCTACTTACCATAGCAAATTGTTATCAATAACCCATATTCTAACAACCTTTTACTCTAATACAGCAGTTCTCAACCTGTGGGTTATGTTCAATTTGTAAAAAAGAAAATATATCCTGCATATCAGATATTTACATTGCAATTCATAACAGTAGCAAAATTACAGTTATAAAGTAGCAATAAAAATAATTTTATGATTGGGGGTCACCACAACATGAGGAACTGTGTTAAAGGGTCACGGCATTAGGAAGGTTGAGAACCACTGCAAATTATTGCCTAAATCATATTATATCTACATGCACATATCCAGGTATGTATAGTATATGTGTATAGAAAATAGATGTGTATGTATATGAGGGTATGTGTACATATACCCATATATAATATAGGTACTAATATAATGTAATATATTATAATACAGTACAATATAATATAATACTGTACAGTTCAATATAATATAGTATAGTACAATATAATATAATTAATACAATATAATATAATATAATAAATATTATAGTATAGTATAATGTATTATAATATAACATAATAAACATAACATAATATAATATAATATTGTACATACTCCTATATATAATGATTAGTTCATGATTCCTCAACATCCCAACTTCTTTTCCCAAACAAGTAGGCATGTTGCATGTCTGGGTCTATGACTCATCCTCTTTTCTACACTAGCAGCTACCTCATTGTGTTCCCTTTTCAAGGTAGCTGTATTGCATATCCCTAACATAAAAGACATTACAAAGAAAATCAGCACAACTTGACTTTGATTATCTATGAGGAAGTGATGGTAAAGAAGGAACCAAAAATTATACTTCGGCTTCTAAGATTAATTAGAAAAATGCTTCTACCTATCTATCCATTCAATAGATATTGTCAAATGAGAGAAAAGTGGCAAATAAAGATATAGAATATGTGAAGAAAATGATGAATTTAACTTCTCTGGGTGTTGGGATCCTTATTTATCAAATTAGGGGCTTCAAGTAGATGATTTCTGAAGTGCTTCAAAGCTCTATATTTAAGTTCCTATGATGCTATCATGTCAGCATGTACAAGCATAAATATTTAGTAGGCAGATGGATAAGAATTAATGGCTCTGAAGACAGTGGTAAAAAAAAATTGGATTTAGAATCATGTACATTGCTAAAAATCCTGAGAACAGGCAACATCTCTAAAGGAAAGAGTATATGAAGTAGAAAGTTGAGTGCCTGCCCAGTCATGTTATTTCCCTTCTCTCTGTTCCTATTTCCCTATCCCTGCTTGGTAGAATCTGCTAGAGCTTGCCCTCCATTGGTGGAGTCCTTGAGAACATAGCATCATTTCCATGACACCACAAGGCATCGTGGCAAGAATTTTGGAATGATAGAAGATAAAGATGAAAGAACTTTCTTCCTTTCGTCTCATTTAATTTCTCATGTAAGAATCTCCTGGTTCTTTTCACCCTCTCTCTTCTCCCATTACTGAGAAAAAAAAAATTTCAAATCCAAAGTGTAATCTTTTTTTTTTTAAAGCTGTCTCCTCCAATTCATGATACTAGATGCCTGGTTTATGTGTGTGAAATGTAACTAGGGAAGTACAAGGGAATCAGGTTTCAAGTGAATAAAAGGAAGAGCTTGCTAAAGAAACAGAGCTATCCAAAAGGGGGATGTGATGCTATGAGAGAAAATTAGTTCCCCGTTACTGAAAGTATTTAAGTAAAGGCTAGAAATGGATAAGGCTATGAGGAAAAGATACCTTCATGGGGCTGGAATGTAAATTAAATGATCTTTACAATGCTGATCTCAGTGCTTTTGCAGAGATCAGTACCTTCTCCACAACTTAAAAGTCTTACAGTGTCAAAGGCACTGAGATCTTCATTGACATGGGCAAGGTCACATAAACAGTATGTGTCAAGAGCAGGATGTGACCTAGGTCTTACTGACTCAGAGGTCAGCCAACTAGCCTCCTGACATGCTACCTCCCATTTTTTAGAAAAGAGTCACTTAATAATTTTTGTATGTGCATTTAAGTTAAGGTCTCATCCTACCGTTAAAGTTAAACTTCACATTTTTCTTTTGATTAATAGTATCAGTTCAGTAAGGATAAGGAATGGATGCCCCAATAACATACTGTTTTTCATTTCATCTAAGATAAGAGTCATCAAGAGAGGCAGTATGACATATCAGATGAAAGGCTAGACTTGCCATCAGAAGATCCTGGATTGAAGTCCAGGTCTCTGACATACTAGCTCTGTGGCCATTGACAAATCACTTAATTGCCCAAGGTTTCTGGCAGTTCTCTATGACTATAAATTATTGATGAGTTGTCAATCTGTACCAGTGAAGGGCATTTCTGTACCAATAGCTCCCTCACACTGATGAAATCACTTTTCTGTACCAAAAACAAACAACAACAATGAAAAACAATCGTCACAATTTGATTTGTTTGTTTTTAATTCTTAATATAGACAGTTTCAACAACTCCTGTTTTGGATTTTCCAGAAGTGTGAATTTTGCATAATTCCCATGTTAGCCAACCCTACCTGCTCCACACCACTACCACCAAACACATATAGCTCCCAGCACAATTTTAAAGCCATGAGCTTTTTAATTGGATTATAAAACAACTTTTATCATCAACCTTATTATCTCATCTGTAGTTTAGTTAGTTTTCTACTCTTTCTTCCTCCTTTTGCAAACTGCCTTTGGGATACTTATCTGATTATTGGACTGTGACCATTACAAGCTAGCCAGAGACTTAGTGGGAAGATGGAGAATCACAGAGCTCAGTCAGTTTTTCTTTGAAACAAAAGTAGAATTAAAAATAGAAAAGTCGTTATATCCCCTAAGTCAAGACATTGCTTGATTTCAGCAAAGTCTATCTAGAATAGGTTGAGGTGCTCAGGATGAGATAATTTGGTTTCAGTTGGGAAAAAAAATAGGAATAGTATGATGTCTCAGAAAAGAAACTATATCGGGAAATGAAAATGATATTTTAAAGTCATTAAACTTAAAAAAAAAACGTTCCTTGAGATGAAGAATGAAGAAAACATTTATTAAGCACCTACTATGTGCTGGGTACTCTGGTATGCTCCTTACAGATATTTTCTCATTTGAACCTTAAAATAGTGTGAGAGGAGTTATATTATC
Organism: Pseudochirops cupreus; assembly: GCA_028627135.1. Classification (NCBI taxonomy): domain Eukaryota; kingdom Metazoa; phylum Chordata; class Mammalia; order Diprotodontia; family Pseudocheiridae; genus Pseudochirops; species Pseudochirops cupreus. Next base: position 374,849,774 of record CM053580.1, on the reverse strand, counting down.
ATTCCTGTAATGATAACTGATTTACATTTGAAGACCTCTTTTTAGTAATCATTAGAAAATTACACAAACCCTCCATCCCTTGGTATCCAGTAAACTTCAATTTCATCACACTTAGCCCTTAAGTACCTCTGTGAAGGAAACAGAAGGTATGAACTCTGTCTCCTGTTGCTGACATAACAGGAAGAGGTTGGCTGAAACAGGAAGCCTGTGTGTGTGTGTGTGTGTGTGCACACGTGTGTGTGTGTGTGTGTGTGTGTGTGTGTGTGTGTGTGTGTGTATGTGTGAGGCAGTCAGAATCAAGAATTTTTACTCCTGGTGGAGGAAGCAGAATTGTCCCAGCATCTGGGAGCTGGGCTGCTACTGTACTGAGAACTGAGTTGGAGTTTTCTATGAGACCAGAATCTGGTGAAAGTTGAAGGCCACCTAGATGGATGAAGTTTCTTCTGGGTCCTAAGGCCAGCTGAACTGCTGGAGGACTGAAGAAGCATGACCAGGATAAGACTTTGTTTGTGGCTTGGTTGATCCTTGAGTTCCCAGCAACAGAAGTGGTGAAGGTTTTGAGATGTGCTGGACCCTGTGAACTTCAGTGTATAACAACTGCCCAGTGTATAAGAACTGCCCAGAGGACTGGATGAGAATCTGGGATCTGTCTGCCTCTGAATGCAGGTGACTGTTTGGTGGATTCAGGTAGGAGCTGGGACCATGGAAGGGGATCCAGGGAATCTGAGAGACCACCCTGAGTCAAGATGAAGAAAAGGCCTCTCCTTGGATGTTGAATGTGTGATGAAATTGAAGTTTATTAGACACTAAGGAGTGGAGGGTTTGTGTAATTTTTCTAAAGATTGTATTTAGTGATTTAGGATATTTAGTGACTGCTAAATAAGTGACTGATTAAGTTAATCTATAATTGCCCCATGAGTGGAAGACTGACATGTTGTGAAATGATTGAATAATTAAGTGAGGAAGTTTTCCCCCTTAGGGATACCAGATGATTGTTCTTTTGTTCTTTATTCTAAATACTGTGACCACTTTGGTGAAAATTATGTGGTCATTCTAATGCTAAACTGTGTGAACACTATATTGTGATTTTCTGTGACAAGATGTGATGTTGTGAACATTATATCGTGATTTGTTATGAATGTTTGCCTTGATTTGTAATGGAATAAATGGAGTGTTCACTATACTGTGTAATCAGAACTTTAAAAGCTGTTCACAATAGTATTCTTTTGGAAAGTTGGCCCTGCATGGCATTTCAACCCCTCATTTTATAGCTGAGGAAACTGAGGCAGACAGAGGTAAAGTAACTTTTCCAGCAAGTAAACGTCTGATGTCAGATTTGAATTCTAGTTATTATCTGCCATTAGTGTAATGAGGAAGCACAGTTTAGCTTTAGAAAAAAGACATTGGATTATTGTGCCTCTATACATCTACCTGAGGAGGGGTGAGTTCCCTTTGCCTGGATGTTTTCAAGCACAAAGTATACTGCTTATACATGATTATGTGACACAGTGGACAGAACATGGGACTTGAGAGTCAGGAAGACCTGTTTGAATCTTGCTTTGATTTCTAGCTGTGTGAGTACAGGCTGGTTACTTAACCTTTCTCTGCCTCAATTTCAGATTGTACTGGAGACAGTAATTGTTCAAATTTTCAGTGTGAAAATTCAGTAGGAACATTTATACCTCAAACATTATAAATCGGGGCTCGATTTACCGTGTTGCTAATGTCTAGATTTCAGAATGTGATGGATAGTTAATGCTGCAAGGAGAAAACATTATTCATGTGTCAAGGTTAGAAAACTGATTGTTAAATATTTGCCAGCACACAACTGCTCAGTTTTTTCATCCACAAAATGGGAGTAATAGTAGGCCTTACTTCATAGGATTGTTGTAAGGGTCAAAAGAGACAACACAGGCAAAGAATCTTGGAAACCTCAAAACGTTACATAAATGCTATAATAAGACTGGAGAAACACATGCTATAAGTACAGTTTGTTCTAGGGTATGGTAGGATATTCATATATGATTTGTACTAAATGGCCTTTGAGGTACCTCCAGTTCTGAGATTCTATTAATTTTATCAACTATTACTAAGAATTCACATGCATTTCTTTTTCTGCTCAGTTCAGAGCTATAGAAACCATCACATATAATATCTCCCCATTTCTTTCCTAGGGAGAAAGTTCACCTGGTACAACTGAGGCAGGTAACTATAGGCTGGATCTTATTACACCTCTCACGATCATTTGTTTGTTTAACTGCAATGGCCCACTGTGTGTGGGCCCCAGAGCAGCACAAGTCTTGATGCCAGATACACCTGGGATTACCCTCTCAGTTACCACAGTGATGACCCAAGTGGAGAGGAAGTCATGTCTGGACACTCCAAAGGGACAACTGCCCCCTGCCTCAGTTAGATTCTCCTTAACTCAGTGTGCTCAGCCTTACTCCACCCATGCATAGCACTCATTGATAACCACAGGTTGGTCTGAATCACAATATCCCCATCCTCTTCTCATTATCTTGTTTTTTCAGTCATGTCCAACTCTTCATGATGCCATTTGGGATCATCTTGGCAGAGATACTCGATTCAGTTGCCATTTTCTTCTCCAGTTCATTTTACAGATGAGGAAACTGAGGCAAACAGGGTTAAGTGATTTGCCCAGAGTCACTTACCTAGTAAGGGCAGATTTGAACTCGTGAAGAAGTCTTCCTGACTCCAGGCCAAGCAATCTATCCACTGCACCACCTAGCTGCTCCTTCCTGTCTGGTTCTCCCAATACTCAAACAGAGGTATAGGAGCCATCATCAGCTAGTCAATTCAGCTATACTCCATAGTCTTGGGGCCCTGGGAGCATTCAGGGGATCCTCTCCATGCTAGAAAATGTTCTACTTACTTTGTTCCCTGGCTCTGAGCCTCACCCTGTCCCATACTCACTACTGACCCCAGAGAACTTACCAAATTAAAAGACTGTCACATATCTGAGATGTTGATCCCTTTACAAATGCCTTGGTGAAGATGGGAAGGTAAGATGGATTGGAATGTTATTATAAGAGCTATTAAAACAATTGCCTCTTAACATTCCAAGTAAATCAGTGCACTCATTCCCCATTTGTTCTTGACCCTGAATGTTTCTCAGGAGTGGAATTCATTTTGCTTATACCACTAGAAATCTGTTAAGGAAATAACTGTTTGATTCAACTGAGAAAGCTGAAAGAGTTAACACCTAAATTACTCACAAGCAGTGATAGTTACTAGGAAGAGCAAAGGAAAAGTCTAGTTACCAGAAGATTTAGAGAGAAAAAGAAACAAGTAGAGCCATCTTTTCATATCACAATATTAGCCCTCTGGAGTCTCCAATATTTTCTTCTACATTCATATGCCAACATACAACCAGATATGCATACAATATCTCACAGAATTAAATAAAACAATTAAAACCTAAGAGCTGGAAAAGACCTTAGTAATCATGTATTACACACACCTCTTTTCCCAGACGAGGACATTGAAGTCTGTGGAGGTCAATTGGAACATTTCTATAACTCCAGGCTTCGTTCTGGGGTTGTTATTGTTTTTTCTCTCTGTCTCTGTCTGTCTGTCTGTCTCTCTTTCTCTCTCATGTTTCTAGAAGACTTCACAAGCTCTCCTCCAACAACTCATATTCTGGGTGTGACCAGAAAACCCAAACATTAAAAAATCAGATATTTCCTAGAATTATTTTTGGCAATACTAACACACACACACACACACACACACACACACACACACACACACACACACAAATTTCTATGAGCATCTCCCCTCGTTATCTTTCTCTCCCTTTCTCTAGGCACCTCCGAACCATTGACTTTGTCCAATTAGTCTCTGTCATCAATCTGGCCACATTCTCTTTCTTCTCCACCCTCTTTTATTCGTAGGTATTTTTTTTTTGCCCCTAAGTCTGCAATATTGGAACTGTTGGCTGCAATTAGTGGTGCAATTTCTATTGATCTGTAACCAGCTAATTAATTTGCTGATGAATTTAATTACAGTCATGCCTGGAGATACTCACAGGTGTTATCACTCTCCCAGCAATGCACCATCTTTGAAATTACTTTGTATTACTTTACATTTACTTTATCTGCATATGTATTATATCCTATCCCATCCCCAGTATAATATAAGCTTCTTGGAGTCAAGGACAATTTTATTTCTGTCTTGATATCCACATTACCTGGGATAATGTCTGAACATATTGTTGTTGTTCAGCCATGTCTGACTCTGACCCCATTTTGGGGTTTTCTTGGCAAAGATACTAGAATGGTTTGCCATTTCCTTCTCCAGCTCATTTTATAGATGAGGAAACTGAGGCAAACAGAGGTAAGTGATTTGCCCAGGGTTACACACCCGGTAAGTGTCTCAATCAGTATTCGAATTCAGGTCCTCCAGACTCCAAAATGAGCTGGTGCTCCATCTATTGTGCTACCTAGCTGCCATAACTGAATACAATTAACATGTTTAATAAATAAATGTTGAATTGTTTTGAGATTGAAAATGAAAAGACATCAGATGTGATGATAAATCAACCTCACAAGATACACAAAGAATTTCATTGAGCTTTTAGGTTTTCTTCTCTCCCACTATTCACTATTCTCCCTAAACTGACGAAAATATTCAAGAGTATCCTCAACACTCTATGTTGGTCAAGCAATGACCAACGCTGAGACTTAACTTTTTCATGTAGGTCATAATCATTAATTAGGAGCATATTCACCTTTGTATGGGTATAGGGACTGGCCTGTGATTTCACTGGTAAAGGGTAGGGGTCCGAACAAACTATCACTCCATCACCAAATCTCTCTCACTGTCTGTTTTTGTACTAATTTCTACTTTAAAATGGCAAAACTATTCTTAATTCAATGGCCAGATTTAGGCCTCAGACTATAGTTTGCAGAACTCTGGTATAGGGAATTACTGGATGAGGAATTCTACTAATTCAAGTAATTTCTCTACAAGTTATTGTCTTTGATAGGAGTGAGAGGCTATAATTTGTCAAGGGTCACACAGTTAACATGTGTCAGAGGCAGGACCCGCCATATGTAGTTTGCATTTTATTTCTCTAAATATGCATGTAAGAGTGGAGTTTCATTAATTAGCCCATCCACTTAAAAGTAACTACTTTTATTAGGTGAAAGGTTAAATCAATCAAAACCTAGTGTGAACAGGGTCCGTATACCTCCTTGACTCAATCAAAGCCATTGTATGGTAGGACTTCCTACCCCTAATGGATTTTCATAAAAAGGAAGAGTTCTCTCAGAACCAGGTCTTGAGATTCTGAGTACTGGAATAAGAAGAAGAAACCAACATACAGAGCTGAATCAAGAACTGCCAAGATAGGGACAACCACTGGAAAGAGAAAGAGAAGGCAAAGCTGATCTGTGGTGAAGACCCCAAGCTAAAACAACCAGTGTACCCATTTACTCAAGGACAAATAAAAGCCACAAAAGCACCATTCTTTCTCCTATTTTTTCTTCCAGTGTCTGCCTATCCACACATATTCTAATATAATCTGTGTTTCATTAACCAAATATTTCCAATAAGCCTGAATTTTTTCTCAACCATAACAAGGCCAAGAGTTAACTAGAGATAGAAATAAATGTAAATTTAGAGAGTTCAGCCTTTGCCTAAATGTTAGGTGGGTTTCAAAGTAATTGTGACAACTAATTACTTTTTATAAACTCCCTAAAACTTAAGAGAAATTAATCACATGAACCTTAGGGATCATTATATTACCCATAGGCTTAAAACAAGCCTCAGTATTATAACAGTGTATTACACAAGGATGGAGTCAGAGTTGTTCATCCATCATTTTCAAAGAGGACCAGTGATATCATAGGGTGATGTCTTAACTTGCACATGAATTGGATTTAAGTGAAGCGGATTTGTATATCATCATCAGCCTCACTCTTTCTTCCATAGTCACTGAAGTACAGTGGCAAAACAAAAGTCAAGATGATCAGCAATGGCCCAGGATGCAGTGAATGACATTGGTGTCTTTGATATGCCACCAAGCTCTATGTGCTTCACAGCACCGGTTTCAGTCACCATAACAGCCATTGGAACAAATTGTTCTCATCTGCCCATTCCTCCAGGGGAAGTCTTCACATGCTTGGGTAGACTCCCCCTAAGTCACCAACAGATTTGAGACCTGTCAGGTACCCTCACCTGGTTTAGCCTATCTACTGAGATGGCTTACCAGAGCTTGGCCACTGTAGATGCTACAGATTCTTGGAGACACAGGTGAGAATTAGTATATACCAAAGCTGGATGAGCAGCCCTGAAAAGGGCTCAGTAAACCCTTAGGCCAAAGATGCTAGCCCCTCCCCAATACCTCACACACCCCTACCCAAAGATAACATGGTACTTGCCCCACAGTGAAGTTCACCTTTCAATTTTTAACTTGTATAGAATTGAGAAAAACTGAAAGAAGAGACAAGGTTTAAGAGGGTGGTAAGATGGCCAGTTGAAACTATAAATGGCATCTTGTCAATTCTTTTTCACCCTTATTTGCCACAAACCACATAGAATCAATATCAGGTAGATTCAGTAACATCTTTTATTAGCAATTTAATTAGTCAAACAAATGCATTGAATTCCTGAACTGTGCTGAGTATTGTACCAGGTGCTGAGAAAGATTCAAAGTTTAGATAAGACTGTGTCCCTGCCTTTATGGAATTTATCATCTGTCAGGGGAATATGATACATAAATAGATATAAAGTAAAATAATGTAAGAAATAATATAAAATAATAGATAAGCAGCACAGTAGATAAAGAACTGACCTTGTGCCTTTCTGAAAGACCTGAGTTCAGAACTTGTCTCTGACAAAAATCACAGAATCACATGATTTAATAATAATACATAAAAGAAATCCCTAATATAACATAACAAATAGTTGTTCAGGCTGTGCTTAAAGACCGTTAGTTTGGGGTAGGGGAAACCCATCACCTCTGGAGGCAGGTCCCACCACCTCTGGGGGAAGGTCATTCCACTTTTAAACAGCTCTAATTGTTAGAAACACTTCCTGCCTCAAAGCTAAATTTACCTCTTTGTAATTCTCTACTGATTACTTATGGTTCTGCCTTCTCAGGACAAAACAAAACAATTTCTAATCCCTCTTCTATATGAAAGCCCTTCAAATTCTTCAAAACTGCTATTATGTCCTCTGTGAGGCTTCTCTTCTCTAAGTTAAACATTCCCAAGAGTTCCTTCATAGGGCATAGGCTCAAGTCCCTTCACCATTCTAGTCGCCCTCTTCTGAAACCTCTGTCTTACCAACATTCTTTTTCAAAGTGTAGCTGTTGTTGCTCAGTCACTTCAGTCATGCCTGACTCTTTGTGACCCTATTTGGGGTTTTCTTGGCAAAGATACTGGAGTGGTTTGCCATTTCTTTCTCTAGCTCATTTTACAGACAAGGAAACTGAGGCAAATGGTTAAGTGACTTGTACAGGGTCACACAGTTAGTAAGTGTCTGAGGCTGAATTTGAACTCACAAAGTGTGGTGTCCAGAACCAAAGACAATGCTCCAGTTCAGATGTGGTGAGAGAAAAGAACAGTGGGACTACCACCTCCCCATCCTGGAAGTTATGCCTTTCTTTCTAGCTCTTAATCTTGATGTAGCTTGATCTTTTTGACTATCACAGCAAATTACTGACTCTTATTTAACTTAGAGCCCACTAAAAACCCCTCATCTTTTTCAGAAGAACTGATGTTCAAGCATGCCTCCCCCATCTTGCATTTGGGAAGGGTTTTGTTGTTGTTGTTTTGATTCAGGTAGAAGAATTCAATTCTTGAATTGAATGAATGAAAAAGTCTTTATTAAGCACTTTCAACATGCCAAGATCTGAGCTATACATTCTGGGAATCCAAATAGGAAAAGCAAGACAGCCCATGCTCTCAAGAAGCTCACTCTAATTATAGTAGACAACATACAAAAGAAAGTTCAGTGGCAGAAGCAGTCCTAAGAGCGTAGTGATAAGTTATATTTAAGTAGTTTATAAGTCAAACATTGAGGGACTGAAACACTTAAAGGCAGGGAAAAAGGTAGGGCCTGGAGTACCTTAGGAGGCAATGATAATTCAGAACTGGTGGTCTTCCTTGTCCTCAGAATGAATAGAATGGCTGATCCCCATCTCATTCAAGTCTGTCAAGATCCTTTAGGATTTGTCATCCCTCCCAGCTTTGTGTCATCTGCAGATTTGATGCATATAGCATCCAGAGCATCCAGACCTTTTATCTAAGTCATTGATAAGAATTTCTCTTTTTTTAGGCCAGGTCAGATTTGAACTCAGGTCCTCCTGATTCCAGGACCTGTGCTCCATCCATTGCAACACCTAGCTGCCCCCATTGATAAGAATTTTAAACAGGATAAAGCCAAACCCGGACCCCTTGTGTAATTCAGTAGAGACCTTCTGCTACACTGAGACTGAGCCATTAACAACTGCTTTTTGAAGCATCCAGCTGGCTCTGAATCCATCTAATTGCATTATTACCAAATGCAAATCTCTCCACCTTCCCTACAAGAATAGTATGAGACTCTTGAACAAAAGCTTCACAGAAAGCTAGGTGAACTACACACACAACATTTCCTTCATGGGACAGTTTAGTAATCTTATCAGAAAAAGAAACTGAGCTTAATCTGGTAGGAGAAGCCATGTTGTCAATTGGGAACCATGACTTCTCCTTCTAGATGTTTATCAGTCATCTCTTTGAAAATCAATTCTCCTGGAGGCAATAGGAAACCACTGGTGTTTCTCGAGTTCAGATTTGTAGTTTAGTTGTCTGACTATTCATGATCCCTTTTAGGGTTTTCTTGACAAAGATACTGGAGTGGTTTGCCATTTCATGTTCTAATTGAGGAAACTGAGGCAAACAGGGGTAAGCGTCTTCCCTGGGATCACACAGCTAGCAAGTATCAAGTGTGTGAGGTCGCACTTGAACTCAGGTCCTCCTGACTCCAGGGCCAGTGCTCTCTCCATTGCACTACCTAATTGTCCTAGTCTCCAGCTTCTTATACAAGACTTCCTAATCCCTGATTATCCTATGTGGGTTCTTTCTGGCACCATCATTTACACCTATGTAAACTGCCAGAAGTGGGTAATAGTCATTTGATTTAACAAATTTTGGGATGGTTTTTATTGCAAGAGATTGATTAACTAAATGGCCCAAATTTATAGAACTAGCCAACTGGCAGCCAGGTAGTGCAGTGAATATATTGCTGAAGTTGGAGTCAGAAAGATCTGAGTTTGAATACTGCCTCAGAACCTTAGTAGTTGTGTGGCCCTGGGCAAGTCACTTAACCTCATTCAGCACATTCTCTCATTTGCAAAATGGGAATAACAACAGCACTTATAGGTTTCTTGTAAGGATCAAATGAGATAACGTATATGAAATGCTTTGTAAAAATCAAAGCTATTATTAGTTGGTTGCTAATTATAAACTATTAATGATAAATTAATATTTTAATTTTAGTTATGTAATTATTATGTTAATTATCATACTTTAGTTCTTTATAATTTAGTTATAATAAAGTTAGTTAATAATGAAGTATTAGCTATTATTTTTATGATGATGATAATTTCCCAGTAAGATAACAGACTTCTCTATTGTTATTGTCAGATTTACAAATAGCCTTGTGGATATCCCCAAATCCAGCCACCAAACACCATTATTCTCTCCCTCCTCTAATTCTTACTGGATAACTTGATAGCTCCTCAGAATGTCCAACTAGAACCTTCTCAAGAAGAGATTCTAAATTTTTTTTGGTCCAAGTATATGTTTATATATTTTGTTCCCATACTCATTTATGTGAGATTCTTCTATTCTTCAAACTCCTGACAAGGATCAAGTTTCCCTAATGCCACTGTACATCCTTTTTCCTCCAAATGAAGTCCTATTTTTCTCCCCTCTTTAGGAAAACTTCATGTCTCTGATAACCTAGATGTGGAGGGGTAATACTTGATTTCCTTCACCTTTCTATGAAAGAAACCAACCTATACATGGAAGTCACTGTGGATAGTCTTCTCATATTACATTCTTCTCATTTTACATATATTCTCATTACAAATCACTAAAAATTCTCTAACTCTACATGCTGATTAGGAACTTTAGCCTTTTTAAACATTTGTGAGTGTTTATCATTGTAACAGCGAGCACCCTAGCACACCCAGGATGACCTCCTAGCACAAGTTCTTTTGATCTGCTTTATAAAGTAAAGACATCTTTAAAGAGGTTAACAATCCCACTTTAATTACAGAGAAAGAAGTGAGTGTAGAAAACACAAGCAGAGAAATTAACACAAAGACCGACAGGGCTCCAGGTATCTGAACATAGTAATATTGTTATACATTTTACATACATCACTGGATCGAGGGAGTATAGAAATCTGAACAGTTGAGGGGCTCTAAACATATGACTATTCAGTCTTGACCAGGAAATCAAAAGATCCTTCTCATGAGCAAACCCCCAAAGTAAAATGCCAACCTCCCAGAATATATAACAAAGACTCAGCCCCTGATTGACTTAGAGCCAGAAGGCAAGGAACCTATTTGACTCAGCACAGTTGTGAATTATCAGGGTTCAAAGGAGTTTCATCCTTCAAATGTTTGAACTCAAAAAAAAAAAATCCCACTTTGCTTATGCTTACAAACACTTACCTAAGTACTTGTTTAGGACTTTTACAAACTTTCATTTTTTTAACAATTTCACAGCTCCATTCAACTTCCTTTCCTTTGTCTCAAAAATTGTTTAGACACAAACTATATCCTTTCCCTTTTCTCATTAACTTCTCGTTTGTTTTGCTATTTTTTTACTTACAAATTTTTCAATTCACTTTTTCATACTTATATTTCCTTGCCCAATATCCTCTTCTTTTCTTTTTCCTTAAAACCTTTTATTCAGACCCTTACTATCTAATCTTGCTCTTTCTGCAAACTTCTCCTATGGTACCTGGAAGTAAAATCGGGATCTGAAGATGGTTCTTCTTCAAATTTTCTTCATGTTCCAAATTTGTCCTCCCTAAATCCAAACTGTGGCCTTCTTCACAAGTCAACATTCATCCAAATCATCCTAAAGATTTCCTCTTACTATATACATATATATATATACAAATGTATATATGTATATGTATATATTATTATTATTATTATTATTATTTACATGCAACTGGGAAATAAGATATACAGGCACTGGGGTTGGGAGATCCATCTTGCCCTACCGGAAAGCCAGAGGGGTGATGGAGGAGGATATAGGAGAGAACTGATTTGGGGAGGAGGTATACATTGGGATCACTGTTTTGGGGTGGTTGGGTAGGGGAATTGTAACTCAAAATCTCATGGAAATGAATGATATAAACTAAAAATAAACAAAAGTTAATTAAGAAAAAAGATTTCCTCTTCTTTTTTTTCATTCAAATTTATTTATTTTATTTTTAGTTTTCAACATTCATTTCCACATGATTTTGAGTTACAATTTTTTCTCTCTCTCCATCTTTCTCCCATCCCCCACCCCAAACCTCTTAGTCTTTATTCAGTTCAAGTCTTCCTATGATATACCAAGCAAGATACTATCTAATGGCTAGAGGCCTACATTAAAATCTTGCTATCTTTCCTAAATTAAGAGTTGACAGATATCCATACTATGAATATGGATCTAAACATACCCTGGGCAAGTCACTTAACCCTGATTGCCTCAGTTTCTTCATCTGTAAAATGATCTGGAGAAGGAAATGGCCACTCCTGTATTTCTGCCAAGAAAACCCCAAAAGCGTCAAATATGACTTAAATGACTGAACAAAAAAAGAACCAGACTATTTTCATAAATGGAACTATTGCCCTCAATTGCCCAGACATAACATTGATCCACAGAATTTGAAGAATGCATGCCTTAGTGGATGCCTCCATACCAAATATTCATCATCACTAAGTAAGCTGTATTGAATGAAAATTTTTCAACATTTAAAGATTTAGCAGAAAGTGATCAAAATTATATGGGAATAGGATGAATTATGCATCAATTTATTATCTTAATTTTTCTTGGATTTGTCCCAAAGGAGCTTTTGGTGAGTCTAAAAGAAATAAGCTTGTGTCCCAATTTTTCTATTCAATTATAAAAAAAAAAGTAATTATTTCATGTACTTGTACAATAGTTCTCAGTACATGAAGTATAAAAGAATAATAGCAGCCACTAACTGGTCCCAGGACAGGCTCTGTCTAGATTCTAACAAAATAGAGAAAACGGATGAGACTTAAATTGTTGTTGTTATTATTTTTGTTGCCATAGCTTTGATCTGCTTAAAATTGGAGCCCTGCATGCTCTACGTTCTGAACATCTAACCTACTCCCAAAATTCTTACTCTGGTCGCTTACTGAAGACTCTTTCTTACCCTGAGGGCCTTGTTCATTTAAAAAATATATATACAGATGGATTGCTCTGTGTCTCTATATTTTTTCTTCCAAAAAAGCATTCAAGAAAGGAAAATGATGTCAACATTTTTACATAGTGTGGGGATAGGGCACAGTAGTGGGGATAGGAGAAGCTGAGATATGGATTTACCTGCAAAAAAAAAAAAAAGGAAAAACTCAAATTCAGCATGGTCATGAGGAATGTCCCTGCTCATCCATGGAAGGGCACAGAACTGGGAATTGACACAGATCCTCATCCAATAAAGAGGAATTGTCACCATTTAATTGTCCTCCCGCCAGAACGACATATGGCGGCCCAGCTGACAAATAGAATATTTTTTCCTTTTTTTTTCCCCCCATTTCACATGCACATTTCATTTGTGGGATATTAAAACTTCACATAAACTGTCTGTTAACCCCTTGGCATCACAATATCCACTGTGTGGGATACTCTGCTCACCCAGGCTTTAAAAATTCAGCTATGAGAGGGTTAACTCCATCAGAGATAGAACCCACTGCTGAAGGCCGTCTGACCATTTCCATTCTCCATCAGGATTTGACAGTTCTCAGCATTTTCAGACAAAGTTGTCTTTATTTTAGCCCATTTATTGCATTTTGGCTGAAATATTGCTTTAGCACTCTGTATCACAATGCCTTTTGGTTTCCCAAATCGGGGGTATTTTCAGAGGCCAGGATGCTAAGATTCTGTTGTTACTTCCCCCTTGGGAGCTCCAAAGTAGAATCTCTCTACAAGTAGGTTCTGGACCTCATTCTGGTGACTAATCAAACAAACATCATCACCAGCAATACAAGAAGCTTGCGTTTTGTTCGGTCGTTTTTCAGTTGTGTCTGACTCTTTGTGACCCCCTTTGTTTTTTTCTTGGCAAAGATACTGGAATGCTTTGCCATTTCTTTATTCAACTCATTTTATAGATGAGGACACTGAGGTAAATAGGGTTAATTGACTTACTGAGGGTCACATAGCTAGTGTCTGAGGCCAGATTTGAACACAGATCTTTCTGACTTCAGGCCCAGCAATCCATGCACTGCACCATCTCATTGCCCTATGCTCTATCCTCAATTTTAAAAAAAAGTCCCATCAATACTGTCTGACAGGCAAGACAAGGGTACTGTGACTTGGGGCGTCTTTGATAATGAGGAAGAAAGGAGAGATTTCAAATTGCTGTTATATTGCACTCAACAATTCCATCAAAATTTGAGATGCACATTAATAGGCATTTGTTTCAGTCTGATTACCCTACAGCAATGAAAATAGGTAAGGAACTGGTGCGCTGAGCCTAAGAGCAGGGATACACCCCCACTTCATCAGTACAGAGAGTTTCTTTGAAAAATTACTTAATGCATCTTGGCTTCTGTGACAGATATGTTGAAGTGGAAGGAACTAATGCTTCATGGCACCTAGAAACCAGAAGCTTAGGAAATATCATTCAGATTGCATCTTGATGGGAAACCCACAGGCTCCAGTGCAGTTTGTCAACGCACAACGGCAGTGGGCGCCAAAACATGACACAGTGTTACTTAAGCACTTCCTCAGAAAGGCACATTTTCTAACAGCTGACTATTTGTTGAATGGTTCTCTCTTCTCCTTCACTTGCATAAGGTTCCCAATTTTCTCACATTGTTCATTTCATAGATACCTCTTTTCTTGTAACAACTAAAGAAATGACAAAGATTTGTCATGAAGGGGCCCACAAGAGTCTGAGATCCCAGCCAAATGAAAGACTTTTAGGTGGAGATCTGGTGGGGAACAAGGGAAAGACGGAGAACTGGAAGACAATGAATTGCGTCCTGTTCAAATCATTGCATTTTTCCAGCTGTATGGCATGTTAGGAAATTGACACAAAGGATATGAATTGAGTTAACAAGCTGGACCTATTTGTCACCAAAATGAGCAGTCCATTCATTTGAATATATGTGACCCGTTTATTGCCTTCTTGGGGGAAGGGGAAGAAAATCCATCCATAGCCAATCACTATGATGACCACAGACCTACTCAGGCACCTTGACAGCTGAATCACCATCTCCCATCAAGAGATTAAGCCTCAGGCATTTAGCAAGGCAGCCTCTGTCTACTTGGCCCTTTTTTGCCCATTAAGAATCTTCGCCATTCTCATAGTTCTGTCTGCTGCTTTGGGTAGCATGGGCCAAGGGAAAACTTGAGAATTTCTAGCATTAAGCCAATTTCCCTTCATGTCTATATGCCAATCAGGACAAGTTTTGGAGGACAATAATAATAGATTACACCCTCCTAAGGCCTTATAATTACAAAAGATATTCACATCTTCTCAACAAGGCTGGGATATAGAAAGTATAGATAATATAATCTCCATTTTACAAATTAAGAAAATGAGGCTCAGGATAAAAAAAAATCCTGATAAGGAGCAAAGCTATAACTAGAAAGCAGGTCTTCTGTCTGAGCATCCTTTGATACTTTGAAGAATGGCATTGTTTTGATAACTGTGAGACATCCATGATCCTTTGTGAATGTTCCCTGCCCAGCTGTGCAAAAAGGCTTCTCTTCCAGAAATTCTTTTCTATGCCTTTCCTAAGTATTCTATGGAGAATTCATCCAATGTGATGGAGGCATTATTCTACGTTGTATTTTTTTTTTAAAACATCTTATGGGCCTTAATGTAATACTAAGCTGTTAAGACAGCCTGCCTCCTTTTCTAACCATACCTTTCCTTGAAGACATTTTATTCTACTTCTCATATACAAGTCATGATTGTTAATATGCTGCCAATGTACACTAAATATAGAGTTTGAAAACTACTTTTTTCCTAAAATATTCACGATTGAGTGTCTGTATACTAACAAGAAGTACAGAAAACTCCAAGTTATAGCAGCTATACAGTGCAACAGAAAACAGCTGTATGGCTCAGAGAAGGGAAAGATGAAGAGTTTTGACTTGGAAGATGGTTCTTCTGCAATCAGGATAGAGAAAATGGAGATGAACTCAATCTAAATGGAGAGAGTTTATGGAATTCCCTTTGGGGCAGCTAGGTGGTATAAGAGATAGAAAGTTGAGGTCTACCTGAGTCCATGTTCAGCCTCAAATACCATCTTTGTGACCCTAGGCAACTCACTTAACTTCTGTTTGGCTCTCTTTGCTCATCCATAAAATGGGAATAATAATAGCACCTACCTCCCAGGATTGTGGAGAGAATCAAATGAGATAATAATTGTAAAGCACTTATCACAGTCCCTGGTACATAATAAGCACTAAATAAATGTTATGTGTTATTATCAATTAATAATTATTATTAATATTATTATTCTGATGATCCTTTAAAAGAAAATTTTATCTGGGATAGTAGAAAGTCAATTCTACCAAAAAACAAAGGAATTAAGTTACTTTAAGAGCTCTTTCGTTCTAATAGTCCTAAAAATGAAAAATAACAAGTATTTATCAATGACAAAGAAAGAACTATCTAGGACACCAAACTGGTGTTCTACTAGTCTTTGATAGTATTAAAATCACCAAAGATTCATTCACATTCTCCATAGCCTGGTCAACCATCTTTCCATCATGGGTGTACCCTTTCACCCCCTACCTCCAATTCCAGAACCATGAACCATTAGCAAATTAAGTCTGTCATTGTTCCTGGACCTATGCTATATCTGTCTAGTTCTCTATGGCCCTCTTTCACTGTAAGTTTCAGTACCAAAGGGCCCCTCCCTGGTCAGTTCTCTCCCCTGTGTGTTACCTCTCTTTTTAGAACATAAGCTCCTTGAGGACAGGATTGTCTTTGCTTTTACATGTTTCCCAGCACTTAGCACAGTGCTTGGCACATAGCAAATAATTACTAAATGCTTTTAAATTACTTTCACACATAAATTCATGCATCTTGTAAAGTTCAACAATAAAAGAAAAAACTTGAGCTTGACCTATGTTTATCAAAAAATCCAAATATGAAATAGGGTAATAAGGAATAGTATCTACAAGGATCCTTCACCCACTTATACCTCATTTATTCTATTCAGAACAATGATTGTCTTTTACACCTCCTACGAATTCATTGTACATAATCTGTATTATATTTATTTATCCATGTACACCTTATCTCCCCAATTAGATTGTAAAGTCCTCCAGAACTAGTTCTGTCTCTTACTTATTTTGCATGGCCATCAGGACCCATGACAGCACTCTACACATATTAAATACATATTTGAGGATTGAATGAATGAATGAATGAGAAATATAAAACAATTTTATAACCTTTCTTAGCCAAAGCCCTATCTCCCTTCCAATTCTGATTAACTGAACTGAATAACCTATAGGCAAAACTACAGGTCTTCCTCATATCCTGCCCTCATTCTAGAGTTAGCCCAAAGCAGCCAGCTCCCCATTTCTTCTTCTCCAAGTACCTCCCCTGGTCCCACTAATTTCCATCAAAAGCTTGTGTAGTCTTAAATTTTCCTTCCAAAGCCTACCTATGGTTCTCTTCCTTATTTCTCTGAGGCAGGCAAAAACCTTTATCTAATCTTTTCTTTTTCATCTTGGAACTTCCTTCTGCTACTGTAGCCCATCCTCTCATTAGAAATTCCTCATGGAAACTCAGATTTTAAGGAAAGGACCAGGACAGGTATCCTTCATTATTTTCTAAACTGTTTCTGACTCTCTGAACTTTGCCACCACACTCCTTCCCCCCATCCAACCAACCCAGGGTACTTTTCAGCTCCTTTTTTTCTTTTGTATGTTGTCTTCCTCCCTTAGAATATACGCACCTTGTATACCTTGTAAGCACAGGTATAGACCAAATATATTTGTAACATAGATCACCCTGGTCTCTACTGCCTGAAGGCCAGATAGGTTACTTTTGTACTCCTTCACAGGATTCTCCAGTACCCTAAAGGGGATTTTTTTTGTTCCTTCAAGTATAAGGGATGTCCACTCATATCCCAGTTCCATTAGGCACTAACAGTCATATTAGTTTTTCATAGAAATTTTTACCTTAAAATACATAATCATTAACATATAAACTTACTCCCCCTAACATGTGAGAGACATAATTCCCCCTCTTCCTTGAACCACCTCAGTCTCTGGGGAGGAGAAAAGAGTTAGCTTCATAGCTTAGCTTAGCTTTCCATAGAATATAGTTCCAGTTCCAAGTGCAAAAGTCCCCTGAGGCTTGAGTCCCAAGCACCACGGTTTCTCATGGCTTCCATGTAGGCCTGGCTCGCTGTACCATTCCACCTGCAATCCTGGCCCTAAGGTTGCCAAGGCTCAAACTGCCAGTCTCAGGGGGATGAAGTCTGGAAACTGAAGCCAAACACAGAATAGAAACAAATACCCCCAGGACCTGGGAGCTCTCCCTGGAAACTTCTGAGAACTCCAGGGACAGAGTGACTCATTGGTTTGGGCCTTTAAGAGATAATTAACTTCCTGGTTACACAGAGCTAAAGACAGATCATCACTGAAAGGACATGGTGGTTTAGTACGATATAATGGGGCTGAGCCAATATAATAAAAATGACAATTCTGCCTAAGCTAATTTACTTATTCAGAGCAATACCACTCAAACTACAAAAAAAATTTATTTGATAAAGCTAGAAAAAATAAAATTCATCTGGAAGAACAAAAGATCAAGAATATTAAGGAAATTAATTTTAAAAATCCAAAAGAATGTGGCCTAGCAATACCAGATCTCAAACTATTTACAAGGCAGTAATCATCAAAACTATCTAGTGTTGACTAAGAGTGGTAGATCAATAGATGAGGTTAGGTACATAATATGCAGTAGTCAATGACCATAGTAATCTAGTGTTGGATAAAACCACAGACCTCAGCTTTTGGGATAAGAACTCAGTATTTGACAAAAACTTCTGGGAAAACTAGAAAACAATAGGACACAAATTAGGTACAGATCAACATCTCAAACCCTATATCAAGTTTTTTTTTTTAATTTATTATTTTTATTTTTTTGCTTTTTGGAGGGGGGAAGGCAGGGCAATTGGGGTTAAGTTACTTGCTCAAGGTCACATGGTTTGTAAGTGTTAAGTGTCTGAAGCCAGATTTGAACTCAGATCCTCCTGACTCCAGGGCTGGTGCTCTATTCACTGCACCACCTAGCCGCCCCTCCCACCCTATATCAAGTTAAGGTCAAAATGGGTGCATAATTCAGATATGAAAGGTGACACCATAGACAAATTAGAACAGCAAGTAATAGTCTACCTGTCAGATCTCTGGGAAGGAGAAGAATCCATGACCAGACAAGAGCAACTGTCTCTAATAAAAGTCTCCTTTCTCATATAGAGAACTGAGTCAAATTTAAAAAAAAAAAATATCATTTCCAAATTGAGAAATGGACAAAAGATATGAACAGACAAGTTTTCAGATGAAGAAATCAAAGCTATATATAAGTGCTCCAAATAACTCTTGATTAGAGAAGTGCAAAGTAAAACAACTCTGAGGTACCACCTCATACCTATCAGATTGGCTAAAATGACAAAAAAGGAAAATGATAAATGTTGGTGATGATGTGGGAAAATTGGGACACCAGTGCACTATTGGTGTAATTGTGAATTGATCCAACCATTCTGGAGAAAAATTTGGAACTATGCCCAAAGGACAGCTAAACTGTGCATACCCTTGATCCAGCAATACCAATACTAGGTCTGTATCCCAAAGAGATCACAAAAAAAGGGAAAATGACATATATGTGCAAAAATATTTATAGCAACCCATTTCATAGTGGCAAAATATTGCAAACTGGGGGGCAGAGTCAAGATGGCAGCGTAGAAGCAGCAAAACTCCTCAGCTCTCCCCTTAACCACCTCAAATACCTATAAAATATGACTCTAAACAAATTTTAAAGCTCCAGAACTCACAAAATGACAGAGTATCAAAGCTCCCACTGAAGGCAGCCTGGCAGGCAGATAGGAAGGGGTTCATCACAGCGTACTAGAAGCCCAGACCAGTACTGCATGAACCTGCAGCTAGAGCCCTAGGGCTGCCAGAACAAGTCACAGCTGGAGCGCGAATTACCGGCAACTGTGGCATTTTCCAGAATTACAAACCCATAAGAAACAAGGACTAAGTGAAAGGTCAGTGGAACTCATATAAATTCGGGGGAAAGGGTATGGCCTACTGCTGGAGAGCTAGGAGTGGCTAAAGCTGTGGCCCTGCAGCCACCTCCACATGGCTGCTTCAGAGCTCTTGGCCTGCAGATTGCAGAGGGGCCAAGCAATCATCAAGATGCTAAGTGCCCTTGCCTTAAGCTGCCTGGATTGGATGGTGGTCTTGAGCGGTGGTCCTGAGGTGTGTTTTCAGTGAGCCAAAGCTTGTAGGGACTGCAGAAATGGTAACCTCCTAATAGCTCTGGCAGCTGCAAAAACCCCAGCAATTTGGGACAGAGCTCTCCCCTCTGAAAGCAGAATTCTACTGAACCTAAAAGTCAAGTAATTGACTGGCAACATGAGCAGGCAAAGGAAGCAAAGCAAGCACAGCAATCCAACTTTAGATTCCTTTTTTGGGGACAAAAAGGATCAAGGCATGTAATGGGAGGAAGACAACACAGTCAGAACTCCCGCACCAAAAGCTTCCAAGAAACATGTAGACTTGTTACAAACCATAGAGCAGCTTAAGAAAGATTTTGAAAACCAAATAAGAGAAGTGGACATAAAATTGGAAAGAGAAATGAGAATGATGCAAGAAAATCATGAAAAGAGAGTCAACAACCTGACTGAAGAAAGTAACACCTTAAAAAATAGACTAACTCAAATGGCAAAAGAGGCCTGAAAAGTCAATGAGGAGAAGAATGCCTTAAAAAGT
>CM053580.1:374783490-374829043 GCA_028627135.1 Pseudochirops cupreus | reverse complement strand
ATTAAATAGATCCAAACAAATGAAAAAATAGAAGGCAATGTGAAATATCTCCTTGAAAAAACCACTGACCTGGAAAATAGATCCAGGAGAGACAATTTAAAAATTATTGGATTACCTGAAAGTCATGATCAAAAAAAGAACCTAGAAAGCATCCTTCAAGAAATTCTCAAGGAAAATTGCCCAATATTTTAGAACCAGAGAGCAAAATAGAACTTGAAAGAATTCACTGATCATGTCTTGGAAAAGACCCCAAAAAGAAAACTCCTAGGAAAGTTATAGCCAGGTTCCAGAGTTCCCAGATCAAGGAGAAAATATTACAAGCTGCCAAGAAATAACTATTTGAATACTGTGGAAACATAATCAGGATAACCCAGGATCTAGCAGCTTCTATATTAAGAGATCAAAGGGCCTGGAATATGATATTCCAGAGATCAAGGGAGCTAGGATTAAAAGCAAGAATCACCTGCCCAGCAAAACTGAGTATAATGTTTCAGGGGAAAATATGGTCATTCAATGAGGTGGAGGATTTCAAAGCATTCTTGAGGAAAAAAACAGAACTGAATAGAAAATTTGACATTCAAATAGAAGAAGCATGAGAAGGTAAAAATGGAAAAGAATTCATAAGGAACTTATCAAAGTTGAACTATTTACATGCCAACATGGAAAAACAATAATTATAACTCATGAAACTTTTCTCAGTATGAGGATAGTTAAAGTGAATATAAATGTATATAGATATAGATATATATGTATACATATATATGTATACATACACATACGTCTATATAAGAGGGTATAAATGCATATGATTACATATGTGAGTGTGTGTATGTATGTGTATATAGACAGAGGGTGCAGGATCAGTTGGAACAGGATGAGATAATATTTTAAAAGGTGAAATTGAGAGATGGGAGAGGAATGATATGAGAGGAGACAGGGAGAGACAGAACGGGGTTAATTCTCTCATATAGAAGAGGCAAGGGATAATTGTTACAATGGAGGGGAAGAACCAGAAGACAAAAGGGAATGGGTCAACCTTATTCCCTTGAAGTTGGCTTAGGGAAGGAATGACATACTCTCTAAATTGGATATCTTGGGTCTACAGGAGAGTAGGAGGGAAGGGGATGGGAGGGGGGAGGAGGGAGGGGAGGGCAGGTTGGGGGGGAGGGTTGTTAGAAGCACACACTTCTGTAAAGGGACAGGGACAAAGTAGAGAATAGAGAGGGGAGAGGATGCAGGGGAGGGAGGGAAGGAGAAAAATTTGGAACCCAATATATTGCAAAAATGAATGCTAAAAATTGTCTTGACACGTAATTGGGAAGAAAAATAAAATATTACTTAAAAATAAAGAATGATATGATAAGCTCTGAATGGTCCCTAGGTCCTCCTCCAACTTCCAAGCAATAAAGTGATGGGAATTCCCAGGTCAGGAAATTCATTCTACCAATGCAAAAGTTGGAGTAGAACATTCTCCCTTTAATGCACTTCCAGAAGGTAAAAAAAAAAAAAAAGACTGGAAAGAGGTCCAAAAGACATTTAAGGATTTATCTCAAAGTAGTATTTTCTCACACCAAAAATCTACAATTCCCTAGAGAGAGTGCTGTAATAACACAGTGGGGGCAAGAATGGAATTAGCTATTTAACATTCAATTAACTCAGATATTCAACAAATACATTAATTTGCCTATTCTTCTATTTCTGAGGCTTCAGTGAATCTGTCATTTCATCAATCACCATTACCCCTCAAACGGATTAAGATCACAACCCATGCACACCTTCTCACCCTGTGCTATTCTTCTTCACGTCTTCTTATCTGCCCTTCATGGTGGATCCACCCAACATTCTGGACACCTTCCCCTAGGTCTCTTCACATTAAATGGCTGGACAGTACCACTGTTGCCCATCTGTTATCCCTCAATCTCGCTACATATGGCCTCTATCTTCTTTTCATATGTCTCTTTGATGATTTCTTTTATGCTGCCCGTGCACCCAATTTATTGTTGGTAATAACAGCTGGTGTTGATTTTGATCTTTGCTCTAACAAATGGATGGTCTGACTGTCCACAGACAGCTGATTCAGAAATGGCTCCTGTAGTAGTTATTAGTTATTTGTTTTTTGTTAAAAAATAGTCAATTTCAATTTTTGTGATACTATTCGGTACTTGCCATGCCCAGCATCTTCCAATTCTCTTTTTAAAGAAAGAATCTGACATATAAATATATACATATATACACAAACAACAACAATACGTATACACGGGTATATAGTGATTGGCTATATATATTTACATATATACATATACAATATATATTTTAAAGGCCTCTGCATACAGTTCAGAGAAGAATGTTGAAAGTTAAACAACAGATTGAATCTTGCCCTTGTATTGCTAGCCTTGAAATCAGCAAGTCTTCAAGGACTCTGAGCTTTGTCATTTAGATACTGATAGTGAGAGGATAAACCTGGAGTGGTTCACATGTCCTTTGGGCATATCCATCCCGTCAACGCTTCAGTGCAGACGCATAACACAGGGCCAAACTGTTTCTAAGACTCGCAAGTTGAGAGCACAAGGCCTGTTGCCAAATTTGGCATTCTTGAAAATTATTCCAGGTGATTGACCCAGTTTATGTATTAGTGGCAATGTGCCCTAGGATGAGAGTCCTGAATTTATTCTTGTTTCTGAAACAGCCCAGAGCCACTCATTTAACTCTTTATTGTACTTGGTAAACATACAAGCTTTCCTTTATAGCCGATCACCCTGTGCCTTGGTACCACCTATAGTAATGCTACTTATAGTAACCTCACTTAAAGGACAAAAAGAATCATAAGGTAATATACCATTCTTTGAACTCAATGATGACATTAGCCAGAGCAGTTTCTGTGAAGTAATCAAGAGTGGGTCTCCAGGGGAAAAAGGAGAGAGATATTCTTTGTGAAAACACTGGGCAGAGAAAGTATACACAGTATTATTTGGGGGTAGAAGAGATGAGTGCGTGTGCAAGAATGCGGAGTGCCTAATAAAGATGTCATTGGACGAAGAATTCATTGACTTAGCCCATCAGTATATGTATGTATATATGTGAGTGTACGCTTATGTGTGTGTTATGGATGAATGTCTAAATGGATAGATGTAAAAATATACATGTACAAGAAGCTCAATAGCACAACGCATAGAATGGTGGACTTGGAACTAAAAAGATCTGACTTCAAATCCTGCCTTAAATACTTACTAGCTGTGTGACCCTGGGCAAGTCACTTAACTTCTGCCTGACTTATCTCTAAAAGGGAAATAATGGCACCTGTCTCACAGAATTGTCTGGGGCAGATAGATGACACAGTTGATAGAGTGCCAGGTCTGGAGGCAGGAAGACCTGAGTTTAAATACAGCCTCAGATACTTCCTAGCTGTGTGACCCTGGCCAAGTCACTTAACCTTGTTTGCCTCGGTTTCTTCATTCGTAAAATGGGCTGGAGAAGGAAACAGCAAATTATCCCAATATCCCTGCCAAGAAAACCCCAAATAGGGTCACAAAGAGTCAGACACCCCTGAAAAATAAGTAAACAAACATAGAATTGTTGTAAGGGTCAGACAAAATAAGAAATGTAAATGTTCAGTCAGTAGAATTTGAAGGCTTTCATAACATTCATGCTCATCGTGGGCAGTAACAATCTTGAAACACAAAAATCCTGGAGAGTTCTAAATAAGGCCTGTGTCATCAGTTAGACAAAATTCACCCATTACTGTGGATGACCTAGTTAGTTATTACATTATCGCAGATTATACACCTTAGTATGCCAGTTTCTCCCCTTACCCCAGAAGGGAAACAGCAAAAAAGTGACAACACTAAGCAGAGCTCCTGCCCCCACACACCCGCACTCCCTGCATCCTGAATTCTGAGGTTGAGGAGTCACTGTATGGCCCAGAATGGGAAGTAAACCCCTTCTTTGTCGAGTAGAGATAACCAAGAAGCATAGCACTCATACAGCTCTAAGGTTTTGAAAGCACAGCATGGTATATTTTTGTGGCAAAGCTTCAAAACGTATTACCTCATTCAGTTCATTTTTAACGAAGTCAAAATACCGGAGGCAGACTATTTTGCCAACATTTTGAATCAAAGCTGTTTTGAGTTCTCTGGGCACCAGAAAGTAGTATTCCTTAGTGAGCCACAGCCTCTACTGGCAGAGGGGTGGGTGGCCCTTGATTCAGAACCGAGCACACAACCTGTCGTGATTCTCCTCTGTCACTGCCAGTTAGTTCACCCTGGGAAAATAATGGAAGGACATTCTTGATCTCCTTTGGGGGCAGAGGGAACAGTCTCAACTTTCTATCAGTCACTGACTAATTGTAGCCTCCTGGTCCCCAGGAGCACTACGAGTGGGCCTACACACAGCAGATGAATGACATTAGGATGTCAGGTTCAGGTCATAATCAGCTATTTGGTGCAGAGCCACTTAGCAGCGACACAATGACCATTTGATTCATTCATTCATAGAACTACTTTTCAGGACAAGGAATATCAGAGCTATGAAATGTATGCACTTTCTAAAGGCATTGTGCCCCATTGTACAGTGGGATCTCCACCCCAGGTGCTCACACTGAGCCTGTAGGTAACAGCAGTCATGTTTAGGGCTGTCTTGCAAACTTCCTCTCGCCTGTCTCGATATAGTACTTGACTCACCACCAGCAGCAGCAGCAGTATCCCCAAAACAACTATTACAAGTGCAGCAGTTCAGTAGTGGCAGCTGTGGGTAAGACCATGGTGGGTAAGAGGGTGGGGTGCCTCAAGCCGAGCCCCCAGAGGCAGTGATCCAAAGGCATTACAGCAGCAGAAACACAAAATAACCTGGGAGAAGCCAAGCACCTTAACATTAACCTCTCAATTTCAGCATCACCTCTGCCTCCTGGCAATTGAACTCATGCGAATCTGAATTGATCAAAATTGAATTCATCCTAGATTTAGTTGCTTAATGGACCTCAGAGGTTCTATACTTCCACTTCTCGTTTTAGAAGTGAGAAAACCAAGCCTGAGAAAGGTAAAGTGGTATGTCCAATGTCACATAAATGGTAAGGTGTCAGTGGAGAATCCAAATCCAGGCCTTCTAACTCCAAAGCCAACGTTCTCTCTATTATGCCGTTCTGAGATAGAAGGTGTCCTTTCACTAAGATTGATAAAAGTGTCCTTTGGGCCACCTGTATAATGTGCATCATCTCCTTGTCCTCTTAAATTCTACTACAGTGAATTACTACCTCAATGGCCCTGAATATGCAAAACTGACCCCAACAAAAAGGCAGTGAATCTAATGGGAGGAGACTTCCTTGATTTAGCTAAGGACACAGAGTAAGAGAGTGAGGAGAGGCCAAAAGGACCCACAGTGTTATCACTGGAGAGCCGGAATTCCAAAATTATGATGATATAATACTTCACATTATTCTAAAGATAACAAGTTACACTGGTATATAATTACACCTTTTCATTCCCATATGGAGGGGGAAAATCCATTTGTTTTGCCTCAAGACAGATATCAGACAGCTAAGTAGTGCGGTAGATAGAGCAGAGGGCATGGAGTCAGGAAGACCTGAGTTCAATTGTAGCCTCAGAAACTTACAAACTGTGTGACCCTGGACAAGTCATTTAACCCTGTTTGCCTCAGTTTTCTCATCTGCAAAATAAACTGGAGAAGGAAATGGCAAACCATTCCAGCGTCTTTGCCAAGAAAACCCCAAAGGGGGTCACAGTCAGATACTATTGAAAAATGACTGAATAGTGTATTAATGGGAAATATTTGTCAAATGAAGCAACATTCTTTAAAGAGTCATAGTCTACTGGAAGAGGACAGGAGTAGCCCTTGGTTCATCCCAGAGGACATCTGTTAGACTCTTCTCCATCCCAGCCAATCCACATTGTGGGAAAGAAGTCTTGATCTCCTTTGGGAACAGGTTGAAGTCTCTGACAATCACTGCCTAATTTCATCAACCTGTTCCCCAGGAGATTTACGGCCTGGCCTACAAAAAGTCAGTGAATTACACCAAGATGTCAGGTTAGGGGCATTACAGACTGCAAACATACTTAGAAGCCAAATAAAAATAGTTGGAATTTATATACTGTTTTAAAGTTTGTAAACTGCTTTGCATGTGATATTCCATTTAATCCTTGGAATAAACTTGTGAAGCAGGCACTATTATGTTCCCTGTTTTATAGTTGAGGAAGCCGAATCTACAAGACTTTAAATCAGAGGTTCTCAACCTATGAGTTGTGAACAACCCTTTCAAAGGGGTCACTGGAGTCTCCTAAGACCATTGGAAAACACATATTTCCAATGATCTTAGGAACTGAGACACCGCTCCTCTATCCATTTCCAGGCGCGTCCGCCCACATGCAGATGTACCCACAGACAAGTATGAAGGTTGAGAACCACTGCTTTAAATGATTTGCCCAGAGTCACACAGCTAATGGGTCTCTAAAGCAAGATTCAAACTCACATTTTCTGGATGCCATTGCTGTGTCTATTGTATCCTTCAGCTACCTCACTCCATCACCAGGACTCCGAGCGTGGCTTCTTAAGGAACTTGGTGCTGGTTGAGAGTTATGCATTTAACTAATATCTTTCAGGCTCTTTCCACTTGGATTATCCATTGTATTGTGTTCTCATTCCTTAGGAAATAACTGGGGAAGGGGAAGATGGGACAGTGCAGATAAGTGGATTATGTAGGAACCAGGCAAAGTGACAGTTAGTTATAGAATTTCAGGGTTGGAAGGGACCTTAAAGGTAATCTAAGTCCCTCTTCTCTTTTATACTTAAGAAAACTAAGAGCCAAAGAGAAGTGACTTGCTCAAGATCCCACTTGTGGTAGCAGATCAAGGGTCTAGAACCCTCCCTCCTTAGGGACAGATGTTTTTGGTTTTTTTTTAAGCTTCCCCATATACACACTCTAAATAGGTAGCATAATGCAAATGGTAAAATAAATCTAATTGCTTTTTTAACCACCATTTCTTCCACTCATCTGCATGGCCCATCCACATATATTTTCTTCTACTTATGTCATTCTAGAGAGGATCCTGATGTTTGTGAGAGGGGGTAAACATACAACATTTAAACCTCAGAGCTGGAGGTCCTTGTAGTTCTGCCATACAAGTGAGTTGTGAAGTCTAAGAGATTAGATCTGAAAAATTCTCTAAGGATATCTCTCTCTCTCTTCTGTTTCTCTCTCTGTCTCTGTCTCTCTGTCTGTCTCTCTTCTCTCTCTCTCTCTGTCTGTCTGTCTCTCTGTCTCTCTGTGTCTCTCTTCTCTCTCTCTCTCTCCTATCTCTCTCCTATTTCCCTCTGTCTCTCTGTATGTCTCTCTCTCTTCTCTGTCTCTGTTTCTCTCTGTCTCTCTTTTTCACACACACACACACACACACACACACACACACACACACACACACACACACACACACACACACACACCCTCTTCCTCCCAAGGAATACTAGTTCCCTCCTTTTTGTATTCTATTCTAAGGGTAGATTTTTTGTTTGCTTGTCCTCAAGACCTGGTTTTGAAAATATTTTTCTCAATTCTCTTTGTAAACTATTCCCTAAGCTAAAAAACACGTCGAGCTGCGGAATTTTATCCTGAGGAAGTGCACATTGCCTTACTTCGCTGATTCTACTACACATTCCTAGATGAGGGTTAATCATTTCTCTGCCCTTTTCATGCGGATGCCTTTAGGTCTTTATAATATTTAAACTTGTGCCACCATCATATCAGTTAGCCAATCTAGATCTATTTAGCTTCTTTTTTCTCTTTTCTCATAAACCTGTCCCTCTAGTCTTCTGTCATTACTGCTCCTTGCTCAGGACTTGCTTCAATTTGTCTTCATCTCTCTTATTAGCCAAGATCCCTAATGTAGCTTAGTGTTCCCTTTGTAGTATCACTAACCACAAGGGTCTCTTGGGGGAAGGGCTCATATCTGGGATCGCCTATAAATTTACCACACAGTGTATATCTAGCATGTGGCTCTGCACTGTGATCATCCAATCAAGGGGTACAGTGGAGAAAGTGCTTGTTCTGGCATCAGAAAACCTGGGTTCGAACCATTTCTCTGATGCTTATGACCTATATAGCCTTTTATACCAGGCATTTTACCTCCCTGAGCCTTAGTTTTTTCCTCTGTAGAATGAAGAGGGTTGGACTAGAATCAGGGATGGGGAACCTGTGACCTTGAGACTAGATGATGCCTAACTGACTGTTCTAGATCTACATCGAGTCAATCAATTTCCTGCCTACCCAGATGAAACATTGACAACCTGCTTCCAGGGCAGTCTGTCTGAGATTTTTCATTAAAATGGAAGTGTAGCAGTATAAAATAGTAGCTAGAGTTTTGGGCTTGATATCAGAAAACCTGAATTCAAATTCGACCTTGGGCAATTATAGCTCTGTGACTGTGGGCAAGTCACTTAACTTTTCAAAGCCTCATTTTCCTCATCTGTAAAATGGTGATGATTTTGTACTATCTACCCCCCCCCCCCCCAGCACTGTTAAGAACAGCACTTTAAAGCGATAGACTACAGGGAATTATAATTATTCCCATTATAAGTCAGAATTGTGAAGTTTTGTGTAATCTCCAAGACAAATCAGCTGAACGTGAATTTCGCTGTTTCCCTTATCAACACTAGACTCTCCATCTGCAGCTCTGCCTGGTTTCAGCTCCAAAGAGCCAGAGAGCCCATCTCATCACCTCATCATTCTGACACTAACTCCCCTTGGATGCCACCTCTTCCCTCTCATTGGAGGGCTAGAAGCTGGAGCACTTGGCTCCTCGAAAAGTTTTCCCTTATAGAAGGCAGGAATTGTACTTCCAGATCCTTAGAGACAGGAACTGTCATCCTTTTTTAAATTTGTTCCCTACTATGTACCTGGCACATAGTAGGCATTTAATAAATGTTTATTAAATTAACAGTGGTAATATTGGAGGGGTTTTTCCTAATCAATGAATCAAGAAGCATTTAACAAGTATATGTTCTATGTCCAATGCTGTGGTAGGCACTGGAGATGGGGATTTCATTAGTACGAGAAACTCCCAGCTGAAGAAATCCTTTCTATTAATGCAAGTAGGCTGCTTCTTTGCAGCTTATAATCTTAGAGAGTTTTGTAGGACCCATGGGGACTATGACTCAGTACGACTGTGTGACTAGTCACTAATAGGATTCAAACCACATTACAAGACCAGTTCTCAAACCACAATACACCATGCTTGTTTCTCCAGATGTTTGGTCTAGAAAGATAATGTACTCTCTGCTCAGAAACATTCTGTAGAATCATTTGTTGATCTCAGGGTTTTTTGGGGTGGACCTTCACTTCAAATAAACCACAAAACAGCCCTGGCTTAGACTCGTCACCAAAACTAGGGAAATATAAATCTAGGACAGATTATATCTGACCCCATCCCCCCAAAATGCCAAAGAAGAGAGAGGAAATTGGTCTGAAAGGCATCCTGTTCCTTCCTACCAATCTCCTCCACACCTTAGAGTTCTTAGGTAGGATCTACATGTAACCCAGGCTTCTCTTAATGTTCCTAGTTCTAACATGGAGACTGCTGCGTTATCCCCAACTGCATGGGTTGGGGCAGCCTCCTTTGATTGGCTTCCTTCAACTTTAAAACTGAGACAGAGCAGTTCATTCTCTTTTTCCACTATGTTTTTTCTGCTGCTCTCTTATCACCTCAGTCCAGACAGTAAAGATCCCAATTCACCCAAGAGTGAAGGTGCCATGAACTAAACCAGGAGAAGCAATGTCCTTCCAGCCCCTTTATGTTTAGGCTCCAAGAAAGGGCCTGGGGGGGTGTTTGTTTCTGTTCTGTTTGCTCTCCTCAGTTTCAGATACCCTAGATGATTCTCGTGGGATCCAGAAGAATGAGCCTTGGTGACCTTGCAACCAAGATTGGAAGTGGAATGATGCAGCTAGCCAACCCAGCAAGGAAGCCCTGGGAACCCAGGGGGCCTGGGGAGTTTTGGACTTAACCCCAGGACTGTGTTCCATGGGAACCCAGCTAAACTATGATCCTAATCCACTTCCTCCCCCCCAGTGACTAAGACATGAGAGGAGATGGTGATTACGGCTCTCACATATTGAAAGAATTAAGTTGGCATGTTTATGATTATATATTCTGAACTAACTATTCCTTTGTACAAGCTCCAGACTTACACACTGTTTTTAGGATTATTATTTGCCCAGTGATGTTAGAGACTCTTCACTGAGCAGTGCTGTATTGCTGCCTATAATGTTGTTGAACCAGCTCCGGAGGAGGGTCAGACCATAATGGCTAAAAGAAGAAACAATACAGCTGAACAGGGGTAACTCTTTTCTAATCACGCCTAAATAGCCTTTCTTTTCTTTTTTCTTTCTTTTTTTTGTGAAACAGTTGAGCTGTTAAGTTCTATGCTAAGGCACGTATACACTTTAGAAAGGTAATTTGAAAGCGAGTTGAGCCATAACAAATAGGGACAGCTGGCCTAATTGAATCATTTGATCTAAGACAGCTCAACTTGGTTATCCTCACTGCGGCCCACATTGATATTAGTGAGTGAATCATTAGCCATGAAATCATGTCGACTTTCCTGACTGCGGCACTCTTGACATGACAGGGAACGCAGCCTGCCTTTCATTACGGCACCAATGAGTTCTTTAATCTGTCATCAGAAAAAAAAAAAGGAGGGGGAGAGAGGGTGTCTTGGAAAACTTTTAGGCTCAGCCACAGAAAGTCATCTGCTCCAATGTACAATCAGAGAAAGATTCCACAATTGGCACTGCCCCCCCCCACCAGAGTAGGGGGGAGACAGAGAATTCACCCAAACTTCAGCTTGAGGCCCTCCATCCTCATCAATATGCCCCTAAAACATAAAGGCAGTCCCCCATACCTTGGGTAGTCTTGTGACTTCTATTTTTCCTTTCAGTAATCCCTTATATTTAATAAGCATATCCCAGATGAATGAGCACAATCTTCCTGACCAACCTGTAAGGTATCACAAAAAGGATGATGTGGGATGGAAAGGGTCTTGGATTTAGAGTAGAGGGCTCTAAGCAGGCATCCTGGCTCTATTTATTATTAACTGGGTGATCTTGGGCAAATGGCACAACCTCTCTAGGCTTCAGTGATATCATGTATAAAATGAGATAATCTTTAAGTAAGACACCTCCAGTTCTAGACTAATCCGCATTTTGCAGAAGACACTGGTCCATTGACTCTACCAACCTGTTACAAGCGAAGGTCTCTTTTTGAATAAGGAGGGAAGAGGAACAGTTAGATTTTTGGTTGTTTGTTTGTTTTGCTTTCTGGAGGGGCAAAGGCAGGGCAGTTGGGGTTAAGTGACTTTCCCAAGGTCACACAGCTAGTAAATGTTAAGTGTCTGAGGCCACATTTGAACTCAGGTCCTCCTGACTCCAGGACCGGTGCTCTATTCACTGTGCCAGCTAGCTACCCTGCATGGTGGTTTTTTTTTAAGAAAAAGAAAAACTAATCCAGAAGTTCATTGTTTCAGGAAGAACTGTATGTTATAAATTTGTGTTTGTTGATGATTATTAACTTCATAATAAAATTTTTTTTCAGAAAAGAAAGAAATTCAAGTCCACTGAAGTTAAGTTGCTTGCTAAAGACAAATACCTAAAGGTTTTGTGGCTGTAAGTACAATGCTGCCCAATGGCCCCAGGCCAAGGAATTGCTCACTCAGACAAATGAGAATGGGTCATGGCTAGCTACAACAAACTTCTGGATTAGTTTTTCTTTAAAAAAAAAACAGAACACCATACAGGGTAGCTAGCTGGCACAGTGAATAGAGCATGGGCCCTGGAGTCAGGAGGACCTGAGTTCAAATGTGGCCTAAGACACTTAACATCTTCCCACCATAAAGGAAGGTCTTGGCTGGAGAAATTATATGAAAAAAATCGTCATCTCACACATGTTTAATTATGTCTGACTTGGTGACCCCATTTGGGATTTTCTTGGCAAAGATACTAACATGGTTTGACATTTCCTTCTCCAGGTCATTTTACAGATGAGGAAACTCAGGCAAACAGAGTTAAGTGACTTACCTAGGGTCACAGAGCTAGTTAAGTATCTAAGGTCACATTTGAACTCAGGTCTTCCTAACTCCAGGCCCAGTGTTTTATCCACACTGCACCATCTAGCTGCTCCCACCAGCGACTTCTGCCCCTCTTTGGACTGGAGACTCTATCCTGACTTCCCCACCCTTTCCTACTGCTACAAACTCCTTTCTAACTTCAGGCCTAATTGCCTGGATTTGAATACTACATAGTCTCTGTCCTGATGGAATACAAGATACTGTTTAATATTTGGAACCAAGACTTGGATTATACCTTTTTCCCAGAAAGAATCGTCATCCTCAGTATCCTGCTAATTGCCCATAATGACTCACAAGACCGATCCTACGCTCTGACCTTGAGAGGATTCCTACACTTCCCACTACTACTTCCATATCAAAAACGGTAATGATAAATCCTCTAAAACTTGACCGACTGGCATTTTTAAAGACTTGTTTATATGAAACATTCCCATCATGTTCTCTTTCCATTTTGTTTATTGACTGGGAAGATGATGATGGTTCACTCACCCCAAGTAGGGAAGTCTGCAGAAGAGTTAGGGTTGGGGGAAGGAAAGCAAGGTTTGGGAGGATAATGAGTTCATTTGGGGACATAATGAGTTTGAGATGGGAAAGGAACATTCACATGGAAAGGTCCATCAGGCACCTGGTGATATAGAACTAGAGTTAGAGTGAGAGATTAGGGTTGTATAGTCACACACAATTAGAATTAGAAGGGACCGCAGAAATATGCACAGCCTAGCTTGTACCAGAGCCAGAAACCATTTAAAGTGCCATCCAGACTTTGCTAGGCGACCCCTAATGATGGGCATTCCACCACATCTCAACACAACCCATTTCACTTTTTAATAATTCTCATTGTTAGGATGCTGATGCTTTTCTTACACCATCCTTACATCTGCTTCCATGCATCTGCCACACACAGTTCTTAGTTTAGCCCTCTGAGGTCAAGGAGAAAAAAATCTAATCCTCCCTCCAACATGACAGAACCGCCATTTTCCTCATTAAATCTTCTCTTCTCCAGGATGAATAGTCAATAATTAATAAACAGGGGGTGCCTAGGTGACACAGTGAATAGAACACCAGCCCTGTAGTCAGGAGGACCTGAGTTCAAATCTGGCCTCAGATACCTAACACAAAAACTAGCCGTGCGACCTTGGGCAAGTCACTTAATTCCAAATGCCCTACCTTCCTCCCTCCAAAAAGCAAAAAAATAATAATAATACACACAAGTTCTAGGGATACAAATATGAAAAAGAAAGACAATTACTGCACTCAATGAGCTTACAGTCTAAATGGGAAGCTGAGAAGCAGGGGTTGGGGTTGGCGCTCAACTATGGCCATGGTGGAGATGCCCCACAACAGTTCAGCCAAGTGAAAAATGAAGATACCTGAACAAAGTTGTTTCCTTAAATGGAGGTTTGTAGTCCAACAAGTTATCATATAACATTCTCCTGAGGCCCTTTACCATCCTGGTGGTTCTGCTCTGAACTCTCTAGAGTTTATCCGTGTCTTTCCTAAAATGTGATCAGACAAAGGCAGACTAGAGAGGGAGTATCACCTCTTAGTCCTGTACAGTGTGATTCTCTTCTAGTCTAGTTTTGAATTAATTTTCAGTTCCTATGTACCTCTGATTCATTTTAAGCTTAAAGTCCACTAAAACTCCCAGATAGTTTTCCAGGTAAACTAGTATTTATATACACTTCCTCACCTTGCACTTGTTAAACTGATTTTTCAAATCAAAACACAAATTTTTATTGTTTTTCAGGAACTTGACTTGTGATTTTATTGGTTTAGGGCAGAGATATTAAGCACACACAGCACACAGGTCACATTAGGCCCACAACATTCCCAAGTGTGGTCCAAACCAGATTAAAAGTAATTTGGAAATATTTAGCAAAATAAACTAATTAATAAAGAAATCTAAAAATATGTATGATTTTTTTAAGTCAATCTGAAGTCCTCAAGGACACTTAATGTACAGTTTAATAGCCACCATTTCCATTTGAGTTTAACACCATTGATTTAGAGAATTCACAGGGAGAGAACTCCCTGTAACAATGCTAACTGGTGCCTGTATCAGAAAGCACCCTAGCATACCCAGGATGGCTGCTAGCACAAGTTCTTAGATCTGCTTTTCTAAAGGAAAGCAACTCAAAATGGGGTAAAATTCTCACTTAAATCTATCAAACAAATATCATTTACCTAGTTCAGGGGGGAAAGTCAGCACCCTGAACTTCAGAGAATGCAAACAGAATACAAACACAAGTTAACAAGCAGAAGTTACAAGCAAAGAAACAGATCAGCAGATGGGCTTCCAAATAGTCTGACCATTACATCAGTTACCTATTCAATTACCAGAGAGGGAAGCATCAACATCTGGGTTTTCAAAGCCAGGGGGCTCAACGGCTTCCCAGAGTCCCTTCTGGCTAAACCACACAACTCTTCTCAAAGTGAGCCCCAAAGCAAAACCTCACATCAGGGTGTATATATAGCCTTCTCCTGGATCAGAGAATGTCACAGCCCTCTTGACCCACTGCCCAAACACAAAGCTACAAGGCGCAGGCATTCCTGAAGAACAAGCCTCCCACCACAGGCTCCATGTGACCACATTCAGCCTATTAAGGGGCAGAGTATATTTTCAAATAGGGGAAGGTTCTCAGAGTCATGTAGCCACTTTAGCAAAGGCCTAAGGGCCTAAGGGCAGGGAAGAACTTCAGATTCTCATAACAGTGCCTACTCCTACAACTTACTCTTAAGAGAATTGCCTGGGGCACTGAAGAGTTAAGTGGCTCCGTGCAGGATTAGTAGGAGCCAATAGGAGTCAGAAGCAAGACTCAAACCCAGGTGTCCTTGACTCTGAGCCTAGCTCTCTATTCATTCTTGCTGCCTCCACAGGATTTTATTTTTAAAACCATCAGATTTTATTATATAATCTTCAACCCCATATTTTGGTTTGTTGAAAAGAAAGGCTTTTCTGATGCCTCATCCCATCAGGGAGAGGTTAGGTTCTCCAAGACCCTGCCAGTGCATCACAAGCTCTGGCAGGGCCTACCATGATGGAAAGGCTACCTGGAAATGGTCAGATCATAGTAATGGCCTGGCTAAATATGAACAGACTCATCTCCAGGCTGACAGAACAGTCATGAATGTTTTAGAAAAAGCAACTAGCAGCAACCACTTAATAAGACAAACTTCATCAATGGAGGGGGTATTCACACGACTAAAATCATGGATACTTGAAATATTAAGGTTAATGATAAATGACTTCATATGGCCATTACAATAACTGTGAGGGAGTTGCTGGCAGAAGACCCATGGAAGACTAGTAGACAGACCAGTGGCACCATAGTGCACAGAGCACTGGGCCTGGAGTCAGGAAGACCTGAGGCCAAATATGGCCTCAGACACTTATTAGCCATATAACTCTGAGCAAGTCATTTAACCTCTCTCTGACTCAGTTTCTCCACAACAAAAGCATTTATCTTACAGGAGCATTGAAGGAATAAAATGAAATACAAACAGTTCTTGCTTTAAATAAGTTTATATTATGCAAACTCAACTTTTACATAAGGAATTCTGAAAGAAATCCATATTTTAAAAAACTATGTTAATTTTACTGTATCATACTCTGCTCTCTCTTCACTTCTGCCCTTCAGCTCACCCCACATATTCACCAATAGATAAAAACCTTAAAAAAAAAAAAACCTCCAAGTGAAAGCAGAAGAACAGAGACTTGGTGCCAAGAGAAAAGAAAAGAAAAGAAAGACCTTTGCCCCACTGGCCCATGTCTTTTGTCCTTCCATGCTTGAGTAGCGTATGTCTGTCTCTGCCCTGGCATGTCTTTCATCCTCTCCTGTCTTTATCCATGTCAGGTCCCCATGTGTACTCTTCCTTTGTGCTCAGACCAGGTCCCCACATGGCTAGCCCAGTCCCATCTTCTTCCTCTTGCTCTCTCTTCTATGTCCTCAGCCCCCAGGAGTCCTTGAATCATGTGCTGGTCACCTCACTCCATGCATACACAATCCCTTCCTGCCTCCCTCCCTGGGGGAATTTGCATTATGTAAAAATCACTTTACACAGAGGCCCATGGAACAGTTAGTCCACTTACATAAAGTGAGAACTGTCTATATATGTACAGTCAATACTCAACATTTGTATATAGGTGATTTTATTAGTGACCCCATTTTCATTTTCATGTGGCAACCGAGTATATCCCCAGCTTTGCACAGTAGAGAAAAAAGTAAGAGGCCTGATGCACATGTGTGTGGAGTGCCTGGTATGCTACTAGGCATTTCACTGGTCTTCTTCATTCTACAGTTGGAAAGAGCTTTCTATGCATTCATTGCATATTTTCATAGTTTTCCTTCAAAATTCAAGTTTTGTGTTGCAATTATGCACCCAAATCTTTGTCCCAGTTCTTCAGGCTTTAAGGTGATGTTGAAACCTCACCAGTCTTGGTGTCTTCCAACAGCAGAAACCAAAGTCCCAGCAACCTCTTCTTGTTTTTCAGAAGGCTGCCAAGTCGAGAGGTTTACAGCAGTACAGAACACTGTCCAGCACCCTCTCACCACCCTCTGACACAGTAAAATGTATGATTGAGGTTAAAAAATGTTTCAGTTTGAAAAATTTTATTTGCTGTACAGTACTAATGGTACTATAGATTTCATGTGTTATGAAAAATGAATACTGTCTAAAATCCTTTTTTTTATTATTTTTGAATTGAGATGTTAAAACAAAAGGTCACAGAATTCTAGGAAATTACTAGTGAGGAAAAATGTTTTGGGTGTTACCAGTTTTATTTTGCATACTGCATTTTATGGGTTATTTCATGTTATTGTGTTAGGAAAGTAGATATTATCAGAATTAATGTTTTGTTATAAAGAACTGCATGCAGAAAAGTATATTTTCAGCAATCTCTACTGAAAGATTACAGGTTTTTGGTAGTCGTGGGGACATAAACTCCTATTTCTCATAGGTTCAATGTATCGACATTCATGTTTTTGACTCTTGCACCATTTTCCAGGGACATTAATTCTGTGAAAGTTGAGGACTGACCATACAGTCTATGACCTGGATCAGAAGAGCTGAGTGTATAATCCTCAAGATAGTAAATATAATCTTTATCTTCAACAATTGGAGATGCCTCCCAGAGATACATTTGGTCATATCCATCAAGTCACAAATTTGTTCTAATGCCCATTTTCCTCTGAGGTACCTTGCAAAGACTATCCTGGGAAATAAGACAAAGTTACATTGCTGGTGTTTTCCTATCTAGCTCTCCTTTGGCTACCAACATGTCACTCCCCTGAGTGGGTTTTAGAATGTAAGAATTATATTACTGTCCTGCATGCTTCTATACAATCTTGATTAGTGGAGTCTGCAGTATAGCTCATAATGCAGCAAGTTGCATTATGGAATATATCAGAGAATGAATCTACCTACCATTTCAGAGCAGATAAAATATATTCTTTAATATAAATCTTTAACATTGTAAGTTTTTCATGTTAGTGAATGCCAGAATCTTGTCATTCAAATTCAAGCATTAATAGTTTGTCCGTATGTATGCTTCAAATATTATTACTCTCCTAATCTTACAGGTGGGAAAACTGAAACTCAGAGAAGTTACATGAAGTTAAGTTAAGGCAGATAGGTGGTACAGTGGATAGGGTGCAAAATCTGGAGTTAGGAAGACTCATCTTTTTGAGTTGAAGTCTAGCCTCAGACACTTACTAGTTTTATGACTCTGGACAACTCACTTAACTCTGTTTGCCTCAGTTTCCTCATCTGTAAAATGAGCTGGAGAAAGAAATGGCAAACCACTCCAGTATCTTTGCCAAGAAAACTCCAAATGTGATCTTGTAGAGTCAGACATGACTGAAAACAACCAAACAACAAAGAAATAGTCGCCCAGTTGCCAAATATTAGGGGCAACAATCCCACATTCTTTCTATTATAATACATTGTTATCTATGTGTATTATTATTTATCCAATTAGATAGTAACCTTCTAGACTGGACTACTTTTAACCTTTGTGAACCCAACAAATAAAATGCTTTGCACAGAGTAAGGCTTAATAAATGTTTATTGAATATGTTACTTAACTAGGTAGAAGGAGATTGCATGTGCTATTAAAAAAAATCAGAAAGATCCCTAGGATATAGAGAAATCAAAGAAGTTTTGAGAAGGAGGCAGCAGGATGGGAACTGGGCATTAAAGGCTACATAGGATTTGGACTGGCTGTTTTCCAAGTGACAGTGGGAGGAAAGTTGGACAAAAACATAGAGGCAGATTGCCCCTACTATCATTCTCTTTCCCCTTCCCCACTCTCTCTCTCTCTCTCTCTCTCTCTCTCTCTCTCTCTCTCTCCCTCCCTCCCTCTAATATTTCCTATTTTTCCCCACTGCCAACAAAGATAACCATATCTCCCACATCATTCACTAGATCCAACCATCCCTGATAACAATCATGCTATATCTCTCCTCCCTTTCTCAGTCAAACTTCTTGAAAAAGCCACCTACCTTTGCTTCATATAGCTCCTCTCTTCAGACTCACTTCTTAAATTCTTCTAATCTGACTTCTGATCTTGTTGCTTCACTGAACCTGCTATCTCCAAAGTCACCAATATTGTTCTAATCAGAAAATCTCATGACCTTTCACCCATGCTCATCTTCCTTGATTCCTCCATAGCTACTGATACTATTAACTCTCTTTTTGGCCTCAATGTTTGCGACACTGCTCTATCCTGCTTTTCTTACTTACCTGACTGTTCATTCTTAGGTTCCTTTATTGATTCATCAAATGAATCCCTATAGAAAAAAGATTAAATTGTCCCATTTCAGCTTAGCAGTCAATCAAAAAAGCACAAAGTTGATAGATCAGAAAGAGTCATAGAATATCTATGTATGCTCAAGAGTCCACATGGGTGATAGCATCAAGTTAAGCTTGCTCATAGGGCTGGGTTCTCATTGGCTGGTACCACATTGCACTTATACCATATACATGTTGCTCCCTCGTTAGAACATACGCTCACTGAGAAAAGGGACTTTCTTTTGTCTTTGTATCCCAAACACTTAGGACATGGTAATTATTGACTGACAAGTAAAACACAGTGTCCTGAAAGGGACTCCACTGGACCCCTGGGAGGATCCTCCTAGATCAATGGGCCCCTGAGAGCCAATAGGTTCATACAATTGCTTTAATAAA
This sequence comes from Pseudochirops cupreus, assembly GCA_028627135.1. Classification (NCBI taxonomy): domain Eukaryota; kingdom Metazoa; phylum Chordata; class Mammalia; order Diprotodontia; family Pseudocheiridae; genus Pseudochirops; species Pseudochirops cupreus. The sequence goes on along the minus strand of CM053580.1, from coordinate 374,809,741 downwards.
AACAGATTCAGAGGCAGCTAGGTGGCACAGTGAATACAGCACTGGCCCTGGAGTCAGGAGCCTCAAACACTTAACACTTACTAGCCATGTGACCTTGGGCAAGTCACTTAACCCCAATTGCCCTGCCCTCCCCCCTCCAAAAAAGATACAAATACAAAGACTACAAAGAAGAAAACAAACCTAACTCTCACAAGAACAGCCTGAATACCGTGCTTGGTGTGTAATCTCTGGAGTGTGACTTTACCTCTGTGTATCATTTTCCTCACCCAGAGAATGATCTCTTAAGGTGCTGTAAAGCTCTAAATTTCTATCCTTCCATAAATCTTTTGGACATACTGTCCTTTTAAGTGCCTACTGCATGAAAGACACGTCTTTTTTCTTTAAAAAATTCCAAGTATGAAGACAATATGTGGACAAATAATTGGTAGAGCAAGAACAAAGAAGCAACGGTTTTGATTTGGAGGATACGCGTATTTATAGTTTTCATTACACAAAATTACAAAGGTTCACATTCCATATTCTCAGGACATAACCTCACTTGAATCACCACCAGCTCATGTTGATCTTCTTGGTTCACTTGACCTAGCACAGTCCCTGGCATACAATTGGTACTTAATAAATACTTATTTGAATTGATTATGGTATTCATATGGAAAATCTTACAAGTATTCCTCTATCAAAAAAATAAAGTATACTTGTATAAGAAGGCAAAATTTCTCCAGAACAAAGAGATGGGTCAAAATTGGAAATATGGAGATTCTGAGACAAAGTAATCAGATCACAGTATCACTGTCACTGTCAAAGCCACAGGAAAATCAGTGTAAGAAAAGAAACAGCCAGGATCCAGCTAGAAAACTAGGGAGAAGCCACAGCTTTGGTAGCTAAATATCCTTGAAGTAAGTACCCAAAACTGTCACTTCAGGGGCATTATTAGGAAAATCCTCACATCAGGCTGGCTTTATGAGGGCATCAGCATGGGAACCCTACCTTTTACTTGCCTCCCTAGCAAGGTTTCCTCTAAACTGACATTAGCTCTCCCTCACAAAGGCCATTTTGTATTAACTGCAAGAAAGTTCCTAAGTCAGAGAATCCGGGGGCCATCCAGTAAACCTCCAGATACTCCTGTTAAATAACACATCGCGTGCCAAAGGGGAAGAAAGAAAAAAAATGGAAAGGTCCTCGGATTCCAAACAGGAGATTCTGTTTCTGTTCAAGACATGAATGACCCCTGGAAGTCTCAATCCTCTCTCCAAGATATCACTTAACAACCTGGAACAGAACAGGGTCACTATTCCAAACACTTCTAAAAGTCCCCAAAATATTTATTTTCTTTTTTTTCTCATTAAATCTACCCCAATTTGCCCATCAGTTTCCCCAGAGAAGGCAGGCTGATTGCTAGCTCCCTGCTAATTGGATGTGGAATACAATCTCTCTTTTCAAAGAAAAGTTCCATCCAAAGCTTCAATCAAAGACCATGAAAAATGGACCAGAAGAAGCTTTGCTAAGAAACATCTTAAATAAGCAATTTCCAGTAGAGACTATAATAGACATATGCCAACCTTTATTCTAACAAGGGCCACAGAACCACAGGAAAAAAAGCCAATGGCATCCACAGACAATCAAGCTTTTAAATTAAGAGGGAATAGTCAGTATAATGATCCCTGAACAGTGTCCTCTATTGTGTTTGACCAAGGAAGAAATGAGAGGGGGAAAGTGTAAAGGTAGGCTTGAAAAGTAATACAGGGAAAACAGAGATAATAGATCAGGGAGGAAAGAGAAACAGGAAGACAATGAGATGGAATTGAAGTGTGAGGATAATAGTAGCTGGTGTTGATACTAACAAGCTTTTTTAGAGGGTTTTAAAGTTTGCAAAATGCTTTAACAAAATTTTCCTATTTTATCCTGACAACAGCCTTAGGAAGTAGGTGCTATCATTAACCCCATTTCACAGATGAGGAAATTGAAGCAGAGTCTGTGATGTGTCCAGTGTCACACAGCTAGTAAGACCATGTTTGAACTCAGGTGTTTCTTCCTGACTCCAGGTCCAATACTCTCCTAGCAACTTAGCACTTTACATATATTAATTCATCTGATCACCACGCTACTACCACATGGGAGGTACTACAATTCTCATTTACCAATAAGGAATATTCAACTGTCAGAGGCAGGATTTGAACCCAGGCCTTATTGACTTCAGATCCAGCAGACAATCTGATACAACATGCTACCTGCCCCCCAAAATGGATAATACTACTTCATCTAACTTTGTGTCACTTAGAAATTTAATAAACATACCTGTTCTGTGTTTATACAAGTCACTGATTTTTTAAAAAGGAAAAACAATTGATAAGAAAATCAAGGTCAAACCCTAAAATTCAACACTAGAGAACTCCCTCTATGGGTTGTCAATCCACTAATCAGTGCTCTTTGAGCAACATACAGCCAACATATCTCCAATTTATAAATGAGAGCAGACAGGTTGTCAAAAAATTTGCTAAATTCAGGACCCTCTGTGTCTATGATATTCTCTTAACCTACCAATCTAACATCTATACATTTATATAACACTTTAAGTTTTCAAAGCACTTGCAAATATTTCATTGTATGCTAACAATAATCCTGGGAAGTGGATGCTACTATTATCTTCATTTTACAGCTGAGGAAACTAAGGCCCAAAGTGGTTAAGTCACTTGCCCAGATCATATAACTTTTAAGTACCTGAGGCCATATTTGAAAACAGGACTTTCTGATTCTAAGCCCAGTGTTCTATTTACTCTGCCACTTACCTGCCTACACAATCAAAACAAAAAAAACAAAATAAGGTCCCCTTGGGAAATACAAAGCATCTGGCATAAAAGCATTTATTAGACATTTATATGCCAGGCATATCCTAGGCACTGGAGACATAAAGACAAAAATGAAACAGCACCTGCCCTCAAGGAGTTTACATTCATTCTGGGGAAATTTACAAACACACACACACACACACACACACACACACACACACACACACACACACGTGCGTGTGTATGGAGTTATATTTATATACACACACATATATGGAGATAAAAACCCATGCACAAAATGCATACAAGGTAATTTAGGAAGGCCCCAGCATCTAGGAGTGTAGGGAAAGGCCACGTGTAGGATGGTACAATTGAGCTAAAGCTCGGAAAAGAGTTAGGAATTGGAATTCTGAAAGAGAGGTGAAAAAAAGGAGAGCATGCAAAGGGAGAGGGAATTTGTGTGAGTGAGGGAAAAAAGGACACTTGGTATGGACTGGCAGCAGGAAGGGGAGAATTGCATAATTAGGCTGGCAAGGGAAGTTGGAACTAGGTTGTGAAGGGTTTTTAATTCCAAACAAAGGAATTTGAATTTGATCCTAGAGACAATAGATTGAAGCTTCTTAAGGAGGGAAGTAGAATGATGAGGAATATCCCAAAACATATTCATGCTTACAGGATCAGTTACCTAACCCCCACAGAGCCTGGTATCACTGGAAAAGGCAAGGCTGATGAAGAAAAACCACATAAGGGAACTAGTGTGGACAAATTAAGGCGTAGAAATAACTTACCTGCGCCCCAGGCAACAATGAGAAGCCAGAACTTCCTGTTATGCCTTTTCCCTCAGCCTAAGTTAGTCCCCAGACCAATCTCATGGGAAAAGGATTTCTTTCTCTATTAGAGAAAGATAGATGAGGATAGAAACATCCAACCCAGGATATCTTCAAGCTATTGAGCTGTCAAGAGAGGCTCTCATTTTTGTTGTCCCAGATACTATATTATATCAACTGCCTCTACCAAAACCCTGGACCAGGTCAGTCTTCTCTTTTCAAAAATCAAACTTCATTAAATATTAGTTTAATTTAATGTTTTCCAGATTAATTTAAGATTAATTTATATTCAGGCACTTGCACTGCCCTAGTAATTTCTCTCTTTTCTGTCATTTCTATCATCTAAACAGACAGGAGAAAGGGGAAAATGTATGGTTAAGAAGAATGGTGATAAAGTAAGTTAGGGGAGATTTAATTAAACTGTTACATATCTTTCCCTCGGAGGTGAAGAGAAGAAACATAAATTTGACAACAGACAGAGCTGTGTGCATGACAGGAAGTCCAATAAACAAATACTTTGCAGCTTTGATTGTTAGGTAGGGTTTCTAACTCTACTTCTGCTGAAAATCTGACTCCAGGCCTAACCCTGAGATGCCCATTGGTCCAATGATGCCCATTTAAATAGAAGAATCTTTTTCTCCTATTCCTTAGTGTTATGTCCAGATAGAACCAAAAGGATTAGTGATTATCATCCTCCATTAAGATATGGAGGAGAACCATTTGGTACATAACACTCTTGCTAAAAGGATAGAATTTTCCTAGGAAAAGGGGTAATGGAGAGCTTTCAGCCTCACCCATCTTTTTATGGATGAAGAAAGCAAGGCTCAGAGGAGCCTTAAGCAATTTGGTCAAGGTCATACAAGTCATAAGTAGAAATAAACAAGGTTGAAACCCAAGTATTCTGACTCAAAATCAAATATTTCCTCTACTGCCTAATGTTGCGACAGAATTTACATAAAAGAGTCCTCTGTTCTAGAGGAACTCACAATCTAAAAGAGTACAGGGCCCTACAGACTATCCAGCAAGTGAAGACATGGTCTTCCTGCAAAAACTACGTAGTGTCCTATAAAAAGATTTGCAAGGCATTTTGTATATGTGTATGTACAGATATATCTATAGGTACGTATATGTCCAATATTTGAGATTTTCCTTTTAACATTTTCTACTGCTCTCTTTAAGGAGCCAAAAATTCCCATTTTAAAAAGAATAATTTTATTATGAACTGATTTAATTTTATATAACATAACACAATTGAAATTACATAAAATTCTTTAGCATGAAAATGTTTAAATGAATATACAAATATTAAAGTCTTATCACTAAATCTTTCTATATCTCCTTCCAACCTCTTTGACTGATCATTTCTATTTATATAGTCAAATACTTTGTTGTTGTCACCATCAATGCTATTATTAGGCAACAGGATGCACAGTGGAGAGAGTGCTGGGCCTGTTGTCAGGAAGATTTAAAAAGCTCCTTGAAGATGTTAGCAAATATATTCCCTATGTTCCAAGTGTGATATGTTGAACATTGGCCTCGGACACTTACTAGCTGTATGACCCTGGGCAAGTCACTTAACCCTGTTTGTCTCAATTTCTTCATTTGTGAAATGAGCTAGAGAAGTAAATGCAAACCACTCCAGCATCTCTGCCAGGAAAACCCCAAAGTTGGCTCACAAAGAGTCAAACATGACAGAAAATAACTCAGCAAAAACAAAGTTATAATCATCATTATTATATTGTGATATATATATATATATATATATATATATATATTCTTGTTTTCCAGTTTTGCTTTTTGTTTTGTTTTGTAATGTTATAGAAGGTTTTATATTTTCTTAATATTTGTGATATTTTTTTTGTTTTTTTTTTGGAGGGGGAAGGTAAAGCAATTGGGGTTAAGTGACTTGCCCAAGGTCACACAGCTAGTTTTTTGTGTGTTAAGTGTCTGAGGCCAGATTTGAACTCAGGTCCTCCTGACTCCAGGGCTGTTGCTCTATTCATTGTGCCACCTAGCCACCCCTAATATTTATGATTTTTAATGACACTATGTAACTCACCTGACCTGAGGACCAGAAATTGGATCTTATAAATAAAGTCACGTCTAACTAAAGTGTAATTTTGAAGCTCCATTTTCTTGTTTTTTGACTTAGATCATAAAATCATAGATTGGAGCTATAGATCATCTGATCTAATATCTTAATTTTATAGATGAGGAAACTGGAGACTCAAGAAGTCATGACTTTCCTAAAGACAGAGAGGTCATAAATGGCAGGGCCAGGACTTACATGAGGCAGCTAAGCAGTAAAGTGGATGAAGCACTAGGAAGACCTGAGTTTGAATCCTTGCTCAGACTCTTAGGAGCTGTGTGACCCCAGGTAAGTCACTTAATCACTCTCACCCTCATTTCCTTATCTGAACAATAGCACTTACTTCCCAGAGTTGTCTGGTTCATCAAATGCGATATTTGTAAAGCACTTGACCAATCTTAAGGCACAATCTAAATATTTAACTCTTATTAGCAATCTTAAGGCACAATCTAAATATTTAACTCTTATTAGCCATTGTTTAACTCAGGCTCTTACACTCTGACTCCAGTCCTTTCTTGGTAAGTTTGTTCTGTGTTTTCAAAAACTCATTTTCTTCTATCCAGGAGGCAGCCAGATACAGAGGGCATAGAGTCAAAGAACTTGTATTAAAATCTCAGCTCTACCATTTACCACCCATGTGACCTTAGACAAGTCATTTTGCCCCTAAAGGCCTCAGTTTCCTCATATGTAAAACAACAGGAAGGAACTAGGTGACCTTTAAGGTCCCTTCTAACTCTAGAGCTATTGCAAATTTGAACAACTTAACCTGAATATGACATTGATTATTGGTAAGTGATATATGTTCTAAAATATTTCTAGCAACTCGCTTTGTGGTGTCAAAGAACTGAAAATTGCAAGGATGCCCCATCAAGTGGGGAATGGCTGAACAAGTTGTAGTATATGATTGTGATAGAATACTACTGTCCTATAAAAAATGATGAGCTCATATATTAGCAAGCACCCTAGCACACTGCTAGCATAGGTTCTTTGATCTGCTTTTAAAGGAAAGACTGCTCAAAAAGGGGTTAACAATCCTACTTTTAATTATATTCACTAATTCAGAGGAAAGGTCAGCCCCCTGAACTTGGAGAAAATACAAGCAGAGACATTAGCACAAAGATCAACAGACAGGGCTCCAATTGTCTGAGTAAAGCAATATTGCTATACATTTTATATAAATCACCGGATCCAGGGAGCAGGCATTTAAGTAGTTGGAGGCTCTGAATATAAGACTACTCAGAGTCTCAACCAGGAATTCAAAAGAACCTTCTCGTGAGCAAACCCCAAAGCAAAATACGAACTTCCAGAACATATAACAAAGACTCGGCATCTGATTAGCTGAGTGCTGAGCAGCCTGAAAATCTTCATGCTCCAGCACTGACTTGGAAACTCCCAGAGCCTGATTAGCTCTGCGCCAGGGCTCTATATGCCCATTAATGGGCAGGGAAGATCTTCAAATTCCCTTTACATTACAGCTCAATACCAAGAGAACATACTGTAATAGCAATATTGTTTTAAGAACAAGTTTTAACACAACAAATAGTATTTGTTATAACAAGTGTTTCCATCTCCCTTTTCCATTTTTCCACTAAGAAAATCTCCAGTTTATCCTGTATATATTTTGTTTGTATGTCATTGTTTGCATTTTGTTTCCACCATTAGATTGTGAGGAGTAACTGTTTTTTGTCTTTCTTGGCATCCCTAGAATTTAGCCCAATATTTGGCACATAGTAGGTACTTAAGAAACACTTGTTGACTTGACTTTTGGGGTCCCATTGAGTTCAAACAGTGTTCATAGAAAAATGAGACTCTCTTTGCTGAGGGGAAAAAAAGAAGAAACTCTTGACTCAGAGTCATGTCCTTCTGCTTATATAAAAAGCAAATTTTGTGAGGATTTTGATCACTATACAGACAGAACATCTGTCAGCCTTTCCCAAATAAGATTTCTCTTCAAATTGTCTCAACTGGACTACCAAAAATCAACCAAAATTAACAAGAAAAATTTCACCCAAGAAGGGTAAAAATCTAAAATAAATATGAAAAACAGACCAAAATATTTCCAAATTGTAAAACAATAAATAAATAATCCATTTGGATAGACCTGTTGACTTTAGCAAATGGAATCTAATAGAACAGCTGCTATCATTATCCTGCCCATAAAGAAAAACCTTTGTGACTGGCTTAGGACTTTATGAATTGTCATTTTTACCTAGTTTCGTGTAAAGAGAATTTTTCAATCCAGTCTGTTCTTTAACCTGCATGTGTATGTTGGCAATTCCTAAAACACATTAACCTTTGCTTTAAAATACAAACAATCCAGTAAATTTGCCTGGCACCTATTAAGTAGGTGCCTAATAAATGTCTGTTTGTTGAACACATTACATATCACACAATACAGAATTCAAGCTCTGGGTTTTTATGGATTGGACTGAAATTGAGAGCTTCTCAAAAATTATACCTTTTTAACTAATTTTGTCCCCACTCAAAATTTCTCCTGGGGACCTTAGAATGAAGATGTAGATCTCTCCTGATATGTGTAAAAGGGTCCTCTTTCTAGTGAGAACACTCAATGTATCAATGCATATTAGATATATTTCACCCCATAGAAAATATCAAACAATTCAGAATAGCTAAAATATAGATTCAGAATAAAGTACTCAGAATAAAAAATGGACTCAGAATAAAATACTCAGAATAGCTAAAAAAAAAAATAGGTGATACAATTCTCCCCTTTCTGATGAGTTTCCTCTTCCTCTCCCCCACAGATCTATCTATGTCTCCAGTTTTATAATGCTATCAGTAAAACGCTGAAGTCTTGGACTCCCTTTGGAAAAGAAACAAATTTGAGGTTGCTAGAGAAGAACTTCCTTTCCTACAGAACCAGCATCATCTGAAAAATTGTAGTAGGATAAGGTACAAGTTTTTGTTCCTTTTTACCATGGTTGTTGTTTTTGTTTAGTCCCTTAGTCATGTCTGATTCTTAGTGACCCCACGGACCAACAGAATGCCAGGCCCTTCTATCCTCTTCTATTTCTCAAAGTCTATTCAAGTTCATGCTCATGGTTTCCATGACATTACCTACCCATTTCATCCTCTGCTATCCCTTTTTCCTTTTGTCTTGTATTTTTTGTATCTTTTCCAACATCAAGGTCTTTGCCAATGAATCTAGTATTTAAGTATTTAAGCATCATCTTCCATATTTGACCTTCCAGTGAATAGCCTGAATTAATTCATTTTAGTGTGGACTGATTTGATCTCCTTGCTATTTAAGGGATTCTCAAAAGTCTTCTCCAGCACCACAATTGAAAAACATCAGTTCTGCAGCTCTCAGTTTTCCTTATAGTCCAACTCCCACAACCATACATTACCATTGGAAAAATCATAACTTTGACTATATGAACCTTTGTCAATGAGGTGACGCCTCTGTTTTTTATTATGCTGTCTAGATTTACTATAACTTTCCTTCCAAGGAGCAAGTGTCTTTTAATTTCAAGGCTGCAATGCCATCTACACTGATCTTTGAGTCCAGGAATATAAAATCTGACACTGTTTCTGTTTCTTCTTCCCCTATTTACCTGGAAGTGAGAGGACTAGTTGCCAAGATCTTCATTGTTTGGGGTGTGTTTTTTTTTATGTTAAGCTTCAAGCCAGCTTTTATACTCTCCTCTTTCACCCTCATCAAGAGACTTCTTAATTCTTCTTCACTTTCTGCCATCAGAGTAAGATCATCTGCATATCTAAGGTTATTGATATTTCTCCTGGCAACTTAAAGTCTGGTTTTGATTTTTCCAGTCTGCGATTTCACAAGTTGTACTCTGCATATAAGCTTAAAAAAAAAAAACAAGTTGACAATACATAGTTTGTTGTATTCCTCTTCCGATCTTAAACCAATCCATTGTTCCATGTTTGGTTCTAACTGTTGCTTGTTGGCCTGCAAACAAGTTCCTTAGGAGACAAGTAAGATGATCAGATACTCCCATCTCTTTGAGGACTTGCTACATTTTATTGTGATCCACACAGTCAAAGGCTTTAGTGTAATCAATAAAGCAGAAGTAAATATTTTTCAAGAACTCCCTTGCTTTCTCCAAAATCCAGCAAATGTCAGCAATTTGGTCTCCAGTTCCTCTGCCTCATTGAAAACCAGCCCGGTCTTCTGGCAATTCTCAGTTCGCATATTGCTGAAACTTAGTTTGTAGAATCTTAAGCATGACCTTGCTGCCATGTGAAATGAATGTAATTGTTCTATCACCTCCACTAGTCTTACTCTTAGCAATACTTTGTAAGGCCCACTTGATCACTCTCCAGCATGTCTGGCTCTGGATCAGTAACTATATTATCATGATCATCAGTGATGATAAGATCTTTCTTGTATAGTTCTTTTGTGTATTCTTGCTATCTCTTCTTAATCTTTTCTGTTTCTGTTAAATTTTATATCATGATTCAGTCTCTAATTTCTTCTCCAACTCCATGACTATGTACTTAATGTCTCTAAGAGACTGGCACCACGCAGTACATATCTTGCTTTCCAGGTAACCAGTGCCACAATAAGAAAAAAGAGAAAGAGGGGGGATGGAAAGAGAGAAAGAGGAGAGTGGGAGAAAGAGGGGGGAAGAAATGGACAGGCAGATAGCAGGGAGGAAGAGAGAGATAATGTGGGTGTGTTTTGGAAAGGGGGGAGAGGAAAGGAAGGAGAGGAAAAGGAAGAGGGAAGAAAGCAGCTACTACTGTTGCTCTGATCACCAAAAAGAAAATTGCTCCTAAAACAATCTGTAATGTGACTAACAAAGAAGAGAGATAAGGGAAAGAAAAGAAAGTGGAAATCCTATGAGTGTCTTCCCCACATCCTTCCTACTAGTTCTCATTTAACAAATCATCTTACTTGACTCTTTATAGACTGAACCTTCAGTTCACCTGAGAGATGAAAGAAAAATTGTGATTCTACATTACAAGCTCTATGCCACAGAGAGGACTCTGGGAAGATGGCAGAGTAGGTCAGAAAATTCCAAGCTCTCAAGATTTTCCCCACAAAAGAGTTAAAATAGCACCTTAGAGAGAACAAAGTATGGGTGAAGATAAATAAGAACAGGGGCCCTCCTGGGACAATTTGATAAGATCAGAAGAAAAATCCCAAGAAGAGATTTAGTCCCAGAGAAGAGTATACATCTCCAGGTTAGGTTTCCTTTTGACAGCTAGTGGCTAGATACTTAAACAACAAGCAGCAAGTCCTGGGGTCAATATATATGTATTGACCCTAATCAATAGAACTTTTTGTGCTGGAGGATAGTGAGGGGAGTTGAGACATCTGAGCCTGGGAAGATCAAGGGTACCTCTGCTGACCAGGAATAAATGCCAGACCTAACTGTGCTATGAAGAGTGTCGGGGGTGAGAACAAGCCAGCACACATTAGGTGTTTGCAGAAGCAGTGGGGCAGAAAGCCCCTGACTGTGGGCACTTATAGAAGGCTGGAGAACAAGTTTGGTCTCAGGCTAAAGGGAAGAACTGAAGATCTGGGACAAGAGGCACCATTTCCCATACCCCAAGGGTAGAGGTGACTACAAATAATTAGGATATTACCACACACAAAAAAATGCATAGGCAAAGGAGAAAGAATCCAACCATAGAAACCTATTATGGGAAGAGATATGACCAGGGTTCATCTTCAGAGAAGGATATTGAAGAAAAGAAACCCCCAAAGAGTAATGCCAAATGGACATCTGCCCAAAAAGAATTCATAGAAGATCTTAAAAAAGACTTCAAAAATAAAATGATAGAGATGGAGGAAAAACTAAAAAAGAAAATAAGAATAATCCAAGAAAAACAAGAATGGTATAAAAGGAAAATTAGCCAATTAGAAAAGGAGATTCAGAATCTTAAGGAAGAAAATGACACCTTGAAAATTAGAATTGGGCAAAGTTAAGGCAGTGAAATTATAAGAGATCAAGAAATAATTAAACAAAATATGAATAATGGAAAAATAGAAGAGAAAGTCAAACATCTTATAAGAAAAACAATAGATTTGGAGAATATATCAAGAAGAGAAAATTTAAAAATAATTGGGCTAACAAAGTTATGATCAAAAAAAGAATCTTGATACAATAATATAAGAAATAATAAAAGAAAATTGTCCCAAAGCATTAGAATAAGGGGGGAAAGTAGAAATAGAAAAATCCATCTATCACAACTTAAAAGAGATCCTATGAGGAAAACTCATAGGAATATCATAGTCAAATCCCAAAACCCCCTGTTCAAGGAAAAATTATTAAAAGCATCAAGATTAAAGTAATTTAAACATGATGGTGCCACAATTAGAATTACACAAGACCTAGCAGCAGAAACTTTAAAGAACCATAGGTCTTGGAACACAACATATCAAGGAGCAAAAGAACTGGGGTTCCAGCCAAAAATTCATACCCTGCAAAGTTAAATATTGTCCTGAATGAAATAAAACATGGACATTTGATAAACTCACAGGCTTTCAAGACTTAAAAAAAATCCTGAACTTAATAGAAGATTCAATGTATAAGAACCAAGAGAAATATAAGTCATATAACAAAGACTGAATATGAGAGACCCATAAGGACACGTCAACTGTTCCCTTTTTATGTATGTAAAATGTGAAATGAATGTCTAATATTCTTACCAATAATCAGGTAGTTTATAAGAAAAATTGGGATAAACCTGAGAATGATATGAATTTAAAAAGTAAAACCATTAAGGAACAGCTTAAAAGAGATGCAAAAGGAAGAATCGATACAGAGGAATTAGATGGGGGTGGTTCTGGTAACATACTTTCATTGGAAATGGGTTTAAGAGGGAACAATACATATATATTTAGAAGAGTAGAAAAGTCTTCTAAATTCAGAAGAAATAAAATGGTAGGGGCAAAGGGAGGGGGGACAGGACAAGGGAGGGAGAGTGAGGATTGAATAGGTAAAACAGGGGTATAGAAAGGTGTTTAGATTTGTGGGAATGGAAGGATAAGGGAGGGATCCTTGGAGGGGGGTAGGCAAGTCATAGGAAAGCAAGGTGGTGGGTAGAAGTAAAGTAAAGGAGGTAGAAGGGATGGGAAACAAGAGAAATCACATTAAAAACAAAGATCAGGAGTAGAATAGATTTGGGAAAGTATATATATATGTATGTATGTATGTTTGTATGTATGTATGTATGTATGTATGTATATGTGTATGTATATATCTATAGCTATAGAGAAACATATCTAAACTTTATTGTTATCTTTCTGGTGGGAGGGAAAAAAAGAACAAAGTAAAAAAGTGTACAGCAGACAAGCTCTCTGCCACATCTAAGTTGTTAGCCTTACTTCTCCCTTTGAAGGGAGCAAATTAGGTTTGTATCAAGGAATTCCTTCCTATTTTCAACAGAAAGTCACTATGTTAAACTATTCAATTCAAGAAGCCTTTATGAAATCTCCACCATGTACATCATGCTAGACATCACCAGTGCAAATACAAAGAGGCGCAAAGTCCCTGTCCTTGAAGAGCTTATCTACAACTGAGAGATAAAGCACAAAGAAGTAAAAACAAAATTCATAAAAATTATTTCAGAGTAGTGGGGCAGGGAGAGAAACTAACAATTTGGAGAGGAACAAAAAAGATTTCATGTACTAAATGAAGGTTGAGTTGAACCTTATGTCAAGTAGGGATTCCAAGAGGTAAAAGCGGGGAGGAAGAGCATTCCAGCCAGAGGAGACAGCCTGTGCAGACACTAAAGCACAAGACAGAATGGTGTGGGTGGGAACAGCAAATAGATCCGTCTGACTAGAATGTAGAGTGCACAAGGGAGAGTAAAGGGAAATAAATCTGTAAACATAGGTTGGAGCCAGATTGTGGTGAGTTTTAAATATCAGAGTTTTTATTTTACCCCAAATCCAATAAGAACTCACTGAAGTTTCTTGAGCAATGGGGTTACATGGCCAGATTTGCCTTCTAAGAATGTATATTTGGCAAATGTGAGGAGGATGTATTGGAGAGGTAAGAGACTGGAGGCAGAAGAACAAGTAGAAGCCTATTTCAATAGTCCAAGTGAAAAGTACTAAGAGCCTAGACTAGAATCATGGTCATATGAGTGCTGAGAGATAGGGGGAAAAATATTTTGGAGACATTAGTCAATCATTCATTGGGACCCTCTTTTCTAAGACTTATTGTTCAAATACGAGTCAAGTGTATGTAATGACCTTCTTTTATTTACACCTATTCCCCAATTCCACCATCAAATAAAAACTCTTTAATACAAGTTTTCTTCCTAAAATGAGTTTTTGTGTTTCCAAAACATAACATCAAAGAAGGCCCCTAAAATAGGAGTTCCAACAACCCAGGGTCTAATTTCAGTTCTATTGCTGATTAACCATGTGGTCTGGACAAGTTGATTACCCCATCCGATAATCTTTGTTGGTAAAATAATAGTAATAATGGCCTACTACCTATCTCATTGGGTTCTTGTAAGGTAATATATGAAAACTCTTTGAAGAGGAAAAATATAATAAGGGAAAGCGTTATTATATCCTTCATTAATAATGGCTACCTTGGAAGTATGCTATAGAGTGGTTTTCTGTTCTGGCACAGGCTGAACTAGATATATCTCTGATGCTTCATCAGCGAGTGGCAGTCACCCTGTGTTCTCAAAGGTTATGCCAGCAGAGTATCAGGACTGAGACCTAATAAACTATCAAGTACAAACCTAGGAACCACATTGTCATCTGAGAACCAGTGTAGGTGGACCCAAGAGTCATGACCAGAAAGGTTGACTATCAAGTAATGATATTTTAGGCCAACCAACACATGAAAGCATGTAGGGATTACAATCTGCATTAATGGAAAAGGTCCTCACACTGATGAAATCATGGATTTTTTAAAATAGAAGTACTGTATTCTAAAAGTGTCTCCTGACAAACATTCACTTGTGCTCATGTATAATTCAAACTACTATGATCAATGCAATATACCACCACAGTGCAAAGTACTAGGCTAAACTAATTAGGAAAACTGAAAACCAGGAAACACAACTCAAAAGAGGTACATGATACGAAAGGTAAGGAATCCGACACTGAATATACATCCAGAGATTCTAGGACCAAACCTCAGGACTTCTTTCATAGCATTTCTTGCTTTGTTTTCAGTTTTTCAGCCTTTGGGGAGAATGGTTCATTGATTATGTCACATCAGATATCACTGATACCCAGATCAATAGCACCAAGGTCCAAATCATCAAATTTATTCTCCAGTATGCTGCTTTATAATAGTCATTCCATAGGATAACTCTCTCTGACAAATGAGATGTAGGTGCTACATTTTAGGAAGGAATTGGTCAGGTTGAAGTTCGTCCAAAGGAAAGCAGCCAGAAGTAGAGACTGTGCCATGTGAGGCTTGGCTACATTGTAGACAGTTTGGATGTTTGGCCTGGAGTAGCGAAGACTGATCTTGTTCCCATCATTATTGTTATTCAGTCATTTCAGTTGTGTCAAATTGTTCATGCCCTTATTTGGGGTTTTCTTGGCAAAGTTACTGGAATGGTTCCCATTTCTTCTCCAACTCATTTTACAGATTTTACAGATGAGGAAACTAAGGCAAACAGAGTTAAGTGACCTGCCCAGGGTCACGCAGTTGATATGTGTCTGAAGCCAGATTTGAACACAAGAAGAGTCTTCCTGACTCCAGGTCCAGCAATCTATGCGCCACCTAGCTGTCCAGGAAAAATGATAGCTGTCTTCAAACACTTGAAGTGCTAACACATGGTAGAGGAATTAGATTTGTTCTGCTTGGAAAATTGGGAAAGAATTTTTGCAACCAGTATCTCCGATAAAGGTCTCATTTCTAAAATATACAAAGAACTGAGTCAAATATATAAGAATGCAAGTCACTCCTCAATTTATCAAATGGTCAAAGGATATGAACAGGCAATTTTCAGAGGAAGAAATTAAAGATATCTGTAATCATATGAAAAAAATGCTCTAAATCACTACTGAATAGAGAAATGCAAATCAAAACAACTCTGAGGTACCACTTCTCACCAGTCAGATTGGCTAATATGACAAAACAGGAAAATTATAAATGCTGGAGAAAATGTGGGAAAATTGGAATGCATTATTGGTGGAGTTGTGAACTGATCCAACCATTCTGGAGAGCAACCAAAGGGCTATAAAAAAAAAGTGCACATCCTTTGGCCAAGCAGTACTACTTCTAGGAATGTATCCAAAAGTGATCATACAAGTGGGAAAATGACCCATATGTGCAAAAGTATTTATAGCAGCTCTTTTTTTTGGTGGCAAAGAATTGGAAATCGAGGGAATGCCCATTAATTGGGGAATGGCTAAACAAGTTGTGGCGTATGAATGTAATGGAATACTATTGTGCTATAAGACACGAAGAGTAGACAGACTTCATAATAACATGGACAGACATATAAACTGATGCTGAGTGAGAGGAGCAGAAGCAGGAGAACATTGTACACAATTACAGACACATAGTATCTAGGATAACTGACTTTGATAGACTAGTCCCAGTGTTTCTCAACCTTCCTAATGCTGCGACCCTTTAATACAGTTCCTCATGTTGTGGTGACCCCCAACCATACAATCATTTTCGTTGCTACTTCATAACTGTAATTTTGCTACTGTTATGAATCGTAATGTAAACATCTGATATGCAGGATGCATTTACATTGTTACAAACTGAACATAACCCACAGGTTTAAAACTGCTGCAACTAGACTCATCACAACAATGCAAGCATATAAGATAACTCCAAAGGACTCATGATGGAAAAGGTTGGTTATCCACATACAGAGAAAGAATTGCAGAGTCTGAATGCAGATTTAAGCAAACTACTTGCTCTCTTTTTTGTTTTGTTTTTGTTTTGTTTTGTTCCTTCTTTCTCTTTGTTCATTCCATTGGTTATAATCCTTCTTCACAACTTGACTAATGTTTAATGTGAAGGTATTTGTAGAACCTATATCAAATTGCACGCTGCCACAGAGGGGGAGGGAGGAGAAGAGGGAAGGAGAAAAATTTGGAACTCAAAAACTTGTGGAACAGAATGTTGTAAACTAAAATTAAATAAATTAATTAAATTGTTGAAAAAAGATTTGTTCTGCTTGGTTCCAGAGAATAGAACTAGGAGCAATTAGTGGAAGTTGTGGAGATGGGTGGTGGGGAAGGGATTTCAGCTTTTAATGTAATGAGAAATGTCCTACCAATTGTTCAAACCTACCTTGGAAGGAAAGGAATTCCTTTTTCACTGCAGGTTATTCCAACAGAGGTAATATGAGCACTGGTAAGGATCCTATAGATAAGATTCCTGTACATGCGTGATTTGGACTAGAAAATCTTGGAGGGCTCTTCAGTTCAGAGGTTCTGTGATTCTGAGATCAGCATGCAGGTTTGGCTAGAGAAAACAAAAAGGATGAATAGAAGAGTCCCACAAACATCCTAACTGGAACACACATGTATGATCTCCCACATGCATACACACACACACACACACACACACACACACACACACACAGAGGAATGAGTCACAGGTTCTCTTCTGATCTGAATAAACTATGCTATGGAGGCAGAAATACAGATCTATCAGGCCTCTAGAGGTCACTAATAGCCATAGCCTCCTAAATATTTTGTGTATAACCAACAAGTCACTATTTCTTCCCCCAGAAGCAATCCCAGGTGACAAAAATGATATATTTGTTTAAGTGGAATAGACAGAATGCTGGATTTGAAGCCAAGAAGCATTGGGCTCAAATCCTACCTCAGACTTACTAAGTAACTATGCAATCATGGGCAACTGATTTAATTTCTCCAAGCCTCTGTTCAACTGTAAAATTAGGAGGTTGGACCTGAGGATTTGTAAGGTCCTTTCCAGCTCCACGTCTATGATCCTATGAATCTATGGAAGACAAAGGCACATCAAAAGCCCTTAGAGCTCAAAGACGGAATTTTCTACATGCCCACATAATTTTTCCATGGTTCTGAAAGAAGTTTTCTCTGTAAGAAATATGTAAACTGAAGTAAGAAAGCAATATTTCAAAAAGTGATATCGAAATGGAAAGCAAATAGGTGGGTGGCTACAAATTGGCAAAAATGGGGCAATGTGTATATCAATGTGTTCTTTCCTTCCTGAATTCTCATCTTCTATACAAATCCCATCATTAATACTTGGCCAAGAGCAAAACATATCATTAATAGCTTTGAAGAGAATTGGCTAAATTGCTTCTGCCCCACATGGAGTCTTTCCCCTAATCCTCATGGGTGGGGCCCCACTCTAATGGGAAGAAAGAAGGCACAAGTTGGTATTCTGGGTGAAAGCCCTTCTTCCTCATAAGCCCATTGGTTTCTATTGATTCTTTTGGCCTTTGTTCAAAAGAAGTTGGCATGGGCTGTTGCTTAGCAACAGCATGAAGTGTACTTTTTTCCTAGCCTGTGGAAATGCCATTGGTCTGGACCTCATGTCATTCTGCATGATGGTTTTATAAACTATTGGTGTCAATCTTGTAGGAGCTTTGTTTTCCTATATCCAAAGGAGCACCTGCTTTGAGAAGGATAATTTCATTCACTTCCTCTTCTTTACCATCACAGTTCTGGATTTAATGAAGACAAGAGACATCTAAGCAGAAGCCCATTAGAAGCCATAAATTTCATGACCAATTAAGATGCACTCTTATTTGGAACTGCAGGGCACTTTCTTAGCATGAACTTTTGATGTAAATTTCCTTGTATCAACTGACCTCTGTATTTTCCCTGTGGGGAGACTTTCTACACAAAATAATAAAAATAGCTGGTATATACATACACATAGACACGTACCACTTAAAGTTTTGCAAAGTGCCATTTGGTTATGTTTACAATGTCCGACACAGAATAGGCAATTGATAAATGCTTGTTAATCAATTGATTACCTATGTTATCTCTCATTTAAGCTATAGCATCTTTCTAAGGTAACCATTACAAAGTATTATTATCCACACTTTACAATTGGAGAAACTGAGACTCAAGACATCAAAGTGATTTGTCCACAGTCACATAAATAGGTGTATGATTCTGAATTATAGCCCAGGTCTTCCTGACTCCCAAGTCCAGCTCTTTTCACCTTTACACCATGATGCTTTTCTGAGCAACACAACATCCCAGAAGTTCCTGTGTGCTCAGTGACGGTAAGACCCCATATTTAAATGACCCAGGGACTGTTTATAAGCTCGAGTCAAACAAGAACTCAGCAACTTATCTTGATTCCAAATGGGAAATGATTAACTACCCAAACAACAAGCATTCCTTAAGCCCCTACTATGTGAAAGATTCTACATTGTAATAAGTTCTAAGGGAGAAAAAACAATTGCTGGACAGAATATAAACATACCTAAGAGGATGTAGAAGTCAACCACTTCTAGGCAATAAGATGCAGAAGAAAGACAGCCCCTAGCCTCAGCACATGACTTAGTTTTTCTGCAGCATTACCCAAACTTGAAAGCATTTTATGAAGTCTGCCACAATCAGAAACAAAGAGTTCAAAAAGGTAGCTGGAAGAGAATCTATTTCAGGAAAAGAAGGGCCCAAAAACTCATTATGCACATACCATTTTAAAAGTTTCCTCCTTTTGATGTTCCTCCTGGCCTTACCTGATATCATAATTAATAATAACAACAACTAGCATTTATATAACTCTTGGGGGTTTGCAAAGAGCTTTATTTATATTATCTTGTTTGATCCTCCCAACCACTTTTTGAAGTAGGTGCTATTATTATCCCCATCTTATAGAGGAGAAAACTGAGGCTGAAAGAGGTTAAGTGAGTTGCCTAAGGTCACACAACTAGCAAATGTCTGAGACAAGATTTGAATTCAGGACTTCCTGATTCAAAGTTGAGTATTCTAGCCATTGATTCAATGTCACTAGGCCAGTGGTTCTCAACCTGTGGGTTATGTTCAATTTGTAACAATGAAAATACATTCTGTATATCAGATATTTATATTACAATTCATAACAGTAGCAAAATTACAGTTATGAAGTAGCAACGAAAATAATTTTATGGTTGGGGGTCACCACAACATGAGGAACTGTATTAAAGGGTTGTGGAATTAGGAAGGTTGAGAACTACTGCACTAGGCACAAGCAGCAGAGAATAGTCCCCTGATTTGGATCTAGGTGCAGAATGTCATGGCCAAATAATTCATTAGTTAGTGGTAACAAGAGTCTGGTAACAAGCTAACAAACTTAGCTGCAGTGGTTCTGCATAACACATTGTTTATAACTAGAACTCAAAGTCTTCCTTAAAAGGCAGAATCCACCAGAACTCAAATCCAATGTCATAGCCAAAACCCAGAGTCATCTGCACACCACAGAGAGGCATCCCAGGAGGACATTTGTGGAAGGGAAACTCTATATGGGTAATTGAGAGGAAGTAGACAAGAGTTACATATGAGGAGGAAAAGGCATAGATGGGTTTTAATCTATACCATTCAGGGTGTACACACATTAGTGAGATCATAGAAACATAAAAGTTTTTTGCTTTGGACTCTTATCCAAGTTAAATCCTTGCTATATACTGATGGACAATTTTTTAATGCCAAAGATAAATTCTCTGGCAGGTTTTCTTGTAGTAGCAAAATAGAATCCTAATGTGGATATAACCTTATGCTTGGATTCCTCATAGCACAGAATGCATTTTCCAAAGTAAGAATTCTTTGCATCAGCACTGGTATGGAATGTCACTCATCTACCTTTTTTCTATGGAATGGAAAGCAAGTGTTTGGGAAAGCAATTAAAGGGTGCATCTGGACATGGGCATTGGTCCCAATTTCTTAATGTAGGTAACAGTGAGTCAGAGCTGTCACATTCTCTATTGGTCTCTTGTGCAGCCACAGAAAAGACTCATGTGCCTCATAAAGCTTGGGAACAGCTGGCCATACCCCCTACAGGGGCCAGACCCCCAAACCTGCTGCTTTGCAAGGGAGTCCTCTCTTGTCAGAAAGAAGCTTTTAAAGAAAATTCAGTACAATATGACTTTCTGAGTTAGTTATTAAGCCTAGTCAGTATTTCATCCTACTAAAGAGTCATTTACAGAGCCATGTCTCTGAGTAAAGAACCCCCAAAACCCTGTTTTCTGGGTTTGTTTTATCGTGGGACTGACTCTGCAGCATCCATTACTCAATATTTCTTTCCTATCCACCCTATCACCCACTCCACAACGCTTTTCCTCCTCAGTCCTGAGTCTATGTATTTCTTTCTAGACTGCTGTCCTGGACATTAGTCCTTAATTAATTGATTAGCTCTTACAGAGGTTCTTAACCATTTTTGTGTCATTGACCCCTCTGACAATCTGGTGAAAATATAAACCCTTTTTCAGAATGTTTTTAAATGCATAAAATAAGACACATGGGATTACAAAAGAAACTAATTATGTTGAAATATAGTTGTTGATTTTTATCAAAAGTTCATGAACTACAAGTTCTCCGGAGACCAAAGCTTTGGGTCTTGGGAGAACAAATTTTGTCTTTGATGTTCCCTGGAGAACAGTTCCCTGACAAGTCTCTGTGTGCATCTGTGTACGACTGGAAAAATTTGGAGGTGGATCCTGAGTTGATTAATTTACCAAAAGTCACTCCACACATGGATGTCTTAAGCCTCACCTATATATAACAAATATCAAATAGACAATCAAATGAGATAATGCAGGGCTATCAGAACAGAAATCAATAAAACAAATAGGTTGTGGAGTTGAGACTCCAGGATCTTAAAGAAGAAAAGGTCTTCCCATTTGAGAATCCCTGCATCCTTGTCTAGCATTTTCCTACTCTACTTTGAACATCCATCATGGCTACAAATACTAAACTGCTTTCCTTGCAAAAAGGAAAGGGGAGAAGTTACTACATTATTGGAATGTCTATACCCATGGCAGCTGTAAACCCTGAGCACAATGAAAAGCTAACTATCATTTCAATTAAATTCAACAAGCTTTTATTAAATGCCTCCAATGAGTGAGGCATACCTGTGGGGAAGAGATTGGTTCAGTCTCTTTGGACTTCATCAGGCTTTAGGTTTCCAAGTGCTTCAAATGCTCTTAAAAGCACAGAATCTCAAAAATGGAATTATAGAATCATAGAAATTCAGAAACCGTAGAGCTAAAAGACACCTCAGAAATCATCTAGTCCTCTTAACACTTCCCCAAAAAAGGGACCACCCAATATTCACTTGAAAGTTTTCAGGGGCAGCTCGGTGGTACAGTGGATAGAGCACCAGCCCTAGAATCAGAAGGACCCGAGTTTAAATTAGCCTCAGGTACAACACTTACCAACTATGTGATGCTGAGCAAGTCACTGAACCCCAATTGCCTCACTAAAAAAAAAAGAAAGAAAAAGAAAATTTTCAGTGAAGGGAAACCCACTACCTAACAAAGTAGCCCATTCTACTGTCAGATAGTTCTAATTGTCTGCAAGTGAAGACCATTGAATCAGTGCTCTAGAGGTCTAATCCAACCCCTTCATTTTACCTATGGGGAAACTGAGACTCCCAGAAATTAAGTGACTTACCCAAGGTCACATTGGTAGTATCAAAAGTACAGTTTGATCAGAGCAGGTCCTCTGATTCCAGAGCCAACACTATTTCCACTGGTACTTGTAGTTTTGTTTTCTATAAGACTTCATCTGCTTCTTTCCCACCTCTACCCATTACATCTAGTTTTGCTAAATGAGACCAAGCAAAAATGTCAATTTTTCTTATGAATGAAAGCCCTTCAAACATTTGAACACTAACGTGCTGTTATGTTTCCTCTCCCTCTCAATCTTCCTCTTTGAAATTTAAACAATCCAATTTCTTTCTACTAATACTCATGGAAAGGTTTTGAGTCCCTTTACCATAGAGGTCACCTGACTTTATCATACCCCCTTGTTAATATCTTTTTAAAATTGTAGTATCCAAAATGGAACACAGTTCACCAGCTTTAGTCAGACCAGGGGGATTTATCACTTCCCTTGTTATGGACTGTCTTTATATCAATGCTGCCTATTAATGCTGCATTAGAGCCTATTTGGCTACGTTTTATATTGTATTTCATCTTACATTATATTTACAGGATCATAGTTCATGATCTAAGACTGTAAGAGACCTCAAACATCACCTAGACTGACACCTTCATTTTACAGGTGAAGAAACTGAGGCCCAGGTAATGAAATTGCAGTACACGAAAAACCTCAGGCCTATTACATACGATCTGTTGTCTAGCAACACTTCCCATATCCTGCACAGCTGATTTTATAATTTATCTCTATTAAATTTCATTTATTAAATTAGGTCTATCAGTCCAATCTCTCAAGACCTTTTTGAATCCTGATTCTATTATTCACTGTGTTACTCTCTTTCATATTTGTGTCATATGTAAGTTTCATAAATATGTCTTCTACACCATAACACAAATCATTGCTTACAATGTCCAGTAGAATGAGCTGACAACTAAGCCATGGGACCCCACTAGAGACCTCCTTCAAAGTTCATTGGATCACAGACCCAAAATTGAAAGGGACATTAGCAAATAATCTAATCCAAACACTTCAATTTATAGATGAGGAAACTGAGAACCCAAGATGCCCAATGTCCCAAATATATACATCACATTCCTCTATTCCTACCAATAATGCATCCCTATTGAAAATGGAAATGAGGCTCACCTGTCATGACCAATTTTTGGTGAAAACATATTAGTTCCAAGTGATCATTGCTTCCCTTTCTAAAAAGAAACATCTCTTTAATGAAATATCCTAAAATTTTTCAAGAATTTTAATCAAGATCCATAGGTGATAGTTTGAAGAATCCACATACTTTTCCTCTGTGAAAATTAAGAAAATCTCTGTTCATTTCCAATCATGCAGTACCTTTCCTTTTCCCCATATTATTAGTGTGGCCTATCAATTTGGCTTGCAGTGAGGTCTGAATAGATACATCACTAGCATCTCCTTCTACCCTTCTCTGAGGTAGACTTTAATTCCTACCAAGAGGGAAAGAAGGAATTGGGAGCAAAAGCTGACCATTCTGCTCTCCTCAGAGAGGATAGTACAAGGCTAGAATTATATATATATATCTGCTCTTTTAAATACTGTTAGACTTTATAGTTTGACTATATAGAGGATGTTGTTTTGGAACTCAAGTTATACTTCTAATCACTATTCATTAATGGGGAAAGGAAGACTTCAAGTTCTACATCCAAAACTTTAATTCCTTCCTACCAAATACCACTTCTGCAATGAGTGCCCACATAGCAAACAGCAAAGAAACCCATTTACCCAAGTTGATACCAAAACAGATATCAGATGAAGTATATGTACAAGACTATATACTGTACAACACAGATTGAATGGACTCTCCTATTGGGAGTGAAACATCTCAGTTCAACCCAGAGAAAGAGACCCAGATCCAACACTGTTTAAAAGAGTCTCTAATGTAACAAACTGAGGACAAGGACATGACAGAAACTACCAGCTCCTCTTATATATGCTTCTTCCCATTATCTTTCTCCCCCTTCAGCAACCTGAAGTGAGATTGGTATCATCCATCTTCTCTCATGACATTGGAATCTAGAAAACCAAAGAACCTCAGGAGAGCCACCAGATCTCTCTTCTCTCTCCTTTTCCCAACTCTACCCTTCATACAGACACAGGTCATTTATCTCTAGCAAAGAGGATAGAGCCCTAGCTCTGCTTACATCAGAAAACACCAACAGTGATTCAGCAACTATATCTTCAACGTCTTTCAGTGGTCTGGGTTATGGATTCTCCGGCCTTGGTGACAAACTCATTGAGTTCTTTCCTACCATGGTAATTTCATTAGACCTTGTTTAACCTACAACTTCTGCCATGAACCAGGACCTGGAACTTAAACTTTCTCCCTAGGAAACCCAAGTTTCTGAATGGTGATAGCTCTCCATACTTAGTCTGAACCCCAGCAAGCTATTTTCCAATATTTGACCTCCTTTTTTCACTTTTAGCCATGGGCACAGTCATCAAGTAAATGCAATCATTCCTGAAAGGACATGTCAATTAATCACTCTATGACTCCACTAACCATTCCTGTGACTCCTGGACCAAAGCATGCCTCCTGGTCCCCCTTCATATATATATATGTGTATGTATGTATATGTGTGTGTGTGTGTGTGTGTGTGTGTAAAATCTTCGCCTATATGAACTCCTCAATGGAATGGATTATATTTGCATTCCCAGTATTTAGTGTAGTGCCTGACATATTGTAAGTGCTTCCTCAGTAGTTTTTTAGTCAATCATTCATTGAGGACAGGTAAGCTCTCCTACTATCTCCTCACTTAGTATGGATCCTAATGCCCTCAGCCATGTCTTTTTATGCTACCCAGGCAGGAGACGATTCTCCTTGGTTTAAAAAAAGAAAAAGCAAAAGCAACAGAAGCAAAGGAAAAGTCAAATAGAACTATTTTCTTTTCCTCATCTGTCATCATTATTTCATCCAAGCGGTAGACCTTTAATTTCATTTTCTTCTACTTCCACCCAAATAGTTGAGAAAGCTCTTTCTGTTGTCATTGGTATTCACCACCAACCTTAGCTTATTCAGAGCCTTAATGCTCCTGACATTATTATTATCAGATCATGCCATTCTTTCACAGCCATCCTCTTTTTGCCCATCATTGTTTCTGTCATATTTCTTTATCCAATCTAAGTTGACCACTAGTTCTCGAAGATCTACACCAACCTCTTCAAATAGCTTCAACCCTTCTCTTCTTCACTGAAATTCTATATTTATGCTCTAAGAGTTACATTCTAAAAAGGGTTGTATCCTTCTTTGGTTAACTTCTCTTACAGAATTTGTCATAGTTCATGTCAGACTATATCCATGAAACCTTTTTCTTACTCCTCTGATCCTTCCCAAATATTTTCTGTCATGCTTAGATCTTCTGCTTGAAGGATTAACCTCACAGGAGTATAGCTTCCTGATATACACTGTTATTCCACTGTCTCTTTAATCTAATCGGTTCATTTGTATAAAAATTTCCCTTTCAGTTGACATATCGTAGCCTTAAATCACATCTTTTCAGATAATGTCTATGAGTCTGAATTTACCTCCTTGCACTAAGATTGGTCAGAAATGGATTTAGACTCACATCATATACCATATAATGCAATGATTCCAACAGGCTAACAGAATTAATTTTTTTAAAAAGCTATTCAAAAGATGGCAGAATATGGAATAATCAACTATGTCAATTATAGTGGAGAAATAACTTTTTCAAGCAAAAAAAAAGATGACATTATTAAAAGCAAGATAGATATGTTTAATCACATTCAAATAAAAATGATGTACGACAAAAACAATATTTAAAAAAGTAACAGTTTGGGGAAAATATTTATGGAAAATATGACAGATAAAAATTTTGACATAAAATAAATAAGAAACTTATCAACTTACAAAGGTAATTCTCAATCCACTATTAATAAATGGTCAAAGGATATGAATGTGCAGTCTTCAAAAGGACAGACAAAAGCGGTTAATAAGCCCACTGCCTAGATGAAAACCTCCTCCTGCTATTACCAC
>CM053580.1:374742475-374782990 GCA_028627135.1 Pseudochirops cupreus | reverse complement strand
TATGGTACTCATTTTACTATTTCAACTACAATTTACCACCACTTACAGTATACTGTCTATGGAAAATGTATTACAACTTCAAACTCTGGCCACCTCAACAGCAGAGGTATTGGGAGCACACTGGGTTCAGGTCAAAGAAAAGGAAAGGCTTAGTGTCAAGAGGTCTTCAGGTAAGTAAAGTACATAGTTGGGCACCAAAAACATGATCACATGCATAAGAGAAGATAACTCTATAGGTCAATCACTCCCCAGAGTTTCTGATGAGACAGTTGCTTCCAAATGGACTCCCCCAAAGCCCATTCATTTGTGTAAGTCATTGGTAAGTCAATTGTTCATAAACTGAAGACTACATTTACTGCACTCCCTAATGCACAGTCATTGTATTTTACTATTCCTAGTATTTTTCAATGAACATATATATCCTTTCAAAACATTCTATATTTGATAGAATCATTTTGGCTTCACTTGGGTCCATGTTATGTAATTCTTTACCTAATTATTTATGTAATTGGATGCTAACATTTCCATAACACTTTCAAATTTATAAAACATTTTCTTCAGAACAACTATGTAAGGTTACGTATCATTACACCCATTTTACAAATGAGTAAACTGAGTATCTGGGCAATTAAGTGATTTTCCTATAGTGACACAAAGAGTAAGCATCTGAGCCCAGATTCAAGCCAGGTCTTTCTTTGCACTCTTCTATGTGGCCTCTGATTCTCTCTTTTAAAATAGCTAAGCATCAGTTCTGGGGGGTTGGAGGGCAGTGCCCACATTCAGTTTTAATTATTCTCCCCCAATGAAACCATTTCTCTTCTCTTGAACCACTGGTTTAATAGGTCACAGCAACGAAATGCCATAGAAATAGATTCTGTGTTAACTTGAAAGAAAACAAAATGTTAAGTTCCCTGTGCAACTATAGATACCTCCCAAACCAAATCAAATTCAGTATCGACACCACTCCCAAATACATCATTAATACTATGATCACTAACAATTACTGTCTAGTTAGGCTACTTGTGCTGTCTCCTGGGTAGCGTGTGCAGCAGTGACGCTTCTAACCACATAGGTCAGGCCTGTATTCTCTCAGTACCCAGTCATCCAGTTTATTACCATAATTGACAGTTTTTGCCAGAAGCACATTTGTTAAGAGCAATGCGAATGCCATGAGGCCTGTGTAGAAAAGAGAAAGGAAATTTGTCGGCAATCTTTCCTCATCTCCCCACTGCCAAGTATAATTAGCTGCTTAGGCTTCTTTGTAATCAACTGGAATCTGGAATTAATAAAGATCTTTACAACTAATCACTAGAGGTAATCAGGGCCTTTGTCAACTTGAAGTCCAAATCCAATAAATGAGCCTAGCAACCTTAGAATTTCCTCTTATATGGGACTAAGCCAATTTTATTTTAATAGGATAGGCTTCACAGGAACACAGCGCATTCATCATTAAGCGATCACGAGCAGAATTTGTGGTACTATCCCCATGAGCAAGTGTGGAAGAGAAAAATCATTACAAGCAATCCCTCCCTATTGTTGGTTACCTAGCCCAGCACTTGTTAGGGCACCTTTATTCTGGCTTCCT
Source organism: Pseudochirops cupreus (assembly GCA_028627135.1). Classification (NCBI taxonomy): domain Eukaryota; kingdom Metazoa; phylum Chordata; class Mammalia; order Diprotodontia; family Pseudocheiridae; genus Pseudochirops; species Pseudochirops cupreus. Next base: position 374,781,405 of record CM053580.1, on the reverse strand, counting down.
CAAATCAGACACCTCCCTTTTATTGAGCCCTGGGGACTGAAATCACAGAATCTAAGGAGTTAACCTTCAGAAAAGTGCTTCAAGAAGCCACTAGAGAGATGATGAGAGCCAGGGAGGTGGGTTGCAGGAGGAGGGGAGGAGCAGTTCCACTGAGGAATCAAATACTGAACAAACATTTTTAAATGTCTTAGATGCCAGGCATTATTTTAGACCCAGGCATACAAAGGCTAGTTCTTGCCCTCAAGGAGCTTACATCCTTTCCAAGGAGACTGCAATAATTTTATGTAAAATAAATACAAGATATTGGCATGGGGTGGATATAGAAGAGGTAGTAGGAGCAGTAGGGATCAGGAAAGGATTAATTTCTAACAGGGGTCTCTCATCTGTTTTTTCTATGCCACTTGGCTTTTAGTAAACCTTCCTATACCCCTTATGTAACATGGAAGGAAATTAATTCTGGAGTCTACCATGGATAGTCATATAAGAAATAAAATAGATTAATTTTAATATGATAATATACTTATTTTCCAAATATTCCCCATACTTTCTCAACAAACTAATTGTACCTCTGGGGATATACCCTTAACCAGTGGAATCAAATGGGTTGGAATATCCATGGTCACTCTATCATGGGCCTCATCACCTTTTTTTAAGCATCAGCCAGGTGACAGAAAACTCCCAAATCTATATTTCTGGCCTTGGATTCTTATGCCAACTGTATATAAGTATATAAGGAATTTTTGCCTAATTATAATATGTAATTGGGTGCTAATTTCCCATAGCACTTTCAAGTTTACTAAAAAAAAAACTTTCTTCAAAACAACTATGTATAGTTACAGGTATCCTTATGTTCATTTTACAAGTGAGCAAACGGAGTCTCTGGGCAGTTAAGTGACTTTCCCATGATCACATGAATAAGTAAGCATCTGAGCCAAGATTCAAGCCCAGGTCTTTGCACTCTACTATGTCAGACAGATGTCCTATCACCTGAAAATTAGGCTTTGCCTCTCCCCCCCTTAGATACCATTACTAATTTCCTCATCTACATAAATGCCACCATGACAATATCAGAGTTGTTCTTCTTTCTCTGATAATTGCCAATGCCTTCTGATTTGTCATCCATGATGTCTCTTCATTAGTCCCTTCTTACTAATTTCCATAGCATCACCTTCATTCAGGTCCTTGTCAATTTATTCCTGGATCACTTAAATAATCCTACTGGTGAACCAATATGCCTTAGTCTCCTTCCATTTTCATTCCTTATATCCTATCCACAATGCCAAATTAACCTTCTTTAGATATGGTTTTATCATTTCAGCCAGCTGCCCAATAACTTATAATAGTTGTCTTACCATTCTAGCATATAAGCTCCTTAGCTTTGCATTTGATTGTCCTCTAACAATTCTCCTCATCACTATGCCTAATCTCATCTTTGCCATTGCCTAGCAAAGCAGAGTGTAGCTTTGGTGTTTATCCAAGGCCCAAGACATTCTTAGGTCACTGATTTAATTCTGGCTTAAAGGTGCTTTTTGTTTTCTGTTTTAAACTGGCTTCATGTATGTTAAAGACTGTCACATGGAAATGGGAAATATGCACACTCTGTTGGTTTCAGAGTGTCAAAGTAAGAGCAAAGGGTAGAGATTGATAAAGAATAATTAAGGTCTGAGGCAAGGAAAAAATTTCTTAATACTTAGAGCTATCCAAAAGCAGAATGGGAAAGACCAAGGGGAGTAGTGGATTTCCCTTCACTAGAGATCTTAAAGCAAAAGTTGGATGACCAATTGTTGCCTCTGTTGTAGAGGGAATTCTTGTCCAGACATAAGATGGACTAGATGGACTCTGAGGCCCCTTGCAACTCCAAGATTCTGCGATTCCATGAAGACACCTCTGCTCTGGCCAAGTCAGCATGATTACCATTCTCCTTGCACATCCTGCTAATCTTTACCCCCAAAACTATGTTGCCAGTCTTGAAATATTACCTCTCTTTTCCTCAGCTATTGCGATATAACTTTAAATAACTTTAAGTCTGTCTCTTACAGAAAGTACTCTGTGACAACTCCTCCTTGTTTCCATCATTCTTGCCCTCCATGTTCTCTTTTCATTTAGGTGTATTGTTTGTTCCACAGAATACTCATTTCATCCACATAGGTGTTATCCTGCCAACTACAACAAAACCCTCATTAAGTGAAAATCAAATAATCACCACCTAAAGGTAGCTTAATGATTGTTGGTTACTTTTTAATGACTTCTCCCTTAGCTTTTATGAGAAAAATGTAAATGAAAAGAATGCAAGGAAGACAGTGTGGTTTCTTCAGAAGAAAGCGTGCTGGATGTACAGGAACTTGACTTGGATTTAGACTTATTACGTAGGTGGCCTTTAAGCAATTCATTTGACCTATCTGAATCTCAGTTTCCTCCTCATAAAAATTAAGAGGTTGAGCTAGATCAATGGTGTCAAATTCAAAGGAAGCAGATCCCTGCAGACTGCCTATTGACTTAGAAAACCACAAATTAACATTATCTGTGTTGTATCTTTATTCTTTTTTGTTAAATATTTCCCAATTACATTTTAATCTGGCTCTAGCGAAACTTAAGAGTTTTCCAGGGCACACACACTGCTGGCTGTATATTTGACATCTTTGGTTTAGATGACTTCTCTAGTACTTTCAAGCTCTAAATCCATGATCCCATAAATCACGTTAGAGATAAGCTCAAAAAAGCAAGCTTTGGAGTATTACTTTGACTTGTTATACATTCTGTACAGTATACATTCATTCCATGAAAGGTCAGAAGCCTTTATGAAAAGTGTATCCAGTTTAGACCCCTGATTTCCTATTTGACAAGCAGGGGATGGACTGGAAGAAAAGAAATGATGGTGAATACTGAGCATCTGCCAGAAACTCTTGCAACTGGTAGGAAGAATGCAGCAGTAACAACCCGGTATATGCCAATGAAAAGGCCAGCATGGTGCCATTGGCATATGAGCAGACACCTGTTCTACACTTTCCTCATGTTCATGGAAAGGAGGCATAGTGTGATGCAAAGGGCCTTGGATTTGGAATCAGTAGACCTGGGTTTGAGTTCTACTCCATCACTGGCTGTCTGACCAGTACAAGTTATGTAATGATAGCATTTAACTTCTCAGGCTCATTTTCTTTAATATTTGCATTATCCACTTTACAGAATGACTACAGCTATCACATGAGATAAGTGAAAGGTTTATGTGACCATAAAGTATTACCCAAATAAAAGGTATTATATACCTACAATACTATAAAATGATGACAAATCTTCCAGAATAATTGTATAAAGGATGACATCAAGGAAATTCATGAATAGAAAGAAATTATATTGTAACAGTGGGGCATTACCAATAAACAGCCACAGGGCTACTCGTACCCATGAAATATTAAAATACATAGAGGATGGACTCTAGCAAGTTGGGTAAATAAATTCTATGTGAAGATTTTTTAGGAGGACATGAATTTTGAAGTATTTATGAATTAGAATCATGTCAGATGGATAGGCTATGATTTAAACCAATGGAAGGCTTTGGTGGACTGAAAGTTAAATACAATATGGCGGCCAAAAAAGTTCATGGGATCATAGACTGCATGAAGACAGGCTTACCAATCCAGAATTATACTCTATTGAACTCTGTACTATCCCTTGATGGAACCACATTTGGAGAATTGTTTTTGGTTCTAAATGCTGCATTTTAGAAAGAGTATTAACAAGTTGTTTAGAGCAAATGGAAACTAAATATGTAAGGTGAGGATCAGTTGGTGTAACTAGAGATGCTTGGAGAAGACTTAGATGAGAGCTGTCTTCAAGTATTGGAAGAGCTATCAAGTGAAAGAGGGGTTACATATGTTCTGATTCACCACAGAGAACACAACTGGAAGCAGCAGCTAGAAATTGCAGGGGCAGGTTTAGGTTTTATGTTTGACATATGGAAAAACTTCCTAAAAATATAACCTCTTCATAAGTGGAATACTCCAAGAGTTCATAAATTTGCCCCCAGTAGTGGTCTTCCAAACAAAAGCTGCAAGATAATTGTTTATGACGTAGAAAAGATCCTTCTACAATATGGTTTAAACTCAGTGACTCCTGATGTCCCTTCCAACTATGAGATCTCTCTGAAGCAGTAAGACTCGTTCAAACATCAATCCAGAAAGACAACACTGAGGAGATCTACTAGGGCAATGGCCCTGGTGGGGGTGGGGAGAAGGAATGATGAAATAGATATGAGAGATATCTGGGACAAGCAATTAACAAGACCTGGGAAATCATTAGGTGTGAGTATTTAGAGAAAAGGGAACAGTCAATGATAATGCCAAGATTTTGAATGGGGGAAACCGGGTAAATGAATTTGCCAGTGAGAGAGACAATAAGGAAAAAGAGTAGTTTGGGGAGGGGGAGTAATAACGTCAATTTTGAATATCTTGAGAGAGAAAAGAAGAGGATAAGAACAGATTGGCAAAAGAATGATCTAAAAACACCAATGGAGAGCAAGGAGGATGTAAATACCCCTTTCTTCGGACCCTGGAAGTGTACGTCAGAGAGAAGCAACAGTAGAGAGTGCCCTCCAATGGCAAAATTTGCAAGGTTTTTGCAAGGTCTACAAAATAGAGGTATTCTTAAGAGCATATCCTTTGCTTCTTTATTACCCTCATACTAAATTGCATCACACTGGACAAAAAGTAGATGCCCAGTAAGTATTCACTCATGGTATACAGTCGCTTTTGACATTTTACAAACCTCTCTGTTGACTGGGGAAGTCTTCAACAATCATGAAGCCCATAGACTTTCCATCTGATTCACAAGAATTGTCTTGGCCCCACATCCACTGGCCAAAGATACCCCTTTTCGGTTGTCTTCCTTTACTGTTTCCTCTCATTACTTTGATGTGTACATCAGCTTATGGACACACTTCCACCAGTGCAGTTTATTCTTGCCTTCATCAACTGGACATTCTTGTTCAAGGTTTTTAAAAAATCATTCATAGAGAACTTACCTGATGAACTGGCTCTTTTTCTATTTCATGGCTCCCTGTGCATCACTGGTGGCATCCATCTCTTATCCATCACTTTCACCCTCATATCACTTGTCTGCCTTCTTTTCTAGTCTCGTATTGTTTATGCCACTTCTTGTACCTGTCATTACCTATATCCCTAAGTAATTCACCACCAATTAACACTCTCCAAAGCCCACCCTGCTTTATACAAATACAAATACTTACAAAAAGTAAAACCAAAAAGTGATACATGTTAGATTCAAGGCTTAGCAACCACCTCTAGGGTTGATAGCGCGGAGTCTCAGGTAGGGGCTTTGCCAGAATGGCAGCAACAGGCTGTTCCCACTATCTCACCTAATAACAGAGGGCTTCCAACCAAAAAAGCATTAACTAAAGAGAGTAGTTAATCCATGAGTTATGACAATGCTCAAAATGGCAGTTTCTTAAGAAAGAAAATTAATATCTCTAATAGAGATATTCAACAGGGGCAGGATGAACCACATCAACAAATGGATAAATTGCGATATTGGAAAGATCAAGTATGCTGAGTGTTGGTGCAGCCTTCAGGAAAATGTTAAAAACTCAGGTCCACAGGGGCATGGTGAAGTCATTCGATCATTAGTCACAGCCTACCTGATGCCTAGCCTTGAATCCTGTCTAATCCAAAGTTAACTGCATCTCTAGACACAGGCAAAATGAAGCATGAGATAGCTATGAAAGAATTCTTTGATGGAAGTCAGTCAACAATCAACAAGCATTTATTAAACATTACTTATGTGCCATGCACTAGGCTAAGTAATTGGGGCCCAAAGAAAGGCAAAAACAGTCCCTGCCCTCATGGAGTTCACCATCTAATAGGGGAATCAACAAGCAAACTATTTTGTATATGTAAGATACATATACGGTAGATGGAGGGTATTCTCAGAAGGATGGCACAAGTATTAAGACAGACCAGGAAAGGCTTCTTGAAAAAAGTAAAATTTGAGCTAAAATTTGAAGGAAGTTAGGGAAGCTAGTAGGTGGAGGTAAGGAGGGAGAACATGTCAGGAATGAGGGAAAACCACTAAAATGCAGAGTTCAGAGAGGAAATTGTCTTGAGTAAGGAACAGAAAGGTTTTGTTAGTTCCTACTGAGTATTAGAGATGAGCAAAGTTTGAGAAAACAAAGTGTTAAGAAAGATCTATGCTATGAAGGGCTTTAAAAGCCAAACAGAGGATTTTATATTTTATCTTAGTGGTCATGGGAGCTACTGGAATGTTTCAAGTAGGAGGTCTGAGGGTGATGTGATCAGCCTTGCACTTTTGGAAGATCACCTCGGTAGTTGGGAGGAGGATGGATTATAGTGGAGAGAGACTTGAGGGAGGAGAACAACCAGAAGGCTATTGCAATAGTGCAGGCATGAAATGAAGAGGGCTTGCACCAAGGTGGTGGCAGCATCAGAAAAGAGAAGGAGACATATACAAGAAATATTCCAAAGGTAGATAAAATTGATAAGACTTAGCAACCAAAGGGATGGATGAGGGAGGGGGAGCTGTCAGAGACTAAGAAGTTAAGGGTGACAGCTAGGTTGAGTCTACATGCCTGGCAGGATAAGGGTACCCTCAATAATCATAGCAAAGTTTTCTAAAGGGCAGCGTTTAAGGCAGCAGTTCCCAACCTGTGGATTATGTTCAATTTGTAGCAATGAAAATACATCCTGCATATCAGATATTTACATAATTCATAACAGTGGCAAAATTACATTTATGAAGTAGCAATGAAAATAATTTTGTGGCTCGGGGTCACCACAACATGAGGAACTGTATTAAAGGGTCGCGGCATTAGGAAGGTTGAGAACCACTGGTTTAAGGGGAAAAACAACAAATTCAGATAATGAACAGAAGACCACCCAAGAGAAAAAAATATTAAATGGGATTTGAAAGCCCACTACCACAAAACTCCATTGGTACCCATCCCACATCACACATATGGTATAATTGCTGTTTCATTGTGAGCTCAAATACGCATGTCTTTTCAGGTCCCTGATGTTTTAGGGATTTGAAGGCGGGTTCACATCCAATAAGATACAGGAAACCTAAAGGAGTTTCCCAATCAAGACCATATATATGGTATAATATGCTAAACTTCTTAAATAACGTATTGGTGTTTTAGCAGGCAGACAATACTTTAGCCCAAACTAATGTCTCCTCTCCTTAGATGCATCAATGTATCTGTGATCTCAACGATGTGGTATTCCCTCCAGAGGTGTGGCTGCAAAACATTCACCCATCTTATCCTGGGCAGCTTTTGTTGATGTCTTTTGTTCTAAAAATCCTTAACAGGGCTTTCACCAGTATTCTGAGAGACTTTCCTCCTGTCTCTTAATATTACATGAGGGTTGTCCCTTGCTCTTGCATTTATGAAACACATACTATATTCAAGGCACTCTACTAGGTGCTAAGGATACCAAGATAACAAAGAAGCAATCCCAGCCCTCAGAGAACGTAGGAATCTATGCTTCTAGCACACAGTGGGTTGTGTTTTGTTTTTGTTTTTGTTTTTAATATGGCATCCCCTGTTTCAGTCACCATATATCTTCCCTTCAGGTCACCCAAGATCATGATTCTTCAGAAACTGTGACATTATTTGATTCACAGACATAATATTGCCAGAAGAACATTGGCATTCAAAAGATAAGGTTGTGTTTTAGGGAGAATCTTGTGATTATTGAAAAGATTGTCCAATTTCCAAGTGTAATCTAACATTCTCATCTTCCTTTTCAATTTTCAGTCCAGTTTCTTGTATGCCCATAATGTTTGTCCAACATAAAGTTACAGAAGGTCCAGTTTACCATTATCCAACCATATGTCATAGCCTGGAACTATTTTAATTGCACTCTTTAACTTCTCATTTTTATCCTTTCTTCAAATTTGGTATTGACATTGACCTTTCCCCTAACAAGTCAAAGGTTTGGCTTTGCACGTCATTCATTTTTAAGTGCTTTCTATGTTCCAGAGACTGTCTTAAGTACAGGTGACAGACAAAACTAGAAACAGTCTATGCCCTCAAAGAGCTTCGATTTCCTACAGGCAGCTGATTCAGAAGTGGCTCCTGCCACAGTAGACACAAACAGTCTCCGTTTAGGGGCCATTGCCCTGAATTCATCATACGCAGCACCTTCTGGCATTTTAATGGTAGAAATTTCAAGCAGTGGATAAGGCGGACCTTTCAATGCCTCTTAGATAATCCCACCTAAGAGCTGCAAGCACAGCACTATCCCTCACTGCAGTACTATTGGCATTGTGTCCAGAAATCAGTTGCCAAGAACACCTCAAGCAGCTCAGTTTGATACATTCAACACTGTTGGAAAAATGTCCCAGAAGCCAGATATCTGACAATCACAGGGAGCCATCAAGGCGTCTGACTCACTCTTCCTTTGGTAATGTTAACTGTTGTATGGCTGAGAAACAGGGAAGTCTCTGAAGAATTGAAAATGAGTATCACACACAGGGCAATGGAGAAGAGGGAGGTGGGTGTGAGCAAGCTGCTCCATATTGCAAATAAGGAATTATGAAAGAGCACTAGAATAAAAGATTTCCTCAGAGAAATGAATGACAGAAAAAGGAGATGGTCTGGTCCCCTGGAAAGATTTAGGGATAACCGATGGACAGTCTCTATATTCCACTGGTAACCTCTTGTTGGGGAGAAAGAGGAAGGAAGGTCAACAAAATGGATGTTATCCCCCTCCCCTATTGATTCATGGCAAGACATGAACAAGTTACACAGAGTAGACAGGCATGGATGGGTTGCATTGTCTTGTTGTCATACCCACATCAATGAGATATAAATACACTGAAATGTTATAGAATGACTACTCCTGTTACATTGGGAGAAAGAGCTTACAGTACTAGCTCTCTTCAAAAGCTGGATACCTGGGTGTCAGATGACAGCTAATATCTGAACCCAAAAAATGTGAAGAAGCAGAAGCAGAAGCCCTAATCAACTTCTCTTGTTATTTCTTTGTTTATGTTTTTAATCATATCCCAATTAAATGAAGAACTCCAAGTGTAGGGGCAGATTTGACTTTTAAAAACCAGATGTCTGATGCTTGCCATCCCCCTTTTAAATTAACAGAGGCAAACAGTGTTATCTCTGTGTTAACAAAGGAAACAAACTCCTTCCTCCCTCTTGTGTCTCTTCTGGAGCCTTTGGGCTAATGAAGGCAGCACATGGGCCATGGGCACAGTTGCCCAGGACAGAGCCCAGTGCCAATTCTGCCAGCTCCTTTATGGGAGATGACATTACAGCAGCAGTGCCGAGATCTCGGGGTAAGCTCCACATATTGTACAGGCAGCTCAGAAGTCGCCTTTGGATCTGTCAGATGGTGCACACAGCTGCTGACAGCCCATATGAACTGCTCTGACCTCCTCTATGTGCCATTTCCCTTTGGCTGCCTGAGGACTTCGGGAAGAATGTTAGCCTCCCTCCTCACCCCATCCCGACCACCCCCTCCTCCCCCCTCCACATTAATGAGCTGCTCTTGCAGAACACACAAGTCCTAGTCTGTTTGGAAAGAATAATTGGCTTTCAGGGATGAGAGAAGCACTACTCTGACTGCCATGAGCAAAATGGTGTATAGCATCTCAGACATCTTGGATATGTGGGTTCCACATTTCTCCCCCACCAAAATCTAAAATATTCTCATATTCTCTCTCTCTCTGTCTCTCTGTCTGTCTGTCTGTCTCTCTCTCTCTCTCTCTCTTTCTCTCTCTCTCCTCTCCTTCTTTCTTCTTCCCTCCCTCTATTCTCTTTCTCTCTCTCCTCTCCTATTCCTCTCTTTCTCTCACTCTCTCTCCATCTGCCTTATTCTCCATCTTTCTCTCCCTCTCTCTCTCCCCTCCTCCTTCTCTCTCTCTCTTTCCTCAGCCCTCTTCCTCTCCTCTTCCATATTCTCCCCTATTCCTCTTCCTTTCTCCCCCTCCCTTTTCTCTACCCTCTCCTTTCTCTCCTTCTCCTCTTACCTTTCCCTCTGCCTCCCCTCCTCTCCCTTTCTGCACCATCTCCAGTTCTATGATTAGCACTGATAGAGTTTGGAGAAGTTCCACCACTTGTCCTGATGATTTTAAGGTAGCTTTCATCTCAGCTTCATATTGTTCAAACCCAGCAAACCTGCACATAAAGGAAGTCTCTCACCTTTTCCTGTAAAGGCAATTTCAGTGCATTATGAGTAGACTTCAGAGAGAAGTAGAAAGAGCAGAACTAGGCTTCTGTTTTCCAATTACAAAGAGCAGGCCTAACAGAGAAGGGGGGTTAACTTGCACAAAGTTATTTTATACTGTACCATCTTGCAGCAGATTTTCTGAGGACTTTGTGTGGGTTTGATAGGAAAGTAAAAATTGGGTCAGAATAGTTTCACACTCTACTAGTGTTCTTTAAGGGGATTTTTTTATAGCCTTCAGTTTTAGCAAATTATATTCCTCTTTCATTTTTAATTTACAAAACAATGTAACAAAGATGCTTCAGCTAGTAGGAAATTTTAGATTTTAAACCAAGGCTTCTTTTTCCCCAACTTACTAGCTTAATACATTTATCAAAGTCTTTAGCCTTAAAAGCTTTATCCACATTATGATTTTTCTACTGCATGAGGAAGGATATTCCTCCATCAAAAAGCATTTCTGTCATTCATGTGGGCCACAATCCTTTTCCAAAGGGAAACAGAGAGTGCACTCAAGAATCAGTGCACCTGCCACAATAAAGTTTTCTCCTCCAAGGTAGCTCTCAACAGCAGTTGAGCAGCACCCACACACAAGGTAACACTAGACTGAAAGAACCTTGAGGGCAGGGATTATTTTTTATTTGTCTCTGCATCCCTCACAATACAGTGTCTTTCACACCTGAGGTCCTTAGTAAATGTTCAGTGAATGAATAGATGTGTGAATGAATAAATGAATGAATAAAGAAAGAAAAGACTATCCTGACTAATAGTATAAAGACATCAAGAAAATAATAATGTTCTCAGCTGATGGATGTTACTCTCAGTGGTGATGGAGAGTAAAATTTTCTTAAAGCAGATGGAAGGATAAGGAGAAGGAAAAGTAAGATTGGTATGAGCTTGATAGAGCATAGCAGGACAAGTACTGGATGAGGTGTCAAGAGACCTGGCTCTGCTATTAATTCACTATGCAGCCTTGGTATTCTGATTTATAAAATAAAAAGATTGAACAAGATGATCTCAAAGGTCCCTTCCAGCCTAACATTCTATGGTCCTATGACAGCAGCACATTACACTGGCCACAGTGGGCCAACTAGTAAGCTTTCTGAAATCTTTATCCTGCAGATGAGATTTTATAGTCTGTGGTACTTGCAAGAGTGTCACTGCACAATCATATATTCTACTCAAATAATCTCCTTCCTCAGTGAAACTCAAACTATTTCCATTGGATTTACTTACCAAACTCACAACATTCCCAGAGAGGGAAGTGCTTGGGAGAGAGTCAGTCACTACAACACAATCTGGGTGACTGAGGGAGACATCTTGCTTTTCCACCAAATGACAACATCACAATCAATGCGTTATTTCATTCACTTGAACTCTCCTCTGATAACATCCCTCATGTTACTCTTCCCATTGTTCTCTTCCCTCCTTTGTAACAAGCTGCATCCTGTTCATACCCACCAATAGTCTCACTATTGTCCTTTGATTGACCCTTGACTTTAATTCTTTGGCCACTGTAGTGTTCCATGACACAGAGCCATACAAAATCATTGGAAGAATATTGCTGTTAAACACATATGGCTTTGTTTCAGAGAAAAGCTTTGAGTCAATAAAAGACTGGTGCCGTTTCCCAAATTTAGCAATGTAACATATAGCAATAATAGCTTCTTTGTCTTCTGAGCAAGGTTATAAATGGGATTGTCCATTTATGTCCCTTTCATGTGGCTATCTCCTATACCTATCACATTTCTCAGTGGACATAGGCAAGCTTTTAAGTCTCTTCTTTGCCCCCTTTATTTCTGCTCTTATTCTTAGATACTCCTTGGCCCTGAAATTCACCCACTTTTTGGCTTTTTTTTTAAATTTTAGACTAAAAATGTTAAGCTTGATCAGACAAATTCAGTTCATTTTTAATTCTCCAATTGGCCTTAAGGAGAAGAAGAGAAGGGGAAAGAGGAGAGAAGATTTTTTTTCTTTCATTAATGCAAAACATACAAGTCTCCTATTACTGACGTCAATCTTTTCTCCTTTGACTTGAGCCTTCTGCTACAGTATTCCAACGTTGTTTTAAGAGGCCTGAGAATGTGATGAGATGTGGAAAAACAGTATTTCCTCCTCCTCCTCTATATCTATAAAGAACACATTTCTAGGGCACTTAAACACAATTCAGAATCTCACATTAATGGGACACACAAATAAACCCTGGGCACATCAAGCTGAGTAATGAACACCCATGCAATTCAGGTAAATTTCTCTGAAACTGACGCCTGACGGGAACAAAATGGCTCAGGGGACATTAACATATATCAAAGTAAGACTTCCGAAAGTTGTCCACGGTGCATAGAGAAAAAAAAAATCTACTAATAAAAATATCTGCTAAATAATGATGATAGCCTCCATATTTCTTCGTTTAATTCTCAGTTTTCTTGTAAGACCTTCTTGAAGTTTGGTTGTAATGGATCATTACGTCCATAATGTGTTCAATGTTGGAGTGAATTTTGAACAGTTTTGAGGCTGCATACTGTTTTCTTCCAGATAATTTACTGGATTAAAATTAGCAGTGTGAAAAGCTGGAGAGAAATCTAAATGCCTGCCAAATCAAAGAAATAATCACATTTTTATGAATATTTAATATCATAGTCATGGCAAATAAGGCAAGTAATTAGTGCTTACCATAAATTTGCAAAGTATTATTTTATGTAAATGTTACATTCTACTAGTTCGATATGAATTATTCATTGTATTACCAGACACGGACACAAACCAGTAAACATTTAAATCTATGTGTTATTAGTTTACTTACCTTCGCTGATTTTGTGCAGAGTATTTTTTTTCTTTCCAAAAGACTGTGGCTTCTCCAGAGAAAGACCATGGTTTCCCGTCAGAAAGGGGCAGAAAGGAAGGGGGAAATATTATTGAAAGTCACCTCTTCAACATTATGGTAGCAAAGAATCTTAAGATGCAAATGTGAAATAGGAAGAGTCCTTCATGTGTACAGATGAAGAACCTTTCAGCTATGCTCCTGCCACCAAAGCTTACCCTGTGGATTCTTGTTATTAATGAGGCATTGTAGAGGTTGTTTATAAAAAATAATGGATGTTAAAGGCAGGGAATTGTAATTAACAAGTATCTCTCCATGGCTCTCCCCAATCAATAGCATTGAGGTCAGAGACATCGTAACTCTAACAGAAGCAAAATTTAGTTAATGAGTTATAGCAATATAAAATCTACCATAAGAAAAAGATCATTTCTGGTCTCTTTTAATGGGTTTTACCACCCAATAATTCTTTCCTCCCAAGTAACGCTACATGGCTCCAGATGAAGAGGCAGTATTGCATAGTGGAAAAGGCTCAAAACATGGAGTTACAGGACCTGGTTCTTCCATTTAATACTTTTGTGACCATGGGGAAGTCACTTAACCTCTTTGGGACTCATTTTTCTCAGCTACAAAATGATTGAGTTGAACTAGATGATTTTTATTCTCTATGATCCTAGTGAGAGAGAACTCACTACCTCTCAAGGCGGTCTATTTCATCCTTGGATATTTTTAGTTTTTAGGAAATTTTTCTTTACATCAAGACTTAGAGAACCCCAGCTAACTCTGGGACCGAGTAAATAATTGTACATGTTATAGGGCAAGGTTAGATATACGATAGAATGATATATGATAGAATAGTTCTGACCCTGGTTTTTTCTTTATTGACTTAAATTCCCACAGCAGAGCCCTACTTATTCCCATATCAATAGATGAAAAATGGGAGAAGGAAAAATGTACTGTTTACTCAAATTTTCATGCATTTGCATTTAGCCTTTGGTCAGTCAGTTCAACACTTCTTTCCACTTCCTATTATAATTAATACAGTTCGATTATTGCAATCAGTCTTAAAAAGCAAAGTTTCTCTAAATTGGGGTAGTTGCCCTTCACCTCACAAATTCTAGAAGATCAGAGAGAACTGCTTCACTCCTCTCTTCTCAATCACCTCCTCAACTTAAAAGTTGTACTTTTCTCCCTTCCAAAAGACCATATTCAATCCACAAGTTTTTTCTTTTCCTTTTTTTTTTTTTTTTTTTTGCTTTTTGCTTTTTGGAGTGGAGAAAGCAGGGCAATTGGGGTTAAGTGACTTGCCCAAGGTCAGAGGGCTAATAAGTGTTAAGTGTCTGAGGCTGGATTTGAAGTCAGGTCCTCCTGACTCCAGGACCGCTGCTCTATTCACTGGGCCACCTAGCCATCCCTTTTCCGTTTTTTTTAAATGAAGAAGTGGTATTGGGAAAATGAAATTGAGTTGGGGAAAGGATGAATAAAAAAATATTATCATATATAGTAGAGCACACACTCTTTGAGGTCCCCTTAACAAGGTTAATTCCTAGTTAACAAGGTAATCAGAGATAAGGCCTTTATTCAGGTATTGGCAATGTGTCCTTAATAAGGTGAGAATTCATCTTTTTCTGCATATCTGAAGCTATGAAGTAAAAAATGGAAGTTTCAACTGTATAAGGAGCTTATGTTCCATTGGGGAGAGAAAAATCCAATTCATTCCTTTGTATAGTCAACAAAGAAAACATGAATTTCACTGGCACTTGTCACCCCCAAACTGTGTGTTGCTGATGAAGTTATACCTGAGCTATACCTTTGGACTTGGGACCTCTAAAAAGGACCAAACAAATTTTAGAGCTGAGAAGCAGGAAATGTCAAGAGCCATGCCATGGAGAAGCAAATTCAGATCTTCTCTTTCACTTCTGGTCCAGAGTTATGTAGAATCTGGAAGTACAGGGAGAGAAATTAAGTCTCCAGAGACCACCAGTGTTTTATTTTTCCTTTACAAGGGATCTCTAATCATAGAGTAGTACTTCAGAAGATAAGGGCATCCTGGAGAGGGTAGAAGAATTCATTTGTTTATGGATTTGGATGCCCTTTTTTTGTGTTCTCATTTTCTGTTGGGTAAAATAAAGCCCAACCTGTATTTACTGTATTGTTAGGCAAACTGCTTGCAGGAGAGCTGAGCATCTTTAATCTTGTGTGGAGACCTAGACAAGAATTAAATGTTGATGCTTTCAGGGGAAATACTGAATGGGGACAAAAATAAGCCAAATTCTAATGTTATCACGGGAAAATAAGGTGAGGGTCAGGGAATCCAAAGAGAGAAATGAGAAGATTGATCCTGGTCCATGCTAACATGGAGCTTCCATTCTGGGCCACAAGTCAAATGAACTAAATCTCAGAATAAGCTGAGGCTGGTGAGAAATGCTAAGGACACAAAGACATTCTTGATAGACATTTAAAAGCAAAAGGAATGTCAATGAATGGATAGACTTCTTAGAGACTGTTGGAAGAGTGATCAGGAATAACATTAATAGACAAAGTTATTCAACTTTTATTTTATTTCTGTTTTCTCCTTTTAGGAAAAATTTCTTTGGACTGAAAAAGATATATAAAATAAAAATGATTAACAGGGAATTGAAGCCCAGAAGAAGCCAGGAGAGAATATGAATGTATCCAAGTACCCATAAGGAGTTCAGACTATCAGAGCTTGAAAGATGTGATTGTTGAGCCACCGTGAGTGATCTTTGAAAGATCATGGAGGTGAGTCACATGGCCAACAAGATGGTAGTCTGAACTTTTCTTCAGTCCCCAATAACTCTCAAAAGACCCCCAAAGGAGGAATTGTGTGCCAGATGTAGAATAGCTGAATCCATAGGATAGAAAAAAGTGAAAAGTCTAAAAAAGAAAAAAAATCATTATGAATTAACACTTGAAGAACAATATCCACTCACTCAGCACCCCTCCCAAATCAGCCTCTATGTTCAGACAGAGACACACAAACCCCATTAGCTTGTGCCTGAGACCCACACAGGGATTCCCCTTCTGCTAGCAATAATTGGTAGGCACTTCCCACCCTCTAACTCTCCTCTAACCCATTGAAACACATAGTAGACACGAATCTGCCCAACCAGAAGAGGAGGAGAAATCTGACTACCTTCAGCCTGGGGAGGAATACAAAAAGTAAAAAACTTAAACAAAGAAATAAATAAGAATATAAACCATGATTCAAAGAATAATTCAGAAGAGATAGAAAGGGAAGAAAATTAATGAAGAGAACAAAAATAAAGAAAAGTTTCTTAGAAAAGAGGGCAGAAAAAAGCTAACAAACAAGGAGAAGAGATGGGATTTTGAACTAACCATAACTGAGAGGGAAGGAAAATGGATAAAAAGAAGGAAAGTATTAGATATCTTAATTAAAGAAAGAAATCATTAATTTAAGAGACCCTCCAAAACCAGGGAAAGAGTTGACAAATAGAAAAGGGAACAGAGGGAGAGCATCTGTGAGATTGGGGCTGCATCAAAGTAATTTAAGCAAAACCAATTGTAAGGACAAAGAACTGATTTAAAAAGAAAATGAGAACCAAAATAATCCTAAAAACAGGACTAGATACACAATTGGAGGAAAATATAATACTGACTTGCTACATATTGACTAAATATGAATGGATTAAGTAATTTGATAAAACTAAAGAGTAGCAGAATGGATAATAAAACACAGTTTCAATCTTTTACTAACAAGAAACATGTCTAAAAAGTAATGGTATACATACATAGAATCAAAATGAGAGTCTGGAAAAAAATTTACTATGCATCAGTAAAATTTTTAAAAAGCAGGAGTTTCAATCATGTTATCAGTCAAAGAAAAAGTAAAAATTTCACATAAACAGAGATAAATAAGAAAATCACATTATGTTTACATGAGCCACTAATAATTAACCAATATTAATATTATGCTTCTATGCTCCAAATGGCATAGCACCTAAGTTCATGAAGGAAAAATTAACTGAATTATAAAAAAGTCTTAGATAGTAACACAATATTAGTAGGAGACTTTAATATCCCTCTCTCAAAATTGAACAAATCTAGCAGAAAGACAACCAAAAAGGAACATTTAGAATTAAACAACTATTGGAGATGTTAGAGCTAAATGGTTTATATCATGTTTTATATGGAGCAACCAAAGAATACATATATTTTATAGCATAACACGACATTTTTACAAAAATAAATCCCATATTTGAGCACAAACATTTTGTAAACAACTGTAAAAAAAAAAACAGAAATACCAAACACATGCTCTACAGAAGACCCAGTAAAAATAGTAATCAATTCAGGGAGCATACACACACACACACACACACACACACACACACACACACACACACACACAAAACAAACCAGACATAAATGGAGAAAATCAATAATAAAATTCTAAATATAATTAGATAAAAAATAAGTCATAGGAACAATTAATAACTATATAAAATACAATGTAAGAGATGAGATAACATAGCAAAATTTCTGGGATATGGTCTCAAGGGGAAAAATGCATAGCTATACAAACATACATTAACAAAACGGAAAAAAGAGATGAATGAATTGAATATAAATTTTTAAAAATTTAAAGACCAAAAAACAAACAGACCCAAAATAAGAAGAAAAGATGAAATCCTGAAAATTAAAGGAGAAATAGATGGATTGACAGCCAAAGAAACCATAGAATTAATGTATGAAACTAAGAGCTATTTATTTAAAAAGATGGACAAAATTGAAAAACTTTTAGCTTACTTAATTTAAAAGAGAGAAAATAAAATTTTTACAATTAACAAGATGAAATCACAACAAAACAGAAGAAATGAAAAGAATCATCAGAACTTATGATTCAGTCATATGGCAACAAGATTGAAAAAACAATAGATGTAGAGAACTAACCTCAAAAAATATAAAATGTCCAAACTGACAGAATACTAAATAGAGGTTTTAAATGAGTCATTTTCAGGGGAAAAAATGTAACTAACTGCAAAGAACTACCAAATTTAAACCCAGACAGGGTTACAAGAGAATTCTATCACATTTCAAAGAACAATTAATACTTATACTAATTTTTCTCAAAAACTGAGAATTCTACCAAACTCCTTTTGTAAGACAAACATAATTTTAATACTTAAACCAAGAATAGAAAAAGGAAAGAAACACTACTTTAGACTAATTTCATCAATGAATATCAATTTCAAATTTTAAAATAAAATTCTTGACAAAAAGTCATAGCAATTTATCAAAAAAGTCATTCATTATCATCAAATTGAAAAGATTCCAGAGATTAGGAAAACAATTCACATGACATACTTAACATGGAATGGAATCTTTAAAAAACCATCCAGCTCTATGAATGTATAATTTTGTGAAGTAAAGAAGTCATTGTTTCAGAAGATGCTATTTTTTTTTGTCAGAAACTCTGCTAGTACTTTCTCACTTCTTTGAGACTCCTCTCCACATTCCCCTTAAATCTTCAGTTCTGATGAATACATTATCCAATGATTTATTTTGAGTTTTCAGCATTTTCACACGTGGAGAAAATGTGGCACTTTTTTTGGCTGAGGTAGGATGGAAAGATAAATATTGTCAAGGATCCTGTTGTCTGAGTCTTGAAGAGTAGTATCTCAGTTTCCTTAAGACTTGTTTAGAAAGGCAGGAAATAACAAAATATCTTATCTCTAAATCTGCCACTTGCTAGCTTGTGACCATGAGCAAGTCATTTAATTTCTCCAACCCTCAATTTCCTCATCTGTAAAATAAGGCTAATAGCAACTATAGTACCTACCTGAGAATTGTTGCAAGGTGCAAAGAAGGTAACGTATGTAATGCAGGTGGATAACTTTAAATTATTTAGTTAATTCCACCTTTGATCATAGAATCATGAGATTTCAGAGCTAGAAGAGATATCAGCAGCCAGGTAGTCCAGTCCATATCACAAAAAAAACAAAAAGATCCCCACTCTAACATATCCAGAAATGGTCAGGCATCCTCTTCTTGGACACCTCTAAGAAGCAGGGACCCCCTACTTCTCTAAAAAGCTCATTTCATTTCAGACAGTTCTATTCATTAGCAAGACTACTTTTTTCTTTTAACATAACAGTGCTCCCAGTTCTTCCCTTGTGGCTCAAACAGAACAAATCTAATCTCTCCTCTATATGACAGCCCTTTAAATAACTGAAGAAAATGATCATATCCCCTAAGTCCTCATTTCCAGTTCTTTCAAGTGATCCTCATGTAACACTGACTGAAGGTTCAAATCACAAGAACTGGAAGAGATCTAAGAGATCATCTCACCCAATCTCTTCACTTTATCTGAGGCACAGATAGGTTATATGACTTTCCTAAGGTCACACAGGAAACAGGAGCAAAGTCAAGGTGCAAATCCAGGTTTCCAATTTCAAATCCAGCAATCTTTCTCTTATTATTATTACTTTTCCCCATGAAGTCAATACTGAAATGAAAATATGTATGAGAGAGATAGAAATGAAAGGTATTTGTGCCTCTTCATTAAGATAAAACTGATCCTGTGTGGGGCCACAGAGATTTGAACAAGTCTTAAGTACAGCTTTAACTTTTATACCACAAATCTGTAGCTTCAGTAATATAATGTCCCTCTTAAATCCATTAACTTGATTCTTCTTTGTTTTTTCTTGTTCGTTGTAGGTTTTGTTGTTGTTGTTGTTGTTTAGAAATTCTCAGCCACTTGTCCACATTTATAGCAATTATTTGATTTATTAGGCAAGAAGAGGCTGGAATTCTAGGTAGATGATGATGTGGTCCCAAACTGAAAGAACAAAAGCTACTTTCTCATTGTGATTTTCAAGACAGACTAGGGTAGTAATGATGTCACAATGAGCTCTGTCCACACATGTTATCCTCAAATTTGGCTTCCTCTCTAGTCTGTACCTAAATGTGTAGCCAGGAGTTAAGCTGGAATGTATGAATGAATAAATGAATGAAAGGGCATTTATTAAGCACTAAATATGTGCCAGACACTGAGCTAAGCTTTGAGAATACAAATGCAAAATAATAATAGTCATGTCAGTTCCTGCCCTTAAGGAGTTTACATTTTAATGAAGGGAAATAGCACAAGGGATAGATAGGGAGAGGTATTTTGATTTGGGAAGTCACAGGGATGGGAGTGGAGTCACTGGACAACTGATGAATATGTTCTCTCCAGAACTGGTAGTCTTGGTTTGATTACTGCTCCCAGAGTAAGACAGGGAACTGGGACTGAACGGGGTGGGATATGCATAATAGGAAGATGGACATTGAGATATTTCCTAGATATAGTAAACTCTTATCAATCAAGGAAGATGGCCATTGTGGTGAGTCTGGGGGCACTTAGGTGTAGTGAACTCTTATCAATCAGGAGCTGGAATGCATGGTCAAAGGCAGAGTATGGAATGCAGCAGCATGGCTCAAAGACAGAGCAGTAAGATGGCAGGAAAAATGGCTACTGTTAGTTTCAAAAGAATGGTCATAGTAGTATCTGTAATTGTCCCAACCCAGTCAACCAGACTCTTTTTCAGCTTGTATGGTTTTCTATGGTAGTTCTGGTCAACAAGTTTCATAGTGCTCACATTCATCAGGATCAGTATCCCCTAAAGTTAAGCTTTGTTTCTAAAATCAGAAAAAAAAAGGATATCATCAAATTTAGAATGCAATCTTTAAAATTTAATTCCTAAGCCTAGAATAAAACTTGAGATACTTGGAACTTGTGCTCCATTGGCTCTGGAAAATGTGACTTTGGAAATGTGGCAGATTTTGTGATTTTTCATCCCTAGGAAGTCTTTGAGACAGAAGAAGTGAAGACTATATTACTGGTGCAGTATGGAGTCTGCAGTGTAGATTTTGTAATACCTAAATTACATGAGACCTCAGGGTAGAATTACTCAGCACTAACTCAGTTTGGGGTAGCCATTTAATGTTTTTTTTTCCATGTTAGTAGATGAACTGTAAGGTGACTAGCCTTAAATTTCTGAGAACAATTGTCATATATAGCCATCAATCTCCATTTGTTTTGCCAAACCAAGAATGTAATTCTACTTTTCTTGGAATTTTTAAGAAAAGTGACATGAAATGCCTCTGAATTTTCAGTCTACTATTTAAAACAATACACACACACAGGCTTTGGTGAACACACAGAGACAGAGATACACATACACCCCTCTAAGCAGGAAAAAAATGTGTCTGACAACTGCAGTGGAAAGGAGAGCACTGGAGAGTGGAGCCATGTGCCCTGTTGGACTCTCCTTGGCTAGAAGGGTCTGGTCTGTGCTTGCAAACCACATGCTGTAAATGAGGAAGTCCACTGTGGCGTTGACAGGTAAGATGCAGTAAGTGCCTATCGGAAGCCGACTCACAAAAGCAAGCCTTTGACAACACACTGTGACACTCAGTGGGAAACACAAAATTTGCCAGCTGGCCCAGCAACAAGGAGAGCTACATCCAGGAGGCTCAGCTTCCTATCACCCATGGAAAAGGGGCAGCCCCTTTTGATTTTAGGTTGACAAGCAGAAGGGAAGAGAAAAGGAGACAAAGAATGCTTATGATCAAAAGACTGGGATGAGGAAAGAAATCAAATGAAGGAAAAAGTCACCCAGTTGCTCACCCTCCCTCTATACTCTCATCGGGGTGATATGAATGTGGTAGACAGAGTGCAGGACTTGGGTACTATTGGGAGAAGTGTCCAGGTCTATCAACAATAAAATGTGGCTTGTAAAATGTTTGCCTTTCATTTATTTTAAGCAAAGATTTCCTTCCACTTAGCAGACTCATCCCGAAAAGCAATCTCCACCTGGTGTTCTTCAAAGCAGATGGAAGGGTAAATTATTTAAATACATGATCTTCCATTAGCTGTTTTGCTTAAGTGCTTCAAAAAAAAAGAAAGAAAGAAAGAAAGAAAAAGTGCTTTCCAGGATTACAGAAAGCACTTGCACTAAGATAGATAAACATATTTTCAAGACACAACTCCCCGATGTGAGCAAGTATTTTTTTTTGTTTTAAAAATACAGTTGGCATTAACATCTAAGTAATTATGACTTTTGAAAAAGAGTGTTTATACTGTAAAAGTGAAATTAGGGGTTTTCCCACATGACATTGTTTCATAAGATTTCACACATCACTTTAGAGAAAGCCTATATAACATGAGCCACCTCGAATTCTTTCCCCCTTTCACAACCTTTGCAGAGATAGTCAAGGGTTACCACAGGTTTTTTCAAAAATAATATGTCAAGGGAGTTTTGGAGTTCTTTTTTTCTTTTGGTTTGAATGTTTCCTTAAAGAGAAAGAAATCCAATACTTAGATTCAATAATCAGAGTAGATGGATCAATACACAATAGTGAAGAGATTTCATTCATTTATGGGCTTCCAAAAAAAAAACTAATTATTTACTTCTTTAAAAAATCACAAGGAAAAAGTTCCTCAGGGAAGTCTCAAGAAATCCTAGGATATTAGAGATAGAAGGGACTTTAGTGATGGTATAGCCCAATATCTTCTTGCTGTGTAGTCATTTTCAATTGTGTGTGCCTCTTCATGACCCCTTTTTGGGTTTTCTTGGCAAAGATATTGAAGTTGTTTGCCATTTCCTTCTCCAGCTCATTTTACCTGTGAAGAAACTGAGGCAAACAGGGCTAAGTGACTTGTTCAGCGTCACACAGCTAGTAAGTTTCTGAGACTAGATTTGAACTCAGATCTTCCATTACTCCAGGCTTGGCACTCTATCTACTCTGCCATCTAGCTGCCCCAATTATCTTACACTCAGGGAAAGTGATGTCCAGGTAGTTTTAGTGACTGGTTCAAGGTAATACAGCTAGTTAGTGGCAAACTAATTAGGACTAGAAGCCAGGCCTCCTTATTTAAGCTTATATTCTTTCCATGTTGTCTTCTGTTCTTCAGGATGGTTGACAAAATAAAGGCAAAGAGTATAAACAATATAATGCACCTTTGTGAAAGAAAATGATATTTTGTTAACTTCCCTACAATGAAGATATTGAAAAGACCAAAACTGGCCTGCCATTGTTCCATCCGTGAGTTAAAAATGAGAAGCTCATGGGTCACAGAAAAATAGGACGTGTGTTGGCCCTCAGGCAGTAGTTTTCCTGAAGGCACTAAAAATACTTCTGAGATCAAAATTTCCTTTTGAACAGTCTTAATGTATCTGCCTTGATCTTTCACGATAACTTTTTTTTCCCTTCACCTCTTAGAGTAGAAAAACCTCATACCTTTGAGGAAGTTAGGTGATATCATAGTAGAACACTGCACTTGACATGAAGAAGATCTGAATTCAAATTTTGACTCAGATACATTCTAGCTATGTAACTTTAGACAAGTCACTCAATCTTTTTCAGTTTCAGTTTCCTCATCATTAAATGGGGGTAATATTATCCCTTGGGGGCAGCCAGGTGGCACCATGGTACGTAGAGTGCTGGGTCTGAATTCAGGAAGACTCATCTTCCTGAATTCAAATCCAGCCTCAGATACGCACTAGCCATGTGACCCTGGGCAAGTCACTTAACCCAGTTTGCTTCAGTTTCCTCATGGGTAAAATGAGCTAGAGAAGGAAATGTCAAGCCAGCTTGAGTACCTTTGCCAAGAAAATTCCAAATGGGGTCACAAAAAGTTGGGTGTGACTGAAAAATGACTGAACAACAATAATACTTACCTCACAGGGTTGTTGTAAGTGGTAGGTGAGATAACACACATAAAGTATTTTGCAAACATTAAAGTATCATATAAATGTTCATTTCCCTGTTCTCTCAGATCATCTTAGTTACTTTCAATTCAATTCAACCAATGCTGTTTCAATGTGTTTAAACTACTTACTGTGTGAAGAGCCTCAGAGTCACCTCAATTGAAATCTTAGCCCAATGCCTCATAGTCTTTAAGAAAAAAAAAAAAATAACAGAACTCACTGTCTTTTTTTTTGCTTTTTTTTTTTTGGAGGGGGGAAGTAAGGGCAGTTGGGGTTAAGTGACTTGCCCAAGGTCACACAGCTAGTAAGTGTTACATGTCTGAGGTCAGATTTAAACTCAGGTCCTCCTGAGTCCAGGGCCGGTGCTCTATTCACTGCATCACCTAGCTGCCCCCAATGCCTCATAGTCTTGTGGAGGTGACTGTGTTCTTTCACACCATGTCTGTGTAGCACTGACTGGCAGGTCCTACCAAGCTGGAAAGTCTTTGAATACTGGTCCAGGGATGGACTGCATATCTGCCTAAGGACCAATCTGACTAAGTTCAGAGTTCATTAAAAAATGATTTTTTTAACCACAATATGCCGTAAGAGGGAGTGTTCACAGCTACAAAATCCCAGATCTCTCAATTATAAAGTACATTTGCAGAGCACCATGCTAGGTGCTAGAAAAGATATACAGTTTAGGGAATATGGTCTTCTTTCCCTCATGGAGTTATCCTTGTCTCCCTTCCTTCATTCTATCAAACTCTGCCTTCAGTTCTACACCCATGTTCTGCATGGATTTGATCCTTTGAATGAAAAGCTTCTAGAAAACAAGACAAAGACTTATTTACCATCGTATCCATCACAGTGTATGGCCTTACAGTATTTTGCACATAACAATTATCTGTTGAATTGAATTGTTTCATTTTTTATATACTTTTCTATCTCTTCTCATCTCTTCATGACACCCCAGAAGAGAAAGACATACCCAGTTTTCTAATATTCTGCCCTATAATGACTTTTGATTCAAAAATTAACTTAATATCCAAATTACTTCATCAAAATCTCTGCACAACCAATACTCATTAATCTTGGCCAGTGTTTAAGAACTGAATCATTCTTTGTAATGAGGATGATTTGTTGTTGTTGTTGTTCAGTTGTTTTTCAGTTGTGTACAACTCTTCATAACTTCATTTGGGGTTTTCTTGGCAAAGATACTGAGTAGTTTGCCATTTCCTCCTGCAGCTCATTTTATAGATGAGAAAACCAAGGTAAAGAGGGTTAAGTGACTTGCCCAGGGTCACATAGCTAGTAAGTATCTGAGACCGGATTTGAACACAGAAAGAGGAGCCTTCCTGGTTCCCAGTCCAGTACTCTATCCACTTCACCACCTAGCTGCCCAATGAGGATGATAAAGATTCCAAATCTAGAGCTGATAGGGATTTGAGAGACTCCGTTATCCAATATCTCATATCACAGACAAGGGACCCTCTAGTTATAGGGAAGCTGTGACTTACTCAAGGTCACACAGGGAGAAAACCTCAGAGAGGGACCTTCAAACCCAAGTCCACTGACTCTACAACCAATGTTCTTTTATCTATACCTATCTTCTTACATTTTTCATTGCATTTAATTACATTGATGAATACATTGTAGATGTCTTAGCATATTGAGTATAAGTAGCCTATATGATATATTGATAGTGATAATGTGTGTAGGAAAAGTGGCATCTAGGATGTCACTGGAGATGGGTATCCCTTGAAATGGAGGTGAGCCAGTCATGTAGGAAAAATGAAAGCCACAATGGATGACAGCCTGAGGGGTACATTGGCATCCTCAAAATATTGAAAGAACCAAACAAAGATAGCAGTACATTGGCTAGATGCTCTGAAGATTTTGTGGCACCCTAGGCCAAGAATGGTCCAGGATGATGAGGTACAATGTGTCCTGCTTTTGTGGATAGAATTTTCACATCTGTAGGTTCCATTTATAAAAATCAAAGCTTCAGAAAGATATTTGGCAGATTTTGTGAATTCTCTAACTCAACCTACTATGGAAAAATAATCTTTCCTACCCCTTGATAGAAAGTATCCCAAACTTTGTCATTTGTCCACAAGTATTTATTATGCACCTACTTTGCATGGAGAATTGCGTTTACTGCTAGGTGGGTAGTGATCCTTGTCCTCAAAAAGCTTATAGTCTAGTTGGGGAAATAAGACATAATGTCTTGAAAAGTTGAATAACAACAAAATCTTTAAATGATAATAATACTAAGAGCTAAGATTTTATATAGCACTTACTATATACCAGGTACTGTGCTAAGCACTCTAAAACAGTGAGAAAGGCAGACAAAGCAGAGCACTAGCTTGAGGAAAGAAAGACTTGAGATCCAATCATGTGTCCGACACATGTTGACTGTGCAACCATGGACAAGTGGCCTCGTCTCTCAGAGCCTCCATAGGCAGCTCTCTAACATTATAAATTGCAAAGCAGGATGTTTCCTCACTTGGAATTCTCTATATCAAGCCCTATACTTGTCCAGTCCTAATAAAAGGAGGAAAAATAGATAATAGAAGAGAGAGTAAAATGAGAATTTAGAGATTCTCTAATCCAACTTCTTTGTTTTACAAATGAAGAAACAGACCTAGAGAATTTAAGTGACTTGCACTGGGCCTGGAATCAGGATGACCTGAGTTCAAATGTGGCCTCAGACACTTACTAGCTTGGGCGCCTCTGGGCAAGTCACTTTAACCTCTGTTTGCCTCAGTTTAGCCAATTGTAAAATACAGATGATGATAGCATCTACCTCACAGAGCTGGTGTGAGGATCAGATGAGATACTTGCAAAGCACTTAGTACAGTGCCTGGCACACAATAGGCTCATTCGCTTGCTTTCCTCTTCCTCTTCCCCATAGGAGCACCAGATCCAAAATTTGGTCCAAATCCAGAACGCTATGTGCCAAGATGGTCCCCTAATTTCAAAATCCCTTCAGATAATTTGTCATTAAAGATCCATTCTTTTTTGCAAATAAGCTGTTCTGTTGAAATGCAGATATTCAAGGAGGTTTAACATTAAATAGATCAGTCATTTGCACCCAGTGAAAATTATTTTTATCATAAACTTTCTTTCTAACGACTACCCAAAGGAAAGAAATGTTGGGGAATAAAAGAAGAAGAGAGAATAATTTGGAGTAGGGAGAGCAGCCCAGAAGATGGATTCTGGGGGAAGGAAGGGACCTGGAAAACCAGAGAAATCTGAGTATGTTGGGCCCCAAGGGGGCTTAAGAGCTGGAGCTTTGCAGAGAATCAAAGAAAGAAAGATGGAAGGGTGCTAAAGACAATCTTCTCTACTCCAGTCTTGCCTTTCTTGGCCCTTTTCCAAACAGAAAGTTCTTACATACGCTGCCTTTATATGAGAAAAAAAGATATATGCCTACATTGCTTAAGTAGAGACTAAAATGAAGTTTCCTCTCCTTCCCACCCCCCCCCAGAACTGAGTGCTTCTCAAATTGTACAATGATGATATTGTATAGTAGTTAACATTTATATAGTGCTTATGGTATACCCAGCACGGTGCTAAGCCTTTTACAAGTATGAACTCATTTGATCCTCACAACAACCCTTGGAGAAGGATGCTATTATTATCTCCACTTCACAGTTTAAGGAAACAAAGAGAGGTTAAATGACTTGTCCAGGCTCACACAGTTAGTAAGTGTCAGATGCCAAATCTGAACTCAGGTCGTCCTGGCTACAGGCTGAGAGCTCCAACCATTATGTCACCTAGCCTCCTCTCCCAATTCTGCATTTTCACTGGCTGGTCCCCATTCCTGGAATTCTCTCCCTCCTCATTTATGCCTCTTGACTTCCTTACCTCCCTTTAAGTCTTTGCGAAAATCCCGCCTTATAGAAGAAGCCTTCCCAGTCCTCCTTAATCTTAGTGCCTTTTCACTGAGATTATCCCCAGTTTACACTGTGCATATCTTGTCTGTACATAGCTGCTATATGCAAGCTTTCTCTCCTGTTAAGAGTTTCTCGAGATCAGAGACTGCTTTGTTTTGGATTTGTTTTGGATTGACTTGATTTCAGGTGGATTTAGGAGGGCTGGGTTTTTTGTTGTGGGGTTTTTTGCCTTTTTTTTGTATCTCCAGGGCAGAGTGCCTGAAATATACTAAGCACCAAATAAGTGTTCATTGACTGATTGGCTGGTAATGTAATACATGAGGCTAACCATGGTAATGCTTCCCATGATTCCCCATCCCTGCCTTTCACAGTAATTAGTCATGGGACCTTTCAACTTATATATGTGTATATACACATATAATATATATATATATATATATATATATATATACATACATACATACATGCACATGTGCATATATATGCCTTTACATACATATGTATGTACGTATATATGTGTGGTATAGTTATATATAGTATATGTTATGTGCCAGGCACTATCCTAGGCATAAGAGATATTAAAAAAATGAAAGTAGTCCCTGATCTCAAGGAGTTTACTTTGGAGGACAGAGAAACACAAAGTATACCTAGATAAACACCAAGTAATTTCAGGGGGAGGGAAATATTAGCAATTGGATATACCAGGAAAACTTCTATGTAGGAAAGAGTACGTTAGTTGAGCCTTGATGGGAACTAGAAATTCTAAGAGGCTGATATGGAAAGAGAAAATAGTCTAGGCATGAGGAATAGCCTATACAATGCCCCAAAGGCAGGAGATGACATGTGGCAGGAAGAGCATGTAAACCAATTTGGATGAAATGCAGAATGTGGGGAGAAAACTACTTAATTCCTCTGAGACTCAGTTTCCTCATCTGCAAAATGAGATAATGCTTGTTCTACCTACAGCCTGTGATTATTGTGAGAAAAATACCTTAAAAACTGAAAAGCACCATATAAATATAAGCAATTATATTGGTAATTATTATTATTATCCTGCCAATTTACATTTCTAAAATAATTTCAAGAGCATATGCACTATCAAAAAGTAATAACATGCAAGTTTGGAAGAGAAGTGATTATTACCGAGTGAAAAGATATTTGTGATATAGATGGATATAATAGGATTAGAATTTGAAGGGTAGAGGGAAAAGATCCTTCTTGTTTTATGGATCCATGTCATAGTCCCCCTAACTGAGTAGGGATGAACAGATACACCAATACATCTCTTGACACAGAAGCAAGGTGTAGCCGAGTTCTAAGTCACCAAGTCCCAGGTGTTACGTGGGAGAACTCCTCTTGGTCATCCATCAGTGTGGAAGAGAGATGGGAGATGATGACTGTTATATCTTGACTTGATAAAAGTGCCAAAGGCACTAGAACCTGGCCTATGTGATTACACACAAGACCGGTAAGCTATAGAGCTTCTTTATGGCTAGTTTCAGACTGTGCAGAGTTCATCTTCTGGGCTGATGGAGGTAACTAGGTTTTGAAGCTGACATCATTTCAAAGGGATCATGAAGGGAATGAAAGTTAAGATGTGTCTACCTTGGAGGGGGTAAAATTTCCAGATTGTGGAGGAAATGGTTTAGAGAAGAGACAGAATAAGAAAGAGAATTGCCATGGTAATAATAATAATAATAATAATATAGCAACAACATTTATGTAGAGCTTACTACGTGCTAGGCACTGTACTAAGCACGTTACGATTATTATTTCATTCGGTACAGTGAAAAGAGTCCTAGGTTTGGCAGTATACACAGTGACTACAGCTATGTAAATAAAAAGAACAGCTATATAAAGAAGCAAAAGGGAGCGCTGCAAAATTACAAAGTATAAGCATGATTCAAAAGAAGAGATATAAAGAGATACCTCCACTCCACCCTTTTGCAGACATGGGAGGTCCAGCTTTTTTTTTAATGTATTGATCAGTTAAGCTGGAAGTTTCTTTTCCTTTTCTTTTAAATTTTTGGTCTTTAAAATAATATTATTTGCAATATGGGATAGTTCTCCTGGAGGAAAAGGAGGAATACTGGAGAAAACGAAAATGATCTAAAAAAAATTTTAAAAAAATTTTTAAGTAGATGTGGCTCTGAGTTCCAGTCCTACAACTTACTAACCTGCATGAACTCAAGTAAGCTACTTTGTATCTCTGAGTACTCAGAGTATTCTTGAATTTTTTTATGAGCAAAATGAGGAAGTCAGGCTAGATGAATTTCTCAATGCTCATCCCTTGGACTTCTCGGCAGCATTTGACGCTATTGGTCACCCTCTCTTTGTAAATACTTTTCTCTCTGGGTTTTCAGGGCATTGGTTCTACTCCCACCTGAATGACTTCTCCTTCTCCATCTCCTTCCCTGGATCATCATGCCCATCTTCCTACTTGTTGGTGTGCCTCCAAAAGTCTATCCTACACCTTCTTCTAAAGCTTCAATTGTCTTATGATACAGATGACCCCCAGATTGATATATCCATTCTTAGTCTCTATCCTGAGCAGCAGTATTGCATTATGAATTGCTTATTGCATATCTCAGTGTATCCAGAACATGACTCAATATCATTCCCTCAAAAATCTAACCTTCCTTCTAACTTTCCTATTTCTGTCAAAGACACCGTCATTTTTCTAGGCACCCAGATTCACAGCCTCAAAATCCTTCATGACTCCTCCTTTGCCCTCATCCTCCCATGTCCGATCAGTTGCCAAGTTTGGTCAGTTCTGCCATTCTTGTGTCTTGTACCCATTCCCTTCTCTCTTCAAAAATATCCATGACTCTAGTTAAGGCCCTCCTTTCTGCTCTCTCAGACTGTTGTAATGGTTTCATAATTGGCCTACCCATCTTAAGTCTCTCCCTTCTGCAACCCATTCTCTGCTTAGCAGCATAAGTGATACCCTTAAACCATAGATCTGACCAGGGCACCCTCTGATCAAAAAAAGTTTCAGGGACTCCCTGTTGCTTTTAGGATAAAATGCAAACTCTTTACTTTGGCACTCAAAGCCCTTCACAGTCTGGCTCTGACCTGCCTTTCCAGGTTTATTACATAAAACTCCCCTTAATGAGCTCTGTCCTCCCAATGACCTCCTTTCTTTTCTTCATACACGACAATCTCTAATCTCCATGCCTTTACATAGACTGTTTTCTCATCCTGACACTCTCCTTCCTATCTCTACCTCTTGAAATGCTTAGCTTCCTTCAACGTTCCGTTCAAGCGATAGCCCTCTTACATGAAGCCTTTCTTAATCTTCTAATCTGTTAGAGACTGTACTCCCCCAAAATGACTTTGTATTTATTTGCATTTACTCATACCCTTACATACTGTTCACCCTCCCCCCTAGAATATAAGCTCCTCAAAGGAAGAAATGGTTTCACCTTTTTGTCTCTGTGTCCCCACAACCTGGGGTGGGCGGTACTTCGTACATAATGAACACTTTTTAAACTCTTGTTGGTTAACTGACTCATTTTGGTTCAAAGCTCTATAATCCGATAGAGTTTCCCTGACCTGAATAAAAGTGAGCAGGTGGAGGATTAAGGGGATACTTTAAGAATGGTTTCTATTTTCCATATTCTCCACCACATGGCAAGGAGTTATTTGGCAACTGAGGTAATAGTCATAGAAATGTTAAGTGACTTGCTGAATGTTGTATAATAAATTGGAGATAGAACAGGGATTAAATGTGGAGTTTCTCACTCCTGATCCTGTGTCCAGTCAACTCTGGCATGTTGCTTTCTTTTTCTAACTGATTCTTCCTGAATAATTGAAGCACCGGCCTTGTCCATATCAGAGATATTGTCATTTGATTTTTGTGGTCCCAAAGGGACCACTGCAAACAGCTGATGCCTCTGCCTCTCTTGAAAATGCCACACAAAATGGGCATTCTTGATTTTCCCCTGGAAAACCCACCGAGCACTTTCCTGGGAAGCTCATCTAGGAGTTCAAAAAAAGGAGAAAACAAATAGGGCTTGGGTAAAAAATCTCTCCAACACATGACACACTAGTCAGGAATTGTTTATGTGCAAATTTGTTCTTGCATATGTTTGTATATATGTGTATATGTGTGTGTGTGCCTATATACATGTATGTGTATATGGAATAGCTGCAACCACCAAAGAATTGAGATAATGAAAAACTTCCTGGATATGGAAATAATCAAAATTTAATACACGTCTTATACCAGGGAAACACTGCCTATATATGTTCCTAGACTCCCTAAACAACAAAAGCAGACAAATCTCAAAGGAAGACAGAACCACAAGAGACAACTTCTTCAAATAAGAGACAAATTCCCCAATAGAAATTCAGTCAGTCGAGGCAGCTAGGTGGCACAGTAAATAGAGCACCAGCCCTGGACTCAGGAGGACCTGAGTTCAAATTCGACCTCAGACACTTGACACATTTACTAGCCGTGTGACTTCGGGCAAGTCACTTAACCCCAATTGCCCTCCCCCCCCAAAAAAAAGAAAAAAAAGATTAAAAAAGAAAAGAAATTCAGTCAACAAACCAGACTAGTTACCCTATTATAACATGGGCCGTGACCGTTTTCTTCATGCCAAATGCATTTCCATATAAGGGAAGGGTGATCACAATAACATAGTCCTAGTTATTTAGAATTCGTATTTGGCAGGATGGGGGAAGATAAGGGAGTGTCATTTTTAGAAGTTATTTGTCTCAGCATTCCTATGTGGGAAAATCAGTATTTACTGCCACGATTGACAAATTAAAATAGACGAAGGGATAGAGAGATTAATTGGTTTGCCAAAGAAAACCAGCAGTGGAGTTGATACGTGAATTCCAAATCCACAGGTTCCATCTACTTTTAGCATCCCACCCACTGGTTTCAAACTGATGATTGTTCAAATTTGCAAGAATTCGTGTGCTACCGTCAGATGCAAAGAAGGAGATGGGGGCCACCAAACTGCGTTGGTCCCAAAGGGCCAAAGCATCACCATCACCAAGTTAACATCATCACCTAGTGGCAATATAACCTAATGACGGAGAAAGGACCACAAGCTTAGACCAGAGCTAGGGAACCTGCAGCCTCAAGGTCGCAGTGCTCTTCTGGGTCCTTAAGTGCGGCCCTTTGACTGAATCCAAACTTCCCAGAAAGAACAAAGCCCCTTAATAAAAGGGTTTGTTCTGTAAAACTTGGACTCAGCCAAAAGGCCATATCCAAGGATTAAGAAGGTCATATGTGGCCTCAAGGCCTTAGGTTCCCCACCCCAGGTTTAGACTTTGTAAACCCAAGCCTATAAAATGATGGCAGATTTCATATCTTATCACACCCACTGGCTGCTCCCAAGCCAGCTGGTCATATGACCTCTTTTTGACCGGTTATCTCCCCTCTCCTAGGACTCTATGCAAACCCTGAACCAAACTTGGAATTCAATACAGTCCCTACCCATCAGGCTTTAAAATGTAAATCCCTAGTTCTCTTAAAACACATTTGGGAAAGATTCCCTAATTAGTCAAGAAAGATATTGGTGTAGGCCAGGGTGAAAGGGAAGGCAAAGGTACAGAAAATGAATCATTTTAAATTAGATTTAGAACTAACTACAAAGGATCTATAGATCACTTAGTAAAGGATATCTTAATGGAGGGTACATGGTCAGATTTTAAAGGGTCTGGGATATTCAAGAGGGGAAAAAATTGCATTTCTATTTCAACATAAGTGGTTGTCTTTGTGACCCATTGTATTTTATTTTATACTGTTATGCATGTATGCTTCGAGAAAGGCCTATGGGCTTTAGCACACCATCAAAGAATTCCATGACACAAAAGGTCTAGTGCAACCTCCTCATTCTACAGTTGAGTAAACTGAGGCCCAAAGAGGTGAACTGACTTACCCAAGTTCATACATCTAACAAGCAGCAGAGTCTGAATTTGAACCCAGGTAGATCTACTAATGCCAAAACTAGTAGTACTCTTTGCAGATTCTTTCTCTACCAGGTCCTAATGGCAAGCTTTGGAGGTTTTATTGGTGCGGTTTGCAAAAAGAATAAAAAACAGAGGAATGGGGGTGGGTGGGAGTATCTTACACTATTACAGTTTAGCAACTCTCATTTATATAGAAATGAAATTTCATTATATCGTCACAAGAACCCTTATGAGGTTAGTCGTACATGTATCATTATCTCCATTTTACAGATGAAGAGACTGAGGCTCAAATGGATAAAGGGACTTGCCCAAAAGTCACACAGTAGACTTGAGCCTAATCCTTTGGCTCTAATATTGTTATTCTTCACATCACGTCACACTATATTGTCTCCCACCTTGTAGGTGCTTCTAATCCTAGTGCATGAACATATAAACTTGAGCTTGGGGTCATCTGCTTCAAACCAACCACTGGGGTACTAGAAATAGATGGAAAATAGGGAGCCTGGTGTTTCTTTCTCCTCCTTTCTTGTTTTTCGCAGTAGCTGTTAAGGTCTAGGTAAAAGGACTTATGATCGTTTCTACTAACATAGGAAGGGTACCACACATAAATATTTCTCACACGACCAAAAGCACCCCACAAACCTATTCAGTCATCCTTTTAGATAATGAGGGGTGTTCAGGGCCAGGAACAAGGGAAAGAGAAGAAAGAGAAAAGATGATGTTGATTCACTGCTCAAAAGACTAAGTCCTTGCCTGGAAGGCCTCAGCGGGAAGCAAAACAAAACAATTATTCCCTGTTTCTCAGTCATTCTAATTTTTTGGTACCACAACATTTCAAACCCAGATGAGTTCCAGTTCAGGCCCATTGGATTGCAACGAGTTTTCATCTGAGTGGCAATGTGGGGTGTGAATAGACAATGCTCTGAAACAGCGATGGGGGAAGAAACAAGCAGACAGGAGAGCTACACTCACCAGCAGGCAAGTGAACAATCCCTCCTGCCTTTCTTTAACCAACCACAACCTATCTGTTTATACGGCTGTGTATGTGTATGCACACACACATACACACGTGTGCATACACATATACATGCATATGCATGTTTATGCGGATACACACATATATACATATATATTTGAATGATGTGGGGAACACAAAGTGGAAGGGGGAGGGAGGGGAGGGAGAAAAGGAGAAATCACTTTATTTCTAACATGATGCAGTAAGATATAAATACAATCAAAAGGGGTTAATCTAATCCTTTTGTGAAGCATTGAGTCAGAGAACAAGACAAAAACAAATCTGTGATCTGGAACTTCCTGAGCACCCACTCAGGGTGGATTAATGAGGAGTACACGGCTGTGAAATTACGTGCCCTCTGAGTCAGGAAAATGGTCCTACTGGTGCATGACCTTGAAATGAGGGGAAGCAAACTTCACCTGATCCACAATTATAAAGACCTAAAGGGGGGAGGGGGGAGGGCATGGAAAAGAGCCTGTAAAAAATAATAATATTTTAAAAGCCCATCATTCTGAATAGGAAACAAAAATCATCAACAAAATTCTAAATAAACCCAAGGCTCCAAAGAGGAACAAAATGCTGCATAAAATATTCAAAGGGCTTTAAAAGGATGCTGGCATTTGTGTTTCAGTATTATGAGGCAAGCTTGTCCTCTTTATTTACATGAAGTAGGTATTTTGTCGCTGTTGTAATGGACGTAGTGATGTTTGTCTCTGTTCAATTTTCTCTTTGCAATGAAAAATTGTAGCGAGATGATTTCTAGTCTTAGCTGCTTTACATGACAGTATTATCAAGGATTCATCAAGAGGCCATCTGTCGAATTTATGAAAAAAAAATGCAAAAACAAAACAGATGAAAAGGAAAGAGCAAGACAGACTGGTCCAGGGGAAGATAGATGTGGCAGCGTGTGCCTCAGTGTGAAAATTACAACATTTAAATACTGCAGAATAAATTACTGTGCCAAAAAAATTAGTGAAGCTCTCTCCCACTTTAGATCTTACCCTTACCATAAGAACACAATGAAATAGATCGCATATCAAACCCCCCTTTTCCTCTGGCCATCATTATGTTCTAATGAAAAATTAGGAGTGGGTAGACAGATACATAAGTCTCATGTGGGAAGAAAATGACCCATGGTGGGTTTGTTCAGCCATTGAACCACTGTAAGCATCCCCGAAATGCATCTTTTAGATGAAAACAGGCAACTAACCCCCCTCTCCTACACACACACACACACACACACACACACACACACACATTCATGTATACCATTTATGAAAAGAACAATAACCTAGAGATGGCTAAAAAATACTGATATACTTAAAATGACAAGTAAGTCTAACTAATCTCACACCCCAGCTAAACGAGCTTTCCCCTTCTCCCCTTCAAAAGGGGACAGGGGAAACCCCAGGGATATAGATCAGCAACTGCAGCTTAAGGTCTTTTCTGATTGGTGAAGTGTGTCTCTCATTTGGAACTCCATTATCTATACTGTCTTCCTGCCCCTACAGGACATTAGTCCCTGAGATAATGGTAGAACTGTAAGTCATTCCCACAGCAGGTTGGAATGGGCAGCACGATGACACTGGTCACACACAGAATTAACAGTGAGGAAGTGGGGTTTTTTTCAAAGATTTAGTGAGTTGAAAGGGACATCTCATCCAATTTCTTCATTTTGCAGATGAGGAAACTGAAACCAAGAAATAAAAAATTACCTGCTTATGGTCTATCAATCAATCAGTGGACAAGCATTTATTAAGTGCCTGCAGTATACCAGGAACTGGGCTAGGTCTGAGAAACATACAAATAAAAATGAAATAGTTCTTGCCCTCGAATAGCTTATGTATTAGAGGAGGACATTATGAGTACATGTATATGTAAGTATATATGTTATACATATATTGCCATATAATTATTAATATATTATAACCAATATAATTGCTGACATAATATTATGCATACTTACATGTTTATGTTATATAATTTATATGTAATATATGAGAGATAGGTAGATAGATAGATAGACAGACAGGCAGACAGACAAACGGTAATTTTGGAAGGTAGGTACTAATAGGAAAGAGATCAGGAACAGTCCCATGTAGGCCACACAGCTAGTGAGTGGCAAGGGTGGTAGCCAAACCTACATTTTATCACTCCAAATCTGAAGCTCTTTTTAATACTTCACACTTATACTTTTGAGCATTTTTGCAGAAATAATGTATAATTATCAAGGAATGCAACTGACTTTTAAATATTTAAATGTTTTAACATTTAAACATAAACTTTTATGCATCCAAATGAATGTTTTCCCTGTCAAGGTCAATGTTTCCCCTTTATAGGCTGTGGACTTACTTATTCCAATAATGCTTTGCTCAAAAATTATTTGAGCACCTTTTTGGAATTGCCTTCAGACTCTACGTCTTTGTTCTTTGGGGGACAGATTCCCCTTCCTCCATCCCTTTCATTTTATACATGGCAAAAGTGAAGAAGGTCTCTCCTTTCTCCTCCCTCTCACATTTGAGAAAGTGGGGGAAATAAAGTATGTCAGCCCCCAGAGTAATGCCTGGTAATGCTTAGTGCTGGCAAGTGGGAGAGATTGAAAGAGAGAAGAAAAGGCAGCCCGGGGAGAAGAGATGGGTTTTGAAGGATTTTGCTTTTACCTCCCAGGAGGAAGATGCCACAGAAAGATGATCCTTGTCTTGGCCTCACTTCAGAAGTTGTTGGACTGGTTGGTGACGCTATAGATGATCCACCTTCCCCTGTATTCTCCATAGCTAGAGAACGCCCACAAGTCAATCAGCATCACAAAAGGTTTAGAGAAGGAACTGGTGTTGTTTACTTTAGAGAAGTGAAGGTTTAGTGCTTCATAAAGAGTGCCGGGAAGTTGGAGAGAGTGAATCAAACACCACCCTGTCCTCTGCTAATCAGGCGGGCAACCAGAGGCGAAACAAGACTGAGAAGGAGAGGAGCTCTGATAGACTGCCCCTCATATGAGGGATGTGTGACTCCAGAAATTTACATGTATTTTTCAGGCTAATGTTTGCTTATTAAGGGATTTCTATTGCGTTTTCCTCCTTTTCTTAAAAACTTTCTTCATTGATCACAGAGACCACTCGATGGCTCAGTACATAGACCTTTTGGGCCTAAAGTCAGGAAACCCTGAGTTCAACGCCAGCCTCAGACACCTTACGAGCTGTGTGACATCATTTAACTTCTGTCTGCCTCTGTTTCCTTAACTGGAAAGTAGGGGTGCTAACAGCACCTGTGTCCCAAGGTTGTTGTAAGGATCAAATAAGACAAGTATTTGTAAAGCGCCTCGCAGAGAGCAGGTACTTAATAAATGCTTCTTCCCTTCCTTGATGATGTAAACTACTTGCCTGCGAGTAAAGAGTCAGACCAAGAGAAACCTTTTCCAAAATATCCATTTTCTCAGATTTATTGGGTAATGACTATCAGTTAAAAGGGTGGGGAAAAAAATCCTCTGAAACATGCTCAGCCCTTTTTTAATAATGAGACCACCTCTGCCACAAGAATTACAATACAAAAAAGGAAGCTAGGGTCCCCCCCAAAGTCAAATGATTTGTTCAAGATCACATAGGCAGCAGTAGCAGGGTCAAGGATTAGACCTAGAAATCTAGTGTTCTTTTCAGTAAAGCATGTTTATGAAATGCCAGGCATAGAAATTAGTCTATCAGAATTTCTGTGGTATGAAGATTCCTCTTCATTCTGATTTCTTGGCTCCCATTATGGTTCCTGCTCTCTAGATTCCACTTGTCAGGGAGAGTCTGGTCTTATGCTTCTTGCTTGCTTTCTCTGGACCTTGATTTCTAAGGCTTTGATTCACATTAATGCTAAATTCCATTCTTTAGCAATGATGAGGTTCTGGGTGAGTCACATACTCTGTTTTCTCTCTCTTCTTCCTTCTTCCAATCTTCTGACACCTTACTTCCTTCCACATACTCTGCAATCTGGTCGCGCTGGTTTCCTTGATTTTCCTCAAACAAGATACTCCATCTACTGACAGTTCACTTTCACTGGCTGTCCCCCATACATGGGATGTTCTCCCTTCCCATCTCTGCCTCCTGGCCTCTCTGGCTTCCTTCAAGTCCCAGCTGAAGTCCCACTTTCCACAAGAAGCTTTCACCTGTCCTTCTCAATCTTCATGCTTTCTCCCTGAAGCCCTCCAATTCATTTTGTATATATCTTATTTGTAAGTGGGGTCTTTTTACATGCTGTCTTCCCCATTAGACTGTAAACTCTTTGAGATCAGGGGCTGTCTGTTGTCACCCTTTGTATACTGTTATGGGAATCTGAAGATCTTCCCTGCCCCTAGGCCCTTTG
>CM053580.1:374716543-374741975 GCA_028627135.1 Pseudochirops cupreus | reverse complement strand
ATAATTTCCTCAAAGCCAAAAAGACTTGAGTTCAAGTGCAACCTCTGACATATACTCACTGTGTGACCATGGACAAGTCACTTCTCACTGCTGTAAACAACTCTCTAAGGTTATAATTGCAGAGAAGGTGAGGATTTGCATTGGCATAAGGTATTTCCTTAACCAGGAGTTTCCTATGTCAATAAAATCACAGAACCAGTATCCCTGCCTAAAACAAATGCTTTATGTGTAGTAAAAGATAGCAAATGATGACAACAAGAACAACAAAACAATTAAACAAACTTATTAGGCAAAATTTTACGAAAAGTCAAGATTCTTAAGAAAACATGAAGAGGAAAAATTTAACTTCATAAGTTATTTCTGAGTTTTGGTGAAATGAGACCTATGACAGTAATACAGTGGTTCTGGAACAGTATATTTTATATATCGAAATGGTATATTCATGTGAGAAAATCTAGGAACTAGGGTGGAGAATCATGGTGGAGGACATTTGAGCAAGATAAAGGAAGAAAGAAAGAAAGAAAGAAAGTCATATACTCTATTTTCTCTCTCTTCTTCCTTCTTTCAGTCTTCTGACACCTTACTTTCTTCCACATACTATGCAATCTGATAATGTCGGTTTCCTTGCTTTTCCTCAAACAAGATACTCCATCTACTGACAGTTCACTTTCACTGGCTGTCACCTGTACATGGGATGTTCTCCCTTCCCATCTCTGCCTCCTGGCCTCTCTGGCTTCCTTCATGTCCCAGCTAAAGTGAGTATACTTATGTGAGTATACTACAGACCACCTGGACAGAAAGAGGAAGTAGATGAAGAGTTCAGAAAACAGATCACAAACTTGGCATGAATGGGTGTACAATATAAGAGTGGTGTACAATTTCAATTATTCAGGCATTTCCTGGAGTTTTCTCTCTACCAATAACAGAGAATCTAGTAATTTCTTAACTTGTCTTAATAATTTTATCCATCCAATTCAGTGGAAGAAGCAACTAAGAGAACTTCTATTCTTATCCTAATTCTCTCTAATAAGGAAAAACATTGCTGAAGCAGGAAATACAATGCCACCCAAGTGACCATCCTATCAGAATTTGTGTGGTAGAAAATCAAGCATAACAGCTGATAAAACTAAAACTCAGAGATTTAAAGTTATATACCTATGTTCATACAACCAGTATCAGGAGCTGAATTTGAACCCAGATTTCTTCTGAGTCCAACTCCAATACTTTTATCACTATACAATGCTGCTGAGCAAAAAAAAATAATAATAAGTCAGGTAGATGCAAAGGCTGAGTCTCTAGTAGTCAGTGATGATAGAAACACCATAGAGAATTAGAGCATTAACATCAAATTCCAGACAGACATATGTCCTGTTCTAAGAAACAAAGAAAAAAGTGAGGTTAGCAAACTTGACTTAGACCAACGACCTTAACTTTGGTTCCCTGGAAAAGTCTAGAACGTATCATTGAAATGATGGTTCATGAAAAGAACAACAACAAGAACAAGAACTAGAACAAGAATAAGAACGAAAACAAGAACAAGAAGAACAAGAACAGGAAGAAAGAAGACTATTAACACAAAGGGTCTGTGTGGTTTTGCCAAGAAGGTCACACCAAATCAACCTCACTTCCCTTATTTGACAAGCTATTTCACAATAGATAGAGAGAGTGCTATGGATAATCTCTGGATCTTAGCAAAACATTTGACAAAATCTTTCTTGCTTTCCTTGTGGAAAATGTGGAGAGGAGAAGGCTAGATGATGATAGGGGTGGATATTGAACTGGTTGAATTGACAAACACACAAGTAACCAGTATGGTTCAATGTCAGCTTAGAAGGTGCCCAGCAGTATCCCAGCAATATGTGCTTGACTCTGTGCTGCTTAATATTTTGTCAGCAAATCAACTAAAGCACAGATGACATACTGACATACTTAACAAATCTTCAGGTGCCAAAATTGTACCTGTATTCTAAGATCATCATAAGAGAAATATTTTGCAAACCTTAAAACCTCTTAGAATTTGGGTTAATCATGACCCAAAACACACTGGATAACAGAGTCAGAAACCAAAAAGATCTCATCAAAGCATTTGACTAAATCTAATGAGATAAAATATAATTGAATAACTATATGATCTTTCATGATGTGTGTCATAGTATGGTATTTAATCTCCATCTGGGAATTCTGTAATTTATGGAACAAATATCTTTTTCTGTATATCAATACATTTATTAGAGTTCATTTTTACCCTTAATGAAGACAAGAGTTATAGGATCTCTCACTGGAAGCTAAAAAAAATCCCTAAAATATTGTTGGGTAGATGTTTTGTGGTCTGATGTAGCTGTCTGGATCCTACAGGCTTACCTGAACTTTTCACAATGGTCTTAGTATGTCCTTGAATGACAAAGTGGATTTCATCAGTAAAAATT
The DNA here is from genome assembly GCA_028627135.1 of Pseudochirops cupreus. NCBI lineage: Eukaryota > Metazoa > Chordata > Mammalia > Diprotodontia > Pseudocheiridae > Pseudochirops > Pseudochirops cupreus. Next base: position 374,739,549 of record CM053580.1, on the reverse strand, counting down.
ACCTTTCTCTAACTTTTAGTATGCCAGTCTTTGTACTATCTTGCCCATGACAAGTATTTCTTCTAAATAACATTTACTAGTAGCTGTTTTTAATGGTCTTCTGTCTATTCTTCCAGCTTTAAGAAGCCTACACTGGCCTGTAGGGGAATCAATACCAATCTTCCACCTTCAGTGATCAGATCTCTATGAAGGTCATTTCTTATTTTCTGAGGATTAATTCAGCTATTTTTGCAACAATAGTTTATCGGTTCTTGATATTATTTTTCATTTTCAACCATACTTTCCTTTCTGCTTCACTCAATTGGTCCCGGTTCATTGTGCAGCTTTAATTATCCTTGAAATGCTTGACTTCCCCACAATAATGCCCATTACAATATCTCTAACAGTCGTTGAAGTGTGTTCTTTAAGAACTACAATTTTTTTGCACATTTTCTTGGAGAAATATCTATTCTTAAAAGCCGTATAATTAAAGACACAACAAAAGAGGGCAATGATGTGTGATTGTGACAAGAACTCAATGATCAACCAATAAAGAATTAACTAAAGGTGAAGAAACCACTTCATTCTGGTGTTATCTGGTCAAGTTCAGATGTTCTAATTCAGTTGAGTATTAGCAAAAGCAAATATCAGTGCTGTCACAAAATGAAATCATACCAAAATTATTTCTTGTCCCAAATAATTTATGCACCACTGTATAACTAGATTCCAAATGCCAACTTCACAAATTCAACATGGAAGAGGTTTTGATAGACAGTTCATCTGAAAAACATCAGGAATTGAGGAAGGGGATCTTAGTGTAATACAACTACAATGTGATTTGACAGTATAATATGGAAGCCAAAAAAAAGTACATTCAATGATAGGCTACATTACAGGCTTCCTTCTATCTGTAAATCTATAATCCAATTATTCTAAGAGAGTCACAGTCACTGAACAAGAAATGGGATAGTCTCCCTTTACTCTACATTGTGTTCAGTTCTTGGTCTTGCAGTTTTAGTAGGACATTGATAAACTCTAGAGCACCCAGAAAAGGGTGACTGGAATAGTGAAGGACTTAGAGACAATGTCCTATAAGGACTCATCAAAAGAGATTTTGTTGTTCAGTTATGTCTGACTCTTTATGACCTCATTTGAGGTTTTGTTGGCAAAGATATGAGTGGTTTTTCCATTTCCTTCTCCAGCTCATTTTACAGATGAGGAAACTGAAGCAAACAGAATTAAGTGATTTGCCCAAAGTCACACAGCTAGTAAGTGTTGGAGATCAAATTTGAACTCAGGTCTTTCTGACTCCAAGCATAGCACTGTATCCACTGTGCCATCTCTTGGTGGGGATGGTTAGCTTAGGGAAGAGAAGACTTAGAAAGGAACTCCCATCTACTTGTACATTTTTGAAAGACTGCAATCTGGAAGGTGAGTTGAATTTTTTCCTTTTGGCTCCAAGAAGCAGAATAAGGAACAACAGGTTGAAGTCACAAAGACACAGATTTGGGTTTGACGGAGAACTTTTTTAGCAATCATCTCACCAGAAATGAAACAGATTACCTGGAGAGGCAATTGTGCTACTTGTTACCAGAGAACTTCGTGCAGAGGCTAGATGTCCACTTCTCAGTATGATGTAGATGGTCCCCTTGTTCAGATTCAAGTTCAACTAGATGACCTTTGAGATCCCTTCTAACTCTGAGAGTGTATGATTTGGTCTAGAATCTCTATGGTTTGGTTTCCAGTTTGACTTTTCCAGTCTGGAAAACTCAAATTCTTTGGATTAAATTTTGAAAGCAATATGATATTACTATTTTAACTGTCTCATTCTAATAGTTTTCCACCCTATTTTATCATTCTAATGCAATGCAAGAACTCCTAATCTAACACAAATACTTAAAGCGCATTAAAGATTTTCCTAATGGCTTAAGCACTTTATATATTTTTTGAATTTTTGTTTTTCAGAGGCTCTAGAGCTGGACTTCAGTTTAAAGATCAGTTAGTCCTGAGGTTTTTGCTGTCTGTGTGTGTGTGTGTGTGTGTGTGCGCGCGCACGTGGGATGGATCCTTTTGGTACTCTGATGAAGCCCACAGAAGGACCTCTTCTCAGAATGATGTTTGTAAAAGCATGAAATAAAATAAACAGATCACAAAGGAAACATATATTCAGATACAATTATTAAAATATTTGGAAAAACAAGTTTACAGACCCCAGGTTAAGAGTCTCTCCTTTAGTCTAGACTCATTTTACCTCTGAGGAAAACAAGACCTTGAGGGAAAATAATAGTTATTAGTAAACAGTATGATTTGGGAAATACAAAAGATTTTCTGTATTTTCATAAAATGATATTATAGATTCTTCTTATAAACACATTATTGTTGCTGCCGCATTCTTCTTAAAAGTCATTTCAATAGGTGTTTTGCCACCTTATACTGTCAACATGAAATATGAAGAAAGCTGATCACCTCCAATTCTTTCTTTCTACTTCATTTTCGAGTCTCTGGGCATCATAATCAACCCTAAGTAAATAGTAGAGTACATAAATTCAAGTGAGTTGAAGCTTGATGGTCTCAGCTCACCCGGAACCGATGGCAATGAGATTAACCACTCCTCCTTCTGAAACCTACCAATCAAGTGGTCTCAACCATAGCATGTGTGCTGTACTACTAGTCAATCACAGGTTGTTTTTTTCTCTCACAGTTTATCTCACATACACACACACGCTCAAATGAACATGCACACACACACACACACACACACACACACACACACAATATTATTTACATTTGTAGAATGCACCAAAACAAAGTCTTGAAGAATTCAATTTTGCATATTTTTATTATTTTGGAGGGCATATTCTCCATAGAATAGGTTGAATTTAAATCCAAATCAGAGAATTTCTCTTTAGCAACTAGAATACTGTTCTGGCTCCAACTTCCACCAAAGACAAAGGAGCTGGCCTTTCTCTTTTCAAACCCACAAATACTTTTTTCCTAAGGTGGGGGCAAACATAAGAATCAAGGTCAAGATTATAGTTGAATTTAATCCCTTAGTTGCTTATCAACTGCAAATAGATAGCTCCACCTGTCTGCCCTTACTCTATTCCATGTCTTTTGGTGGCACTCTAAGAGGAGGGTTACATTAATATATTCCTACTGGCACCTCAAATTGTCCTATATCCTTGTAGCAAGACATAGGGAAGAAATGGAGTACAAATCTATTGTCTTAATGGTGAAAATGGCAAATTATTACATAAAGGTATTACTGTTATAGAGAGGTTTCGTAGATTCAAACTAATCTATTGACCAAAATATTTTATTCACCAAGAGAATTTGTTAGCCCTTCTCGTACTTATCAGTCATTCCCTTGAACCATATCTGTATCACCAGTAGCATACACTTAGGTGAAATTCCTGAACAAACCAGGATCTGTAATTATTGGACCCTTGGTTGGTTGAAGTTTAAGTATCTGGAAATTATCCTCAAGTCAGAAATTGTTGCGTAACCATGATTACTTTGCATTTGATTAAGGGACCTTGAAACTCTATATCATACAAGCTAGGCAGTATTAGATCCAAACCATCTCAGCCAACATCCCCAAAACACTGTGTGGTGCCTTCTTTAACCTCCTCCTATGTACCCCCAGTCCAACATTCTCTTCAATTTAATTATACTATAATATTAAATAATATTTCTTCTTTGGAAAGATTTTCATGCAAATTTGTATTTACAGGTGAATTACAAGCATAATTGACTCAAAGTGTTTGCCCATAGCATTTCCTGCTCTTAGGTCCATTCTACCCCAAATATATGTATATATATGTTTTTCAAAACTAAGTTCTTCCAAGAAGCATTCTCCAATTGGCCTCATTCCCAGATTAATCATACTTTCTTCTGTGGTCACTCAAGGCTTAGATATTTAGTTTGTACTATTCTATATCATGGAAGCTTAGAAATGAAATGATGTTAGAGACAATGTATTCACAAGACCGTAAATCTAAAGCTATAAGGACTTTTCATCCAACTCACACATATTACAGATGAGTAAACTGAGATCCAGAGATGTTAAGACACTGGCTCAAAGTCATTTGAATATTAACAGGGCCAGGATTAGGTCATGTGACTCCAAATTCAGCGTTTTTTCCTTGCATAATACTGGCTCCCTAGCAACCTCAATGTTTACCCTTTGCTTCTCTAAGGTAGGGCTATGTCTGCAGGACAATGTAGGTCACTAGAGAAGATGAAGGCCCATTAGGAAGAGAAAGGAAATTTTCTTAACTGTTTTGAGTTCAGTATAAGTCCTTTGTGTTTCCTGTCAAGTTAAATAAAGCCTCTCACCCACATGCACAAAAATATTTATAGCAGTTCTTTTTTTGGTAGAAAAGAATTAGAAATTGAGGTGATGCCTGTCAATTGGGGAATAGCTGAACAAGATGTGGTATATGAATATAATGGAATACTATTTTCCTATAAGAAATGATGAGCAGGCAGACTTCAGAAAAACCTGGAAAGACATTACATGAATTGATTCTAAGTGAAGTGAGCAGAACCAGGAGAATGTTGTACAGAGTAACAGCATCATTGTACAATCAAATAGACTTACCTTTTTTTAGCAATGCAAGGATCTAAGACGATTCCAAAAGACTCATGATGGAAAATGCCATCCACATCCAGAAAAAGAACTATGGAATCTGAATGCACATGATTCTCTCTCTTTTTCACCTGAGTCTCTAAACAACTTTTTGAGGTAGAGTTAGAAAGGCTTGTCATTATTTGAAAACTGGACTGCTGGATATAACATTGAACAGTCAGGAAGACAGGGGTTCATATCCCATCCATGTGACTGACCCTGAGCAAGTCACAACATCTCTGTGATTCTGTCTCCTCATATGTTAAATGAGGGGGGGCATCAGTGGCCTCCCAGGTTACTTCCAACTCTAAATCAATGAACCTTTGACTAGTGAGTCCATAGTAACTTAATGATAGAAGAAAGGCTAGAACCCAAGGCTACTGTATCTAAAGATACAGCTCTTTTCTCCTAAATGCCTCTACTTTCCTAAACACCTGGTAATTCATCCCTCTAGGCTAAGCATCAGTCACAAAGCCTAGGGATCCTCTACAAAGGAACATACCAAACTTCTTCAGAGACCCCAGAGAATGAGAGCTCCCTTCCACAGTACTTGAGGGGAAGAAAGGAAAAAAACCTGGGAGATATAGTATCTCATCCCTTAGAGTGAATTCAAATTCTTGCCCCACTTCCCTCATTCTTCCATGATCCCCACAGGCTGGCTTATAATTCAAAAAGCCAGAAAAGAATCATTTGAAGACCCATTAACACATATTAAATAAGTCCCAAAGGTACATGACATGACATTGGCCCACAATGAAGTCCATGGTTCCAAGAACAGAGGACTCTCCCATCAACAGCCTCCTCCACCAGGCCCAGGTGCTATCACGTGGAAAAGAGGAGGGTAGGACTCCAACACTACTGGTTACAGAATGAGTCTGGGGGTATTCTACTGGTCTATTTTACCAGGAATGTTGGTGTGTTGTGTTTTTGTTAAGGTCCTTTAGAACCATAGATTCCCTTCATGGGACAAATCTCTTTTGATCTGTGCATGCTCAGCATGTGGAGAGAAGGCTGAGGGAAGGCTTTGTTATCTCAGCTAAATAACTGTTATCCCAAATAAACACCATGCACACTGCTCAGCCTTTTAGAAATGGAAAATAAATCATCACCGAAAAGCTTATTTTATGAACACACAAATCGGCTGGGGGGTGGGGTGGGGAAACGTTCTTTTCTCTTCCCCAGGTTTTAATAAAGACTCTCCATGTCCCCCTTCTCTGCCTTTTTTTTAAACTCACTCAATTACAATATCACTATCAGTTCAAATTACAGGTCAGAGATATGGTGCTTAATGTATGTGCAGCCCGTTCTCTTCTCCTAATAACCTGTCATTCCTGGGATTTGAATGTCAGAATACAGCCTGCTGTGGTAATGCTAGGAGGCAGCGCAGTGATGAAAACTTTGGACAAATCATGAAGAACATTCCCGATCCTCACCATCAGAAGGTTACCAGGGAGAGGCTTTCATTCTGCTCTGACCCCTTGATCTGACAAGTGACACCTACAAAATGAACAGCTCTCCAACTTAAATTGTTTAACTGTAGCCTGATCAGTTTTATTATCTTGCTAATCTGGATATCAGCCATTTCATCAGAATGGAAGATATGCATATCATGAATTATTTTGACACTGGGACCTTTTAATTTTTGCCAGCAATATTTCACTGCACCAATCAGGGGCTGCAGTCAGTGGTGCTGCTCGCCTCTTGGGATGTCAGAGGACAGTGCACTCCTGACAGCACCAAATCATCTGGGAGCTGTAACGAGCTATTGCCGCAATTATTATTATCTCCTGTAGTCATGCATTTCATTACAGCACAGGCAGCCAGAGGTTTCCGTTTCAGGCCAGTCTTCTTCAGGAAACTCTGCCATTTTATGGGCTCACAGCAGGGCTCTGTGGTATAATTTCTTTTTTTCCCCCTCAGTAGACAAGGAGAGGTGAATTTCTAATAAAAACAAAACACTAGCTAGGTATTGTAGAAAGAGTGTGCACCATCCAGGACATTAACCAGCGGTAAAGCTGTTTAAATGGCCCACTTGAAGTTTATGAAAGCTCTGGTTAAGCAGCAATATGCTTTGCTACAGAGAGAAATAAAGAACAATTTCTTCTGGGGGAAAAAATGATCCTTTTCTAAATTTTAAAGTGCATAGGATGTTTTTTTCAAGAAAAATATTCTCTCTTTGGCTCCTTTTCTTAATGTTTCTCTCTCCAGCATTTTTTTTCCCTATGTAGCTATAGACTAATTTTCCTTGCCAGCCTGTTTGAAGATATTGCCAACAGGAAGAACAAAAGGTGCTGCACTCTTATCTTCAGCACCTCAAGGGGAGGTAGAGAGACAGAGAAGAACAGGAAGATTTATATGAACTGAGGCAAGATGAAAGAAGCAGAACAAGGTCAATAACATGCACAATGACTACAGTATAGCAAATGGAAACAGCAGCAATGAAACTCGGATACTGCAAAATCAGAATGACCAAGCTCAGTCCCAAAGAAGGGGAGCAAGGGAAAGAGAAGGGAATAAGCATTTATTAAGTACCTTGTATGGGCCTGACACTGTGCTAAGCCCTTAATAAATATGAGAAGGTCTTTTCCCTTGCCTCTTCACAGAGTTTGAGGATTATGTACATGCAACACTGCATGTAATGACAGACCTTTCCAATGTGTTGGCTAGTTTTGCCAAATTGTTTTCTCCACTCTTTATAATATCTTTTTAACATAGATAGGGCATCTAGGTGGCACAGTAGACAGCGTGCCAGGTCTGAAGTCAGGAAGACTCATCTTCCTAAGTTCAAATCTAGCTTCAGACATTTACAAACTGGGCAAATCACTTAATCCTTTTTGCCTCAGTTTTCTCATCTGTAAAATGAGCTAGAGGAGGAAATGCAAACCTTTCCCATATCTCTACCAAGAAAACCGCAAATAGGTCATGAAGAATCAGACATGACTGAAAATAACTGAATAATGATATAAAAACAACTTTCGGGGAGGGAAGAGGGATATATTGTCAAGTGAAGGTGATACAAAAACAAAAGATATCAATAAAATTGTTCAATGTTCTCAGCAGGTGCAAATCACCTTTGTTTGCTTTTAAGAAGAGGTATGAGTAAAGTTCTTTTGTTCCCTCTTGTGAATGAAAAAAGTACATTACTAAATACAGTTTGAAATATAAGGCTGAATTGAGCAAGAAAATTTTGTAGCGACTTTCATTGAATGGGCAGTATTTGTATTTCTGAACAAATGTCTGTTATCCATGTTCAAAGGGATTCATGTGGGTACAAATGATACTCTTGGAAGGAATCTAGTAGAGCAGAAGTTTGTAAGTCTTGGGCAATAAGCTGAACAGTTAAGTATACAGGTATTTATCAACTGGTACCTATCTTGTGCCAGGAACAGTGCTAAGGACTGGGATGCAAAGAAAGGCAAAAAGCAATCTCTGCTCTCGAGGAGCTCACAGTCCAGTGAGGAAGGAAATATTCAAGTGAGTGCAAACAAGATAGATATAGGATAAACTGGAGAGAATCTCAGAGGGAAGACATAGGAAAGGACAGGAACTTTAGCTGGGACTTGAAGCAAACTATGGAAGTTGAGAGGCAGAGATGAAGAAGGAAAGAGTTATAGGCATGGGAAGCAACCAGACCATTGGGGGCTTTTGTGTTTTTTCATCACTGCTGCCCACCAGAAGCAATGGAAACAAAAAAGGAAAACTGATTTGGGAAGAAAACAATTGACTAAAAGATCTTATCTAGGAATGAGATTTGGATTTCTGGACCACAATCTATTGTGCTTTTGGCAAAGAGAGCTCAAGCAGAAGGATGTCTGGATAACCGAAGTCCCCAATCATTAATATATTAAGTATAGTATGAACATGACAATTCCTAGTCAAGAGTAGAGTAGATCTAACAAAAGTTAATAAGAATTCATTCATCTAGTGCTTCATAAACCAAAGTAAAAGACTTTTAAGTTTAAGGAGAATTGGAGAAGAAAACTGACTGGGTATAGTGACCAAGCTTGATATACTACAGAGAGCAACTACAAAGAAAAAATAAACAAAGAAAAAAAACCTAAGTGACTGAATCTAAGAAAAAGAGCTTCAGGTGGTAACACACAAATGCCCAGAGTTTAGGGCAAGAGGGAGATGATGCCCTAATGTAAGGAGGAAAAATTGACCCCAAATATATTACAGTGACTCAGTAGAAATCATTCCCTCATTTCTTCTTTTTAAAAAAAATCACAGGTGACTTATACCTGCTAAGAAGAACATTTGAAAATTTCAATGATAAGGTTTGTCTTTGCATCACCTTCATTCCCCAAGGTATCTTTCAGTCCTCCCAGATAGCTATCCTTATAATAAAGAATAAAAAGAGAAAAAAGATTATTAGAATATGACTGGGTAGATAGACCTTTATCGAGAAAAGGGATAGGTACAAATTGGGATGGGCTGTGATTGGTGACATTGTATATTAAGAAGATATATTCATTTAAGGAAAACAGGGACCGGAGAGGGGGAACACAGCAGAAAGTATATGGGTGAAGGTCAATGGAGGAAGAAACAATTTTGTCCTCAGAGTGTTCTGCAGATCACACAAAAAGAGAAAATAAATAAGGAAGAAACCACATAGTGTAATGGAAAGAGAAAAAGCATCCAAAAAAAGTTGTTGTTTTTTTTTTAAATGCTAGGTTTTGAGTCAAAGGACCTAGGTTTAAAACCCAGCCATATTACTTATAATTTGTGTGACTAAGTCACTTAATCTCTCTGGGCCTCAGTTTTCTCATCTGGAAAATGAAGGGGCAAAATAAAATGATCCAAACATTTCTTCCTCCTTTAAATCCATAAGTTTGGGGAGAAAGATTAAAAGAATGGTACAAAGACCTAATATAGTAATGATTGAGGACTTCAGTGATCCAAACATCCTTCTGCTTGAGCTCCCTCTGCCAAAAGCACAATAGCTAATCATTTCTTGACTTGCCTTAATGCCATCCTTCAAAAGGTCAAATAACCAACAAGGGAAAAAAGTTATACTCAATCTAGTTCTTCACAACAAGGGAGGAGCTGGTTGTTGGAGTTAGGGTTGGAGTGATGGGCACCTTGTGGGGAAATGAACACTCTCTCTAAAAAGAGGGGAAAACTAGACCTGGTCTGGCATGCACTGTAGATGGGGAAGAACAGATTTCACAGGGTTCATAATATGTATGTGTTAAGGTACAAAAGATTAAAATACTAGAGAAATTAACCCAAGTGGAATGGGAAATTCTCAAGAATGAAGTGTCTGAAGACACCAAAGAAAACAATTCCAAAGGGAAATGAGATGGGATGAGAGTTATATGAAAAGACTAATTTCGGTTCACAAATTCTCCTACCAACTTAGATTCTATTTTTGAATAATGTACTTAAGATGGTAGAAAGAATAGACAACCAAGGATGAATACAAAAGCATAGTGTGTTCTCTAAGAATGATGTCAGAAAGACTGAAGCTCAGAAGGAGCCAAGGCAAGAAGGGGAGAATAAAGAAGTTATGGGGCTCATGATGCCCAGAGTGCATAGAGTGAGTGATCATAATTTATGACAGAGAGAAGGAAGAACTGCTTAATTTTTATTTTGTTTCTATTTTTTTCGGCCAGGGAGGATGGCCTTGTATGGGAAAGCACAGAACAAAAATTAATAGGAACCTGATAAACAAGATAAAGTGAGAATAAGAGCACCTAGCCACAATGAAGGCAGATGAACCACATCCTTCTGTACTGGCAGATGTGATGACTGAGCTTCTATCAGTTACATTTGGAAAATTATGGAAAATAGAAGAAGGACCACAAAGGTGGATAATAAAAAATGTCGTCAGTCCTGGTTTTCAAAAAGGAAATAGAGAGGGCAAATTATGGATCAGTGGGAATTCAAATTCGGTCTAAAACGTATTATTGAAAGAAATAATTAAGCATACCTGCAACTCTGGCTGGTAGAGAGGTTATAGCTGAGATCTCTTGAGTTAAGGAGTTCTGAGTTGCAGTGAGCCAAAACTGATTGGGTATCTACACTAAGTTCAGTATTAATATGGTAAATCCTTGGGAGTGAGGGCCACCAGGGTATCAAAAGAGGAGCAACCTAGCTTACGTCAGAAATGGAACTAGTCAAAACTCCTATGTCAATTAGTAATAAGATCAGACTTTTGAGTAGCCTCTGTACTTCCAACCAGGACAAGATAGGGAGACTCAATCTTTTTATATGTGTGTGTATGTATACATACATAAATATAGGCACAGACACATAGTTATGTGTCTGTGTATATGCTTATGCACATATATATTTATATATTATATATATTTATATATATGCACATATATATTTATGTATATGTATATACACATACATACATATGGCAGCTAGGTGGTGCAGTGGATAGAATACCAGGCCTGGAGTCAGGGAGACTCATCTTCCTGAGTTCAAATCTGGTCTCAGATATTTACTAGCTGTGTGACCCTAGGCAATTCACCTGGTTTGCCTAAGTTCCTTGTCTGCAAAATGAGCCAGAAGAGGAAAAGTACAAGAAAACCTCAAATGGTGTGTAATGTTAATGGGATTTAAGATCTTTCCCACCCATTAATGGGTCTCAAGTGGAGCCCATTAAGGGAGGCTTGCTTAGGGGAGGCTTGCTTTTAGGAAGGCTTTCACACCTTTTGTTAATTTCTAATTAGACACTAAGTCATGAGGGTTATGATGCCCTCTGGCTCTAAAAAAGGCATAGATATAGATACTCTGAGGTTAGCATTTTGCTTTGGGGCTCTCTCATTGGAAGAATGTTCTTGTGATTTGACCAGATGAGACTCTGGGTTAAGGAGTCCTCTGACTTTGAAAAACCTAGATGTTAGTGCTTCTCTCTCCAGTAACTATTTATGTATTGCCTTGGTCAGACAGTTGGATCTGTCTGTTGATCTGTGCTAATTTCTCACACAGTTAAAAGCCATGTCTGTTGATCTTTATTCCTGTGCTTCTGTTTTCTCTGTTTGTATTTTCTCTGAAGTTCAGGGTGCTGACTTTTCCCTTGAACTAATGAATGTAATTTAAAAAGATTGTTGACCACTTTTACAGCTATCATTCCTAGTAAAGCAGATCTAAGAACCTGTGCTAGCAGCCATTCTGGGTATGCCAGTGTGGTTACCACTACACGTGGTCACAAAGAGTTGGACATGGCTGAAACAAATCAACAACAGCAACAATACATATATATATACATTATACACATATATATATGTATCGTATATATGTGTGTGTATACATGTGCAAATACATATAAAACACATCAAGAAAGGAAGTATTGATCTCAAAACAACAGCATTGCATCCACAAGAAGAGATTGTAACAGACTAATTTTCTTATTCCCTTTTCACAGTATCATCAAACTACTAGATCATGAAAATGTGATGGATCTATTTCACCAGGTATTAACAAAGTGTTTGATAAAGAATATCATTGTGTTCTTGCAAAAAAGTTAGAGAAATGTTCACTAAGCCAGTGGTCTCTAAGGTGGGAACTGAGCTGAGAAATAACTCCAGAGTATGACTTGACACCCAAGAGGTATGTGATCAAGCAAAGGGAGGCTGAGAAGATGGGTCACATCCACCCTCATAGTCAATCATAAGATTGCCTCCAACACAATTCCACCTATAACTCCTTAAGCAGTTCTCCACTCTGCCCCCTCCCACCTCTCCTTTCCAAGACTCTACAATAGCTGGGACCCTCAGGGAAGTTATAACCTGCTCTAGCCCAGACACTTCAGCAGCCATAGTAGGAAAACTTCACTGTGGCTCCCTAAATCCCAGTAAACCCATACCTCACCCTCCCGTCACCTAAGACCACAGCAGGTACTCTTCAATTGCTGTTTCTTAACTCTGGAGCAGTGATCAGTGTATAAGACCCACTGCAATGCAATAACAGTTATACTAGCTAACGCTTATATTGCTGTGTACTAGTCACTGTGCCAAGTGCTCTAAATTTTATTGATCAAAAAAGATTAAGAAACACTTGGCTGAATGATAGTGCAATTAATGGATGTAGAACTGGTTTTCTATCTCCACTCCTCTGGAAATTTGTACTCCATTCCTGAGTTTACTGTCTCTGGTAGATGAGCTTTCATCTTATCTTGCCAGGTCACAGACCTACCAGATGTGTCCTAGGTATATGCTCAGTGGGCCTTCTATCTGACCATATCCACCCCATGAGAAACTTGGATTCCACCTCTAAGTCCCTGGACTCAGATAGGCAAGCTTTCATCTTATCATACCTGGAACCAGGCCTCCAGGACACTAGCCAGGTGAGTACCCTGAACTTACGGGAGACAAAATATCTTTCTTCAAGTGTTTAAAGGGTTGCCATGTAGAAGAGAGATTAAGTTACATTTGACCACAAAATGCAAAACCAGTAATAATGGGCAAAAGTTATAATAAATGAATGAATAAGTAAATAAATGAGGAAGGAAAGAAGGAAAGAGGGAAGGAAGGAGGGAAGGAAGGAGGGAAGGAAGGAAGGAAGGAAGGAAGGAAGGAAGGAAGGAAGGAAGGAAGGAAGGAAAACAGAGAGAAAGAAAGAAAGAAAGAAAAATTAATTTAGACTTGATGTCAAGAAAAACTTCCTAATAATGAGCTATACAAAAGTGAAATGATTGCCTTGGAAGTTAGTGAGTTCCCTTTCAATGGACATCTTCAACAGAGTCTGGAAGATAACTTTTATGGTGTGTTATAATAAGGATTATTTAGAGGTATAGGCAGAATTCAATGGCCACTAAGGTTACTTCTAACTCTAAAACTCTGTGATTTTTTTAAAGCTCCAGTAGAAATGCCATAACATCACTGACAACTTCTAAAAGAAAAACAAGTAAAAGCCATCCATCTTTCCATTCTTGTAAGACCACTGTAGAAAAAACAGAGTAATCACAGTGTCATCCCACAACAGAAATAACTAAATGGTAATTCCTACATTAGCAGTGTAAGAAGTGATAGAACTCTCTTCTTAGAGTCAGGAGAACTGGGTTGGAATCCTGGCTCTGACCATGAACAAGTCAAATCTCATCTCTGAGCTTTGATTTTTCTGGTCTTTAAAATGGGGAAAATAATGTTCCTGATAACGGTTCCTCACAATGTTGCTATGAAGTGTAAACCTTAAGAGTACTATATGAATGTGAAAGCAGTGAAAAGCACAAAATAAAACACATTTTAATGCTCCTTTCAGGGCACTTGTAAACAGAGAACTAGAAGTAAAGAAAACTGAATGTGAAAGACATAGAAATAGATAATGCCATCAGCATCAGCCCACCTGATTCCATAGCCAAGACACATGACTTTTTTTTTCCCATTGTGTGCAGCTACCAAGCACACCAAATCATTCTCCTACAGGTTAGTCTGGATATATGGTGCATCAATATGCATTCATATTAGATAGACAGACAGACAGATAGATAGATAAATGAATGTCTTATATTTTCTTATTTGAAATTATTTTATTTTTATTTTCCCTCACGACAGTCTCTTGAAGTAGACAAATCAGGAATTAGCATTCCCACTTGACAAATGGAGAAACTGAGGCTCAAAGAGGTAAATGATTTGTCCAAGGTCACATAGCAAGTTAGGGTCAGAGTGAAAGGTAGAATCCAGTCCTCCCCTTTCACTCAGGGTTCATCGGGGTGGTTTCTTATAGTGCTGGTTCTACTTCCTTCCCTGTCTTTAGCTAAGCCAGGAGCCATATGTCTCCCTCCACTTATGTGTTCTCCCTGCCCTTGATCCATCCATGACTGTCCCTTTGCCACACTGAATCAGAGAGAGCTATTAAGACTTTGGACTCTGGGGTATAATGAAATCTTTCAGTGTCAGCCGGAGTTGCCCCATATATGTGCTCCCTAATGTAATAAATGAGCATTTATTGAGCTCCTACTACATGCCTGACAGTGTGTTAAGTGCTGATGAACCTTACTGCAGGGTGCTGAAGGATAATCAGAGTAAAAAAAAAAAGTTGAAAACCACTTCCCTGGACCATCCCTATAATTATATCACCCCAGGTAGTCTCTTTGATATTCACATTAAGTCAATCCAGCTAATGTACAACAACTTCATCATTTCTCAAGCGAATTTTTTTTCCCCTTTGAAAAGCACCCTTTTCAGCCTCAGACACTTCACACTTACTAGCCAGGTGACCTTGGGCAAGTCACTTAACCCCAATTGCCCTGTCTTTCCCCTTCTGAAAGAAAAAAAAAAGAAAAGTACCCTTTCAAAGAACCTGATGAGAATGTCACTAGTCCATCTTCTCTAAATAGGGAGACAAAAAGGAGATTCAGAACCACTAGCAAGAGAAGAAGGAGGGGCCATGTTCCTTAGTCATTGCTAGGATTCTATCAGCTTCCTGCTTTAATCTAAAAAACTTCTTATATTTTATATTTTACACCTTTAAATGTAGAAAATGGACACAAGGGGACATCTAGTTCAGCTCCTGCCTCCAAATAGGTCCATGCCTGATTTTAGTCTAAACAAATCATTATCATCCTTATCCATAAACATTTTCAGAGACACTTTTGGCATTTCATTAGTTATCACAGCCTCCTGGAGAGAAGACTGGGAAGCTGGTAGTATTTCTGCCATTTATTAGATAGATGGAAACTCAAAGAAAGATAAAGGAGAGAGGAAAAATAAAAGGGGAAAACTAAGAGAGGACAGGAAACGACAGTTACTTAAAATTAGTAGTTGGGAAAGAAGAGAGCAAGGCAGAGAGAAAGGCAAGAAGGAAGAAAGAAAGGAAAGGAGGGAGGAAGAGAAGGAAGGAAGAAAGGGAGGGAGGGAGAGAGGAAGAAAGAAAGAAACAGAAGGAGGAGGAAGAAAGAAAGAAACAGAAGGAGGGAGGGAGGAAGAAAGGAAGAAAGGAAAGGAGGGAGGAAGAGAAGGAAGGGAGGGAGTGAGAGAGGAAGGAAGAAAGAAAGAAACAGAGGGAGGGAGGGAAGGAGGAAGAAAGAAACAGAAGGAGGGAGGGAGGGAGGAAGAGAGTCAAATACATGGTGAATCAGATAATGAAGTCAAGGAGAGAAATCAGCCACCCTCATTCTCAGTTCAGGGTCATTGCCATTTGACTTCAATGTTTCCAGGGACTGCCAGCCAAAAGTAGGAGGTTTCTAAACTAATTAGTTCATAAACTGATCCTTTTGTTAAGCTTTAATCACTTATAGTGTCAGTCAGTGAGTCAACGGTCATTTATTAAGTTCTTATTATGTGCCAGACACTATACTAAGCACTAGGGATACAAAGAAAGGCAAAAACAAAAACAGCGCACAAAAGAAATGTCAACTAACGGATATCCTTGCATTATGTGAAAAATGACCTTAAAATCTCTTTGCCCCAGAAGCATTTGCAGGCGAGGGAGATGTGTAGATGAGAGATTATCAAAGAGATCGTTTAAACCAGGAAAAGGGAAGACCTTTATTTCACCCAAAATAGGGGCTGAGGTGGGCAGAGGAAAATGGATCCTAGGGCAATACTTTCTCATCTGTAAACTTTTAGTAATTGATCCCCTCCATCCACCCACATGCTTTCTCCCTGTGCCGAAATGAATTTTCAATGATGAAGATTCTACGAGAAAAGTAGAATATATATGATCCAAAGTATCATCCACATACACATCATTGCATTGGCAAGGCAAACAATTCTGAATATTAAAAGCAAGCCAACACATTCTGCCACATCTTTTGTATAAAGACAGCTGATGCTGCCTGAAAGTTTGGCACCAAAAGGCCAAGTACCATATTTTCAGCCACCCACACACCAAACCCTATAATAACTACAGACTTTAGATGTGAAATTTCCAGACATTCACAACTAAGGACGACTAATAGTAATGTTTCTTTCATGTACTTCCTTCCCAACCAGGGCAGTTTTTCAACTTTAGAATCTCATGGATATAAACTGGAGAGAAGAAAGGGTGCTCCATCGCTATTTCCGCCAGATGTCAAATGGTGGCTATTTAGTGAAACAGAAAACCCCACTTTGCACTTCTGTTCCTTTGGGTGGTGTGTGCTCAATGTGACAAGAATTCCTTGCAACTAAAGGGCTGCTACCAGAGTATGAAAGTGACAATGGGGCTTCAGGAAAGTCTGTTCACTGAAACAAAATATTGCTCTTTTTGCATTCAGTCAAAATGTAAATTTTGCTTCTTCTCTCACAGTATGTATAGCAAGAAATATACTGTAGCTACAGTCATCCTTGGTTAGTAAAGAATATTGACACAGCAGGAATATGTCACTATATGGAATATAATGTTAATATATTATCATGAGTGCCATGTATCAATGTCATATGTGTCAATATGTCATAATGTGTCAGTAATAGCACATCACTACTGTGTTACGATTTGCCAAATCTATAGACCAGTATTCTATACTAACAGATAAACATTCTGTAATTTATTAAGGTTTGGTTTTGGGTTTTGCTTTTTTTTTCAGCTGTATAAGGTATAAATGTAATGTGGAGAGAGCAGACAGAGAGCCAGACTTGGAGATGAAAAGACCTGGGTTCAGATTCTAACTCCGGTAATTACTAGCTGGTAGGGGTAACCCTGCACAAATTTCTTAATCTCTATGTGACCCAGGTAACTTTATAGGACTTCTCAAGTGATAAACCATAGAATTCCTGCCACTGAAATCACATATTCCCTTGTAAGGTATGGAGCATGAATTACTTAAGACATTAAAAGAAGAAAAATGTTTATTTAAACTAATATCATTAGGTACAACAAATTCAATCAAACAACAGGCATTAAGAATTTACAACATGGAAGCATGGATATAGAAAGACGAAAAATGAAATAGCCCTTGCCCTCAAGTTCTTGTTTTTAGCAGGCAGTATGTGAATGAACAAATGGATAAAGACATATGTAAATACATCTATAGACAGAGACAGAGATAGCTTGATAGATACATAAATAGATATAGTAGATAAATGGTAGATAAATACATAGAAACAAAGATAGAGATAGCTCAATAGATGGTAGATAAATAGAAATGGGTACATAGATAGTAGATACATAGAGCAAGATAGATAAATAGTAGTTTGAAAAAGGAAAAACAAAACATTAATATCTGAGGCAGAAGTTCCCAAACTTATTTGATCTACTATACCCTTTTTAAAAAAAAAATTACTCAGTGACCCCCTGAAAATCTACTTTCTTTAACCTTTTAACAGGTTTTTTTTAAATTTACATCATTTAAAGATATTTTTAAATAACACACATTAAATTTAATAATTTATTGTAAACTAATGGGTTTTTTCCTGTGTTGAAATTTTGATGATGCAATATTGTGTCACGTAACCATTTGGTATCATATTGTAAATATGTCATTACACACACACACACACACACACACACACACACATATTCCTGCCAATGCATGCTGGACTTCCCAACAATGTGTGACACACTTGCTTGCCAACACTTACTTGTTAAGAACTATAATCAGACTTGACCACTGACTGGTTATAACTTGCATTTTGTGCATTTAGTTGGAAAATAAGACGCAATCACTATGACTTTAACTCTTGCACAACAGATGAAACATGTACAAATGGTTTTTCAAAATTTTCTTATCTTTGCTTCTTTCTTTATACTTTCTACTGCCCCCTTATTTTTATTCAATGCCCCCAGTTGCACCCAAAGCTACTACAGACCCCCTGGACCATTCCAGAGCCCCCCAGGGGATGCTATCACCCACTTTGGGAATATATGAGGGGATCAGAGAAGGCTCCACTGAAGAGATAGCATGGGAGCTGAGCCTCAAAGAAAGATAAAGATTCTGAAAGGTGGAGATCAGTAGGGAGTATATTCTCAACATGGGGAATGGTTTGTTCAGACATATGGAATCAGACAAGGGGAGATTGAGTTGAAAGAACAAATGTTTGACTAAAAGATGGTATGCAAGGAGGGAAGTCATATGAAATGATACTGAAAATATAGGTTGAATCCAGATTGTAGCAACCCTTGAGTGCCAGATTGAGAGGTTTATATTTCATTCTGCAAACAATAGGGAGTTATTGAAGGCTTTTTTCAGCAGGATAGTGATATGTTCAGGTCTATACCTTTAAAAAATCACTTTGTCATGTGAAGGATAGGTAATAGAGGGGAGAAACTGTAGACATGGGTATCAATTAAGAGACTATTCTAATACATTATCACTAAACATATAAATTGGTCAATGAATAAATTTTAAAAAGCATTTATTATGCACTTACTATACACCAGTCCTAAGTGCTGAGGACACAAATACAAGTAAACAACATGGTCCCTGTACTCAAGGAGCTTATGTTCTAAAAGGGGAAGATAATAGTTGAGGCAGACTTGGAAGGGGAAGTAGGCAACAGACGCTATACTAGTGTCAGCATGATCTGATGTTACTGGGAGGTGAGGTAGCCAACTGGTTCCAAGCTAAATAAAGTAAAAGTTGACCTATCAGAGTCTCAGATCCCAGGGACAAGGAGAAGAGAAAAGCTGGAATGCAGATTTAGAAATGGAAGTAGTGGTGGTGGAGGCCTAATTCCAAGCAAGATAAGGTGAAAGTTCACCTATAAGAGACAATGACCTTAAGTATCTCAAATTCATGGTCAATTTAGCAAAAATATTGCTTCTGGTCTCTGAGTGGGGATGGAACCCACCATCAGGGCATGATTAAAAATGTGGGTTAATACTCAAGGCTTTTTCAAAGAGAAAGAGCACAGAAAAAAAGATGGTCATTGGCACTGAAAAAGTTTACTGTAGCCTTGTGGCTACTCTCCCATTGTAAGACTGTGATATCCAGGTTGTATTCTCTGGCCATGAGAAGGCTCAGGGCTCAGAGCCAGCTTCGAATGCATACAGTAATGAGAAAGGAAGTGTTATCAGAGCACTGCAATAACTACCATCCACAGCAGTGAGGGGACTTGAATATATGTTCCATATAGTCTAGAGATGAGGACCTAAGCAGCCCTCAAGAAGAGCAAGAGATTAGGAAAAGAACTCCAGATGCCAAAGCTCTCAGACTAAGCAGGCATTGACCCTTCAGGAGGTTTGTCTGGGACTGGATTATAATCTCTTTGAGACTGACTGGAGGAGGGACCAAATTCTGTGGTTTTTGTCTTGCCTACAGTTGAAAGGAAAATTTGAATAACTGAACTGTGATTTTTTTTGAGCTTTTGGATTCCACAGACTAAACAGGGCTTGAGACTGCCTAGTTTGGGAAAGAGATATAAGTACCCAGTTGGTTTTCATTCCTTTTCATATTTTTTAATTTAAAATATATATATATATATACATATATATATACACACATATATATATACATACTTTTATAAGAAAATATTATTAAATCAGCAGAATAAAAAAAGGGTTGAGTTTTCTAGTAGGTAGTGGTTGAGTCCAACATCTTTTTGAATAAATATATACTTTACATATTCTAAACCATTAGATTAAGAAATTAATGCAGAAGCTGTTGTTGTTTGTCCTTTGCTCTCAAAGAGGACCATGACATCAGGGACGTGATGCCATGACATGCAAGTGAGTTGTATTTAAGTGAGGGAGGACTGTGCACTTTTTCCTCCAGAGCCATCTGGGTTCAGTGGTGAGATATAGATCAGGATGACTGGAGATGGCCCAGGATGCAGGGGGAGACCTTGGTCTTTTTAAGGTAAGGTCTTTCCCAGATCTCAGTTTGTCTGAGGCAATGCCCTTTTAGTGATTAAGGCTAAATAAGAAATGAGACAGAGAATCACCTCTTTGAAAAGGAAGGTAAGGAGGACCCAAATAGGTGCATGGTGGAAATCCAGAATCAGAAACTAATGCAAAAGTCACAAAAGAGATAAAAGCAAGGGCAAAGAGGTAGGAAGCTTTCTAAGAGTCAGAAGGAGCTTGGCAGTTGAGCCAGAGCTCCCTCTAGTGTTGGGTGGAAGGAATAACCACTTGGACTGAGCAGACAGAACATGGTCCTTACTACTGAACAGTTACACACTTAGTCAGCAAAGCTCAAATGGAAAACTCTCCAAAAACTAAAATTCGAGGAAAATGTAGAACTCAAAGGAAAATATGTGAGTTCACTTAAGCAATCTTAATAAAAGTTATCCCAGACAGACCCGCTAAAGGTCATTTAACAACCATGGTACACGCCATAACCATGTTCGTTCTTTGACTATGACAATAGTAAATTGAGTAAAATCAATGCATTAAGCACTTCAAGTAGGTTGGCCACGGCCTCTCCTAAACCAGGCAGTCCCTAGCTTCCTCCATTCTGCAGAATAGACAAACTCGAGAATTCAGAGAAACACAATTTGAATATTTAGATACAACTTCCTTCCTTTGTCTGTAAGGAAAGCAAAAACCCTCAACGATTCCACAGAGAGTTGGCTGGGTCTTCCCCAAGTCTATTCCATGATGGCGCTTTGGTGCCCAGATTACCTAAAACGGGGGCACCTGTATGTGGGATGTCAGAGGCCCGCTTCTGAGAGAGGACATTTTTTATTTGCTTATCACATGGTTGGGAACAGTCTCTTTTTATGGGCTATGGAGCTGAAACTGCCTACATCTTTAAATCTGCCTAACCAAGGCACAGTTGCTCTCTTTTTCCAGAGACATCCAGGGGTGAAGGATTTATTCACTCACAGCTAGGGACCCAAGCAGTATGCTGACTGCAGAAAGACCAACTTCTCCCCTTAGGCCCTATGGCCCTTAAGAACTGGCCTCAGAGTTTTGGTCTGTTTCTGCCCTTTTCATTTCTAGGTATAGAAACTGTAGTCTAGGACCTGGGAGCACAATCCCTGGGGATCTTGGAACCTTTGAGTCCAGCCTAGATATTGCAAACAGCCCAATAGGGAAATCCTGAAAAGTCAGGACCCCAAGACACAAGACCAGAGGAGGCTTTGGAGTTAGAATCCTGTGGAACAAATAATATATAGGAACTGAGTTGAATTGTTAACTTAAGCCCTTTCTCTTTGCTGGACACCAAAGTAGGATAGGGGAGATTATCCTCCCCAGATGGTGGGGGCAAATGTTTGTATGTTTGATCTTATTATACCTTTAAAGTAAATGTTCCTTTGTAAAAGATAATCTGTTTGATAGGTAGTTCAATGGACCTGGGGTTCTTGGATCCCCCCAAATTGCAGGAACACAATCAGTGGGAGCTTGAAACAGTAATAGAGACAGAGAACCTTTAAGGCAATTCTCTAAGGGTGCTAGAGAACCCTGAGAAATAGAACAGACCTGGTCCTAAAGTAAGAGGCCAGAGTAGTCATTGTAACAATTCAACTCATGCTCAAACCTCCCAGAGGTTGCATCCATTCCATTAATGTGGCTATAGAATCTCGAGTACTCCAACTTGTTTTTGTCTTTTCTTTGAGAACAATTCAGGCCCTCAACTCCATAGTGATCTAGACAAGATACATTCCTCCTGTCGTTGCTCATTCTACATGGGACTCTGGGAACTTTCTCTGGCTGTCCCCCATACGTGGAACTCTCTCTTTCCTCAGTTCTGTCCCCCAACTTCCTTTAAGTTCCAGTTAAAGAGCCTTTCCTAGCCCCTCTTAATTCTAGTGCCTTCCTTCTATTAATTATTTTCCACTTATTGTATATATTGCTTTTTTCTATTTATCTGTTTGTATATTGTCTCATCCATTAGACTGTGAGCTCCTTTAGGGCAGGGACTGTCTTTTGCCTCTTTTTGTATCCCTAGCACTTAGGGCAGTACCTGGCACACAGGAGATGCTTAATAAATGTTAATTGATTAATTGATCATTCTGTTCTGGCTCTGTCTCCCACTTTCCATTGCCATATAAGCCTACTCATGTGCCAAAGGCCCAACCTGGCTATTAAACTCTTATCACAGGAAAATGTTGCAGGGTAGGAAGAAGATTGCCTCCATGCTGAGGATCGTCTTGTCTATTGGTCCCTGTCTGTCCTTTGCTGCCCACATTCTCCCCTACTTTTCCTCAAGCTATTCCTAATCCCAAATATTCTTCAACTCTTTCTAGGTTCACCCACCAAAAGAAACCAACAGGATGATCAGCCTTGGGTCAGAGACATAGCCACATCACCATCCATATCTCTCTATCTCTGTCTGTCTGTCTCTGTCTCTGTCTCTGTCTCTGTCTCTGTCTCTCTCTCTCTCACACACACACACACACACACACACACACACACACACACACCAACTAAACCTTTTATATGTACAAAGAACTTTTATTTTAAGAATTCCAAAGGTTTTACAGACATCCCATATTGTGCAAAACTTAAAGCATTATATAAATGTTAACTATTATTATCATCACACTAATTGCCTCATGTTTCTGTGTACCTTCACTTTCTAATTAATATAAATATGAAATGCTTAAATGAAAGAGATGGGTGTCCTTACTTAACAATTTGT
>CM053580.1:374704485-374716443 GCA_028627135.1 Pseudochirops cupreus | reverse complement strand
CAACCACAAAAATCCAGCAAAGGCATGATCCCTTTCCACGACTGCAATTTTCTTATATTTTAAAATACACCCCAATTTTTCTTCTTTTGATGTTAATTTTTAGCTCTGTGATTTCCTCCCCTGCCTTGGGTTTACCCACCAGAAGAAACTACCTAAGAAGGTAGAAATTTTCCTATTCTTGTAAGGATTGAGGGCAGGTGAGATGTTGGAGAGGGAACCACCAAGGCCCAGGTTCACCCAAGGAAGAGGAAAAGAGAAAAATCCACTCACTATTTTTTCTTAAGTGTAAACAACAGTAAAATGTTTAACAATCACAGCAGAAAATAATAAAACATAATCAAACAGGAAGTCATGTTTCAGAGGTTAGTCATGGATACATTCAGTCCTTTCTTAGGTCTGGGGCCTCCAAGACTTTTCCATTAATTTTCTCTCAGCATGAAAAACATATAATCCATTATATGAATGACCACTTCTTCGTTTCTCTTACTCTGGTAGAGACCAGGTGGTAAACACAAGAGAGAGGTCCAGACCTCCTCTGTGATGAGCTTCTGCTTGATTCCTCTTACTACTAGGACAACACACTAAAAAGCAGAGACATCACCTTGACAACAAAGGTCTGTATAGTCAGAACTATGGCTTTTCCATAGCAGTGCGTGACTATGAACCTTGGACTTTAAGGAAAACTAAGTAACACAGAATCAACGCTTTCAGATTATGGTGCTGGAGAAGACTTTTAAGAGTCCCTGGAAAAGTCAATATTTAAAGAAATTAATTCAGATTATTCACTGGAAAGTCAAATACTGAAGATGATGCTTAAACCACATGAGAAGACAGGATTCACTGGAAAAGATCCTGATCCTGGGAAAAATTGAAGGCAAAAGGAAAAAGTGATAGCAGAGGATGAGATGGTTAGATAGTGTCCTGGAAGCAACAAACATGAGCTGGGACAGACTTTGGGAAATAGTGGAGGATAGAAGGGGCTGGCACACTATGGTCCACAGGGTCACAAAAAATCAGACACAAGTGAACAACAACTACCGGGAAGTATCTCCTGGCATCTAAATTAAATCTTCTGTGTTACCATTTAAATTTACATTCATTAATTTCATTGTCTGTTTACCTGAAAGTGATTTTAATATTATCCCCTCATAATATAACTCTTCCTCTTCTCAAAAAGTTATTAAAGTTATTTTCAGTGGTTCTTTTTTTTGTAGTGGATTAGCATTTGGAGTCAGAGAACAAGGGTTTTAGTCCTATTTCAATCACTTACCAGCTGTATGCATGACTTTGGTCATTGTCATTTAACTTCTCTTAGACTCAGTTTCATTATCTGTAAAATCCTGTGCTTGGCACTGCTCAGGTCCTTCCTAACTAGATTCTTTCCTACCTTTCCGGTCTTTCTACCCTTTACCCCTCTCCTCACCCTCAGCTACTATGGCCCATTTGCTGTCCTCACGTGCAAGACTCCACACCTTTCAGTGTCCGTCACCCTGTACTTCGAAGGTTCTCCCTGTGCTCCCCAGATCAGCTCCCACTTACACTGAATACATCTTACACACACATAGTTATCTTCACATCGCCTCCCTGTTAGATCCTTCAAGGCAGGGACTAAATTTTTTCATTTCTTTACATCCTCAGCACTTGGCACTTCGCCTGACATATAGTAACTGCTTTGTAAATGCATGTTGACTGATTGACTAATTAAATTAATAATACTAGCTAATAGAGTCATTGTGAAAAAAGCATTAAGTAAACCTTGAAGTTCTACTTAATACAGATTATCTGTTAGGCCAAAGAACTTCAACTATTTTTGCTTTTCCGATCAATTTAATTTTCTATCTTTTTTATCATCTTGTTCTTCTATGTTTTTCTCCAGCTTCTAATATGAAGGAAAAAAAAGTTGACATAATACATGATACAAAAAGCTAACATAACAAAGCCCTGTTCAATGATACTAACAAAAACTCACAATTATATAGTCTTTTACTATATGCAAAGCATAACAACCAGGGGAGATGTAGGAATGTGCTACAGTTGGTTTATCTAAACTTGCAAGCATTAATTCTTGAATTTCAGTGTGAGCATTTGCACCTCAAAATTGGGGCTTGTTTTCTTGATTGTCCAGATTTAAGAAAGTGATAAAGTATTGATAATGCAGATTACACTTGAAAGTGGGTTATGAGCACTTGTTTATTTATTTTTTCAGAGAGCCAGATGTTAAACATTTGCCAGCACACCAATGCCAACAACTCTGTGAAGTAAAGACAAGTATTTTTTAATCTCCATTTTAGAGATGAAGAAATTGAGAGATGAAGAAGTTAGGTGACTTATCCAAGGTTTGATTTGTGTATAAATTGGACTTAAGTGTGACAGAGTTGCATGAAGTCACCAGCCTCACTCTTTACTCAGCTCATCACAGCCCAGTGGCAGGACAGAATCAAGACAACTGGTGATGGCTCAGGATGCAGTAGATGACCCTAGAATCTTCAGTGACTGACCAAGCTCTAAGTATTCCACAGCACCTATTTCCGGGGCCTTTGCAACCTTGGAACAAATTGTTCTCAATCGCCCATTCCATCAGAGGAAGTCTTCACATGCTTGGGGTAGACACTCCCTAACTCATCAGCAGGTCTGAGATCCCTTGGTTACCTTCAATCTGGTTTAGCCCTGTCTGCCGAAACAGTTTACCAGGGTGTGGCCACTGCACATGCTAAAGCTTCTTGGAACCACAGGTGAGAGTTAGTTGTATCATGCAGACACCAAAGGTGGGAAGTAGCCCTGAAAAGGGCTTGGCAGCCTTCACACCCAAGGTACTAGTCTGCCTTGAACACACCCTACACCTGTACCACACCTGTCCTAACTCCAGCTGACATTTCTAGGCTCATTTCTCTCTCTTTCGCACACCTTACACTGCAGGGAAATAGAACTAGTAACTGTTTCCCAGCCTCCTCCTGGTCTCGTCTGCCTTTCTGCTTTCCCATAAGTCATTGCCTATGCACTATAATGCATGATGCGAATATCTCCACTTGTGGAAATCTTTTTCTTCTTTCAGTGACAGCATCCAATGCCTACCACTTTGTCCACAAAGTTCTTCCCAGACAAAATAGATTCCTTCCTCCCAAATTTCTTCTAGCACTTTATCTGGACCTCACCCAGACCTGCCCCTCTTCTAGGTGCCCTATGGAAGTTAGAGCCAGGTGGGGTCAACATCTACTCAGAACCACAGCTCACAAGCCGCCATGCAATATTTCACTTTTACCAGACCAAACCAAAGGACACATTAACTCAAAGCTTAGGCATTTAACCCAACAGAATAGCAGACTAATTAAAAAAGGAACAATTGCTACTCACAACCACACTTCCCCACCGATTCCCACAGCACTAGTGGGATGCTTGTAGCCCAGACTGCTCCCAGTGTTGCATCCCAGCTGGACATTTCACTGCCTCTAAACACCCAGAGGAGACGCGAATGTCATCTGGTGGCCCCTTTCTCCAAGGAGCCGCCATCTGCTGCTTTTCGAATAAACTGCTAGTGCCATCTGCAGCTTGTGCATTGAACTGCAGAATTTACACAGCTTCTGCCCTGCCAGGGACTGACTGTTAACTCTTTTAGGGCTACCTTAGGTCTCTGTGATCCAGATCTTAACCACATCCATCCAACAAACTTATCTTTTGACTATTCTCCTTGCCCCTCAATGGGAAATGCCCGGGTCTAGCTAATATTGGGTTAGGGTAAGTATAATATTTTCCACTCCTATTTGACCCCTTTCTGTTAGTACTAGAGCCATATTAGAGGTGGTTAAGTGGTATAGTCGATAGAGCTCTGGGCCTGAAGTCAGGGAGAACTGAATTCAAACCCTACCTTATATACCTACTAGGTGTGTGACCCTGGACAACTCAATCTCAGTTGTAAATGGAAATAATGATAATGGCACCTTCCTCCCAGAGCTGTTGTGAGGATTGAATGGAAAAAATATTTGTAAAGCACTTACTTCAGAAGGGAAAAGACCGATATGTGAATCCTATCTGGGGGTGTGGCTATGGAGGCAGCAGGCCATTGTAGGCACTTAATAAATGCTTGTTCCCTTAGTTTCTTCCATACAAATTACCCTGGAGCTTCACTGAGTGAGACTGGAGGCATAGAATGAAGCTAGTGAACTTGGTCCTGGATTCCTGCCCCTACACCCTTTACTCTTCTCCATACATGTTGCAAATGTTATAACTTTCTCACATATTATTTTTCATCCTTATATGCCCTAGCATAATGCTATGCACACACTGAGGTTTTGATAAATATTTTCTGAGCTCAATTAAATCTCTAGTCTAGAAAGATGGAGGACTAAGGAAAAGATATTTAAAGATTCCCCTTCATCCCCTTAACATGTTTTATGCAGGTAAAGTCTAAACAAAATTGGTATGATTTCTCCCCACCAGACCATGGTGGGGAGAAAAACTTCATAGTCATAGGCAGAAATGGAGTAAGGGCCTGGTCACATTAACTTAGTGACAGGAATGGTATTGGTCAATTGTATTTTATTGCAGTGACCTGTTTCTACCTTCTCCCATGTTACTGTTTTAGTCATTGTGAGTCACTAAGGAAGCTCCATTTGCCTCCAAAGTATGGAATCCCAGGTTTTTACCCCTATATACCTTCCTCTAGTGATGGTTCAACATCCTATTTTTCAGAATTTCTTTTGCACTATCACATTCTGTCCACTTGCCTACAACCAAGGACTCAGATAATGCCTGCCTTATAAATGGGAGTGATGGTTCCCAAGCAAATGACTTCACATTGGGAAACAGAAATGTCTCATAAAGCTCAGCAGAGCTGTTTGGAATGAGAAGCTGGAATCTGTGTCGATTAATGGGGGTTGTTTAATGGTGCAGGAAAGCCTTGCTGCCTATTACTACTGCTTATGATTGTATTTTTCCAAAATGCTTTGCAATCATTTTCAATAGTTTTCTACTGAATGGGCTTTGCACTGCAAGCAGCTCTTCAGTCAATCTCAAAACTTTTGTGACGAGTCAGAAAGTCTAACTTTGGCTTCATGTAAATATAGTTGATGATGGAACAAAACCACAAGAAATAAGTGTGGGATGTCAAAGACTGAGAAGCCATGTTTGAATTGCAACTATTTGTTTAAATCCATTTAAATCCATTCAAATGCAGGTTTTTGCCTCATCAGAACCCTTTCCTAAAACACAGTCCTTTCAGTAAAACTTTTAAAAATTATTTCTAAAGCCTACCACTAATTATACCAAGAAACTATACTTTACAATCAATAGATTGGAGTTTGAAAAACCAAAGCTTAAGTTCTGTTCCCTACCCATAAGACCTATTTAACTCTGGGCAAATCAATTACCTCCTTGATGCCCCAGGTAACTCTAAGACTATGTGAAAGACAAATGCCATTCTGAATTGGGAGAGGGAATTTCCACACCAGGAATTACCTACAAAACAGAAATCACAGACCCGATTGTTTGTTCATTCAGTTATGTCCCGCTGTTCATGACCCTAAGACCCTTCAGATCCTTCTATCCTCCACTATCTCCTAACATCTATCCAAGCTCATGTTTGTTGCTTCCATGACATTATCTATCCATCTCACCTTCCATTAACCCCTGATCCTCTTGCCTTCAATCTCTCCCAACATCAGGGTCTTTTCCAATGAATCCTGTCTTATCATTATTAACAAAGTATTTAAGTTTTACCTTCAGTATTTGTCCCTCCAATGGGTAATCTTAATTAATTTCTTTAAATATTGACTGATTTGATCTCTTTGCTGTCCAAGGGACTCTCAAAAGTCCTTTCCAGCGTCCAAATTTGAAAGCATCAATTCTGTGATGCACAGCTTTCCTTATAGTCCAACTCTCGCAGCCATACGTTACTACTGGAAAAAGTACGGTTTTGACTCTATGCGGTTGGGCGACAGGGTGATGCCTCTCCTTCTTAGTATGTTGTCCAGATTTGCCATAGCCTTCCTTTCCAGGAGCAAGCATCTTTTATTTTCATGGCTACAGTCACCATCTGCAGTGGTCTTTGAGCCCAAGAATATAAAATCTAGTACTGCTTCCATTTCTTTTCCTTCTATTTGCCAGGAAGGGATGGGACCAGTAGTCACGGCATTTGTTTTGTTTGTTTGTTTGTTTTACATTAAGCATGGGACCTGCTTTTGCACTCTCCTCTTTCACCCTCATCAAGAAGCTTCTTAATTTTTTTCACTTTGTGCCATCAAAGTCTTATCTGCTTATCTGAAATTGTTGACATTTTTCCTGGTAACCTTGATTCTGGCTTTTGATTTGTCTACCCGGCATTTTGCGTGATGTATCCTACATGTAAGTTAAACAAGTAAGGAGACAATAAGGTACTGTGTCATACTCTTCTTCCAATCTTAAATCAATCAGTTGTTCCATGTTCAGTTCTAATTGTTGCTTCTTGACCATAGGTGACTCAAGAGACAAATAAAATGATCTGGTACCTTGACCCCAACTGTGATGTCCTTGGGTCCTCTTTGAGTACAAAGGACAAACAACAAACAGCAAGAACTTGTAGTTGTCCTCTGCTCTTCCCCAGTAATGTTTTGGACACCTTCCAACCTGAGGGGCTCATCTTCTGATGTCATATCTTTTACCATTTTAATACTGTCCATGAGATTTTCTCAGCAAAGATACTGGAGTACTTTGCCATTCCTTTCTCCACTGTATCACCTCTAGTTAGAACTCTCTACAATGATTTGCCTGTCTTGAGTAACCTTACATGTCATAGTTCATAGTTTCATTGAACTATGCAAGCCCCTCCCCCACAACAAAGCAGTAATCCAGGAGGGCACAGACCTAGATTCCCCTACCATCACCAAACAAAAAAAAGAAAGAAAACTAGTGATACCAAATAACTTAAGACTGATTTTTAATTATACATTTTTGAATCAATTTTATACCAAAATTAACACTGAGAGTTGTACGGTGGAAAGAGTATGGACTGTGAAGTAAGAAGTCCAAGCTTTAAATCTTGGTCCTATCACTTACTACCTATGTTATGTTAGGCTAGGCACAGAACCTCTCTGACCATTGATTTCCTCATCTGGGCTTAGAAAGATGGCTTCTGAGATTTCTTCCATCTCCAAATTATGATCTTTAAACTATGTGATTATTTACTAGTAATAAATATTTTGTAATTGGGAAAAATATTAGATGCAATAGCTCAGTTTGAAAGATGCTTAAAAACAAGTCTCATGTTCTTTTATGCTAACATAGACTAGTAGGTAGAGCATTGGACTGGAAGTCAAGAGGACCTACGTTTAAATCTTGCCTCAAACATTTGTTACTGTGTGAACGTGGGTAAGTCAATTAATGTGTCTGAGTCTCAGTTTGCTTACCTGTAAAGCAGAGACAATATTACTTACATAATTCTAGGATTGTAGGGAGGATCAAAGGAGATAATGTATGTAAATTGTTTGACAAACCTTAAAGTAGCATATAAATGTGAGTCATTAGAATTGCATCCTCATCCTCTTCAATAGGATGCAAATAGAAAAGATCCTGGACAAATCATTGTCTTTAATATTTAATGTTCTACGGATTATTGCACAAGTCGATAGAGTAGTAGCTCTTTGTAGTTGGATGAAAGTATTAGGATGGCAGCTCATAGCTGTAGGCTCACCAAGAGCATCCTCCATATGTCTCCAGGAGCAGACAGGAAAACGGGGATGAGATACACCTCATCCGATTCCCACATAGTGATGATGATGAGAGGGAGTAGGAAAAGGAAAAGGAAGAGGAAGAGGAATTGTTTCAGTTCAGATTTTAAAATTTGAGAGATTGATTTGAAATTTTTGTTTTGTTTGTAAATCTTCCACTTAAGTCCTGCCTCAGTGTTTCCTTGGAATACGGAAGTGACTCTCGGGTCTTGAAAGTTATGCCAGTGGAGTGCAAACTCTGGCATATACCTGTAAGCTAGATAGGTTTTGAGCAAAAGCTCTACTGTATAGCTTGTGCCCACCATCTGAGCACCAAATTAACAGTATAGAAAGATTTATTAGCAAGAGGCTGACAACCAGGTGATTTTTCCTTTTTTTCCTTCTACCAAAGCAATTCACAGAAACTATACTCTACTAAGTATAGTAATTCACGACACATAGTGAAAGTATGATGAATGTTGATTGATTGGTGTTGAAATCACTGATCTCTTGAATAGAAGTTTTGCTTATAAATACCTCTAGCCAAATTCCAGGATTATTTCAAGACCAATAAGAAGCTACCTTTTTTAGTCATGTGGCCATTTTTCCCTAACTCCTGGTGGTTCTTTACATCCGCTGAATGAACATATTGTGTAACCACAATGGGCAAATGAATGAACAGGTTTTCTATATGTCTACTTGCCTGCCATTACAATTTTTTTCTTCAGGTTCCAACACTAACACACACCATTGAGTAGTGGTGGCACTTCTATGGGTATAAGAATAACCTACAGTCAACATACACCTGAGGATATAAATTTGCACCTCACAAATGCATCTTGAATGCTTGCCCTGGATTATTTGATTGTGTTTGTTTTAACTAGATTATCTGCAGTAGTATTCTGTTGAAGTGCTGTAAACTGACCTCTCTCTGGCAATATCAGAACCAAATCCTAACCCCACTATAAATAACTTTCCTATGTTTGAAGCTTTAGTTTGATTCTCAGTTTCCTGCTTTCTGGATCTCACATTCACCTTTTCTTTCTCCCCTTCCCCCACTACTAAGCTGTGCAGGAAAGGGCAGGTAGAGAGGGAGAAGACAGGAAGAAATGGTCAGGTTCCCTCTGTGCTCTAAAAAAAATCACTTTGACAGCTAAGTGAGCAATGGACTAGAGTGTGGGGAAAAACATGAGATGAAGCAGGGAGAAGAGCCAGCAGATTATTGTAATAGTCCAGACATGAGGTGATGAAGGTCTACACTAGGGTGGCAAGCTGTGTAGTAGAGGAAAAGGGAAGCATATGAGAGATGTTGTAAAGGTCAAAACAAGAAGACTTGGAAACATTGGGTATGTGGAGTGAGTGTGAGTGAGAAGTAGTGGATGGTAAGTTTGGTGATAAAGAGGATGGCAGCATCCTCTATAGTTGTGGTTCAGCAAATGGGAGGTTTTGATGGGGGCAAAGACAATAAACTCAGTTTGAATCTACCGAGTCTGAAATGTTTATCCACTTTGAGATGTCTAATAAGTGAATTATGTGAGACTAGAGAGCATGAACAAATCTCTTAGCCAATCTGAATAGGTTTCTCATCATTCCTAGGATGGTAATCGGGCCTTGTTCACAATTTATAAATGATCCAAATGTATTCTGACCTGATAAATGTACCAGGACTAAGTGAGGTGAGGTAACTTAAACCCTTCTCTTAACATTACTTGACCTTTTGGTTTTTCCCTGTGCTAAATATACACATAATATTTATACACACATGCATACATATAATATAATGTGGTTATGTACTATATGTGATTATACATATGTACATATATGTGTGTGGAGATGATAGATATAGCTATAGATGTGGAAAGAGATATGTCTATAGATATGGATATGAATATAGATATAAATAGGGATGTGGCTATAGATATGAACATAAATACAGATATCTAGGTATAGATTGTATGGATATAAATGTAGCTGATATATAGATATAGATATGCATATGAATATAGATAAAATATAGACATAGGTAGACAGTGTGATATAATGGAAAGAATGCTGGCTTTGGAATTAAAGAACCTCAATTCAAATCCTGCCTCTGTCACTTATGGTCTGTGACCTTGAGCAAGTCATTTCACCCTTTAAACTGACGTTCGTGATCTATAAAACCAAAGTGTGGGCCTAGATAGCCTTTAGTACCTTGCAAGTCTAAACCTATGAAGTTATAATAACTTCTTTGTATATATAAATGTAATTTATACAAGAACGATTTTGAGGCAAGATGTCAAGAGGTTTCATCATCATAAGGTAATTTGCATTTACATCTGCTGGGTGCAATGTCCCATCGTTGCTTCGAAGGATATTAAACAACATGGAAAACATGATTCATATCCTTTAGGGGTTCACGGTCTAAAATACACTATTTGGTCAGTAAGAAAGAACAACTTACCTTTAAAACCTATAGCTAAATAGTTTAATTTATTGGTTAGGGTTTGTGGGTTTTCAAATAACTTTTGAGATGTGGAGAAACTTCAATGAAGTAGAAATCCAAATTATACATGAAATTTGGGACTATCTATTGAATATTCAACCTTCATATTAAATATATGTGTGTGTATGTATCTGTGTGCATTGTTACATCATATTAAAACTGGCCAATCGATTTTCATTTGTCAAGATCCAGTTGAATATTTACTTTATGATCCAATATGTTAGTTTTCCCTCTCAGTTTTGGGTCATCTGCAAATTTGATAAGCATACTTTCTATGCCTTAATTTAAGACACCGAAAAATATGTTGAATAACTAGACCAATGAAAGATTCCTGATCCACTCTAATAAAGCACTACCTTCCTGTTAAAAATCAATCCATTAACGCCTGACCTTTTGGTCAGATCATTCAATCAGTTTTGAATTCAGGTAACTATTATTTAGCCTACAGCTCTCCATCTTGTCCACAATTACAGCACTGATGACTTTGGTGCAGACTACCTGAATTTCAGGTACATTGTATCAAACATCTCCCTGATTTAACAGTTGAATAATTTATTAAAAAATGGAAATGAACTTAGTCTGGTATAATTTGCACTTAATGAAACCATGCTGGCTTTTAGTGATCACTGCTTCTCATTCTAAATGATCACACACTATTCCTTTTAATAATACATGCTAGAATTTTGCCTGTGGTCAAATTCAAACTCACCAGCCTATAATTTGTGCATTTTGTCCTATTCCTTTTTTTTTTTTTGCAAATTAGGACAATCTTTGGTCTTCTGCAATGTGGTGGCACCTTTCCTGTTGTTTGTGATTTTTTCAAAGATCCCTGAGTGAGACTTGGCTATCAATTCTATTAGAATCCTGGGATGCCATTCTTTTTTTCTCTTAGTCCTAAAAATCAGATTACCAAAAGGTACTCTCATCCTGCTTTTTCTGTAGGAGACTACAGAAAAAAAAGGGCATTTCATGAAGGGCATGCTTGCTTCAATGAAGGCCTATGGAGCAACAAGTATTTGTTAAGTGTTTGCTATGCTCCAGGCTAGGTACTTGGGACAGAAAGACACTAATGAAATGACCTCTGTCCTCAGGGAACTTACATTCTACCAGGAGAGACAGCATATAAAAAAACTTGGTGGGGGGGCACAAGGTCAGGAAAGGCCTCCTCTAGGAGGAAGCACTTGTACCAACTCTGAAGGAAACTGGGATTCTAAGAGGATGGTTAGAAGGGAAGGCATTCCTGCTATGAAGATAGCCTGGGCAAAGGAAATAAGAGAGCCACGTACATAACAAAGGTGGCCAGTAGCAAGGTGGCCGTTTTGGCTGGACTATAGAGTGAAGGGAGGTTAACCCATCATAAGCATGAAGTAAATGCTTGTTGTTTGATTGATTGGAGTTGTGTATAATGAGGCTGGAAAGTTAGATTGGAGCCAGATTTTAAAAGACTTTACATGCTAAACAGCAAAGCAGTTTATATTGAATCTAAGAGACAATCAGGAGCTAGCGGGAATCATTGAGCACAGTAGTAACATGGTCAGACCCGTGCTTTAGGAAAATACTTTGGTACTTTGGTACAGCTGCTTTGGTAGCTATGCCAGGGTGGTATAAAGACTTGAATGATTTTAATAAGAACAATGTTATGGGAATCTGAAGATCTTCCCTGCCCCTAGGCCCTTTGCTAAAGTGGCTACGTGACCCTGAGGACCCTTGGATTTTTGAAAGTATACTCTGTTCCCTAATAGGCCGAATGTGGTCACGTGGAGCCTGTGGCACCAGGCTTGTTTTCCAGGAATGCCC
>CM053580.1:374676764-374703985 GCA_028627135.1 Pseudochirops cupreus | reverse complement strand
ACCCATTTTGAGTTGCTTTCCTTTAGAAAAGCACATCTAAGAACCTGTGCTAGCAGCCACCCTGGGTGTGCTGGGGTGCTTGCTGATACAAACAAATAGGAGGTAACTACAATAGTTCCAGGGAGAAATGATGAGAATCTGAACCAGGAAGAGGCTGAGAAAAATAAAGTGATTCAACCAGGGTCACACAGCTAGGAAATGTATGAGGTCCAATTCAAACTCAGATCTTCCTGACTCCAAATCCAACACTCTGCATCACCTAGCTAGCAGAAAAACCAGCTATCTACCATCACTTAGCAAATGACTTCCTGCTTCGAACCTTGAGACACTTCTTGGTTGCTTCAATGGAGCGTCTCTTCTTGCACAGTAGTTTTTCCACTCTAACACATTGCCTCTAGAAGGAAGAAGCAAGATAGTGCAGAAAAGTGAGAGACCTTTATGCAAAGCACACGTATCCTAGTGGTACATGTGCATGCATGTATGTGTGTGTATGTGTGTGTGTGTGTGACTTTTCAGAATATCATTAGCTTACTTGTGTAACAGAATTTCCTTGGTTACTGAATTTGAGCTAGAGGATTATTTTTCCCCTGTCCCATCTGCTGTATATTCTTCTGGCAGGGCCATTTTCAAGTATACAGACTAAACATTATTAAAATCCCTAAAAATAAAACCACTGATACCATAGTCAAATGACTCCAGTAGGCAAAAGAACCACATATACTGTTCCTTCAGGAGCTCTGAGTATTGTAGAGTCACAGAATTTAAAGCTGGGAGGGACTTAAAAATGAGAAAATGGGTGCAAAGTTTAAGTGACTTGCTCAAGGTCACACTAGTAGTAGCAAAGCCAGGCTTTAAACCTAGGCCTCTTACTCCAATCTAATGTTCTTTCTACATCATATAATCTCCCTCAAACCACTTCAGGGTAGCTTAGTAGCTAAATATCAGTTATAATTCTTTTTTAATCTAGATGGAGCTGGGTGTACAATAAATCAAGTGCTGGATCTGGAGTCAGAAAGACCTGTGTTTAAATCCTGTTCAGACACCTACTAGCTGTGTGACCCTGGGCAAATCACTTAACCTCTATATTCCTCCATTATCTCATCTGTAAAATGGGAATAATAATAGTACATACCTCCCATAATCATTTGGAGGAAAAAATGGGATAACAATTGTAAAATACCTTACAGATCTTAAAACTCTAAATAAATGCTATTTATTATTTTTAAAGTGACAAAAAGAATCAGAGGTCAGACACCAGCTTCTTTCCTTCTCAGTCTTCAATTCTATAACTCTTCCCCAGTCTTCAACTCCCTGACTCTTTTAAAACTCTTGAAGATTTTTTTGATTTAATTGTATCCAATAACCAAAGTTAACAAATTAAGTCAGAAACCTTTAGTATAATCTAGTACCAAATAAGCTCAGCCTGCTGGGCAGGGAGCATATGTAACTTTATTACATAATTAGAGCTGAATGAATAAAACATTGGATATAAAAACAAATCTTCTTCCATCAATATATGAATGAAACAACTGAGTTCTCAAATGGAAAACCAGCTCCAGATCAGTCTGGATGCTAAACAAACATTGATAGCTTTTCTTCTCCCAGGGAAGATATGAGGACCGCATGAGATCATGTATATGAAATGCTTTATAAACTGTGAGGCACCATAAAAATAGCCACTCTATTTCTTGACATTTTGACGCTGAAATGAATCTGTGATCCCATCAGTGTGGAGAGTTCTTCCCACCAACGTGTATCTTCACTCTATACATAACATGACTTGTCATCATATATGACAATTGTCCTTGTCTTCCCAGAAATCATTCTTTCATAGAGGATTAATCCAAAACAGACTTTCTACATTTTTTAAAACACAGATATGAACATCACTCCACTCCTCACAAATCTTTTGTGGCCTTCTATTGACTAGAATAAAATACAACCTTTAGAGTCTGGCAATGGCCCTTCACAATATGGCTCCCGCCTATCTTACTAGCCTATTTTGTATCACTCCTCATGAACTATCTGTTCCAGTAAAATTGGTGTACTAGTGGTTTCCCATAAATGGTATTACATCTCCCATTTCCTTACTTTTGCAAAGTGTTTCCCATGTCTTGAATATATTCCTTTCTCTCTTTGTCTCTTAGATTCCTGTAAGGTTAATGGGGTATAAGATCTTCCCCACATGTGCCCAGCTGTAATAGCCCAGCTGAATCACACAGAGCCCATGGGGGATGGAACTTGCTTAAGGAGAAGCTTGCTTAGGGAATACTTGCTTGTAGGAAGACTCTCACACCTTTTGTTACTAACCTAATTAGGCACTGAATCACAAGGGTTGTGATGCCTTTTGGTTCTGAGAAATATATATATACTCTGATTTGGTATTTTGCTTTGGGAATTCACTCACGAGAAGGATCTTTTGATTTCCTGGTCAAGACTCTGAGTAGCTGTTTGTTAAGAGCCCCCTGACTACTCAGATGTTGTCTATGCTCCCTCAATCCAGTGATGTACGTAAAGTGTATAGCAATATTGCTATGCTTAGACAGCTGGAGCCCTGTCTATTGGTCTTTGTGCTAATTTCTCTGCTTGTATTTTCTCTGACATTCAGGGTGCTGGTCCTTCCCTTGAACTAGCAAATGTAATTAAAAGTAGGATAGATAGCCCCTTTTTGAGCAGTCTTTCCTTTAAAGGCAGGTCAAAGGCTGTGCTAGCAGCCATCCTGGGTGTGATAGGGTGCTTGCTAATATAACTCCCTAGCTTCCTTCAAAGCACAGCTTTTATATGAAGCCTTTCCTGCCCTCTTCCCAACATACTCACCCACCAGGTATTAGTACTCTACCTCCTAAAACTATTTTGCATTTATCAGTAGGCTACGTGCAATGTTCAGAAAGGACTAACACCTCTGGTGTGAGGGTGTGCTGGGTGCTTTTCAGGGCTGCTCATCCACCTTTGGGGTCCACCTGTCACCCAATTCTTAGTGTGCCTCCAAGAAGCTATAGCACACATAGCAGCCACATTTTGCATTAGGGGTTTGCTCATGAGAAGGATCTTTTGATTTCCTGGTCAAGACTCTGAGTTTGTTAAAAGCCCCCTGACTACTCAGATGTTGTCTTTGCTCCCTCGATCCAGTGATGTATATAAAGTGTGTAGCAATATTGCTATGCTCAGACAGTAAAACTGTCTCAGCAGACAGGCTAAACCAGGTCGAGCGTTGAAGGGCCTCAAACTTGTCAATAAGTCAGGGGAATGTCTGCCCTAAGCATGTGAAGACTTCCTATGATAGAATGGGCAGATGAGAACAATTCCAACAGCCATGAAGGTGGCTGAAGCAGGTACTGTAGAGTGCTTTGAGCTTGGTCACACATAAAAGATGCCAAGGTCATCCACTGGATCCAGTGCCATCACCAGTCATCCTGATTTTTGTCTTGTCACTGGACTTCAATGACTCTAGAAGAGAGAGTAAGGCCAAGGACTTTGTGCAACTCTAACTCACTTAAATCCAATTCACAGGTAAATCAAGATATCACCTTGTGATGTCACTGATCTTCTTCAAAAACAAAGTATGAACAACTTCTGTACTATGTATGGGACACATAGGTAGCACAGTTGATAGAGTGCTGGGCCTGGAATCAGGAAGACCTGAGTTCAAAGTCACA
Source organism: Pseudochirops cupreus (assembly GCA_028627135.1). NCBI lineage: Eukaryota > Metazoa > Chordata > Mammalia > Diprotodontia > Pseudocheiridae > Pseudochirops > Pseudochirops cupreus. The sequence goes on along the minus strand of CM053580.1, from coordinate 374,700,329 downwards.
CTCAGACACTTACTAGCTATGTGACCCTGGGCAAGTCATTCAACCCCATCTGCCTCAGTTTACTCATCTGTAAAATGAGTTGGAGAAAAAAAATGGCAAACCACTTCAGTATCTTTGCCAAGAAAATCCCAAATGAGGTCATGAAGAGTCAGACATGACTGAAACTACCTAACAAGCAGTACTATATATGAGTTTCTCTCATTCTGCTATATCTCTCAACATGAGTAATGTATTTTCATGAACATTTTTCCTCCACTGTGTATTACTTTCCCATTACTATGGATTTCACTAAAGAAGCACCAAAATGAAAAAACTCTAATGCAATTATTTAATTTCCTCTACAAACGAGAATTTTTAGAAAACATGGCCTTCAATAGCAAAGCTGTGAAGGATTTGGTGAATCTTCTTTTCATCCAGACTATGCAGGATATCCTTAGTAGCACTGGTGAATAGCACCTTAGATAATCAAGAGTCTCCCTGCTTTATATTTCATTTAATGTCATTAATCATCAGAATATTAAACAGTTATTCCAGCCACATCTATTATGAAGTTTAATGTCATTTAAATATATCATATATAAATATACATATGTGCATGTATACATATGTGAAAACATATGTATATGCATATGTTTATGTACATATCTGTATATGTGTGTATATGTATACATGGCAAGTGTGCTGTCTGTGGAGAGCTTTCAAAGATACATTATTTTCCTATTGAGAGCTTTATTTTAAAAAATCAATAAGTGATAGACACAACAGATCTAGTATTTCCTATACTTCTTATTCATGTATAACTATAATGTAGAGTATGTATAACTTGTCAAAATGAATAGAGAACTGACTGGTATTGGAGTTCCCAGGTTCAAACCCTACCTCTAACCTTACATCTGTGTGTTTTAGGCTTGTTACAACTTCTCTGGGCTTCAGTTTCTTCATCTATAAATGAAGAGTTAGACAAGCTTACCCCTAAGGTCCCATTCCAGCTCTTGGCTATGATCCTATACATGTCACTATAGAAAATGATCTGAAAATTCTGCCAATTCTGTGGCATGTTTTCATCAAAGATGATGCCCCTGTTATATACATGAGCCATTGTTACAAAGATGAAAAAGTAAGCATGTAGATCAGTAGCTGCTGATACCTCCTTGGTAGCTTTGCATTTTTCTAGAGTTTGTATTACATCCTAGAGGCGATTGTTGTTCTTTGTGCTTAGTTTTCCAAAAGGACTTAAGGACACCACAGGGCAATGTCTTCAATTGTGCATAAATTGGATTAAGTAAGGTAGAATTGCACAAAGTTGTGAAGTTCAATATTTCTTCCAGAGTCATCAAATTCCAGTGCCAAGACCAAAGCCAATATGACTAGCAATGACCCAAGATGTAGTGGATGACCCTGGCATCTGTGATGTCTGATCAACCTCTAAACGCTTCACAGCACCTGCTTCAGCCGCCTTTGTGACTTTTGGAACAAATTGTTCTCATCTGTCCATTCTACTGGGAAGGAAGACTTTACATGCTTAGGGTAGACAACGTCTAACTCACCCATTTGCTGAGATGGTTTACTGGGGTGTGGACACTGCACATGCTACAGCTTCTTGGAGTCACAGGTGAGAGTTGATTGAATCAGGTGGATGAGCAGCCCTGAAAAAGGATCAGCAAGCCCTCACACCAAAGATGCTAATCCTCCTGAACACTCCATACACTCCTAGAGGCAATTGGGAGCCATGGAATAGGGGTTTGATATGATCATAGCTGTGCTTAATTATCTGAAAAGCACACTGAGAAGAAAAGTCATGAATTTAATAAATACCTGTTAATTTGTTGACTTGTTTATTATTTATTGACTATAAAAACATTTGATTTGATAGACAAAACTCTGTTTTTAAAAATGTCATGAAACAAGGTGTCTCCTATGTATATGTTAAAATTATATATGAATCCTGGAAAGATTTAACAGAAATAATTTGTTTTGCTGACCCTCCGATTCTTAATATCAAAAGAGGCCCAAAACAGGTCAAATATGCTTGCCATTCATGTTCATTATTCTCATGAAAGAGCTTCCTGTGGAGAGTTCAAGTTAAAGGAGAATTACTCATACATCAAGAGTTCTTCTGGATGCTCCTTCTTGAAGGTGCCATTGTATTGATCAGATTGAGCCCTGGAACACTACAGAACTTCCTACATAAGATCCATAATTGCTCAGGACCTAACTATCCACACAGGAAAATGCAAGTGGATGAAAAATGCCTCTTTTCTAGACTATGATAGACAAACTATAGAGCTCTATCATCAACATAAAAGAGCTTGATTAGACAATGAATTGGACCCAGAATTTAATAGGAGGAAGTGAACAGGTTAGGTTGCCCTTGAGAAATTAAAGGATTTGAGCTGTAAGATTGTCCTTGAAAGAAAGACCCCTATATTTAATACCTTCCATTGTTTTGGTGATGTGTTACTGTGACCTATGGAACAGTACAGTTTCTGAAGAATTAAAGTAGAAAGTAACCCAAAGAGTATTAAAATGGCATATGGCAGGTGACAGAAAATTGAAGCACTTTACAAATGAATAATTGTGTAGAAATGATATAAAATATATCACAAGATAAATGTATGATTTGAAAAATGAATGGCCAGTATTGGAAATATAGTGAGAAATAAACCAATGAGCAGTTCAAGCAGTCCATTAATCTACACAAGGTGAAAAGAATGCAAAGAAATTCCTCAGCACTTTGTGTGAACCCCCATGAGTAATTTGTAGGGGGGCCTTGATACAGAATGGTCAGGCATACCTAGGCAAGCTGTCTTTGCATCATTTCAAGGAGTATCAACATTGATGAATCCAGTGCATTGTAAAAATATTCTGATGGATTTTTTTTTTTAGCATCTTGGATAGTTGAGATAATTGGAGTGATAAGAAGTAATGGGAGCTGAGAGATAATGACTACTTGATGACCAAACAACTTCAGATCACAAATCTACAGGGTAAAAACATAGCAATTACAAAACAGTGTTTTGCCTTGTTTCTTATAGAATAACTACTGCATGGGTCAGGGGTAAGGAGACCCTTTGTCATAAAAGATTGTTATAGAAGAAATATTCTAACTAAATCAATGTGGTTCAATTCAACAAGAATCTATTATGTACATGGGATATCGAAGGTGCTATGCAACATACTAGGAACATAAAAATGAAAACAAAGCAGTCCCTGCCTTCACAGAGCTTACATTCAACTGCAGATCAAGAATTATTTAGTGATCATGGGCCAATCTTTTCAAGCCATGGACTTAACGGCACTTAAGTGTTCCCTATAATAATAACTGTAGTACATGGAGAATATGTTTTAACAGAGTCATTTCTCTTGAATTCATTTCTCAGAGTCTTAGCTAATCTGACCAAACACAAAACTATCTAATTCAGCATAGTCCTTTCTCTCAGCAAGTGTCAAGTTGTCTCTTTGGCTAATAGTGCTTGGCTTTGGTGAGCCTTTGAAACATTTTCTCCAAAGAGTTGTGAGGGAAGGGAGGGCAGAGAGGTAGAAAAGTAAGCTTGGGGGGATCACAAAGTCTCAGCTCCTATTTTATCTAGGGCCTACCCCTGCCCCTTGAATATAATCCCAAACCCAACCTGCCCTTCAAATAATTTCTTCTCTTTCTATATCTCAGTTAGCTACATACTTACAAATCCAACTCAGCCCTCAGATAATCTGTTCTCTTTCTACATCTCAGATACATACTTCCAAATCCCAATGTCTGACTTCTCCTGCCAGGGAACAGAGATCTACTGCCTCTTGGGGCACTAATAAATCTTCTTTGGCTAAGGACAGTTTTCACTGGGAGAGGTTAGAATGCTTAATAGCTATCATTTGCTGAATAATTAAAACAATGATTTCCAATCGCTCTTGGGCACGCAAATGTAGAAAAACCTCTTAGGAGTCCCATCTTATATAACTTGTTTGCTATAAATCACATAATGTACTGCCCAGTGCAGAGCCAGACACATAATGAGGGTTTAATAAATGCTGGCTGATTGACAGCATAATGCTGCCTTTTTCTGTCTAATATTTCTTTGGTATTTCCTAAAACTCAGACCCAGCAGCTACCTTTCCAGTGTATCTCTCCTATTATCTGTCTCTGTTAATGAGTTATAGCTACAAAATGTACCTTTATTTTATAACCTATAGTTCTGGCTGTTCTTGCATCCTTGTAGCATATATGGGCATGGGGTACAAAGAGCCTCACCAGAACATCTCCTGGGTGGATGTGTTTAAAAAGCAATGAGAAGTAGGAGGGAGAAGAGTGAGAGGCATGAAGCTCCAGTCAAATACAGCGTGAAATGGCTCCATCTTAAACTTGCCTTGATCTCTATTTCATTTCCTCTGTGCTCCACTTGGTCTGCTTCCGTGGGTCTGATGGCAAGATTGCCCTCATGGTGACTTCATGTATAATGAGCTGGTTTGTTGATGACTTACAACTTCATATTGCCTTCTTTGCCTATTTATTATTGGAATTCTTTATAGCCTACTGTGTTGCCTTTATCAGTTTTATGACAATAATAATGGCTAAGACCCCACTAGTTATTTTGGTAAAGAAGAGTTTAGAGAATCACATGTAAACCTCACTCTTCTACATCATTGTTCTCTTTCCTTCCCCTTATACCTCTTTGACCATTCCACAGCTTCTACTCTCATTTTCCCCTTTCCCTTTCACAGAGTGTGAGCACGCCTCCAGTGTGGCCCTTGATCCTCTTCACTCTCTCAATACTTTCTTCCTTGATGCTCTCATCTGCTTCAATGATCAAAGCTGGGGAAATGAAAGATGGCTAAAAAGTTGAAGAAAGGAGAAGAAACAAGTAATGTAGAAAATGAAGGAGTAATAAAAAGGAAAGAGACAGAGACAGAGAGAGACAGAAAGCAATCCCATCGAAACCAAGGCCAGAGAAAGTGTCTAAGACAGGGGTGGCGAACCTGCAGCCTCAAGGCCATATGTGGTCCTCTAGGTCCTCAAGTGTGGCCTTATAACTGAACCTAAACTTCACAGAACAAATCCTCTTACTAAGGATATGAAGTTTGGATTCAGTCATAGGGCCACGCTTGAGGACCTGGAGGATCATATGTGATCTTGAGGATGTGGGTTCCCTATCACTGGCTAGGGGAAATCCTTAGGCTTTCCAACCACATTTCTGATAAATCAAGAGGCAGCAAGGTAGAGAGAGTCAAGAGAATACCAAGAGAATACCAGTTTTGGAAACATAAAGATGGATTGAAATCATGACTGTCCTTTAGTAGCTGTATCACCATGAACAAGTCATCTAACATCTACGTGCCCAGGCAATTCTCTAGAATTTAACAGGCAAGTACCAGATTCCTTGTCAGCTATAGTCAGAGGATGGAGTTTCTTCATTTGAGTTGTAATGACAAATTTCATCTTGAGTAGCTCAAGAAACAAAAAGGACCAGATTAATGTTAGCAACACTTTGAGTTTATTTTGTACCATGTTTCCAAGGAACTCCAAATCCATCACACACTATCATATTTATATTCATGTGATACCTGAGGGATGGGGGAAGAACAGGTGTGCTGGCCTCCATTTTCAGTTCTGGAAATTGGCGAAGAAAGTAAATGTGGCTTTAACTCAACACAATTCAACAATGGTCCATCAAAGATTAGAATCTTCGTCTGTTGGCTTTCCAGCCAAAGCTATTTCATAGATTTTTCAAAGCACTTTCTTTCCTTGTTTTAAAATTTAATTTATTTATTTATTTACCTTCAGTTTACAACATTCAGTTCCACAAGCTCTTGAGTTCCAAATTTCCTCCCCCTCCATTTCTTCCCCCCTCCCCACCTAAGGCGGCATGCAATCTGATATAGGTCCTACAAATACTTTCACCTTAAACATTAATCAAGTTGTAAAGGATTATAACCAACGGAATGAACAATGAGAAAGAAAGAACAAAGCCAAACAAAACAAAAAAGAGAGAGAGAGCAAGTAGTTCGCTTCAATCTGCATTCAGACTCCATAATTCTTTCTCTGGATGTGGATAGCCCTTTCCATCATGAGTCCTTTGGAACTGTCTTATAATTTTCCTGTGCTGAGATGAGCCCAGTCTATTAAAGTCAGTCATCACAGATACGATGTGTCTAATTGTGTACAATGTTCTCCTGGTTGTGCTCCTCTCACTCAGCATCAGTTTATATAAGTCTCTCAAGATTATTATGAAGTCCATCTGCTTTTCATTTCTTATAGCACAATAGTATTCGATTACATTCATATACCACACCTTGTTTAGCCACTCCCCAACTGATGGACATCATCTTGATTTCCAATTCTTTGCCACCACTAAAAGAGCTGCTATAAATATTTTTATACATACAGGTCCTTTCCCCGCTTGTCTGATCTCTTTGGGATACAGCCCTGGAAGCAAAGCCCTTTATTTTCAAAAAGTATCATGTCTGGTGGCTTTCTCATGTTGCAGAGCAATAAGCATGTGTGCATGTGATGTAGTTTCCATTTATAAAAATCATCGTGTAATAAAATGTGCATAAATCCTCATGGCAATATGTTAGAAGTAAGAGAACATCTGTAATTAAACCCACTCCATAAGCACTCCATTTTTGCTGCATAATTGCAGATTTTCTTTGGATTTCAGCCTTCTCTGAACCTCTCCACGCCCTTTATAAGTCAGATGCCCATTATTGCAATGATTTGTCATGATGCAAGAGCGGTTTGATGAATCAGAAAAATGCTACTTGACATGGAAGATCATCAGTTCACAGTTTTGCCAGCATAAATTATGTAAAAATGTAGCTATAAATGTGCAAAATGAACACTTAATAATCACTTCCCTTATTTTCTTTCAAACTTTGTTTTGTTTGAATGGCATTAGTTTTCTTGAGAATAAGCAAGTGTCTCAGTTGTGAGATGCAAGGAAGTAGCATCAGTGAGCCAGGCAATAAGCATTTATTAAGCACCTACTATATGCTAAGCATTGTACTAAGTGCTGAGGACAACAAAGAAAGGCAAAAGACAGCCTCTGCTCTTGAGGAGTTCACAACTTAATGGGGGAGAGAGAGCGTAAAAATAACTACATAACAAACAAGCTATATACAGGATGAATAGGAAATAATCAACAGAGGAAAGGCAGTAGAATTAAGAGGGAGTGGAAAAGCTCTGTAGAAGGTAGAATTTTAGATGGGACTTGAAGGAAGCCAGTGTAGTCAAAAGGTGGAGATGAGAAGGGAGAGCTTTCCAGGTGTGAGAGACAGCCAGTGAAAGTGCCCAGAGTCAAGAGATGGACCATCTTGTTTAAAGAACAACAAAGAGTATAGTGTCACCGGCCTCACCCTTGTTTAGGTCTATTTGACTATGTTCTCTACTGTCTCTAACTGAGCCTATCTGTCCTATTACTCAATAAGTTTAGAATTCTAATAAGAATGCCCTTGAAGTGACATGGATCCACTGGAGGATTTTTCTTTGGAATAAGGGGAAATTTTCTTGGATTTCATAGCCTATGATATAAGGACCCTTACAGAAATTTTTCTGTACCCTGTGTAAAAATGAGAACCTAGAAAATTGTGCCCAGACTGCAGTTGGTCGCCATACTCTACAAAATCATGGAAGAATTTTTCATTCTCCATTCACTCTTCCCGAGTGAAGTCAGCCATCTTTCCCACTCAAGTTTGTAGGACTACCCCTGAGGTGTCAAGGAAGTCATTCTCTAATGCTAACAGCTCAAGCCCCCATTCTGGCGTGTTCTTCCCACAGTTAGCTCCCAATTCCATTAAATCAATTTGCATTGATAAACTTCAGATTATATCCTGTGAAGATAGAGCAAGAAGAAAAGTATAAATATATCTATCACCACCCTCCCAATCATCTGTGAGCCTCCTCTCTCCTCTAATACCTCATTCTCATAGAGTAGACTCAAACTTAAGATAGTTTTGCATTTGTCCTACCACATTCACTTGCAAATGCACACATGGATTCATGGCCACATTTTTGTTACTAATGGACTAGGCTGGTCAGGTCATTCAACTTCACTCCTCATAATCTGACTTGCTGCAAATCCCAACCTGCTGTTTCACTATTCTAACATGGCCAGAAACCTGGATTTTGCCTCCAATTTGAAAAAGTCAAGAGTTTAGTTACTAAAAACATGTATTGATATAAAACATAAATTTAGACAGAAAACCTAACCTCTATCTAAATATTTGGAATTTTCCCCCCTAATTGGGAGTTCAGAACAATTTTAATTTTTTGTCAAAAATTAATTTCTGAAAGTAAAAAAAAAATCACATTGACCTTCAGGACCATTATATTTGTCTGGAGTTTAAAACAAGCTAATCAGTATAACTAGGATTACATTAGGTTCATATATCTAGAACTAAAAAGAATCTGACATCATCTAGTCTGATCCACTCATTTTACAGATAAAAAAACTGGCGTACCCAAGATCACACAAGTAGTACATGTCAAAACTGGGATTTGAACTCAGGTCTGTCAATTCCAGAGCCAACGTATTTCCCATTGTACTATATTGCTCTTTGGTAGTCTAGAAGAGCTACATTTTAAAGGGCTTCAAAATTCAAGTCCTAAAGGTAATGTGAAACCATTAGAATTTGTTGAACAAAAGAGTAGAATGGTCAGACTTGTGATTTAGTAATAACAATGTATCAGTGGTGTGGAAGAAGGATTAGAGAGGGGAGAGTCTGGAGGCAAGGAGACCAGTTAGGTTTTTTGCCTAATTTGGTTGAGCAGAGTTAACTAGGATGGTGGTAATAGAAGTAGAAAGAGTTATGGTTATGAAAGATACTAGAGGTAAAATAAAGAGGCTTGACAACTATTAGTTATAAGAGTGGAGAAGGAGAGAAAAAATTAAGGATGCTTCAAGGTTTCAAAACCGGGCAGGTAGAAGAAGGGTGGTGCTGATGGAAAAGGGGAAATTAACATGAGGGAGACAATGAGGTATGGAAATGCTGAGTCTGAGGTGTCCACAGGATATTCAGGTTGAGATATCTAGCAATTAGTTGGTAATATAGGACTGGAACACAGGAGAGCTATCAGGCTGAATGTATAGGTTTTGGATCATCTGCATGGTGATAATTGGAACAAAGGGAACAGATGAAATTGTCAAAGGAAAGAATAGCAAGGAGCCACTAGGTGGTACAGTGAATACAGCACCAGCCCTGGAGTCAGGAGGACATGAGTTCAAACACAGCCTCAGATCCTTAACACTTAGTAGCCATGTGACCCTGGGCAAGTCTGTTAACCCCAATTGCCCTCCCTTCCCCCCTCCAAAAAGCAAAAAAAAAAAAAAAAATAGCAAGAGAAAAGAGAAAAGGGCGAGTACAGAGCCTTGCAAAATACCCACATTTTGGGGAAGATAGGGAGAGGAGGAAAGGAAGGAAAACCACTGAAACCAATCAATAAAGATTGATCAGAGGTAATAGGGGTGACTGTTCCATAGATACTGAGAAAAGGATTAGGAGCAATAGTTTCAGGGGAAAAAAACAACTAAGAAAAAAAATTAGCAGCCATGTACTGATAATAAGATTAATGAAGTTCTTCCAAATGTTCCTATTTAAAGATGCTATTTTGCTGATTGCACCAAGTTCTAAAACACTACCAGGCCTCTTCCATAAATAAATCAATAAACTAACATTTACCAAGCTCTTAGTCAATAATTGATAAACATTTATTAAATGCCTGCTATGTTCCAGGCTCTGTGCTAAGCTCAGAGGATACAAAGATGGGGAAAAAAGAAAGTCCTTGCCTTCAAGGGGCTTATAATTGAGGAAGACAGCACAGAAAAGGAAGTTGAAAAGGTTGGGGGGAAGGGATTGAGCAGCAGAGCATGGGAAGAGAGCAATGAGGAGACATGCTGGAGAAATCAGCAGAGAAGTCCCAAAGTAGTGCAGCCAAATGTGAAACAAAATATTCTGACGTAGCTCTCTCTTTAAATGGAGGTTTGGAGTTCATGACTCCACCATCCAATCAGAGAGGTGGAAAGTAATGATAAGGTGTGGTACCAAGGTGGGTGAGACCTTACAGGAGGATGAGGTCATCCCAATAATCAGCTTCCTGAAGCATGGTCCTTCTATGTAACAAGCATTGTGCTGGGCACTAAGGATTCAAAGACAAAAGTGAAAAAGTCCCTACCCCCAAGGAGTTTGTTTCTATTGGGAAGAAGGGGCTAGGGACAACATGTACACAAAGAACTGAGTAGAAAACACATGTAAAGTCATTTAGGGAGGGTGGGTAGCATTTGAACTGAGTTTTGAAAGAAGCTAGGGATTCTCAAAACAATTTATAGTCATGTAATAAATGCTCAAAATCATTATTAATGAGAGAAATACAAATCAAAACAACCTTGAGATATCATTTTATACCTACCAGATTCCATAAAATGACTGAAGGGAAAGGCAATAAATGTTGAAGGAGATGTGAGAAAATTGGGATACTAAATCATTGTTGGTGGAATTGTGAACTGATCCAACCATTTTGGAGAGCAATCTGGAATTATGCCCAAAGGGATTCTATGAGACAAATATTAAGAATAGAAAACAAGGGAATGGGGGAAACTGCCAAGATAGAGTGGCAAGAAATTAAATATATTTTACTGAGAATAACAAACAAGACAATTTGGCTAGAACAGAGAGTTCATGAAGGAAAGAAATATGAAATAAACCCGAGAAGGTATCTGGAGCCATACTGTGAAGGGCTTTATAAGCCAAATGGAGTCATTTGTACTTTATCCTAGAGGCAAAAAGAAGTCACTACTACTTATTGAGCACAGAAATGATACAATGAGACCTGTGCTTTAGGAATATCAATTTAGTCATTGTGTGGAAGATGGTAGAGACCAGAAGTCAAATTAGGAGCACATTGCTCATTGGCAACAAAGACTTAAACTAGGGCAGTGGCTATGTGATGGGAGAGAAGGGCAAAGGTGTGACAATCATGATCCAAAAAGATCTTGACAGGCCAGAACGATGAGTTTGTTCTAACAAGATAAATTTCAATAGAGATAAATGTAAAGTCATATACTTAGGTATAAAAAAACCAACTTCACAAGTATAAGACAAGAGGCATGGATAAACACCAGCTGTTCTGAAAAATACCCAAGTATTTAATGGATTTCAGTTAGTGATGTGGCAGCAAAAAAAGTAATGTGATCTTGGATTTCACTGAGAGAGGCATCACTTCCAGGAACACAGAGGTGAAAATCCCTCATCAGACTTCATCTGCAGTATCATTTTAGTTCTGAGTACCATAGAGCATCCAATCAGATGGAGTGGTCAAAGGAAGGGAATCAGGACAGTGAAGTACTTTGAGTCACGTCATATGAAGATTGTTCAAAGGAACTAGGCACGTTTAGCTTGGAAAAAGAAGATTCAGGGTGAATAAGGGGAATGAGGTTGGGGAAGAGGAAATGAGGATGTCATGTACTCAAGTATTTGAAGGGCTGTCATGTAGAGAAAGACTCAATTTTCTGTTTGGCCCCAGAGAGTAGAACCAGGAACAATGGATAGAAATTGCTAAAGAATCTAATTCAGGCTTAAGAACTTCTTAACAATTGAAGTTTTGTAAAAGTCAAATGGGTGGTCTCAGAGGTCGTGGGGTCCGTCTCCTCGAAGGCTTGCAAGAAGAAGGTGGATGACTACTTGTTGAGTGTGCTATAGTGGGGATTCCTTTGGTGTCTGGGCTGGGCTAACTGACTCTTGCATTCCCTTCTAACTCTCAGATTCTGGGGGTTATATGAGAACATAAAATGAGAAAGCTTGTCTAGCATAGAGGCCAGAGGCAACTGCTTGGTTGAAGCACCAGATTCGTCAACTTGCCCCTGTCCCTAGCCTTGCCTCGCCATTGCAGTTTGCCCAGGCTCAATTCTGGGGAAACATGACCCTCTCGTTTAAGGAAATAGACTCTTCATTCTCACATTTATTGGCTCATTAAACTTGATCCTGGCTCTAGCCTAGAGTTTCCCAAAAAGGGGGTAAGTAAAAGAGATACTCAACACACGTTATGAATTGTTTCTAAAACAGGTCATTTATGCCCATGCAGAAAGCAAAGAGAAGTACAAGATTCTTCCTGGTGTTCATTAAAAGAACAATTTAAATAGAATCCAATATCTTAACTTGTTGCATCTAGTATAGTAAACTAAAAGAAGAATAATATTCAATGGGGGGGAGGGGAGACATAAAATGATTTTTGCAACTCTGCTAATTAGTCACATGGCCCAGTCAAATAGTCAAGTCTGACCTTCCTGGTGGCCTCTCCCAAGGGCTTGCTACTTTTGATACCAGGCCATCCTGCTACTACTTAGGCACTTTCTCCTTGCTGCTCTCAAGGGAGGGGATCTTTCGGTACTCATAAGATTTATGTTAAAGGACAGAAGCAGACAAGTGAGACAAAGGCAGACAGACAGCCACCCCCATACAATCTCAGTTACTTAAGTCCTTTCTCCATATGGAAGAATAGCAGCAACCATGATTATGGTATGGATAGAAAAAGGCTCTATCTCTCCATCCCTTACTGAAATCACATCTTGTTGCCTTAGAGGGTTGCTTCAAAAGGGCCCCCCCACAGAAACTACCACTTCTTTTTTTTCACAAGTGTTTTATCCTATTTAATCAATTCTTTTGGGTGATCTATATTAAGAAGACTCTCAGTAAACGAGTCATACATGACCAGAAACTGAACCTCCACAGCTCCCGTATAGTCCACAGGAAAACAGACAGAGAATACCTATGCTTGTTACAAAAAGGGAGGGCCCCATTATACCTGGCAATTGCTTGAATATGAGGATTGAGACAGAAAAGTCAAGGAAGACTCTTGGGTTATAAATCTGGTTGGCCAAAAAGATTGTTTTCAATATCCTCAACAGAAACAAGAAAGTTTAGAAAGAGAGAAAACTTTTAAAGAAGAGATAATAAGTTCTGTTTCGGACTAGTTGTGTGACCCTGGGCACTTCACTTAATTTTCTGTCTCTCAGTTTCTTCATCTATAAAATGGGCATAATAATATTTGCCCTACATACCTCATAGGGTTATTGTGAGAGTAAAATGAGGTGGTGGATGCAGTCTTAAGTCCTTAAATGACTGTGAAAATGTCAGCTTGTATTAGTTTGAATAGATACTGTCAAGAAGAAAGGATTTTTACTATATGACCTTGAGATTAATTTAATTTTCTGTGATATTGACAATGCATAACCATAATACCTAAACAGGGTTAGAATGTTACCTACATAAAAAAGCATTTATTTAATATCGTATTAGGCATGACATTATCAAAATGCACCAGGCAATTTATTTTGTAAGGTCACAGAGCAAGTAGACAGAGGAGATGAGTATACAGGCCCAAGGGCCACAGATCCCCTTCTCTGTCCAAGAGATGCACTGAATTTACTAATTGGTTTCAGACGTGATTTCAACGTGGGGGTCCTTGTCGGGATTTAGCTCTAGCTCAGTTTTCATCTTTACCACTTAAATTTTGCACATGGCTACACATTCGGAGATGCTGCCCCCACCAACATACCCACATATACACCATGCTGGGGGAGAGGGGATAATCAACTCCTGCCAAAAATTTCACAGGACCACCTTGATGCAGAATGCGAGAGCCCCTTTCTTTCAACCCACCATCCTTAAAAACACAAACCACTCAGGGCCAGCAGCAACTTCTCCTCACTCGACATCTTTCCTTGGCGCATGCAGCTCCCTTTGACATCAAGGGGAGCTCTGCCAGGAAAGAGCCACATGGGCTGCTGCAGGGAATAAGGACCTGACCCTCTACTCACCCCCCTCCCCGCCGTCTTCTCAAGGGCCCCCACTGCCAGCTTTGCACATAGCTAATTGCCTTTTCATACAAAGAGTTTGACAGCCACCCTTCAACAAACCGTGCTAACATCTTACCCCCTATTTGGTTTGTGAAAGAACTGTTTCCATTTTTAGAGAACACGAGACCTGGCCCACTTTATTTGGAGATTAATAATATTTCTGAGTGCTCCCTTTTCTCTGTTCTGGAAGAGCAGTGAAGCAGCTCTGAAATGAAGAATTTACTACTGTGCGTGCCAGGACAAAAACAGATGGACCAAAAAGTTTAGACGGATGAATCTGAAAAATTGGATGACCTTTATTACACCCCAAAAGTTACACAAAATTAGAAGAGCAAAACTTCCATTTGCTAGCAAGATTCTTCCAACTTGGGTATTTCGCATTATAGAGTCAAGCAGAAAATAAAAAATAAAAAACCTAACCCACTTAAATGAGGGGACAAATATAGCCTTTTGGGTACTTATAAATGCACTTTTATCCCGCAGTCTAGTAGTTTATCTCTGGCTTCAAATCTGAAATGCCTCTCATTTAAAAAAAAAACCATAAGCTACATTATTCTTCCTTCCAATGAGAAGTGAGTACATTTTGAGCAATTTACTCCAATAAATATTTATTGTGTATTTACTATGTGTGAGGTACTGTGCTAATGCTAAAGATATCATGAAAAAGATGACATACTCCCTGTCCTCAATGAGTTTACAACCTAATTGGGGAAATGTAGTATGTATACACATGATTAGAATTCAAAGTAGATTCTTATGAAAGCAAAGAGAACACCTGAAGTGTGGCAAAAATATTTGAGGAAGAGATTCTGTTCAGCTGTGGGCATCAAGGACAACTTCAAGAAGGTAGGACCTGAGCTGAGACTTGAAGGATGTGAAGGACTTAATACATAGCAACATGGAGGGAGTATGCTCCAAGGCATGGAGGATGGCCAGTGCAAATGCACAACAGCTGGAGAGGCCAAGCAAGATTCAGTCCCATAGTCTGACTGGAATGCAGAGTAGATAAGGAGCAAAGAACAGAGAATAAGGAGGTAAATTGGAGCCAAACTATGGAGGGTCCCCAGAGTAAGTGTAAGGAATTAGTATCTTATTCTATTAAGCAATAGAGAGCCAATGAAGGTTTTTGAGCAGGGAATCGACTTGGCTAAACCTGTGGATCAGACAGAAAAATAAACACTTTAATTAAATTGAAGAATTGACCTTGAACAAGCCAAATATATTTTTCTAAGTCATTTGCATGGCATTTAGTATCACATAGAGGGCAAAGAAATGTGCTTTAGGTGGCTATAACATAGCCAATGAAGAAATTCAAAGTGGAATGGAAATAAAAGATACCATAAAAGAAATATATGACAGAAATGGGAAATGGACTAGTCAAATGACAGGAGTGAGGGCTATCAAGTGGATGGCCAGAGTGCTCCACTGGTACTTACATGATGTCAACAGAAAGTGAGAAAGGCCTCTATGAGCATCTCGTGTGGTACACTTTTGTGAGGACATGGATGAGAGTCACACGGGATGGAAAGGTGTAGGCACACTGTGCTCTACTTTGTGGAAGGGAATTCCCAAGTCCTTGATATCAGAGATGCAACTGAGGGCACAAAGGTAAGACATGTCCAGTGCTTAGCTAGCACAATGACTGCACATTTAGTAAATGCTTGTCTACCTGAGCATTAGAGAATATTTACACAGCATTCTAGAAAGCTAGACAGAAATGATATCAGTTTAGAGTACAACCCTGCTGAGTCCAGGCCCTGTTTAAATTTCCTGATATACCCAGCTGGCTTTTCTCTTTTCCATGACCAAACCATACTCAGCCCTTGAAAATATATGCGCATGATCACAAGGAGTGTGACCCAACAAGAACTATCATAAGTGAGGCAGTGTGATAGGATCAGAGCAGTCCTTAAGAATGGCACTATCTTTTTCCTTTCTTTGCATCCCCAATGTTTAGCACAGTGCCTGGCAACCAGGTAAAGTTGAATAAAATTTAATTAGCTAAGACTGACTAGGATATAAGCAATTCTAAAGTAACAATCCTATAAAAAATGGGTCAACTCAATGCCATCTTTGTTTATGATGAATGATGTGTATGTGTTTATGTGTGTCTGAAAATATATCTACCAAGATGGAATGGAAAGAGAGCTGGTTCTTGAGTCAGAGAACCTGAGTTCAAATTCTACTTCTGACACTATCTTCAGCAAGTTGCAACCTCTGTGAGCCAAAATTCCTTCATATGTAAAATGATGGGGTTGAATCAGATGATTCTTTAGGTACCATCAATCTCTACATATGAGATCCTGTGATCCTATAACATTCTAACCATCAAAAACCTTAACATCTAATCTTATCTCCTTAGTATATAATCCTTAATAAATGTTTTTAAATGGAAATTACTAAATTCTGAAGATTCCTTTTCTTTATTCATATGTGCAGTATCCCTCCCTTCTATCACACAGACAAGAATACTCGGGTTTACAAGCTCTCTTCATATTCTTCACCCAACCATCTGCCAAATTAACTGTACCCAACAACCACTGATCACATCCCATTCACTCCTTCTTACCCCTGCCTTCCACCAACAACCAATCCACCAATAAACATTGTCCCATACAAAAAAGGAAAAAATTATTAGAGCTTTAAGAGACCTTAGATCTCATTTAGTTCAATACTTTGTTTGGCCTAGAAACAATCACAAAATAGAACATTTTTAAAGATAGTTTCCCAAACTATAGCTTTGGGCTCTCCATTCTGATCCACTGGAAAATTATATGGTGTGTGCATTAATACAGTATCTGAGGCCACCATAGATCAGTGCAAACACAGAAGGACTAATAATAAAATCAGATTTCATGTGGCTGGTGTCCCTTGGATTTTATTTTATTATTAGCAAGCGATATCATTTGTTCACATTCTTTAGCTTATTAGAAAATGTGGACTGTAATATTGGACACAATACAGAAGCTAATTAAATGAGAAATGTCACTATTTCTCCCAACTTACACAATTAGGATCTGTAGTAATAACGTTTCCTATTATACCAGACCAGCAGAGGAAATGTTACACTTTTGGTCTTCAGAGGACCAAGGGGGACATATGAAAAGAAAATGTGATTATTAAATTTGCAATTCAATGGGATTTTTTTTTAAGACTACTCTGCCAGGTTTTTGCATTTGTACTTTTGGGGGAAAGATTTCATTTTTGAACTCATTTAAGGAGTTTTGTTCACTTCACAGATATCAACACACTCTCACCACAACAGTCCTTTCTGACTTAAAATTGCCAATTATTATTATTCCAATTTGCAGATAAAGTCCTGGATGCTATTTATGAGTCCAAGTTTCATCTGATTCAAGTCACTTGTGAAATCTTGGTTCTAAACTTCAACTCCATTGTTTCTCTAAGTCAAGCTGCATTTTGTACCACATTTAAAAAAAAATTTAAACAGGAAAATGAGGAAGAGGAGTAAACAGCATATTTATGTCACCTATTAAGGCATGGAGGAGTTGTGGGTTTTATTGGTGGAGATGGGATCCTATGAAAAAACCCAAAGTCATGGAAATACAGGTCTTTTCATAGGACCACGGAGGCATAAACTTAAGACTGAAAGGAACTTTAGTTGTTATCTTGTTGTAACAATAATGCTAAATTAATTACCATTACACTGGTCCAGCCATTTGTTTTACAAAGGCCTTTACTAAGGCCGATAAAAGTGAAGAAATTGACTTGTCTGAGGTCACAAAGATAGTAAGAATATAGTCAGCATTCAAACCCAGGTCTTTGAACTCCGTAGTCAGTATTCTTCCTACCACATCATTCTCTGATAAATCCTTAAAGTTACTCTATCTGGCTTTCTTTCCTTTCTTTCTTTTGATGGGAGACCAAAAAGTATCTCAGGGTTGAGAAAATTGAAGGGAGAAGGGGAGAAGTCAGACCCAAATCACTACTGGTGATTTAATAAAAAGGAAGCCACCTGAAATCTGAAAGATTACTGTGGGAGTTTAAAAAAAAATTTTTAACTTTCTGTCAGATAGAGGCTGAGAAGTTTCCTTCCCCATCCCACAGCCAGCTCTGCCCCCAGAAGGAAAGGGAAGGTAAAAATGATGGATTTAATGCCTCTGGCGCTACGTAGCTGACCATTCAGCATTCCAAAAGAACTTGGCCCCTCGATGGAAGACTTTCTTTCTGGGGAAGAAATGCTGTCACAATCATGGCTATCTTTATAGAGAAGCTGCTAAGAGTTTTTCCCTAGACCAATAGTGTCTATGTGAATAGTCTGCCTCCCTCTGAGGACTTAAACTTAAGCATCTGGTCTATAAGCTATAAGATATGGAACAAAATAGATTCTTCCTCCATTGTTGTTGTTGTTGTTGTTGTTTGCCCTTCATTCTCAGAGAGGACAAGTGAATTGGATTTAAATGAGGCAGGGCTCTGCAAAGTCACCAGCCTCACTCTTTCATCCAGAATCATCTGGGTCCAGTGGCAAAATATAGATCAGGATGACTGTTCATGTCCCGGTACACAGAGGGAGACCTTGGTCTTTTTAAGTTAAGGTCTTTCCCAGGTCTCAGTCTGACTGAGTGTATCAGCAATGCAGTATTCACAATGCCTACAGTAACTATAAATGTGCTGATATGGTTATTAATCACAAAATGTAACAGGCTCTCTACATAAGAAATATAGCTAGAGCACTCATTTAAATACCAGAAAACTGAGTCCCAAAATCCGAAAGTCAAAGCCAACACATTAGTTACGAAGTTGGCACATGTAGTTAAAGTAGTAAATACCCACATTCTCAAGCCTTCAGAAGAGGACAGTCTACCTCAGGCAAAGATCCTCCTCTCTTCACTCAGGACAACTGCTCAGCGTCCAGGCAGCTTGCTCCCAGCAGCTCTGGCCCCCGGCAGTTCCCATCCCAGGCAGTCCTCAGCAGGAGTCCTTAGCAGAGATTCTGGCCTGCTCAAAGCAAAAGGAGTTCGCAACTGCAGCCCCTGCCTCTGCTGCTGCTTCTAGTCAGCACCACAGGGAGACTAGCTTGGTTCCGGCAGTTCTCTTGCTCCACCCCTTCCTTCTATGTCAGCAAGTTCAAGGGGCGTGGAAGACGTTCAAATCCCAGTATCATTACACTGAGGCAGCACCCATTCATTGATCAAGGCTAAGTAAGGAATGTGGCAAATGATTGCCTCTTTTACCTAGTCAAAAAAAAAAAATCACTCTAGGAGGGGAAGACCCTCAGGGTTTCTGGCTAAAAACAGGAAATGGCTAGCACTCCAAATGAAGCCAAAGTCTAGAAGCAAAGGTAAGTTATACAATCCTGTACCCAATGAGGCCAATCCTGGCACTAACCAGCAGTGACCATGCAATCAGCAGGGCTGGCTAACAGCGATCACATAAGCAAGAAGCAATACCTGTCAGAGACTGTGTACTGTGCCCGCATCCCTGTCAGAGAATGCACACTGCACAAAGCTGAGGAACAGGCCCAGCTGTCCAGATGTCAGTTGTCCTATAGCACTGCAGGCTTAAGCTGCTACACAATGTTTGCTTTGACTACATGGCTCTCCAGGAATCTTCCCTGAGTATTCTCAGTCTTTCTACTGATAGTGGGTTCATTTGTGAGGGATTGTACCCCAAGTACCTGAGTGCAATATTTCATTGCTTCTTTTGTCATATGCTTTTCTCTTAACTAATTGTATCCTCTAACTCAGTAGCATCATACTCAAATAAAAATGGAGGTCACTAAATTGTGCATAAGAATTCCTGCAGGCTTTACATTGACTTAGAAAACTTCATGTTAACATTATCTATATTACATTGTATTTTCATTTATTTTTTAAAAATATTTCCCAATTATACTTTAATCTGATTCAGGCTACTCTGGAGTGTTATAGGCTGATGCCAGTGTGTTTGACACCCAATACTATGGGATGGGGCTTTTGAGCTATTGATTTTGAATGAAGAATGAAGAATGAAGAAAAATTGAGACTGGGGCAGATTTTCTGGGTGCCTCTGGAGCTATACTTATATGGACTTTCTCATTGTTGAGCATACACTTAAGTTAGCCAGATTCCTTAGTATGTGTCACCTGATCGCCATTGCCAATTTTCATAAAAGACAAACCCACTATTCATTAGCATTTAACTTAAGTAAAAGACTCATTCTTTATTTTTTTCTTTCAAGGATGGGAAGCCAAGAATATTATTTCTAATGGGTAGTATCATGAGAACGAGCACTCAGAATAAAAGCCCCAATTTTGTTCATTTAGCAGTAACCATACTAGGATGGCTGTTGTCACAAAATCTTTGATTTGCTTTTCTAAAGAAAATCAATTTTAAAGGGATCAATAGACAATCTTACTTTAATTACATATTACATACACACACACACACATCATTCACTTAGTTCAGGGGAAAAAGTCAGCACCCTGAACTTCAGAGGAAATACAAACAGAAATTATAAGCAGAAAAAAAGAATACAGACAGAGAAAATAACACAAATCAACAGACAGGGTTTCTAGCTGTCTGATCAAAGCTTTACATACATAGTTATCAGAGAGAGAAGCATCAACACCTGGGTTTTCAAAGCTGTGGAAGGGGGTAGGTGCTCCTTAAGTCTTGTCTGGCCAAATCACACAAACACTCTTCCAATGAGTGAGCCCCAAAGCAAAACCTCACCTCAGAGTACATATACCTTTCTTCAAAGCCAGAGGGCATCACAACCCTTGTGACCCACTGCCTAATTACAAAGTAACAAAAGGTGTGGGCCTTCCTGAAAAACAAGCCTCCCATAAGCAAGTATCTCTTGTTGGGCTCTACCTGAGGCCTATTAATGGGCAGGGAAGATCTTCAACTTCCATTAACATTACGGTTTTTCTCCCCCACCAAAGAAAGAAGAACAGAGAAGGAAGTATATAACCAAGCATGGTTGGAGGCAATAAAGACTCAGTGTTTTGTGTATAATATCTCCATGTTTTTGTGTTGGCCTACCCACCAGATTGCAATGACTTGAGGGTGGTACCAATAAATAATAACAACAACAATAATGGTTAAGGGAATAGGAGCCAAAGGGTCAGCCAAGTGGTGCAGCACAGAGTGCCAGGCTGAGAGTCAGGAAGACCTGAGTTCAAACCTGACATATAGTTTCTGGTCATGTATGTGTTTGTAGCAAGCGTAACTCAGCAAAACTGCAGATCGGATCAAACGAAAAGCAGAGACTCACGCATTGTTAATAGAACGAATCACAGAGTTGTCTCGATAAGTGACTGAAGCCTTTCTGTCAGATGTAAGCCAGTTTATGATTTATTTATCTAGCGTATTTTGAAATCTTCTCTGTTCAGGCCATCACGTCTATCTCTATCCCAGGAGCAGTAACCCAGGCTCTGCCCCTAGTCCTTCAGGTCTCATAGTAAGTTTTGTTTTTTCTTATTGGAGCCATTTGTTGTTTAGTTGTTTCACTTATGTCTGACTCTTGGTAATCTCATTTGGGTTCATTTTATAGATGAGGAAACTAAGGAAACAGGATTAAGTGACTTGCCCAGGGTCACACAGCTAGTAAGTGTCAGAGGCCAGATTTGTATTCATGAAGATAAGTATTCCTGGTTCCAAGACTGGTGGTCTATCTACTGTGCCACCTATCTGACCAGGTGCCTATGAAGTTTCCTGGCCTAATCCACAACAAACCATGTTTTCTCAACTCAGACTATGACATCTACCACTTCCCCATGGATTCTGACCCTGGGGAATCTTGGTGTTATCTTATTGAGCTCAGGTACCATACTTCCTAGATTGCTCCATGTCATGTCTTCTCTATATGATCTATTACCTCCATCTCCTACTCACTTGTAACCTGGACTCAGCTCCTGGGTCTCTCAGCTCCGACAGATGCCTTGTATTACTGGAGCCCAGGCCTCCATACCACTCTCTGGCCGACTCCACTTTACCCTATATATCTCTCTGCATATATCTTCCCTGCTTTCCATATCCCTGTTAGAATGTAAGCTCCTTGAGATCAGAAATTGTCTTGCTCACATGTATTTGTATCCTCAGAACTTAGTGTAGTGCCTGCACCTTGTAAGCATTTAATAAACGCTTCATTTATTTATCTCTCTACCTATATCTATTGTTAAAAGATGAGAATACCAGCAACCCCTCCAAATAAATGCCAATTGTGTGTTTATATACTTACACAAAACATTGACAGCTTGCATTGCCAGAGAAAATCTACGTACAAAACAATGTATTAGCTGAAGAGCAAAAAGCGTTTGTCACAAAGTTCCAAGGATATAAATAACAACACTGCCTTTGTTGATTACTGAAAAGCTTTTGACTCAGTTCTGCACTCATTGTTTATTCATAAAATGCAAACACATAAAAGAGACCTCAGTGAGAATGCTAGGATATTTGAAGCTTACATTGAAAACTGCTCTATATATAAAACATACCATCAACATAATAATGTAAAGAGCTATTGTTATAAAATGTAGAATTTTTCTGAGATACCATTTAAGTCTATTTGGTTCTGCCTAGCTTTCCATCTATTATCATTTCTACTAAATAGAATTAAGTATGGCTTCCAAATTTAAGAGAGAGCCATATCAAAGCATCTTCCTAAATCACTTAAAGAACATGTATGACTTCAAACTATATGACTCCAATGAAAAACATTGAAGACCTTCATGCTTTATTCTGAAGACCCTTGGAATCTTTCGCCAATGATTTTAAAATTTAATTTGGACTCAATAAGCACATAGTTCTTAATACACTCCAAAGCAAATAGAAACTGGTGGCCTTAAGCTTGAATCTAGAGATTAGCATTAGATGAAGGCAATACTTACAAATATCTTTATCTCCTCCAAACAAGACATATCCATTATAAAAGCATCAGATAAAGTGTAGTTGGATACGTTAAAAGATTTATCCTGAAGCCAAAACTGAATGGAAGGAACAATTTAAAGCAATCGACATCTACTTGGTACTCGTTGTAACGTATACTTTCAAAACTGTAAAATGGACCACGAGAGCTATGGAAAGCATCCTAACAAAGACCTGTACAGCATTAATGAAATGCACGTTCTATCACGCTAATGTAGCTATAGAGAAATTCGCGCTTCCTCACCAAACAGGAAGAGGGTTGATAGGCGCGACCAAAAGTCATTGCAAACAGTTAAAAATAAACCCACAGAAATATTTTTGGTCTTCATTAAGCAATAGAAAATGGTGATAACATTATTGGATCTGTCAAATGTCATTGGAAGTAGTTTGTTTACCTCCAAATGGAATCTGTGAAACTGAAACCAATAATAGATTCAAAATGTCTTACATGTACATCATCCACATGATCTCAACCCACAATATGCAAACAAAGAAGTGTCAAATAATTGATGAAGTCATGTGGATTTTTTTTTTTTTGACGAAATGTCTGGGTTTATAATGGTAGTCAACCAAAATTTTCAGATGAGTTCTCCTTGAGAGATCCAAACTTAGTCATCAGTGGAGATTATGCAAGGAAGTGATAGAAAATGTCCAATACCATAGTTTGTAAAAAAAAATTTAGCCTTTACCATATGCTTAGCAAATCATGACTTAATTATATCAGACAGAATTATGTATCAGAAATCTCATAGACTCGCAGGTGACAAATTCCTGTACTACAAATATAGACCTCAAAACATGCTGGAGAAATAAACCATAAACTGTGTTGGAATCATTCCATTATCAAAGAACAAACT
>CM053580.1:374653760-374676264 GCA_028627135.1 Pseudochirops cupreus | reverse complement strand
TATGAACCTCATCAAAAATATAAGAAAATGAAATAATAATTATTATGATAATGACCTATCATCCACACCATTAAAGTAAGGAAGTCGAGCAGAGAGAGGAAGGAAAATGATTGGCTAATAGGAAAATGTCAGCCAGGCTAAAGTAAAGTGGAAACTTTGGCCAGCTATTACCACAGTAGCTGTAAAGGCCTGGCAAGAAGCCCAGAATACCAGTAAGTAGAGCTCTGGAAATACTAGTGTTGGTGACTCAATAGACAACATGCCAGACCTGGAGTCATGAAGACTTACCTTCCTGAGTTCAAATCTGACCCCAAACACTTACTCGCTGTGTGACCAGGGGAAGTCACTGTTTGCCTCAGTTTCCTCATCTGCAAAATGATCCAAAGGAGGAATTGGCAAACCACTGCAGTGTCTCTGCCAAGAAAACTTGAGATCTGGTCACGAAGAGTCAGACCTGACTAAAAATGACTGAACACACACACACACACACACACACACACACACACACACACTATCTGTTTCATAATCACTGTGATATAACTGATCCTAAGCATCAAAGACATAGATAGATGAGCAGCACAAAGTTTCAGGCTAGCTCTATTTGGAATTTTCAAATGGCAATTTGACGTGGAGAACAGTAGGGCAAGAGGTGCTCCTTGATGTTCTCATAGAACTAGAAGGTAAGATAACCTCAAATAATAGAGTTTTTGTGACACTTCTTTCTCTTGGTTCTGTTTCAACTTGTCTATCCATTCCTTCCCATTTTCTTTTCCTGACTCATTATCGATATCATTACCCCCAAACTATGGGTGTTCAAGGTTCTGTCCTAGGTCTTCTCCCTTTAGTCTCTCTCTCTCTCTCTCTCTGTCTCTCTCTCTCTCTCTCTCTCTCTCTCTCCCTCTCTCTCTCTCTCTGTCTCTCTCTGTCTCTGTGTGTGTGTGTGTGTGTGTGTCTCTCTCTCTATTTCTCTCTCTCCCTTTCTCTCTCTCTCTCTTTCTCTCTCTCACTCTGTCTCTCTCTTTCTCTCTCACCTTGTAACCTCATCAACTCCCAAGATTTAATTGTCATATGCGAACATATATGCACCTATGTTTGCCCACATGTATGTATACACATATGTGTAGATGTCCTGCCCCAGCATCTACTCTAAGTTTCAATTTATTTATTTATTTATTTTTTTGCCAATTGCCTATTGGACATTTCAAATTGTATTTCTGGGAGATATCGTCAGCTCAATGAACTCATTATCTTTTCTCCTAAACCATCACCTCTTCTAAACTTTCTTATTTCTTTCAAAGGTACCATTGTCCTTCCAATGTCCCAGGTTCATAACTTCAGTATTATACTGGAGTCTTCACCCTCCATCACTCCATTTGCAAAATCCTGCCATTTCTACCTTCACAATGTCTCTCACAAAAAGCTCTTTTTCTGTGTTTGTATAGCTACCACCTTAGTTCAGACCTTCATCATCTCTTCCTCTGATTATTGCAATAGCTTCCTCCTAATCATTTTCCCTACCTCAAATCTCTCACCACCCCAGTACATCTACACATTGCTTCCAAAGTAAAGTTCTTTTAAGGCAAATCTGGCCATATGACTCAACATACTCAGTCAATTTCAATGGTTTCCTGTTGTCTCCAGGATAAAATACGAACTTCTCTGTTTAGTATTTAAAGCCCTGCACAAAAGGGTCCCAATCTTTCTAAATTCATTGGACTTTACTTCCCTTCCCACATTCTGTGATCCAGGTAAACTGGATCTCTATGTAATATATGCCAGTAATATGAAGAACAATTGCTATAAAACATGGCATTTTTTGGAGGAAACAGTTTGTCTCTGTCTGTATCTCCGTCTCTGTGTCTGTCTGTCTCTCTCACTCTCCCTTGCCTTTCTCTCTCAATCTCTCTATCTCTATCTGCATCTCTCTCTCTCTGTCTCTGTCTTTCTTTCCCTCTCTCTCTGACTCTCAATCTCTCTCTCCCTTTATGTCTCTCTTGCCCCTCCATCGGAAAGATGAGAATTAGATGAATAGAGATTTTACAGCTTACTAAGTACTTTCTTCACAATAACCCTGTGAGATTGGTGGCATAAGCATTATTATTCCATTTTACGGATTTGCACAGCCCACAGATTTGATTTGCAGCTAGAAGAGACCTTAAGATCATCTAGTTCAACTCCTACATTTTCTAGATAAAGAAATAGAGCCCCAGGAAGTTGAAGTAACCCAGTTCACACAAGGGGTAAGTAACAAAGTCAAGATTCAAACTCTAAATCCAGGGCTCTTTCCATTAGCCCACACTGTCTCCCTCCCTACCTGAGCAGAGGTACTATAATGTAAGTTCCTTAGAGGTAGGCACAGTTTTGCTTTTGTCTTTCAATTCTGGAGTTTAACATATACATTTTTAAGAGTCATGATTAGAACCCAGATCTTTTGAAACTAAATCCTCACCATCTCCACCAGAGATGTCAAACAGGCATCAAATTCTTGCAAACCACAGTGGTCCCAAGACTGGCCCAACCCAAATTAAAATGTAATTGGGAAATATTTCACAAAACAAGTAAAGATACAATAAAACATAGATAACATTACATTCTAAAACTAACTTAATATGCAGCCCCCAGGAATCCTTATGCACAGTTTGGTGGTCCCTATTTCTCTTGGGGATTGACACCCCAGATTTAGACTATGCTGAATACAAAAATGCCTCTGTGTGTTATGTACAACCTCTAAGGAGCGCTGCCAATAAATTCTAAGAGGAAAAATAACAAATAAATAGTAGAGTTTAAAGGAGTTAGTTGCCTCAAATAGGATGATCCATTTCCCCAGAAAAGCTGTGAATAAATCATTTTATTAAGCATAATAGTTCATAAACATAACTCTTAGCAAATCCCTATTAAAACTACAGAATACAGTTGAGTCTAGTCCAAACTCCTTTCTGCTTCTTGGTTACTATACCTTCATACGATAACAGTGTCTTCTGCTGTCCAGCTCCCATATTATCACATCATATTATTCTGTAGCCAACATAGAATTTTTTCTATTCTAGCAAAAAGGCAAAGAATAGGAATGTAACTTTGAACTGTAGCAACAGTTGGGCCCTGCTTTAAAACAATTGTTAAAAACTTCAAAAGAAGGTATTCATACTGTCTGACCATCAGGCTGCTGTAATCAGAATGAATGCCCTGCTAAGATCAAGCTATTTATTTTTCAGAGCTTCCCATTTTTTTGAAGCATAAAATGGTTTAATTCTGTCCACCAAGCAATTAATATGTTCAACTAAACAAATCAGAGCTTGAGAACCAAATTAACACCTTTCAAGAGTGATATATCAGTGCCTGATTTCACAGAATGCTTTATGACCCTTCCACCTAATCTAATGGATAAATTTTAAAGACAAGAAAGCCCCATTATAGCTTGAATTCTTTCAGAATCTGTGGGGAAAAATACATCAGCATGTACTGTACCCTCATCGGAGACAAAACAAAAGATCCTTCTACCGAAAATGAAGTACAATTTTTAAAAGTCAACCTCAGACCAAGAAACTATCCTGAACTTTCAAGTAATTTTTTTCTGCTCAACTCCAAATTAGCTCAGTACTTTTTGTGTATATGAATAGAGTTAAGACAGATATAACCCAGAGCATTTTCTTCACATTGAATAGGTGACACCTAAATATTTGTTCATAACATTAACTAACATTAATATTGCACTTTAAGATTTGCAAAGTATCTTAGATACATTATCTCATTTTATTACCACAACAATCCAGTAAGGTAGGTACCATTATACCCATTTTACAGCTGGGGAAACTAAGGCTGAGAAGCTAAGTAAATTGTCCAGCATCATACAGCCAGTGTCTGAGGCAGAATTCAAACTCCAGACTCCAACCCCAAGCCCAGTGTTCTTTACACTGTATTTACTAGTTGCCAAAGGCCGAAGCATCTTACAATACAGTAAATAGGGGCAATTATGAACTCTATTTTAAGGCTCTGCTAGGACCGGGCTGGAAAGTCACTTAAGCAGAAAGAACTGCTACCACCAAGGAGGTTAAAAAAAACAAACCCAAATCTCATATGCATATATACAATTACGCATGTACACAATTATTTAGCTAGGACTGGAAGGGAACCCTAGGAAGTCAGGAGGTAGAAATGAAAAAGGAGAGCATCCCAGGTATAGAGGACAGTCAGTGAAAATACCGAGACTTGGAGATGGAGTACCTTGTGAAAGGCACAGCAGGGAGAAGGATGGGGCATGTCACCAAATTTTAGAGCACTTGATGGGGAGTAAACTATAAGAAGGTGGGAAAGGTTTCCTACCTTTCTTAACTTAAGAACCAGGTCATGAAAGGTTTTTAGAACCAAGCAGAGGATGTTGTATTTGACCAATTTGATATCTCAATGGTGGATGGAGTTGTGACAGGAAGATGAACAAGTAGACTATTGCAATATTCCAAGAATGGGGGAATCTGAAGGCATGCAGCCAAAATGGTGGCAGGGTAGGAAGAATGAAGGGACATATATAAGAAATCTTGATAAGATACACTCAACGGATTCAGCAACAAATTAGATATGAGTAGGGAGAGGTGAAAGTGAGGAAACAAGGATAATATACAGATTATCAGCCTGGGTAACCAGGAGGATGAGGTACCTACATTGTTAATAGAGAAGATAAGAAAAGGGGAAGGTTTGGGAGGAAAAATGAGTTCATTTTTGGACATGTTGAGGGTAAGACGTCTATGACACATCTAATTCAAGATGTCCAATGGGTTATTATTAGATAGATAGGTCCAAGAATCATCTACCTAGAGATGATCCATGGATGCTAAGATCAGTAAGAGAAATAATATAGAGTGAGCAAAGAAGAGCATTCTAGGACAGAGTCTTAAGAGAAACCGGTGGTTAATGAAGGGGCAGGTAGGTGGCATTGTAGATGGAGTCCTGGGTCTGGAGTCAGGAAGACTCATTTTCCTCAGTTCAAATCTGGCCTCAGACACTTACTAGCTGTGTTACTGTGAGCAAGTCACTTAACTCTGCCTCAGTTTCCTCATCTGTAAAATGAGCTGCAGAAAGAAATGGCAAACCACTGCAGTATCTTTCCCAAGAAAACTCCAAATGTAGTCACAAAAGATCAGATCAAAAATGACTGGACAACAATATGGTTAATAACTATGATGTGGATAAAGACCCAGCAAAGGAAACCGAAGAGTGGTCGATAAATAGGAAGAGAACCAGAAAAGAGCAGTGTCCCAAAAACTTAAAGAAAAGAGAATACCGAAGGGAGGATGGTGATCAACTACGTCAAAAGCTATATGGAGGTTAAAAGGGATCACGACTAAGAAAGAACAATTTATTCACTTTGTCAATGGAGAGACCATTGGCTAATATTAGAGAAAACTGTTTTCATTCGAATGATGAGACTGGAAGCCGGACTTCAAAGAGTTAAGAAGAGAGTAGAAAGAAAAGAAGTGGACTCATTGATTGTGGTCAACCTTCTTAAGGAGTTAAAACTCAAAGGGGAGGAAAGCTATTTGTATTTTAACCTGAATTCTAAAGAGGGAGCTTAGCTTTGGAATCAGGAAGATACGGGTTCAAATCCTATCTCCTACTGACTGTGGGGCCCCTGACAAAGCACTCAGTGCTCTGGACAACTTTCTGAGACCCAGAGTGGTAGAGAAGGTGCAGACCTCATTTGGTAGAGGGAATTTTCCTTCTCCCCCATCCCAAGGAGTCTAGTTCCAATTCTTTCCCTTGTATATAAATGGGGGCTTAGGGGGTGAGGCATGTAGAAGGCATTATTTAGCATGATGTGGTTCTAGAAAGCCCTACCCAGAAGCCCCTTGTGTAAGCCGTTGGTGTAGGGACACTGAATTAGAGAACACTAGACAATGGAGAGGTCATTCAAGAGAATTTTTCACCCTTAGAATGAAGTTTTCCAGGAGAAAACACAAATAAAGAGATTTAGTGGCATAGAGAAATTTTTTTTGGACAGAAAAGAGTTTGATTACACTAGAAATTTTCTAAGTATCAGTGTTGAGGCCACTAAAATAGCTTGTGACATTAACAAAAAAGAGCTTCTCCCATTGGCATGGGAATAGACTTGGAGATCTCTGCGAGTCCCTACCAGTCCTAGGAATTGGCACGTTTTCCTCAGATTCATAAAGATTGGACAAATGTACTGCCTCTTCTATTGGAGGTGATGAGGCCTGAAGAGAAAGGAGATTGGATAGAGGATGATAGTGATAAAGTCTTGTTGGTACTCTCTGAATATTCTCTCCTGGGGAGAAATCCCAGTGGAACCATCCTAGTCATGACTCTGTGCCCCAAAGTCACAAATAAAAGTCCACCAATTCTCCATCCATTTAACCCCTTTTTATCAACATTACTCCAAAGGGTAGGCAAGAAGGAGGCCTGTCCAGGCCACCTGTATACAAGGGACACCTAAAAATCAACAGAAGCCAAAATTAGAGATGTTCATATGTTGTCTGGCCTAAATACTATGTGACTTTGGGTCAGCTCTGTTTTCTCCACAGATGCTGACATCAGTCCTCAATGAAAATAAGACATTCTACATTCTACTGGCAACACAAGTTCCTCTTAAATGCACATGACCATCATCTTTAAATACAGACATTATTAAATACAGACTATTGACAGTGTACTATTTTTTGTCTTTTTACTGGATTCATTTTTACAAAAACAAATCACAGACTTTGAGAGCTGGAAGGAAATCCAGCAGACATCTAATCTCTCAAATGAGGACACCATCATCCATAAGTAAAATAGCATGTCCAGTGTCCTATAACTGGTAAATAGCAGAGTTGGGAGTCAGACTCAAATCTTTTGACTCCAAATCCAGTGTTCCCTTGTGTTCACAGCATGAACACCCAATGTTGTGTTCTTAGTATGAACACTCAATGGTTTATTCCTCTTTCTGAATTTGTAAATATTCTAAGTCATTGACATGTTTTAAATATTTAATTTTAAAATTAAAGAAAATCATAAGGCCTAAGGAAAGAAATAACAGGCAGAAGGAAATTAGTATCTCCAAAATTGAACAGAGTTCAGATTGGATAATTCATTGTCTGATAAGAAAACAGATTTCTTATCTGCCAGGGTACAAGTTTTCTTTACTGTACTGTCTCTATAGATACATGCTTTCTGACCAACTACTTGCTATTAAAAACCTAGACTGATGTCACTACATCCATCCTACCTAATCTATCTCTTTCTCCCTTCTGCTTCTCCCCTTTTCCACCCCATTCAGAGTTTGCATCTTTGGCTCCTTCATTACCCACCAATATTAGCTTGTCTGGAAGGTCAGATAATTGGTCCTTTAGGGAATCAAAATCATGGCTATGTGCAGGTAATGGCACCTCACTAACCCTATTACCCAGTAAGCTAATTTGATGTTACCTGAATTATGATTTTTCCAAATAGACCAGTAACTAGGATCACTAAAGGTTCTTCACATGAAACAGGAAGAGAAGAACAAAGGAATATCAAAGTTTAAGGTGGCAAGTCAAATCTCACATCTACACATTTTCAACCCTCTTAGCCCAGTATTTCCTGTGTAATGTTTTGGCAGTTTTCCAATTTAAGAGCCTCCCCTTTTTTAATTACATATGTTGTTACTCTATTCGTTTTGGAAATAATTTATCAGAGCTAAAAAAGCTGTAGTTTCCATGGTGTAAAGTAAAGAAGAAATAGATGATTTCTCTTTTCTCCCTGTGTTAGCCAAGAATATATTTTCCTTTTTCTAGTCCTTTTTCTTGGCACCTACCAAACCAAGTTTCCAAATCTGAAATCTGAGATCCTAGTAGATATAACTCCATGATTCAAGACCTGGTTCCTTTTTTCAGACTGAAGATAAATGAGTTGATTTCAAACTATAAATAATACAAGCTGACACTGATACAGTTCTTTAAGGTTTGTGCAGCACTCTACATACATAATCTCACTTGATCCTCACAACACTCTGTGACATAGGTTACACAGATATTATCTCTCCCTTTACAAATGAACAATACAAGGCCCAAAGAGGTTGTCACTTGTCCATGGCCATACCACTAATAAGCTTCAAAAGGAGAATTTTAACCCATGTCCCTTCTGATTCCAGGTCCAATATACCTCCCACTTAGGTCATGCTGCTTCTATCCCAAGCACCAGTGGCTTGGAATACATTGTCAAAAAGACATCACACTACAGAATCAGTCACACCTTCCTACATCCGTAGCTTAAGTAGTTCTAAAGTTATTGTTGCTCACTTGTTTCAGTCATGTCCAATTCTTTATGTCTCCATTTGGGCTTTTCTTGGCCAAGATACTGGAGTGGTTTTCCATGTCCTTCTCCAGAGTTCTAAAGTAACTATCCCCAAAACACTAAGGTGATCCCAGATATAAATTAACCTGAAAGAGATGAGCATTTCTTCTTCTTTTCCCCCCTCTGGCAACAAAACAAGAATCACATGGAAAGATTGAAATAAACAGGAACACGAAGTCTTAAGTTATGTCAACTAGTGGAATTCTGACTGATCTTGCAATATTAGGCATGTAACTAATCTTGGGAGGAAGGAGGGGCAGGGCACTGTGAGGAAGACGGTAGAAAAAGAAGCTACAATCCTTTTACATCAGGTGCACTGAAATGTAAGTGAAAACTTTCATAGAAAATTTGTATATTCTCAATACTTCCATATGGGCTCATCTACCAAACAACCTAGAAATAAGTTATAATGACATTCGTCATCTTGCCACTGCCCATAGAGCACATGTTAGGGCTTCACTCCTTAGAATTAAATTGTCCAGGTAATTCAGATACTAGCTGGTGGACCTGGCCCTTCTTTTCCCTCCCTCCTGTCCTTTATCATTTCAGTACCTTAGTTATACAGTTATTTTAAGCTAAGACATGAGTAAGAATGGAAATCTAAAAGAGAAGGTCGGAAACAATGCCAGCCTGTACAGGTGACTACAAACTCAGTGAAAAGGAAATCAGCATAGGAGAGTGAGTATTACATCTGCATGGTGTAGAAGAGACTATTGGCTGAAAGAACCCTTGGTCTTTGGATGGCAATCTTTACCTGTAATATTATCCATGAATTGAAAGGATAATTTTACTTTAATATGACATCTCACATTTGCATAGCTCATTGCTTTAGCTATATTATATCATTTGATGCTCACAGTATCCCTAAGAGATAGTTGCTATTATCATTCCCATTTTACAGACAAGGAAACTGAGACTGGGGTTAATTGACTTGCCCAGGGTCATATATCTAGTGTCTAAAGCAGGAGATGAACCTAGGTTGAAAAACATGGATTGAAAGAAGCATGTAGTGCTGGATAGAAGGTCAGCATGGGAATCAGGAAAACAGGTTTAAGTCTTAACTCTGGGCAAATTATTTAATATCTCAGGAGCCGAAACAATTCTTTAAGATTACAAGCTGCAAAGATGTCAATGATCTCAATTGTTAGGAGGGATTTCCTCACTAGGAAATCTTTAAATTAGAAATTAAAAGTCCAGATCAAAACTATACTACATATGCCTATATACAGAGGTAAATATTAATAAATATATATACAAAAAATTAATATAAATTTTAGCTACATATATACATACACAGAATAACGTGTGTGTACAGTTTAATTCTTCATACAGAGCAGACTCTTAATAATACCTTTTTACTGATTGCTAGATACCTACATATCTATAGATATAAATGAGAAGTGTAGTCTATAGGATAGAAGGCCTGCCTCAGAAACACAATGGCATATGTTGAGGTCTCACCTGTGACACATGCTGGCTTTGTGACCATGGGCAATTCTCTTCGCTTCTCCCCGGGCTTGGCACCTCTGCAGGACTATAAGTTATGGAACCAATCTGCACATAGAAGAGTTTCCTCAACAGCAGTTCCCTACAGCAAGACAATCTCAAGCATAACCCAAAAATGATAGGTATGTCATTTTAAAAAGAGACAATTAGGAGATCAAGGGTACCCAGACTCAAGTCTTCCCTCTGGCACATATATTAGTTGTGTGAAGTCACTTAATTTCTCAGGATTCCAGAAAACAGCCTAAATACATAAGTTACAAACTAGTTGTGGATCCATCAGTGGAAATAATTTCTACACCAGGAATTTCTCCACAACCAATGAAATCACAAGTCAAAATGCCTCGATGCTTTCTGCAGCCCCGTCCCCCGAGTGCCAAAAAAAAAAAGGTGCATTAGCATAAAAATATTTGGTGACATATGTACCGATACTTTCTGATTATAAATTTACATAGAAAATAAATTCAGTTTGAGACTTATGTTGTTAGTTTCATTTAGTTCTCAGAATACTAACTTCATTTTAGAAGTTTTTTATCCTAATTTTAGCATTTGTTACCATCATCTGTAATTTACACATAGCTCCAATTCTTCATATCCTCTCATTCTAGCTTCTAATTTCCTCTTCCTTTGTGTACCCTTCAGTTTCCAGTCCAACAACAGGACTATATACAAGAATTCTGTGTCCATAAGGCCCCCAAAATAGTTATGGGTCACATAAAAATATAAGTAAATTGGAGAAAGGAAATTTCTAACTAAAGTCTGTGCTTCTATAAATGGGCAGCACTCCCAAATTCCCCAGTGTAGTTATGGCCCTAGTCAACTGCCTTGGAATTTTAGGTCAAGGTCACCACCCAGTTATTGAGTTTGTGGTTTTCTCAACATAATAGAGGCATATGGCTAATGTGTTCTTAATCGTGTTATTTTGTTTGTGCTCTGTTGCTGCTCTCGCATCTCCTGAATTTTCTTCAGGCAATTACTGTCAAGTGCATTTAATTTCTTCTGTTATGTATTAGCCCATTGCCAATATTCTCATCCCTATGGATCCTGGTACTCTGTTGAAGGAATATCATTGAACTGGGATTCCAGGTAGACACAAAAAGACCTGGTCTAGGGCTATTCAACCATTGCTCATCCATTGGCACTATTAGGGTATCACAATCTCTTTGAAAAGGGAAGCAGTTCTTTTTCCTCTGGAATTGTCAAATCATCCACAGATGGTGGGAGCTAGTTCTTTTTAGTTTCCCAATACACTTTCCACTATTTATTTGCTCAGGAGGCCAACCCAACCATGAAGCATTTCACTATATTGTAATAGTGTGTAAAGTGTGACAGAGACAAGCCAGTGGAAATGGACAGAAAAAAAAATAATTCAAGTTGCTCCAGTTGTCGATGATTACCCATGTGATATCTAATATGCTACATCATCTCCCTGAGAAGACAGATGCAAAAAAAAAAAAAGCATTCTTTAAGAGATGCCCTCAGAATCCCCCAATTTGTTCCCGTCTACCCCATCTCCAGCCTCTTGCAGCTGAGGCCTGCATTACACAATAATAAACACAGCTGAGTGCATATGTGAGGAAGCCCAAATTGCTGTGTTTCTATTGTTATTGTCTCCATGTAGCCAAACCCCAAACAAAACGAAATTGCCTCTAATTTACTATAGAGTCTATGTCTCCCTCTCACGATAGAGATATAAGACAGGTTCATAAAGAAGGGGAGCATTTTATACTGATGGCATATAATACTACTTCTCCAAGGATCTCCAAGTAAACAAATTTCCCCATGAGACAGTTGGACTAGATGATATCAGAGGTCCCTTCCAGCTCTAAATCTACAATTCCATGATACTGTTAACTGTCCAGTCGTTTTGAACTAAGTAGGTTTAAGGAGAAGCTGATACCTCAAGAATTCACATCAGTTCTGCAGATTGTTTCAAGCATCAAATTCCACCTCTACCCACAGTCTATCTAAGCAGGCATCATTAGGCTCTTAACTTTCCTTAGCAGCTATTTTATCATATTACAGTAGAAAGAGCACCAGATTTAGAGTCATAAGACTTGTACTCAGATCCCAGCTCAGTGAGACCTTGGGCAAGTCACATAACTTCTCTGGTTCTATAAAAAGGGATAGGAAAGGGTATTGGGAAGAGGGGATGAGAGGGCCTAGATGAACTCTCAAGTCTCTCCCAGCTCTAAATCTATGATTCAGTGGTCTGTTCTAGAAATCTACAACACATAAGTCTGTCTACCAGTCATTCAAATATCCATTCAAATACTTTAAGCAAGCAAACACCAGACATATTAAGACAATTTAGCAGTCTTTTTGTGTCTTCACCCTGCAAATGCATCTGTATCAGCTTTCCATGGAAATAAGAAAATGGTATGGTGGTCACAGTCTAA
This sequence comes from Pseudochirops cupreus, assembly GCA_028627135.1. Taxonomy (NCBI): domain Eukaryota; kingdom Metazoa; phylum Chordata; class Mammalia; order Diprotodontia; family Pseudocheiridae; genus Pseudochirops; species Pseudochirops cupreus. The sequence goes on along the minus strand of CM053580.1, from coordinate 374,664,040 downwards.
GATGCTTTCTGCTACTCTTGGGTACCCTTTTTAAATTTCTCCATGGAAACTGAGCAGATCATCATTTGTTAACTTCTAGGACATATTAACTTTTTTTAGTAACATGCTTTGGTTAGTTATCTTAGAGAGCTGGTTTTAGGATGTGATTTGGTATCCATGTCTTTGCCATAGTTTTATGTCCATAATTTTTGGTGTGCATGGATTTTTGGAAATTTTAAAATGGACATAAATAATTTAGCTCAACTCATAATCTCAGTAGTTATGGAGAAATGTCAAAATGAAAACTCTATCTCATCAGGAAATACTCTTTGTGATACATAGTTATCAGGTTTCTCCACAAAGATTTTAAAGAGGGTATTAGAAGTGGACCTAGAATGCTGGGTGGCAGCTGGTCTGACATGACAGATATGAATAAATGTGCCAAAGAAGCCCTTATGGTTTATTGGGTGATTACGGGAAGTGGTATCAGTGCCAGCCAATCAGATTGCTGGGCAGCTACTTCTAAGCCCACTTACTCTTAAAGTAGATCATTAAAAATGTACTTTGGTGGAGAAGCTCTGCTCCTACTCGGCATAAATAGTCTATTTGCAAAGTTAGTCATTTGGTCAGAATGTTGCACATCAGTGATGGTACAGTGAGCAACAACCTCGACATTACACAAGCATCTTACATTACAGGCAATTGAGGGCTAAGTTTTCAAACATAAGAGAAATGAATGAGCCTGCAATAAGCGTGCGCCTGGCCGTTGTGAACCATAAAGCCCCACATCAAACCATACAAGCTAGTTTATTTCATTTATTGTTAAGGGCTTTGAAATTTTGAGTCTGGATCTTCTGTATACAATGCAGAATAAATTAGTCAGGGGTGACGAGTGCTACACCAAAGAGGAGCCTTAAACAGTGAAGAGAAATTCTGGGTCCTGGAAGTTCATTAGGTCACATTATCCCTTCCCAGTACTATGCTCCTTTAAACAGTGAGACAAGGAAGCTTTAGAAAGAATGGAGCATTTCAAGTAATATGTGATAAGGACAGGTACTTTGAAAATATTGAATCAATGTGGAATTTAACGTATAAATCGGCCTTCAAATGCGAGGTTAATTCTGGATTCAACTTAATTCAATAACGATTTATCACTATACAAGATATTGAGGATACAAAGATGAAAAATTACTTGGTGTGTGCTCTTAAAGAACGTCAATAAACATTTATTAAGTGCCTACTATATGCCAAGCACTGTGCTAAGTGCTGCCCCTTTTGAAAAAGACACAGTCTCTGCCCTCAAAGAGTATACAATCTAATGGGAGGTGTGGGTAGAAAATATGCAAACAAATGTATGCAAAGCAAGCTATATACAGGAAAAATAGAAAATAACTAAAAGAGGTGTGGGGAGAGGTTTCCTGTAGAAGGTAGGATTTAATTGGGACTTAAAGAAGGCTAGGGAGGTCAATAGAAGGATTACATACACAGAGGTTGCATACAGGAGGATAAATCATTCATACAAATAAGTAGGATACAAGGTTGAGTGTGAGAGAGAAAAAGAGATCCAGACAAAATGCTTTTATAAATTTGAAAAGGGAGACACTACTTCGACCTAAGGAAGGAGCGGGGAGAACATGCTTCATGGAGAAGGATTTCAACAAGGAATAGCGAGATTAAGGTAAGTTGTATTACTTTAATAAGACAGTGGGAAAGTTTGTCAGTTTATCACAACTAACTCCATTTTGTTGCTTTCAGCCCCCATTTTATGATTGAGCTGTTTTGAATAAGTTGTTTTTCTTCTATAAATTGATCTTCAATAATGAGCATTTATAGGGTATGATGTAGTTTCTAAAAATGTATATATGTTCTTAAACAACTTATAAACATATGTGAACCCTCTGCCAACACAGACTACCAATGAAAAAAACATTATGGACAATTTTATCAGTAGTTCATGTAATTAGCTACCAATTAAATGATGTGGTGAACAACTTTGGAATATCATAAGTAAAAGTATTAAAAACCCACCAGAGGTCTCAGCCATCAGTCAGTTAATAGGATATAACTAAGACTGGTTCCTGTATTCTCCACATTTGAGACTCAAGCCCCCTGTTTTCACTTAAGGATAGTGCTAATTGACAGAGACTTGTCAGATGACCATCTCAGAGGGAGATACAATCTTGTCGCGAATTCAGTATGAAAGAAGTCTAATCTTATCAAACTTCTAAGAATTAGTTTAGTGATTTGTTTTTAAGAAGAGTATTGTCTATGCCCAAAGGGCAGCCAAGTTGAACATACTCTTCAATCCAGCACTACCATTTCTCTGTCCATAAGCCAAAGAGGTCATAAAAAAAAGGGAAAAGGATCCACATGAACAAAAAAAAATATTTATAGCAGCTCTTTTTGTGGTGGCAAAGAATTGGAAATTGAGGGGATGTCCATCAAATGGGGAATGGCTGAACAATGGAATACTATTGTACCATAAGAAATGATAAGCAGGAGAATTTCAGAAAAACCTGGAAAGACATGAAATGATGCAAAGTGAAGTAAGCAGAACCAGAAAAACATTGTACACAGTAATGGCAACATTGTATGATGATCAACTATGCTCTTTTCAGCAATACAGTGATCCAAGACAATTCCAAAGGATTAATGATGGAAAATGCTATCCACATTGAGAGAAAGAACTGATACAGTCTGAATGTGGATAGAAGCATATTTTCACTTTATTTTTTTGTATTTTTTTCCTTTTAGTCTGTTTTTTCCTCTCACAATATGACTAACATGGAAACACATTTTACATGATTGTACATATATAACCTATATCAAACTACTTACCATTATAGGGAATGGGGGGGAGAGGGGTGGAGAGAGAAAGAAAATATTTTACTAAAATGTTTTTAACAATGAATGTTAAAAACTGTATTTACATATAATGGGAAAAAATGAAATAATGTTTATTTTTTTTAGAAAAAGAATATTGTTTCCACACTTTGATAAAGTTTGATTGCATACATTGAGAAAGGTAAGTCTCATTATTGTTTTCATCACACTAATTAGCATAATTAACGGTAAGTCAGTTATACAAGTGCACTGTAGAACACATAAGTGCAGACAAAGAAAGATGAGGTCCAGGCACAAGTAATAAACTATGCAGAAATGCATGTAGATGTTAAGAATGCAGTACAAGATCAGGAAGAAGCTAGTAGTTCAGTTTGGTTGGAACATGGATTTTATGAAAGGGAATGGTTATGTTGTGAAATAAGGCCATTATATCACAGAATTCATGATAAGGAAAATGAGGAAAGTCAGGTATATGACAAGCACTCTAGATTTATGGAAAGCAATTTCAATATTTTGCAGAAGTTAGCCCCAGAATGATGGGAAGTTTACAGAATAAACTTCTGAAGCAGACAGACAGAGACAGAGATAGAGATACAAAAATGGAGACAGAGACACAGAGATATAGAGGTAAAGACAGAGCCAAAAACAAAGAAAGAAAGAAAAAGAGAAAGGAAGGGAGGGAGAGAAAGAAAGGAAGGGAGGGGAAAAAAGGAAGGAAAGAAAGGAAAGGAAGGAAGGAAAGAAGGAAAAGAGGGAGGGAGGGAGGGAAGGAGGAAGGAACGAACCAAGGAAAGAAGGAACAAAGGAACCAAGGAAAAGAGGAAGGGAAAGAGAAGGGAATAGCTCTAATTTGTTAAATGCTAGAGATTTTTCATAAGACACTATTTCTTATATGTTTTCTCAAAGCACATATAACTACATATGTCCTGCATTTTGAAAACCTTAAATCACTAACTGCTATTATTATTACTATTATTTTGTGTGCTTAATTCACTGCTTTTCTGATGGCCGTGTTTATAATAATACAAGTTTAATACCCTTAGAGAAGCTTTGAAAGCAAGAGCAAAATAGTGAGGAAGAATGAAAAGGGGTACCATATCCTATAAGAATAGTGTTTGGGGTGCTGAAGCCTGAAATGAATTAAGGAGAGTGGTGAATGCTAAGGACCACAAAAAGGGGGAGGTAGCTATATTGGGTCAAGAGGTGGATCAAAGAAGAAATGAATTAAGAAAAATAGCATGATGGTAACAGGGAACACTGAGAAGGTTGAAGTACTGATGTCATTTTATTTATTTTCTTTTTCAATCAGAATTCTCTTTGGATTGAGAAAGATGGCACAAAAATGAATAGGAAGCAATAGAAACTCGAGACTGGTGAAGAGAGGGTCTTACAGAATCTAGCTACCCTCAGGAAGGTCAAGTCAATAGACCCAGATAGGGCCTGTCAGCATGATGGTACTAACAAGCTAGATTATTTTTGAACTATTGTACACAATTTTTGATAGAATGGAAGCTAGATTATAGGACTAGAAAAGAACAAATGTCTCAGGTTTTGTGTTTTTTTTTCATAAGAGAGAAGTAAATTTGCAGACCATTTCCCAGGAAATATGCTTTCTATTCTGACAAAATTCTAAAGAACAATATTTAATGCAATGACCTACAAACATTTAGAAAAGGAACCAGTTATTACTAAAAGCCACCATGGCTTTATCAAATCATGACAGATCAACTTAATTTACTTTTTCAATATGGTAACTAAAAATATATTTAGATTTCAGTAAAGCATTTGACATAGTATCTAATGCTCTGCAAGATGAAGAGGTGCATAATCATATAATACAATTCAATGGATTCAGAAATGGTTGAATGACCAGACCCAGAAAGAAATTACTAATAGAATTCAGCTTGAAAGAAGGTCTCCAATAAAATGCCCCTACTGTCCTTGACCCTATACTGTTAGAAAAATTTATCAAGACTTTTGATAAAAGTATAGATGGCAAGTTCAGCGAAAGTAAAAAATATAGCATGGAAGCCAAAAAAGTTAATGATATCTTAGACTGAGTGAAGTAAATACTTCCACTCTACCTAGCCAGACCACATTTGGAGTATTTATGCTCATTTCTGGACATTATACTTAAGGAAAGATTTAGTCAAGATAAAGTAGGTCCATAGGAATGCAACCAGTATGGTGAAAGGGATGTAGAACATTCCATGCAAAGATTGCTACTGAAATTATGATCTGAATGAAGCCATTTATGTCCATTTACAGAAAAAAATCCACATACACCAAAAATTATAGGCATAAAACTATTGCAGAGACATGAATACCAAATCCCACTCTGAAACCAGCTTTCTAGTTTAACTAACCAATACTTACCACTTTTTTTTAAAAAGCTTTTAATGTATCCAAGAGGTAAATGACAATGATCTGCTCAGCTTCAAAAACACAAAATCAGGGAAAATTCACTAAAAATAACTATAAAATATGTAAAATAACTGGAAATCTTCCTACGATGATATACATAGGAACTATATGAATACAAAGGACAAAGCACTCCATACAGAAATAAAAAAATCCTAAATAGTCGGATAAATATTAATAACTCATGGGTAGGAGGAGCCAATAGAACAAAAATGACAGTGTTTTTAAACTCATTTATTTTATGTTATGCAATACAATACAAAATATTACTTAATAGAGCTAGAAAAATAATACCCATCTATAGGGGTCAAAGGTAAAGAATCTTCAGGAAAACCATGAAAATAAACATAAAGGAAGGAGATATGCCAGCACCATATCTCAAATTATACTGCAAAGCAGCAATTAAAAATGGAGTTAAAATAGAAAGGTTAATCAGTGGAACCAATTAGATATGCACCATAAAGAAACAAATAAATGTAGTAATCTAATGTTTGTTAAACTCAAAGGCTCCCAGCTATTGGGGTAAAGACTCATTATATGATAAAAACTGCTGGGAAAACTGGATAGTAGTGAAGGAGAAATCAGTTTTAGATCAACTTATCAAGATAAGCTCAAATTAGATATACGACTTAGGTGCAAAAGGTCACATTATAAACATATTAGAGGAACAAGTAAAAAAAAATGATCTTTCAGATCTATGGATAGGGGAGGAGTTTATGACCAAACAGAAAATAGAGAGAATCATAAAAGATAAAATGGACCATTTTGATTGCACGATATTAATTTTAAAAAAACAACTTTTGCAAAAATAAATCCAATACAGTTAATATTAGAAGGGAAACAACGGGGAAAAAAACCATTTGCAGCAAGTTTCTCTGATAAAGGTCTCATTTCCAAAATATTTAAGAAACTGATTCAAATTTATAATAATAAAAGTCAGCCTCCAATTGACAAATAGTCAAAGGACATGAACTAGCAATTTTCAAAAGAAATCTGTTTATCAATAGCCATGTGAAAAATATGCTTCAAATCACTAATAATTAGAGAAATAATCATTAAAGCAACTCTGAGATTCTTCCTCAGACTCATCAGATTGGCAAAATTGACACAAGAAAAACAAAAAATGTTGAGGGAGCCTGTGGGACCACAGAGATATTTAAAATAAAGAGAGTTAAGATCCCTATGTTAAGGTACCCAAGAATGAGAGCAGAGGTTGGATTTGGCAAAGAGAAGGGCTATTTAATCAACCACATTTGAAAGGAAAGCAGAAGATGAGTAAAAATAATAAGACTGAGAGAAAGGAGACAAGGAAGATTATGATAGATTGCTTAAATCTTCTTAGTACAGAATAGGCAGTATGTACTATATGCAGGCAGATAGGTGGCACCAAAATGCATAGAGTGCCAGGCCTAGAGTCAGAAAGATTCATCTTTCTGAGTTCAAATCTGGCCTCAGACACTAGCTGTGTGACCCTGGACAAGTCACTTAACCCTATTTACCTCAGGTTCCTCATCCATAATATGAGCTGGAGAAGGAAATGGCAAACCATTCCAGAATCCTTGCCAAGACAATCCCAAATGGGGTCACAAAGAGTCAGACACAACTGAACAACAACTATATTCAGTGTAATGCAAGTCAAAATCATCTCGTGAAAGAAAGGGGAGTAGAGGTAGACTTGGGGATTTGAGAAAAGAGGAAGTCTGGAACTCCTGCTGTGAAGAACATGATAGGGAGTCAATTAGAAATAGACAGATCCAATGTGAAGTAATGAGAGCCCAAATTTTCAGAGTACCTAGTGAATGGGTTTAATAATTTACTCAAACAATGCTCAGCAGCTTAAAGGTAAAAGGAAAGAAGTTTCGTGGATTGATAACGTAGAAACAACAATAAGGAGAAAGAAGCAAGAAATTCAAGGGGTGGGAGGCAGGGGGTTGTTGAAATCCTTAACGATGATGAGCTTAAGACTATGAGGGAAAAAAGTGAACACTGAATGAGATTAATAAATAAGGAAAGCGGGAAAGAATTAAGGTACTAGAAGTCACAATGAGGGTGAGGTGGTAGAAGGGGCGAAAGAATAGGAGATTGTGACCAGAGAGAATTTCAGAGGTCAGGACTGTGGAGGTGGAATGATTTGGGATAAGCATGAGATCTAGTGTAGCCCCCCTTCTCCAGCGTTGGGTTATGGTAGAGTGCGAATGGAGGGCATCAGAAACGGAACTGAACTGAGAAACCAAGAGAACTAGACAGCCCATCAATGTGAATGCTAAAATCATCCAGAGAGACGACAGGCACTAGAGTGGAAAAGGTTGTAAATCTGTCCCTAAAGACCTTGAGGAAGGTGGTGGGAGAAGTTCTGGGAAGCATAAACAAAGATCAAGGCAGGATAGTATAAGTGGATGATGTGTATATCAAAAGAGAAAAAAATGGTTGACCAATTGCGGCAGAATCACTGGGAACAGTAAGTCTGTGGACTTTTGTGTCATGCCTTGAGAGTTACGTGTTTGGTAGAGTGGTGCAGTGAATAGAGCACTGGCCCTGGAGTCAGGAGGACCTGAGTTCAAATACAGCCTCAGACACAACACAAAAACTAGCCGTGTGACCTTGGGCAAGTCACTTAACCCCAATTGCCCTCCAAAAAAAAAAGGGAAAAAAAATACGTTTGGTAGAGGCAAATTGAATGAAAATAGGATGGGCTATAGCTGCAAAAAGAGGGCAAAAAAGAAGGTGTTATAGTGGATGAATTGCTGGAATTGGAGTCAGTAAATCCTGAGTTCAAATTTTGCCTCAGATATTTAGTAGTTATATGACTCTGGGAGAGTAAGCTAACCTAAATCTTCCCAAGCTAACTCCTTTATAAAATAAGGATAACAATAGTACTTACCTCCCAGAATAGTGAGGATCAATTGCATAATATTTGTAAAGCAATATGTAAGTGTTGGCTATTTTTGTTATAATTAAGAGAGCAAAGATAAAGGAGAATTTGTCAGCAAGAAAGCAGTGGTACCAGAGGATACAGTGGAAGTCTAAGTAGGTGACCCTAGGGTATCTATATACAAATTAGATACTGAGATTTTAGCCTGACCTAATTCTCTTCTTCAGATTACTCAATAAAAGCTCTATTCACTGAAAAAATATAATGATAGAGACTGGGAAGGTGCTATTTCTGAAACACACTTGGTTTGTGACTATCTAAAAACTGGTATTGGGGGGGTAGAAAAGAACTCCTAACATGAATTTAATTCAGCAAGTTGACAAATAATCTACTCCTACATACATGGAGCACATCTTGGGATTCTGAGGGAATGACAAAAATCAGATCAGTGGAGAGAGAAGGAGAGAGAAAGATTGTGAACTCGGGGATGACTGCTTACCCATCACATTGGCTGTAGAATTCAGGATAGTGGCCCTTCTGTGGCAAGGGGAGCAAAGCTTAAAGATATGGATGGCCTTTTTTAAAAAGCAAAAGAACCATAGCAATAGAGGAGATACTTTTCTCCTGGGTGACCAGAAGGACTAGTGTGAAGGTCTGTCAAGAGCAATGAGGTAGGAACTACCTTCCATCATCATCATCCCCAAATCTAATTAGAGACCCTCTTTCCATCTGTAAACTAATAGAAAAGTTTACATAGAGACAAAGTACCTGAAGTTGAATCACATCATTGGCCTGGTGCTGATGAGACATCAAATGGATTTTCTATTATATATGTGAAGAACAAACATCTGTCTTCCAAGGGAGCTTATTCAACCTCAGCCAGAAATTTTCATATCCAGAAAGACGCACCATCATCATCTAAGGCTACTGAACTGAACAATACTCTAGTGAGACAAGCCATACTATTGAAAAATAACTTTAACCCCAGCAAGGCCATCCTAAATAAGGAGAAAAAATTCTGTTCTATGCAGCAAAAGAACCACCTTGTAAGTTTAGGTATTAATTAACTTAAAGAGACAATGTGGGAGGAAGGAGAATGAGATTGTGAAGTCCGAGCGCTAGTGTTTAAATCCTCTGTTGATACTTTCTGTCTACGTAACCTTGAACAAATCACTCTGTATGATTCAGTTTCCAGATCTATAAAATAAGTGGGTTGGGCTAGATAGCCACTGAGCCTCTTAGTTCTGTATCTATTAATTTGATACTTCTTGGTATTTAAAAAATTATTAATCTTTTCCATCCAATAAATTGCCAAAATTAAACATGAGGAGGAGGGTGGCCTGAATTTGTCAGGAAATTGCAAAGATCCTATAAAGACTCCAAATTTCTATCAGGAACAAAAGTCCATCTTTTTTAGTGAGCCAGCTAGAGGACTTAATGGTTAGAAGGCTGGACCTGGAATTGGGAAGACAGGAGTTTGAATACTGCCTCATATACTTACCATTTGTGTAACCCTGGGCAAGTCACCTAACCCTATCTGCCTCCATTTCTTCATTTGCAAAATGAACTGGATAAATAAATAGCAAACCACTCCAATATCTTGTCAAGAAAATCCCAAATGGAGGCGGCTAGGTGGCGCAGTGAATAGAAAACCGGCCCTGAAGTCAGGAGGACCTGAGTTCAAATCCAGCCTCAGACACTTGACACACTTACTAGTTGTGTGACTTTGGGCAAGTCACTTAACCCCAATTGCCCTCCCAAAAAAAGCAAAAAAGAAAAAAGAAAAGAAAACCCCAAATGGAATCACAAAGAATCAGACAAGACTGAAACAATTTGACATCAACAACAGATACGTAGCCAAGATCTTCATCTGAGCAAGGAGCTAGAAGTGATAGAAACATGAGTAGAATCTGACAGTGGAGATGACCAGAGCAGAGAGTAGGCCTATGTAATAGTAATCTGTTTTGCTAAGTGTGGAAGGGGCAAACCCTGTCCCATTGTTGAGAAGGCATGAACTCCCCTGTTGATGTGGAAGAAGGGGATTGGCTGAGGTGTGTATATAAGCAAGAATTCCAGAGACAGACAGAATTGGAATGTTGCTCTGGGTGAAGGAAGAATTGTGGAGACTGAAGCTGGCTGAGAGAGAGACAAAGAGAGGGAGAGA
>CM053580.1:374606126-374653260 GCA_028627135.1 Pseudochirops cupreus | reverse complement strand
TAAGTGTTAAATGTCTGAAGCTGGATTTGAACTCAGGTCTTCCTGATTGCACAACCAGTACTCTATTCACTGCACCACCTAGCCGCCTAGAAAATAAAAAACTTAATAGTATGTAATTAGAGTAACCAAGGTTGTCTCGGGCAAAGAGCTGAGAAAATGTACCTTCATCTAATCTTTGCAGAAAAAGGGGTCTATGAGTGTGAACCATTGTACACATTGTCAAACAAAATGAATATACTGATATACTTTCACTGATGTGTTTTTCTTTTTTTAAATTTTTATTTCTAGAAATGGCTGACTAGATAAGAGAGAAGGGACATCTTTGGAGATAAAAATGATGTAAAAATAAAAGATACTAATAAAATGAGATTTTTAAGAGCCAGTTATTACTATTAGCCCAGATTTCTTTGCCTTTTAGGAAAAAATTTAAAAATGATGATAGTGATCTTGACATTGGAGGTAATAAATACAAAGCTGCAGTATTTCATTCTCAAATGCCACACCATTTTCTATTTTTTCTTTTGAAAAAAATCTGGCTTCCAATACTGTGCCTTTGCAAATTGTAGTTGTTTAATGTTTGTTAAATTGAATTGAATGAAGCAGGTCTTTCCAGTAATTTCAAAATACAGAGGACTTCGAGGATGTAACATGCTAAAAGTCCATGCATTTCTGTCTTTGCAGTTCCACTGGCTGGCACATAGTAGGCATTTAATAAATGCTTATTAATTGATTGAGTAAAGGAAGCAGTAAAAGGAGAAAAAAAACAAGTAAATGATTCCAATAATATCAATAAGAAGAGCACTAAAATCAGGCTGAACTCTGGGTGATTGGAATGACCCATGTCGGCCCCAGAGGACCTTCAGCCTTTTGATAGAGAGGTAGGGAAATACAGACACAAAATGTCGTATGTATTGTCAGACATGGTTACCGTGTTGACTGTGGTTTTACTTGACTGTTTTTCTGTTTTAAGGAAGGCAGAGGGAATAGTCTATCTCAAAATGAATGTAAAAGAAAAAAGAGGCAACAGGAAAACTTATTTTTGGATATAGGTAAAAGTAGATGCTAGTTTAAAGTATCATCCCATTAAAAAATACCTGGAATTCTCAATTTCCCAGGAAATTATGTTAATAAATTACTGATGACATTTTGATCAAGATTATGGGCAAGAAGGTAAAAGATCCTGGATGGGTCTGGAGTAGACTAATGCAACCATTTTCCAAATAAATGAGGATGATATTTTGCTTTCTTCTCAGTTTTTTGTAAAATTGAAGCAATATGTAATCGTAATGCTCTTTCACCAATAAAACATGAAAGTACAAAGATTATAGAACTAACTTACATACAACTGGGTTTTTTTGTTGTTGTTGGTTTTCTCCTTATGCCTTATTATAGTCATTATATGTACTGTTTTCCTGGTTTTGCTTTATCACTCTCTCAGGTCATGTAAGTATTCTCATTTTTCTCTGAATTATACATATTTTATTACAGAAATATTCTATTACATTCATGTACCACCACTTGCTTAGCCATTCCCCAAAAGATGGGACATCCACCATCAGTCTTTCTGGTCATGACAATGGATTTGTACTGATCCATTCATTCTTACTAAAACTCCCTGGAGAATGACAGCACACATGTAAATCTAGTTGGCTAGCGAGGGGTGCAGTTTGCAGCCATGGGAGAGAGCAAAGCCAACTGGCACACACAGGCTCTAACCCATGACCCCTTGGCCTCAGCACAATGCTTTACCCAAATGTACTCATCAACCATATTTAAATAGAATGAAAAGAAAAAAATAGAAAAGCAGAAACATATAGGCCCCATAGGTCACTTTTGACTGAGGTCTTAAACACAGCATCATTGACATCAGAATTATTAACTTTGGTAAGTGTGGCTTCATTTTAAAATAGGTCACATTCATTTGCTTTTTGTGAGCCTGCTGAGTTCAGGGAATCCAAGGACTAAACTGGCTAGAGATTTGCTCTGTAACTCAGAATCAGGAGGTCAGCCTAAGTGAATGGATTTATCAATATAGCTGAAGCTCCAATTTAAGTAACCCCATTTTACTTCATCACACTGCTCCCACTGTAATTACTGCTTAAGGAATAGCAGGTTAATCTCTTAAGTGAGAGCATTTAACTCATCTGTCACAGGGCAATCAGAGCACTCTCATGAAATGATGATGGCTAGGGCCTATCTCTACCACGCTGGTGTCCAAAAGAGAGGGAGCCAGGCCCGCCTAGAACGACCTCCACTGGAATATGTAGATAGCCATTAATCCAGCTCCCAGAGAAAACTATATCTTCTGTTTTTGGTGGTGGGTGGAAGTGACAGATGGCATGGAATGTTTTTTTAAATAAAATGCTTTGTTACCAAGACACTTCAGGGTAGTCATAATTGAAGAAAATAACAATAAGCCTCATGTTGTTTTTCTTCCTTAATACAATACAGTAGCCTCACTTCCTTCTCACTGCTCTCTCAAAGAAGGCAACCATGAGAAAATTATTGCTTCTCAAGACAATTTCTTAAAGAACAGTGGAAAGCAACCCAAAAAACTTCTCATTTGTACTTTATTTCTGCCAGTCTGGTAGCGGTCTCTGCCTAACATGGGACTTCATCACATTTACACACTTTCATACTTCAGTTGGCATTATATTTTTATGGGTATGTATATAAATCTTATTCACCCTTTACTAGACAGTTAGCACTTGGAGGGCAGATATTGCTTTGTCTTTATGTCACTTTCGTCACTTAGGTGCCTGAATATAGTAGGTACTCAAGAAATGTTGAATCAATTGGATTTAGGAAAACATCAGAAGCATAAGTTTTTGAGGAAATTTGAACTCAGTCAAGGAGGAACAAAAATGGTTCCTTTTTCCTTTCTTGGTATGAAAGACCCCATGGCATCCTGAAGAAGGTATCTTTCTAGATTTGACAAAACTGTAAGAATCTGTAAGAAAAAAAGACCACCTGTAAGCTCTAAGCCTATGATTCTATAATCTTATGAAATCTAGGTAAATTTAAAAAAAGACAAAAGTACAAATGAGAAAGAAGGGATAATCAATACAGCATGATGAAATCAACAGCTAAAGGATGCCATGAAAATGGACATTTTTAAACCACTTGCCTTGCTCCCTTTACATCTTCTCCCCAGGCTGTTCAGAATCCATCTGGAATAAATGCCACAGTAGGCACCCTCCCTTCTTACCGTTCTCCTTCAGCCCAGCTGCTTGATTGTTCAGAGAGTTTGAATGAGATAAGAGTCAACCAGTGTATTTCTTCTGATGAGAAAGAGAATCATCAGACTGTACTACAGGCATTGCCATTACCTAAGACCCTCCAGGTCTTATCACTTGCCCCTACTACCTGCAGTCCCCCCAGCACTGTCATATGACCCATTTATGGACCCTCTGAAGGAGACTTGGGTCTTCCCATTTGCCTTACTACAGTACTCTTAGAACTTTAAGGACTCAGAACTTTCAGGATCTGCCCCATAGCATTTTTTTTTAATGTATTGCCTCCCCCAATTAGAGTGGTTCTCCCTGAAAGCAGGGACTACACTGGTTTTTTTTTTTCTATTTGTATCTGCAACATCTAACACAGTGTTTGGCACATAGCAAGCATTTAATCAATGCTTTTTCATTCATTTCTAGAGTAGTAACCTAATAAATTCTTCTTAATTGATTTATGCATATCCACTCTGGTTCCTGGATTTCCTCACATGTGTTTATCTTCTTGATAGACAAGCTACTCTATCCTATGTCCTATTCCTTTTTCAAAAGACAAACCCTTCCAAAACCATAGTCCAGTCATGAGTCCCATTCCCCCAAACTTTAGTAAAGATTGTTCACATTACTTGTTATTCATATTTTCTGCATTTGTGTGTAGATACCCAGGTCATTGTTAACCTTTCACTGAATTTTGTCTCCTGTGGATGTTTGATTGTCTCTACTTTTGTTGTCTTTTTAGATTGATGGGTATAGAAAGGCAATTTTATAGAGTGTTTTACAGTTTGAAAAGTACTTTACATATATTGCCTCAGTTGATTCCCACAATAACCCCAAAATGCATGCTTTGGTGTTATTGTAATACTCTTTTTATAACTGAAAAAACTGACTATTAAGTGATTTGTCCATATTCACACTATTATAGTTCTGGTGTCAGAGGTGGGATTTGAACCCAGGGCTTCCTACTTCCAAGGGCAGCACTCTATCATGCTAATTCTCCCTATGCCATTCTATACTTGTCAAGGATGATGTAACTAAGAATCATGGTCTGGGTACGGGTCTGTAAATGTAAGCAAGGTGAGATTTTTGTTTTCTTTTGGGAATTCAGTTTCCCAGGCTAAATTGTAAACATCTAAAGGATTGATCTCCTTTGAACCCTGATAATTCACAGCTATGCTGAGTCATGTAGGTTTTGTGCCTTCTGGCTCCGAACCAATGAGGAACCAAATCTTTGTTATATATTCTGGGAGGTTGGCATTTTGCTTTGGGGGTTCACTCATGAGAAGGATCTTTTGATTTCCTGATCAAAACTCTGAGTAGTAGTTTATTAAGAGCCCCTTGACTGCTTAGATGCCTTGCTCCCTCAATCCAGTGATGTGAGTAAAGTGTATAGCAATATTGCTTTACTCAGACAGTTGGAGCAGTCTCTGTTGGTCTTTGTGCTAATTTTTTTCACTTGTATGTTCTCTGTTTGTATTTTCTCCATCTTCAGGGTACTGACCTTTCCCCTGAACTAGTAGATGTAATTAAAAGTAGGATTGCTAACCCCTTTTTGAGCAGTCTTTCCTTTAAAAGAAGATCAAAGAACCTGTGCTAGCAGGCCATCCTTGGTGTGCTAGGGTACTTGCTAATATAGGGTCCAGGGGCAGGGAACCTGAGGCCTCAAGGCCACATGTGGCTCTCTAGGTCCTCAAGTGTGGCCCTTTGACTGAATCCAAACTTCACAGAACAAATCCCCTTAATAAAAGGATTTGTTCTGTAAAACTTAGACTCAGTCAAAAGGTCACAATTGAGGACCTAGAAGGCCATATGTGACCTCAAGGCCACAAGTTCCCTACTCCATTAGACTAATGACTTTTAAGGTACTTTCCAGCTCTGAAATTCTATAATTCTATGCCCCTTCATCACAAATATATTGAAATTCAATGAGTTTTATATTACCCACTATCACTTTTTTATTTCACTACTATCAGACAATAGAAACCAACAAGTACTTGAATTTTATTAGAACCTATAAGTGAGTGATTTTGGTATGTAAAAAAAAAACCGGCTACATGTAAATGTAAGAAAACAAAATACTTAATAATTTGTAATAATGCCTATTATATCAATGTATACAAAATTAAGCCATGACCATTATTCATTCTATTCTGATTTCTTCCAAAAGATCAGAAATATAATCACTGCCTGGTTATGTCTGGTCACTAACTTCATGACAAACTATTTTTGTTTCTCCTGGGCAAGTTTGAGCTTCCTGAATGTCGATTATGTTGTTAAAACAAGATTTTTTTTCAAAATAGTTGAACTTACATTCACTTAGTAAAGGTTGATTTTTTTTTTAAATTAAAATCGATCTTCAGCTCCAGGTTGTCCTCATATCATCTGAAATGCCTTCTGATTTCAAAATGGTCTTTCTCACAGCAAACTCAGGCATAATATCTCTCTTAGTGTTGCTGTGCTCTCTAACTCTAAAATATGGTTCCTTAATTAGAGGTAAATTACTTGAAAGGTAAGTGTACTACTGCCAAATTAAAATCAGCATATTCAGTTATCCTAAATCCGCCTAAAATGATACATATTTTCTCACAGGCCCACTCAGGACTCCATCCCCTCCCTTTCCTCTCACAACATTAGTTAAAATGTTATTATATGGTTTTTTTTTTATTTATTTATTTTTAACATTCTTTTTTTTTTTTAGTTCAAGATTCTCTCCCTCCCATCTCCTCCCATCCACTGAGAAGGCAAACGACTTATAGGCAACTATATTATAGGGAATTATACCTATGAAATCATGCAGAACATATTTCCATATTAGCCACATTGTCAAAAAAGGGCAAAAAATAAAGTGAGAAAATAATATTTCAATTTGTGCTCAGAGTTTATCAGTTCTCTGGAGGTAGATTCCATTTTTTCATCATGGGTCTTTGGAATTGTCTTGGATCATTTTATTGGTCAGAGTAACCATGTCTTTCACAGTTGATCATCACTGCAACATTTCCATTACTGTGCACAACGATATCCCAGCTCTTCTTACTTCACTTTGCATCAGTTCATAAATATCTTGCTAATTAGTATTTTTCTCTGAGGTTTTGCTCATAGTTCTTTTCACATTACTGTGTTCTAGATTTATGTTTTGGTCTTCCCTGCCGTGGCAGTAGCTTTTTATGGTCAAGTTCTTTTTTGTTATTGTTGTTGTACATTATTTCTTCACTTTGAACTTTATGTTAAACTTAAGCTCTGCTCACTTCAGGGTGGCGAGGTACTATGCCAAGCTTCAGGTTTTTTGTGCTGCTATTTTCAAAGCTACTTCTTGGGGTCTGCAAGTTTTCAATGCTTTCAAGTTGGTGTTATCCTGTGAGAAGTGTGGTCACTTCTCTTCTGATCTGTGCTCTTGTCTTTATCCAGGAAGGGTTCCCATTCCCCTGCAGCCACAAGTGCTAGTCATCCTCTTGGACCTGAAACTATGACCCCATTCCTTTGTGAGCAATCACAAGCACTCCTCTTTGCCTTAGAACTACGACCTGGAATTGCTTAGACAATACAGCTGTCAATCAGCACCAGCTACACCCAGTACCAGTAAAGGGTCTCCCGTGTATTCTTTCTGAACTAGTTGTCTGACCCCATTAACGTCTCTCCAAGGCCCATATTGGTATTCCTGCCACTCTCTGGACCTATAGCCATCCAGTATTACACACCTCTCCTGGAGTCCTCCTAAGTTATCTTATGGAGAAAAGCAGCTCCCTCTGAACTTTTGTTGGCTCTGCCACTCCAAAATTTGATTAGAAGCATTGCTTCAAATTTGTTTAGAGGGGAAAGGCTGGGTCCCAGTCTGGATTCTGCCATCTTGGCTCCTATTCCTCTGTGTTTTCTTAGAAGGAGAAAACTTATAAACCAGGTGAATACACTTTCTATTCTTTACATATATGTCAGAAAACACAAAATTAAATGTGCAAAAATAAACTGATCACTTTAACCAACCTCAATAAAATTCACTTGACCTCAGTTATGTACTTCTTCATGTTTTTTGTCATTTAGCATTTTATGTGCTTTTATATGTATTTGTTTTGTCTTCCTCTTAGAATCATAAACTATTTTTTACAATCTAGACCCATGTTATCTATTTCCTTCCTCTGTACCCTTGATACAAGTGCTTGAAATAAAACTTTGTGCCCCACAATCATAATAAATGACATCACATCATAGAGTATAAGGAGACTCTAAGTATTACTCTACCTGAATTTTTCTATTTAAGAAACAGATGGGAGTAAGTATACAGAAAGCTCAGCTTCTATTCATTATAGAAATTGATTGCAATTTGAAGTTTTTTTTAAACTTAGAAGACAAAAAAAATAGCTGCCATGATATAAAATAAACCCACATAAATCATCTGCATTTGTATACATTACTAACAAAGCCCAACAGCAAGAGATAGAAAGAAAAATTCCATTTAAAGTTACTGTAGACATGATAAAATATTTGGGAGTTTACCTGCCAAAACAAACCCAGGGACTATATGAATACAATTACAAAACACTTCTCACATAAATAAAGTCAGATCTAAAGAACTGGAAAAACATCAATTGCTCATACATATACCAAGCTAATATAAAAAAACTACAATTCTACCTAAACTAATTTACTTATTCACTGCAATATTAATCAAACTACCAAAAAATTATTTTTTTAGAACTAGAAAAAATAATATCAAAATTCATCTGGAAGAACAAAAGGTCCAGAATATTCAAGGGAATTAATGAGAAGAAATGCTAGGGAAGGTGATCTAGCCATACCATATATGTAAAGCAGCAGTCATCAAAACCGCTTGGTACTGGCTAAGAAATAGAAGGGTAGATCAATGGAATAGGTTAGGTACACAAGACACAATAGTCAATGACTGTAGCAATCTACTGTTTAATAAACCCGAAGACCCCAGCTTCTGGTACAAGAACTCACTATTTGAGAAAAACTGTTGAGAAAACTGGAAAATAGTATCACAGAAAACTGGGCATAGTATACAGTCTGACACTGTATACTAGAATAAAGTCCAAATGGGTATATGATCTAGGTATAAAGACTGATACTATAAACATATTAGGGGAGCAAGGAATAGTTTATCTGTCAGATTTATGGAGAATGGAGGAATTTATGACCAACAAGAAATAGAGAACATTATGAAATGCAAAATGGATAATTTTGATTACATTAAATTGAAAAGTTTTTGCACAAAAAAAGCCAATGCAACCAAGATTAGGAGAGAAGCAGAAAACTGGGAAAGAATTTTTACAACCAGTGTCTCTGATAAAGGCCTCATTTCTTAAACATAAAGTAATTGAGTCAAATTTACAAGAACAGAAGTCATTTCCCAATTGATAAATAGTCAAAGGCTATGAACAGGCAGTTTTCAGAGAAAGAAATTAAAACTATCTATAGCCATACCAAAAAAATGCTCTAAATCACTATTGATTAGAAAGATGCAAATCAAAACTCTGAGGTATCACATCACACCCATCAGATTGGCTAAGATGACAAAATAGGATAATAATAAATGTTGGAGAAGATATTGGAAAGTTGGAACACTAATTCATTGTTCACAGAGCTGGGAGCTGATCCAACCATTCTGGAGAACAATTTGGAACTATGCCCAAATGGCTATAAAAATGTCCATACCCTTTGACCCAGCAATACCACTTCTAGGACTGTATCCAAAGAGATCATAAAAATGGGAAAAGGACCCACATGTACAAAAATATTTATAGCAACTCTTTTTGTGGTGGCCAAGAACTGGAAATCAAAGGGATGTCCATCAGTTGGAGAATGATGAAACAAATTGTGGTATATGAATATAATGGAATACTATTGTGCTATAAGAAATCATGAACAGGCAGACTTCAGAGAAACCTGAAAAGACTTGTATGATCTGATACTGAGTGAGGGGAGCAGAAGCAGGAGAATATTGTACACAGTAACAGCCACAGTGTGCAAGGACTGATTTTAAGAGACTTAGGCCTTCTCAGCAATGCAAGGACCTAAAACAATTACAAAGGACACATGAGGGAAAATGTCAGTCACATCAAGAGAAAGAACTATGGAGTCAGATTGCAGAATGAAGCAGACTATTTTCTTTTTTGTTTTGGTTTGGTTTTTTTTCTTCGTCATGGTTTTTCCCATTCATTATAATTCTTCTATACAACGTGACTAATGTGAAAATGTGTTTAACAGGAATGTATGCGTAGAGCCCTTATCAGATTGCAAGCCATTTTGGGGAAAGAGGAGGGAGGGAGAGAAAATTTTAAATGTATGGAATTGAACATTGAAAACTAAAAATAAATAATTTAAGAAAAAAATAGCTGTGATATAAAGTGTTTTATAAACATTAATGTATTATATATATATGTTACTACTACTATTATTTTTAAAAAAAGGTGAGAGAGGGAATTCTTACATATTTTATCTCATTCTTTCTTCACAGAAACTCTATTAAGTAGATCATTATCTCCACTTTACAGATAAGGAAACTGAGGCACAGAGAGGTTAAGTGACTTGCCCTGGGTCATCTAACTAGTAAGTGCCTGGGGCAGGATATGAACAAGATGTGAGTCTTCCTGACTCCAAATCCAGTGCCCTATCTACTATGCTATGCATCTACTTGAATAAGAGTTCAAAGGTCAAAGTGCTCTAGGCAACTCTCTAAGATTGTAGGTTATAGAGAAGGTGCTAAACTGCATTGATGGAGGGAGTTTCCTCATTTAGGAGTTCTCTTTATCAAGTGAATCATAAATCCAGTCTCTTTCCCTATCCCCCCAAAGGGTCTTAGATTGTAGAAATGACCAGGACCCTTATTCTGGAGTATCCTACATCATACAGAATTGAACCATAGTGTCATATTCCCTGGCTTGGCTTGACAAATCCTATTTTAAGTAACTCACCTCACAGCCCTGAAATTGAACTAGGATAGGGAGAAAATTAGGCATACCTGAGATTCTTGCTTTTCCCTCTCATTTCCTTTGGTGTTCATATATAAGTTAGGGAGAGCAATAGATATCTCATGAGGACTTGATGTGCATATCAATAAGGTCAGGTTGCATGAATGTACCTAAGTAGATGAGCAACAGCAAAGTTAGCAGTTCGAAGATTTTCATGGGAGGTCATTATTATAGATTTAGCCTGAGCAATTTAAGCTCCACAGTTGCAGATGCCCATAGGAGACTGAGAGAGGTCAAGAGAAAACCAAGCACTACTTCTTCCAGATAACCCAAAAGAGGACAGGAAGATTCTGAGCTATCTTAGATTGGAAAAGACAGAGGATAATTTTAAAATTAACTTTAAGAACTTTGAATGCAATGCCTATTATCAGAGAGAAGGGGGTGGTTCTAAAAAAAGAATATGGATACCCGCGTGGAAAATTGCCAATTCTATGGACTTTTGTGAGGTCTTTCTTGTCAAAGGTGTAACTGTCACATAGCTGGTATGTGTCATGGACAGGACTTGAACCCATGTTTCCTGGTTCCATAGCTGAGTATCAATCCACTAAGCTCTGCCAGTGATCTGTTGATACTATGATCTATTTCTCCTTAATATGAATATAATGCAACACAGCTGTCAGGTGGCATCTCCAAGGAAATGTAGCCATTTTGTGGAAAAATAGAAACAGAAAAAGAGATATGGATAAATCTAGTAGTAACGTCAGTTCACAAAGTACTTTTTTCACCATAGACCTGTGAGGTAAGTAGTGAAAGTATTCTATTTTTTCCATTTTAAGACTCAGAGAGGTGCATCACTTGCCTAAGTTATCTAACTATTTAGTGGCATAACTGAGACTTAAGCTCAGGACTTCAGATTCCAAGTGCTCAAGTCATAGGGATCGCAGACTCCTAAAATCATAGATTCAGCACAAGATAGAATCTAAAAGACTATCCAATCCAACCTCTTCATTTTACACAAGAGAGAACTGGGACCTAGATATTAAATTACTTGCCTTAGGTCATATAACTAAGTAACAAAACTAGAGTTTGAATCCAAATCTTCCAGTGTATGTTGTTGTTCAGTCATCCAACTTTCTATGACCCTATTTGGGGTTTTCTTGGCAAAAATACTAAAACAGTATTTTACAGATGAGGAAACTGAGGCAGAAAGGGTTAAGTGGCTTGTCCAGGCTCACACACCTAGTAGGTGCCTAAGGTTGAATTTGAACTCAGGTCTACCTGACCCTAGACCCAGTCCACTATCTACTGTCACCTCCATTGTGTGACATTTCTATATTAAGGAGTATTTTCAGTTGCAATCAGTTTGAAATGCTCATGGCCTCAGTCTCTCACAATATTTGAGGCTGAGAGAACCTCCTTCACTGGGAAAAATTCTCTACACTACCTTTCCCAGGAGGCTGTACAGCATGGCAATATCACCTAAAGGAAATAGATTCTGCAGTGTGAGAGGTTTTAAAAGCATTGTAAGAGTCTCAGTTAGCAAAAAGGGACAATAATAACACCTTGCAAGGTTGTTTTGTGGATCAAAATCAGACAATATTTGTAAGTTGCTTTGTATACCTTAAAATGCTATTTAAAGGTAGCTGTTAAGATATTAACAGAAGCAGCAATAAAAGCAGTAGTAATGTAGTAACCAGGAACTTTCTGAGTCATCATCTATTCAAAAGTGTAGCTCAAGTCCCCACCAATAGGCCCCAGTGTCAAATCATGTCTAATAATACACAAATTCAAAAGGAAAAGGCATCTAATTAAGATAGATTAGCCAGATAAATAGCAATAAATTTACTCAAGTAGTAAATTTCCCCAGTAACCATAAGCAAATGATTGCTACCTACAATGGTTCCAGAGAAGAGTTAACTCTTCATATAATTCAACTCCCCATATAATTCTTCTCTGAGCCCATCATGATGGAATATTATAGATTAAACTCATAGGACCAATGTTAAAATTAAAGTCAAGTTACTCTGACTAATCAGCCTCCCCCTTCAGTCTGGCATGTGTGGTAGAGACACGGGTTGTGATGGAAATGAGAGCAGAAGAAAGAGCAGTTGATATTGAGAAAAGTGGCATGGTCTTGTCCATGGTACCTAAGTCTAGCATTCCTTCTGGGTCATACTGGTGGCTGTAAAAAGAGCAGCCAGATGTGTTAGTGTTTTCCAGGCCAGTGTATTCAAGGATCTCCAACCCAGCACTTCTTAAGCTGTGAGCTGTGACCCCATATGAGGTCGCAAAAAATATGACAACAGTAAAAGATTTATGAACATTCAACAACCAAAAATTAATTCTAAATCAAATGCATTGTTGTTCAGTCATCCAAATTCAGGGTGCTTCTAGCAGTGCTTGCTCTGCAGCCTTGGTTCTGAACACAAAGCACGTACACTTTACACTGAGCATGCCTTCAGGCCATGTCTAAATGCAAAAAGCAATTGAGTGGTAAAAGTATAAGAAGTCCTGCTAGCCCACCATGATGAGGCCAAAGCGGAAGCTGATTAGGTACAGCAACTAAGCCTTGACACTAGTGTTTTAAGTTTGGTCTAAACTTGCCTCTATGTTGGAAACAGAAGAAGTAAGGAGGAGTAGGGGAGAAATTGGCTAATACCACTTCAATGGTATAATAGATGGCAGCCATTTGTATAAAGCTGTAGGAAATACTGGATACCTGATTTATTTCATTATTATTAACCTTAATACTCTACTTTCATGAAATGCATTTTTGCATTTGAATTCACATGCATTTGATATGATCTGTCTCAGAGACGCATGGGTGAGGCCTCAAGCCATAGTTTTGAATAAATGGTGATTTAAATAGTACCCTGAACTTTGGGCTAGCTAAAGAGGATGCTACACAGGAAAAATAATACCCCCACTGTCCCCTAAATGAACATTATATCACATAAAAAGTTCTACAGAATATATTATTTTTTATATAAAGAACTGGAGTGAGTGGGGTCATAGGTATTGGGATCACTGGGCCCAATCAGAAAGGACAAGTGTTACCCATAAATGTGCCACAGTTTCAAAATATAAGGCATATAGATAATTATAAAGGAAAATGGAATTACTGGCATTGGATCACACTGACATCTCTGTGCACACTCACCAGATCTGAATAAGAATATTCAAGAATGACTTCCAGGATGCCTAGGTGGCACAGTGAATAGAGCACCAGCCCTGGAGTCAGAAGGACCTGAGTTCAAATCCGGCCTCAAACACTTAACACAAAAACTAGCCATGTGACCTTGGGCAAGTCACTTAACCCTAATTGCTCTACCTTGCCCCCTCCAAAAAGCAAAAACAAACTAACAAAAAAAAATAGAATGACTTCCAGACTTACAATAGCAAGAATTGCTGAGTTACATACTATACTTAACCACATACTCATTGCCACCACACAACTGTCACATCCTGTTTTTTCAGTCCATAATTTGGTTTATGACCTTTCATTGTGTAACTGTCACATGATATAATTCTGTTTATCATGCCTCTTTAAAGGTAAACAGTGCAGCAATGTATTCACCAGGGGCATATGGATAGGCATTTATTTCTCACACAATGTGAACCTCAAGCCTAGAATTCTCAGCACATGCACATTGTCAGTATATTTCTAAAAGCTGAATTGCATGGTTTGTTTAGAGTGTTGCAATACTAACAAGTATTGTCACTCAACCCAGTGAAGAGCTATAGGTGTAAAGGGAGTAGGCAAGCAGGAGAAGCTGTCATGAGAAAATCACATGATATGGTAAAACTTGCAACTTCCCAATTTTAATGCATTCACAAGTATTCATTGCATCCTAATCTTACACCAAAGACAGTTCAGTAATAAATAATTTTTAAGTAATGCCAACACAATTTTTAGTTTCAAATAATGGTTGCACCCCACTTTTTTGCAAAAACAAACTTGGCATAAAATCTGCAATGAATATGCAGTAAAATACAGTATCATATTACCAAGTTTATTGTAATTTTGTTGTAATGAAAGCAAATGTGACTGGAAAAAACTTCAGAGGCCATTTGGCTCAATCCCTTCGTGTTACAAATAGACACTGACACATTGTGGGGTTAAATAACTTGCTCCAGGGTGACAAAAATAATAAGCATCAGAGGTAGGATTTGAACCCAGCTCCTTTGACTTCAGAACTAGCGCTCTTTCCAGTGTACCACACTACCACCCTGCAAATTTACATACTATACATAATATTTACCTAACATATAATTATGTATTTTGGGGGGAAGAGAGATACTACCTGTATCTGAGATGAGAGATAATTCATTCTCAGGGACTTAGTGCAGTTAAAGTTAATAAAGTGAAGAAAACAGGCTGAGACACACATCAGGTATGCCATTACTAATGCTGGTACAAAGCTGAAAAGAGGTCTCAGTGCTTGTTGGTGGGAAGTGTGAAGCCCTTGAAATAGCAACATATTTGGAAACAGAGCATCTGCCTCAGCATAGATAAATCAGCTTTGTTTCATCATTGGGAAATTTTAGTTTCCACAATCAATGAATTTCCTTTCCAAACTCTGGTCGTACTAATGATGGTCTCAAATAGATCTGCTTTGAAATCTTAACATGTTACACAGAAATGTAAGCCAGCTGCAGTTACAGACTTTCTCATCACCTACAATGAATGTGATATCAAGTGGAACAGAACCCAGTGCAACCAACAAATTTAAATGTGTGCCATTGTCAAATGGTACTGTTTCAAGGAGTCTAAGTGACATGGCAATTAATGTCTAGGACAGCTGGTTTTAAAGATTAAGATGAGTGATTATTTTGCCCTGCCAATAAACAGACCTACATGCATGTTGCTGACATTTGTAAGATACATTTCTGGAAACACTATGGATAAAAGCATTCTGTTTTTCAAAACTTTGCCCAGCTGCACAATAAAACAGACAACCTTTCCAAAATATTTCAAGAAGCAACACTGCTTTCTGTAAAGCATTCTGAAAGCTGGGTGAGACCAGGTTGTGATGTGTTGAAGAGAAATGAGACAAAAATCAATAGCTTTTTTTAGCGTTTTTTAACCTACATAGGTACTGCTACCTACATACATCAGAGAAACATGAAGTGGGTAGGGAAGGCAAAAACAGTTTCCAAATCATAGTGTCTATTTAACAATGCTTTTGCTTGAGAGAATAGACTCATGGAGATATTTGTCTCATTGAGAGGACAGAGAAGGAAGAGAGAAAGATAAGACCTAAGAAGGAAAGTTAGTTTCTATCCATAATTTAGAATAGAGTTGAACCAAGAGACCCAGAAGAAAGTATAAAAGAATGTTTAACAGACAAGACAAAGAAGTCAAAGAATTCACAGAAAAGTCAAACATGAGAATTCTAAGATCAAAAATCATACCTGATCTTATTCTGGCTTAAAGGAAAACTTTCCTAGACTTTGGCTGAGAAGGCTGGATGAGAAGAGTTGTGACCTTCCTGTGAAAGAAGTTTACAAAGAACAGTACCTCCAGCAGACAAAAAACAAAATAGCCTAAAGTTAGGCAAACTCTAAGGTTAGACCCTCAGGTAAAGACTATAATTGAAGTATATTTGGAGGCTGAAAGAGCAGGATGAAAGAACTGATCCATCCCCTTCCAGGGAGAGGCTTATTAATCACAGCACTCTCCAGTAAATGGTAGAGGGGTCAAGGTGCTTTACATGGGTTATTTCATTTGACTCTCACAATTCTGCGAGTTATGTTCTATAGGCATTATTATCCCAATTCTATAGATGAAAAAATTCAAGGAGGGAAGTGACTTGCCCATGATCATACAGCTAATAAGTGCCAAGTCTCTCCTGACTCTAAGTTTAGCATTCTTTCCAGTATACTTGCTGCCTCCAAGGGGAAGGCTGAGCAAACCCCTTTCTCATAGCTCAGGTAGTAAGTCCTATAGCTAAGGATATGCAGGAACCTGCTCATGAGAGCCTATTGTTAAATTTTTCAGTGCTCAAATTTATACCTCAGAAATCAGCAACTGCTACAAATCAAGGCTTGATTTACTGTTTTGTTAATTATCTAGACTTAATAAAATGATAGAGAAAATGTTAATAATTCAGATTAAACTTAAAAGCGTGTTATACTTTTAAGAAGCCTGGTTGTTTAATCTTTATCAGTACACCTCAGCCAGTAGCTTACTACTATCACGGGTTACATTCCTTAGACATTAAATTTGCATCTTCTATTCTTTGTTAAGATAAGTTTACTATAAACATGAACGATTTTCTGGGGCATTTGGCAGACAGATATGCTTCCCAACCTAAATGTAAACATAGTAAGCATTCAAATTCCAATGGATAGAAATTCAAGAAAAAAAACACTTGGACTAGATGAAGCTTTGCTACTTATTACCTTCCTGTGACCTTGGAAAAGTTACTACTTGTTCTCATTGATTCTCAGGTAACTCATCAACAAAGCAAAAAAGCTGGACCAGATTATCTTCTAATTTATTGACTATGAACTTTCCCCCAACATAGACTATTAAAGAATGGCATTAACTTTGGGACTGGACTGCCTAGACTAGCACTTTAATAATTTTCCCCTAAAACATTTGTATGTCTTTGAAAGTCTCACCTGTGACATGATCTGCAACAATAATAATAATAAGCTTTTAAGTGAATATTTAGCCATTTTTTGTTCTGATTCCTCATATAAAAGAATCTATTAAACTTTGAGTTTGAAATCTCACCCTGATCCCTCCACTCCCAACCCAGTGTACAGACATTAGATAAGAAATACTGAGATTCCAAGAGACTGTATCAGACTATTTAGAATGCTATTTTCCACAAGTGTGAGAGTAGGGGGAAGATTAGGGTCAAGACTTCTATCCTAATAATAATTACCTTCCCATTGCATTTCTGTTATTTTCCTGAACAGAGAACAATTTTTTTTCCTAGCCTAGGTAAGATACAGGTGTCCCCATCTCACCTAGGTTAAAAGTACTGGGGCTACTCACAGGCACAATCCCACTAACTGGTATAGAAGCTTTGACTAGCATTATTTCTAACCCAGGCTATTTTGCCCCTCCTTAGGCAATCTGGTAGCCCCCTGCCTCTCAGAGTTCACTATATTGATGACAAAATTAGTATGTACACCTGATTGGCATGTCCCACTGCAGCTCAGAACTCCCAAGCTCCTACTAACCCCAGCCTCCTTGGTATCTAAGATTACAGATATGCACCACCACACCTAGCCGAACATGTTTTGGTTTTTTTTTCCAAGACCTTTGGGTGATTATCAAGATTTGTAAAACAAGCAAGGAACCCTTTTCCATTTTTTATAGAATCATAAAATTTTAAAGATAGAAGGAAACTTAGCACTTACCTAGCCCAACCACTAAATTGACATACAGATCATAAAATTTTGTTTCAAAGAGATTAACTGATTTACATAAGTTCACAGAGTTAATTAATGACAGAACCAAAACTCTCAACCTATCGATTAATCAGTAGACATTTATTAAGCTCCTACTATGTCCTAAGGGCTATGCTAAGAGCTGGGGATACAAAAGCAAAAGTGAAGCAAACCCTGCCCTTAAGGAACTTATATTCTAACAAGAGAGGAGACAACATGTACATATATGTACATATGCAGAGACAGAGACAGAGAGAATATATGCACAAGCACAATGAAAACAAGTTAGTTTGGGAACAAAAGTAATTAGCAGCCAGGAAGGGTCAGGAAAAAATTCATGCAGGTTGAATAAGACTATCACATATTGTATAAGGATTGGTAAAATTGAATATATCATTTAATGGGGATAAATTAAAATTCTACACTTGAGTTCCAAAAATCAACTTTAACAAATATAGGACAGGCAGAAGGGAGGGCATGGTGAGAGCACCTATTTAAAGGATTGTAGGTTTTAGTAAAATGCAAGTTCAGTATTAATGTAACAGGGCAGCAAAAAATGTTAATGCTATCCTACGCATCAGCGAAAAAAGCATGGTGCCCAGAATAATAGCAATAATATTTCTTTAGTACTCCCACTGGTCAATCTACATCTGGTTTGAGCTGGGACATTTCATTTGAAGAAACACATAAACAAGCTGGAAAGTGCTCATTTTAAAATGACCGTGAAGGTGAATGGACCATAGAACACATCATGCCTTTCTTTGTATTCTCCATATTTATCACAGTGCATGGAACATAGTAGACACTTAACAAATAATTGTTGATTGACCAGGTGATTGACTGTCCCTTCCATCTCCTAGATTTCATTATTCTGGGAAACTTCTCTCAACCTTAAAAAAAAAACTCTCACTAGATCCCACCATCCCTGCTAACTTTTGTCCTATATCTCTCCTCACTTTCTCAGCCAAACATCTTGAAAAAGCCATCTTATACTTGGTGTTTGCACTTCCTCTCATCTCACTCACTTCACAATCTTCTCTGGTCTTGCTTTCTGCCTTATCAATCAAATGAAGTTGCTCTGTGCAAAGTTACCAATGGTATCTTAATTTCCTAAGCTAATGACCTTTTCTCAGTCCTCATCCTTGACCAACTTGCAACATTTGACATTGTTGGCCACCTTCTCCAGGATACTGCCTCTTCTCTGGATTTTGTGATTCTGCTCTCTCTTGGTTCTCTTCCTACCTGCCTGCTCCTTCATCCACATCATGCCCATTAACTATTATAGAAAGATATATAGATAGATATAGATATAGATACAGATACAGATACAGATATAGATATAGATATAGATAAAGATGCATACCAAAACTGTGTACCCTAGATTCTCTTCTCCTTTCTGTATACAATCATTTGGTAATCTCATTGCTCCAATGAGCTCAGTTTTCATTTCTATACAAATGGCTTCCACTATAGATAGATAGATATGGATATAGACATATATAGATATAGATATACACACATATACATATATACATATATGCACATATATAGATATGCACGTGTGTGTATATATATCAGTGTGTATACATATATACATACATACATACAAACAACCTCCTCTGTCTTATGAGCTGTTTCCATATCACCAGATGACTTTAAGACATCTCAAATCAGATATCCAGTAGATATCTCAAACTCAACATATTCAAGACAGAATTCATTATCTATCTCCTCTTCTCCAACTCTCTCCCTCTTCTAAACATCCTTATTACTAAGGAAGGCACCATCATCCTCCTAGTCATCCAGGTCCATAGCCTCTGGATACTATCTTCCTTGGTGACCTTATCAGCTCTTAACGATTCAATTATCATGTCCATGATGACAGTTCTTACATCGATTTATCTAGTCTTAGCCTCTCTTCTGATCTCCAGCCTCACATCTCCAACTGCCTGTTGTATGTATCAAATTGAATGTCCCATAGACATCTTAAACTGAATATGTCCAAAACTGACAAAAAACCAAAAGTCAGAATATAAAGACCTGAAACTCTATAAAGAGAGATAGCAAGCCCATGGTGGGACCAGAATACCTAGGGAGGTTTTTGTCTTGGCTCTGAAACATCAGGGAACAGGCAGTTCTGGTTAATAGTGATGCAGATGGATAGCTTCACCAGCAAGTTCCAGGGGAACAGGACCAATTGGGAGGACATGGAAGCACACATATGGCACAGGGTCCACTGAGAAGTTGAAGAATGTCCAAAGCAGGGTATCAAAGATGGTGAATGGCCTTGAGTCCACTTTATAAGAGGACAAGTGGAAGGAATTGAAGATGTTTGGCCTAGAAAAGAGAAGACACAGAGTGTATTATTATAACTGTGGAAGGATTAGATTTGTTCTGTTTTGCCCCCGGAAGATAGAAACAGGAAGAATGAGTAGAAGTAGCAAGGAAATAAATTTAGTTTCTATGTCAGGGAAAACTTCCTAATGGATAGGAGGAGCTCTCCACAAGTGCTATAGGCCACCTGGGGAGGGTGCAGCAGGAACTTCCATTTGGAGGACTTCACGCAAAGGTCGGACAGTCATTTGTTGCATGTGTTACAGTAGTGATTCCCTTCACAAATGAATTAGACTAGATGGCTATCAAAATCCCTTCCAACTCTCAAATTATGTCATTCTGGCTTCTCTTTGCCTCCCAGGGCACAAGGAAGAGGTGGGTGTGGTGGAAAGAGCCTGGCCTGGGCAAAGACAATGTGCATCAAGTTAATAAGTATTCATCTAACCCATGCTGTGTGCTAAGCCCTAGGAATACAAAGAAAGACAAAAACAGTCCTTGCCATCAAGAGGCTTGCATTTTACAGGTGAAAACATCATGTAAATAACCATGCACATACAACATATATTCACATGCTGACATCACTGGATCATGGAGTACAGGGAGGGGAGTAAGTACTAGAGGAGTACTAGGAATAAAGACCAGAAGGTCAGGAGGGGTGAGGTAGTGAAGGACTTTGAAAGACAAACAGGATTTTATATTTGATGCTTCTGGCAATAGGAAGCCACTGAACTTTATGGAGTGTAGCAGAGGGCAAGTCAAGTGAAAAGCATCATCCCACACAGAGCTTGCTTTAACAAACTTATTGCTGCTCACAAGAGAAAGGGAAAAACAACAATTATCGGGGGCAATCTCTGTGTGTGGCCTCTATGTCTGCAGTGGGCAGCCCACAGAGGGCCCATCTATAGCAGCTGACAGCTCCAGGACCCTCAGGGCTTGACCTAACAGCATTTGAGACAGAGAGCCTGTATGATACCAATAGGAGACTGTCCTATTATCCATAGGACTGGTAAAGTGAAGGTATTTTCTAAATTACTTAATGAGTTAAAATGCAAAGCAGGGAAGATGGGATGAAGGATAGGGAAGTAAGAAAGTTAACCCTAAAGGTTAAAATGGGGGACTGGTGCCATACAAGTCAATCAGTTTTCAACAGATAACATGAAGTAAGTAGATGCCTGACCTGGTCAGACCTACTATGCTCATGGAAGATCAATTTGGCAGCTGAATGGAGAATAAATTTGAATGGAGAGATATTTGGAAGAGGGAAGTCAACTAGCCGGCTACGGCAACAACTTAGGGGTAAGGTAATAGGGACGTATATCAGCATGGCAGCAATGGCAGAAGAGGAAGAATACATATCCAAGAGTTGCTTCCAAGGTAGAAGCAATAGGTCTCCTGGGGAACCTGTGGCCTCAAGGCTACATGTGGCATCCTTGGAGATTTTTTCTGTGCAGTTTGGATTCAGTCAAAGGGCTCATTTGAGGACCTAGAGGGCCACACATGGTCTCAAGGCCACAGATTGCACACCCCATCCACAGTTGGATATATGGAGTGAGAATTAGTGAGGAATTGAGAATGACCCCTCAGTTGTTAGCCTGGGTGACTGGATAGAAACTAGAGGTCAGAAGACAAGCTGGGTTAGGGCTGGATAAATAGAACTCGGAATCATCAGCAGAGCAATGATTATTGCATTTGTGGGACCTGATGAGATCACCAAGTGAAATGCTGTGGAAGGATAAGAGAAATGGGCCCAGGACAGATTCCTGTGGGATACCTATGATTATTAGGAATGACCAGAATAGAATCCAACAAGGGAGACCCAGGAGGAAGAGAACTAGAAGAGAGGAGTGTTCCAAAATCCAAGGGAGAAGAAAATATCAAGGAGAAAAAGACAAATCAACTGTGTCAATGGTCAGAAAAAGTCACGAAGAATGAGAATTGAAAATGTGTTGGGGGCATAGGACTGGATGTATGAGCCTGGGCCTCTGCTCAGATGATTCTCTCTGAGTTCTAAAGCAGGGTCAGGCCCAATCACTGGTAAGGGTGGCTTACCTTGGAGGTCATTTCTGCTATTTTTTTTTCCTATAGGAACTTACAGGGATCCCTTTCCCCCATTTTACTTATTATTGTTGGGGTTTTTTGTCTATTTGATGCATTTCTCACTATTTTTGGATGGTAAGAGGAAGCCTGACTTACAGACTACCTTCTAATCTGTCATTTTGCTGGGACTCAATAATTCCTCCTTAAAAACACCTAGAAAAGGCAGCTGGGTGGTGCAGTGGATAGAACATTGGATTTGGAATCGGGAACTTATCTTCCTGAATTCAAATCCTGCCTCAGACACTTCCTAGCTGTGTGACCCTGGGCAAGTCACTTAACCCTGTTGAGGTGGCTAGGTGGCACAGCGAATAGAGCACTGGCCCTGGAGTCGGGAGGACCTGAGTTCATATTCGACCTCAGACACTTAACACAAAACTAGCCATGTGACCTTGGGCAAGTCACTTAACTCCAATTAACCTTCCCCTCTCCAAAAAGCAAAAAAAAAAAATTAAAACACCTAAAAAGTTAGCATTTCAGGGAGTAACAGGAGGATATAGTGAAATGAAGGAAACACGGTGACCTCAACTCTCAAGGATCTTGGGGCAGGAAAAACTAGAGGGAAGAAATCCCCAATATGTTGATTACATTACAAGAAGGCTGATATGAAAGGTATGTTGTCATGAAGTCAGTGTTGTTGAAAGAATAGAATCAGCAGGAAGGGTGTGCAAGAGCCAGCTTGAACCATTGTTAAATTTTCAGTGGGAGCATTTACATCTTCAAAATCAGTAAATACTATAAATCAAAGCATAATGTATTGTTTTACTGATTATTTAGATTTAAGAAAGAAATGAAGAAAAGTGAAGAAGAAAGTTAAATTTAATTCATTTTTAAAAGAAGGAAATGTAAATGCAGATGAAACTTTAAAATGTGTCATGCAGAATTTTTTTTTCAAAGAGCTGGTTGTTAAACATTTACCTGCACACACCTGCAGGGATTCCAGATCATTGGGCCCAAGTCATATGGCCCTACCAACACATCTAAGAGAAATTAAAGATGACAAATTCATTGTACAGACTGCATAGAGTAAAAGAACCTACCATGTTTTCTAATCCACAATAGACTTTAAAGTTAGACTTACAAGCATCATGCATATTTTCCTGTGAACTCTCATCCAGCTTGGATCCAGAAATCCCAACAGGAAAAATATTCTCTGTTTGCCTCAGCCCTTTAATATCTATGTTTTAGTTTTCACTTTTTCTCAGCAATAATACCTGAACTTGATATATACCATTATACCTTAGCATCAACCCCACACATCACCCCAGCTTTCCTTTGGGGAGATGGAGTTAAACAGGGCTAAATCACGCTCTCATTCCTAGAAAACTAGATCAGAAAATCTCCCAAAATGGGTCTGAGTATCTTCATTTTGTATCTAAAGCCATCTTCCCAGTCAATGAAGCTCCCTAAAAGATTAATGTAGTTTGAACTTTTATAGAGGAATATCATTTGTGGGCTGTCACATTTAACACAAATGGTGCTTCAGTCACAGTTCAGTAATATTCCAGCATATTATTTCCAAGGCATTTGAGAGTTTAGAGAATTACTGAAGGGCACGCTGTACTCATTTGGTAATAAGGCAGAGAGTACTTGCCATCTACATATGATTTCAACAAATGGAATCACTGATAATTTCATTGCACGTAGCAAAATAGTTGTGATAATAACCCAGGTGAAATATCTCACTAGAGGAAATAGATGAGATAGGGTGTTTTATAAGATCTTCAAGCAGGATTAAAGAGAAAATGTGGGGAGTTGAGAACATCAGGAGCTTTTAGGGAAAAAAAAATTATCTGTTTGAATAAATTGCACCAAAAAATGCAGTTTTGTAAATCAGGACAACTACCTTCACCCGCTGGGAAGACCTTCACAAGAGTGAGTGACCTGGCTGCTCAGGGGTTACCAGTAATCAGATTCTTAAATCCTGTGAAGATGAAGGACCTAAGATATATATTAATACTATTTAAAGTAATACTACTGAAAGCAGTGCCTTGCACACCTAGGAGCCTAATAAATGTTTGATAAATTAAACCGAATTTAAAGTAAAAACAGAATCACATCAAGTTTCAGATATTTTGAGAGATTTTTATCTAACTTTAGCAATTCCATATGTGCAATTAATTAATGAAGCATTCTGATCAATTCTCCCTCTTTTAAAGTATTTTGTTTCTTCTTTTGAAAAGGGAGAGACTCAAGTCTCCACTCACCTTAACATAGATACATCAGTATTCTTCAGGTGTACTGATAAATTGGTTTCTTTTTTGGAAAAAGAAATCTATTTGCATCAAATGCACATATTTTTCACCCGAGATCTGGTTTCTACATAACCTAAATTCGGCCTCTAATTGGTATTATCTTTCAGTGCATGCCTATATCTTTTTCCCATTCAAAGAGATATAATTTAAAGTGTGTTGTCTAATCTAACTGCTAAATACTTTAGTTGTTGTTCAGTTGTTTTCAGTCATGTCCAACTCTTTGTGACCCCATTTGGGGTTTTCATAGAAAAGTTATTGGAGTGATTTTCCATTTCCTTCTCTAGCTCATTTTATATACAAAGAAACTGAGGCAAACAGGGTTAAATGACTTCACATGGATCACCCAGCTAGTAAGTACCTGAGGTCAGATTTGAGCTCAGGAAGATGAATCTTCCTGACTTCGAAGAGGCTTTGTTCACAGAGCTGTACCTAACCAACATTGACTACATTTTCGTATTGCCCAGGAATAGGTCTTTGTTTGCAATCCTCCCAGCATTTTATGAGCAGAGAGAATGCTTTGAACTCCCCTTTTTACTTCTCTCCCACCTAGTGCCCATGTTGGGCTGGCATCCTTCCTTCCCTTGACACTGTAAGCATTTTTAACAAATTAGTGTTTGGCATATAGTATAAAAAGTGCCTGTCAGTCAGTCTAGACTCATGAATTCAATAAAATATTATTGTAACTAGAAGCTGATAATCTCTATTTTAAGGAGATATATATAGATATAGATATAGATATAGATATAGATATATTTATATCATTTAAATGATATAAATCATTTCTCCTCAATCTGTTTTCCAGAGCAATTGTTTATGTTATGAGATGCCTTACATTTTCATCTGTTTTTTCACTCTTTTTAAGTTTGTTTTTAATTTTGTCTCATGAAGTCATTAGTTTTCATTCGGTCCACTCTAATTTTCAGGGAGTTTGTTACTTGGGCAAAGTTGTTTACCTCATAAGTTAAGCTATTAATTCCCTTTCTAATTCTTTCTTCAATAACTCATTTCTTTTTCATTTATAAAAACAATTTATAAAAATTACATTATAGGGGCATGTAGGTGGCACAGCGAATAGAGCACTGGCCCTGGAGTGAGGAGGACCTGAGTTCAAATTTAACACTTGCTAGTTGTGCAACCTTAGACAAGTCACTTAACCCCAAATGCCCTGCCTTCCCCCCTCCAAAAAAATTTATATATCTATAACATATATAAATATAGTTATATATTTAAAAATCTTTTTATAAAAATCTTTTTCTAAAACTCTTGCTTCATCTCTTCTAGAAATTCTAGCTGTTTGTGCCTAAGATAGTTTCTGCTGAGGCATTACTTATAGGTATTTTGGAACTCTTCTCTTCTTCTGTGTTTGCGTCTTGAGCTTTCTTGCCACCTCTTTACTTTTTACTATAATACTACTAAGGACTCCCTACCTAGAACATCAGACCCTACATAGGATCCTTCTCACTCCATCTTGGATCTATGACCCAAGACTAAATAGTCTGCAACAAAGCTGCCAGTTTGCATCCTGGGTTATGGGTCTAGTAATGCATCTTGAATGAATCTGCGACCTCTTCTTGCCCCAGTACATAACCTCATCCTTGGTGCTAAAGTACTTTCCGAATGGCGCATGTTGCCTTGTCCCTAGAATCCTCAGACTTCTTTGTCTGCCTCCCTATGCTGAACTGCCCTGGACAAATGACTCACTGTGACATTTTCTGTATTTCTCCTTTAGGATTCTTCTTTTATATATGGGGTATGGAAAGACAGTGAAGTGGGAAGGATGATGGCAAAGAGGGTCTGAAATAAGGGAATTTAGAGAAAGGGAAGGTTGCAGGTAGATGATGAGCTTAGTTTGGGATGGGTTGAATTTGAGATGCCTATGATAAATTCAATAGCGGGTCTCCATCAGGCAACTGGTGATACAGTACTAGAGTTCCAGAGAAAAATTGGGTTTGGAGATATAAATTAGGAAGTTTTCTGCAAAGAAATTATAATTGAACTCATGGGAACTACAGTTTTCCTCTTACAATATGAAAAAAGTATTTGAATAATACATAGAATTAATTTATTAAAACAGTCTGTAGAGTGGGGAGAAAGGAAAAGGCAATTAGTTGAACATCTTGGTTAAAAACCCTCACAATTCTCTGTTGATGAGAAAGAATACATTTGTAGTTACATAGTTTACATATTTTAAGCTGGCATCACCTTTGCCAATTTTTCCCACTTTCAACTCCACCAAAATTTATCACTTGTTGATCTGTCTTTGAAATAAGTATGTGCATACTTGAATGTGTACATATATGTATGAATTATGAAATTATATGTCAGATGCTAAATGGGTCTCTGAGGAAAACTCATTCAATCTCTGTATTTTAAAGGTGAGAAAAAAGAGTACGAAAGGTCACACGTACGAAATATTTGGCCGTAGAAGCCAGTACCCTAACTTCCAATCTAGGGCTCACTTGATTTTTTTCCTTCCTTCCATCTTTTGTTCTCAAATTTCAGTAAGACATCATTTATTTTCATTACCTCACAATATGATTATATAGTGAGAAGTTTGCTATAAGAACTAAGGACAAGAAATAGGTACAGTTTCCATGCTAGGAGAAATAGAAAACACATTCTTGTATAATTTGCCAGTCGGACGGTTCATTTACACAATCTCCATTGTACAGAATAAAACTTTGTCCTTATGCGTCATCATGACATAAAGATTTGACCCTGGATTCTCAAAGATTATGCTAGAAAAGCATAATCTCTGGCAGCTTCTACCATACTGAAAAAATTGTGAGTATGGTCTTGGAAATAAATGAAGCCAGTTTTCTGACAAGCAGTCTAGTAAGGTACAAAAAAGCTCATGGCTAATAGACTGGCCACTTGGTGATAAGCGCTTTCGTGATGGTAATCTATGAAATAAAAAGTGGAGAGATGACTCTGGAAAATACATACAATTTTATATAGGACAGTACTCCCACTCTGTATTTATATACACATGGCACAAAGACAAAGGACTGATCTGACTCCGTAAGTGGCAATGGAGAAAAGAGTTTATTGAACAGAGGCTCATCTGAAATGTTCCACACCATTCATCCAAATGGCTTATAAGAGCAGTAGCTGCCATCATTTTGGTTATGATTCTTCTACTTTTTTCCTCCTCCATGCCTTGAGTTGTCCTCTGCCTTTCCCATCTAGGATTTCACCAAACTTTACCAACTATATTTTTATAACTATATGATTTACTGACGAAGTATATAAGAGTTATGGCAATTATCTGAAAATCTCAGTTAAAAATAATTCTAAATTGTTAATTATAATAACACAAAAAGTTCTATGCTTAATATTCACCCCACTATCAAAACACCCACAAGAATAAGGAGAACAAGGACATTTTTATGGATTTCAGTATCATATACACATCACAAAAATCTCCAAATACCCACATCAAAAAACTCTAAATCAAGAAGTGCCTCTGCCAAATCTAATAGGGTAGATATTTTTTGGTCTTTCTGTATTTTTATATAGTACCTATCACCAGAGGACCAAGACACTTTTGACAACTGTGATATTTTAGGACAAAACACCACAATTTCTCAGGTTCTGCTTGTAAATGACCCTTTTTTATTTTTGTCTTGAAAAAGTAGTACTGAAGATTAGAGGATTTTTTTCCTCCATCCAGGGCCCAGATGGCACACTGTGAAAACTTAATTTCTGAGTAGAAATCTGAGGATCTGGAACACAAACATCTGAGGACTGTCAGCTCTTAAATATCTAAGTAACTCGGGCAAATGCCTATATGTACAGTAGTTTGGGAGTTGGTCACACAGCCGGCTCCCAAGTAAATTTTTTAAAATTAACTGGAAAATACTTTAATATTCACAGGTCATTCTCAGTTGGCCTTAGAAGTACCTCCCCTGTGCATCGGATGTAATTAAGGATTTGAGAAAATGGATTCATTTGGAGGCCTCATGTCAGTGAAGACTAAACTTGGAACAGCTGGAGCTCCTGAGGAATGATGTGATGAAGAGCAATCAACCTCTGGGGAATTAGCCAATACTGACAATTGGAAAGGTCATGACAGAGACTGTTCCATGAGTTGGGAAATTTCAAGCAGAAGAGGCTACTTTGGGAAAAAAATAGAAGTAGGCAATGGAACAATAAACAAAGAATTCTAGACAGGTGTATTTGAGATAAGTAGAAAAGGAATAGCACCCCAGGGAAGAGTTTAAAATTTTAGAGACTTTAAATAGGGTGATAAGAAACCACTCACTTTCAAGATTTAAAAAAGATATTGATGGGGCAGATAGGTGGGGCAGTGAATAGAGCACCAGCCCTGGAGTCAGGAGGACCTGAGTTCAAATGCAGCCTCAGACACTTAACACTTACTAGCTGTGTGACCTTGGACAAGTCACTTAACCCCAATTGCCCTGCCTTCCCCACTCCCAAAAGGAAAAAAAAAAAAGAGAGAGAATATAAAAAAGATATTGGAAAAAACAATTAGTGTAGTGGCTACAGCAAAGGCAAAATTGGACTAGAGAAACCTGGTATTAGAGGTAGGAAGTCCATTCAAGAGGTTCTTGAAATGTTTTTTTGGGGATTTAACATACCCTTGACCTAGGGGCCCTGATATTAATCAAGTGATAAAAATTTGCATACTTTTGTTAATATAAAAGACACCCAAACATCAAATGGGAATTAAAGTAGTCTCAATAAAGTTTATAGACAGTTCATTCTGACATGTTGATGACAATATTTGGGCATGAACATCAATCTCTTATAATTATTTTTAAGTCAGATAAATCTGGTATAAGCTTATTGGTAGTGTACAAATTCAGTATTGAGATAGAAACTTCTTACTGATATGGTAAATATTCAAAAGCATTACCTCCTTAACTGTGACCAAAACATTGCAGGGTCTCTACGTCCAAAAGATATATAATAAAACACATGTTGGACAATGTATTGGGATGACTGACTTAAGTTGATTCTCTTCAGTTACTACACATGCTATTTCTTTTAGTAGTACAAAAAAACTCACGTCTTTTTCATCATCTAGATAATCCATCCTCTCCCTTTTATATATCTACCCTGTACCCTCTACCCCCAAGGCTACCACAGGTTCAATGTATGTTTGGGTCACCCTCTCCTGAGAACCATTGCACATAAGCCCTAGTCATTGTTCCTTTGATCAAACCAAGTCAAAGACAGTAACTTAAAGCAAAATACTTCAAATTATACAGCATAGAAAAATAACTGGGGGGAAGTCTCCCCATATAAAGAGGTAAACTTTCCTATAGACTGACCAATTACTAATGCAAAAAAATACCTGTGAGGAACATGCATGTCCAAGAAACATGTTAGAAGAAGTACATGCATAAGAAACATGCTTGTCCTGAACAACTCACAATTTTTAGCTAGAATGCCTCTCTACCATTGATGTTACCACTTGCTCCACTCCCCCACAGAACCGCTGGATATTATATTGTAAGCTTCTGGATTGTACTACTGAGTGTCTCCTCTCTTCCATACTGCCACCTGTGGTCCCTTGCGGTGGGGCTAATTTCTGTCCACTACTGCACTGTCACCATTAGTTGTTCTTCCACTGAACTTCTATACTATGTAGCTTCTTCTTTCTCATAAAGACAATTTCATCTCTTCAAGCATAAAGCTAAATTAGAGGCCGTTTCACTCTTTTATGATTTAACCCCCCAAATCTGCTAGCTAACCAGCAGAATCTCAAGCTCAGATTAAATCTGCTTCTTGAACTCCTTTGATTTTTCCTGAGTTTCTGTTCCCTAAACTCAACCTGTTATTTGACATAGAGTGCAAAAATTCCTTTCTCTCCTTTCCTTTATCTATCATGCTGGTCACAGACCAGTCAAATCACTCAGGACATAGGAAAGAAAGAAGGTGGGTGGAACTAATGACCTTTGAACAACCTCCCT
The DNA here is from genome assembly GCA_028627135.1 of Pseudochirops cupreus. Taxonomy (NCBI): domain Eukaryota; kingdom Metazoa; phylum Chordata; class Mammalia; order Diprotodontia; family Pseudocheiridae; genus Pseudochirops; species Pseudochirops cupreus. Next base: position 374,623,081 of record CM053580.1, on the reverse strand, counting down.
TCCAAGTCTATGTCTGCCATCCAAAGACCAATCTTGTTAAATGCTGAGAGCCTCAACAATGGAAGGATGACCACTAGATAATAAAGTTTATTATGATTAACACTTAGGAAACAAACAAAAATATAAAGTGAGCACCAAAACTTGTATCTTCCCTCTACTTCTGGAGCAACAGTGGCAGACTGGGAAAAAAGTGGGTAATTAGAGGCTTAGAAGGACTTGTGTCTAAGCAGCAGGGAGAATGTCATGGTCCACTGGTGCAGAGCATAAAATAATGACGTGCAGGGTGGGCAACAAGACATTAACTATTGCTTGGCATACCCCGAGGCTGAAAATAGGAAAAAAAAAAAGCTCCCCTAAATATCAAATATTCACTGCAGCACTTTTTGTGCTAGCAAAGAACTAGAAACAAAATAGACATCCAATCAATAGGATAATGGATAATATACTTTGGAAGAGAAATAAAATGGAGTATTATTGGTCGTATGGAACAAAGAACTCAGAGAAATATGGGATGATATATGAACTGATACAGAGTGAAATAAATAGAACCAAGAAAACAATATGCAAAATGACTTCGATAATCTAAGTGGAAAGAACAAAAGAAAAAAACTGAATACTATCCAATTTTAGTGACCAAGTTTTACTCAGGAGAATAGCTGAGAAAATGTACTTCTCTCTTTTTATTAAAGAGGAAAATAATGGCTAGACTATCACACATAGTTGCTCTGTTGTTTGGTTTTGCTGTATTTTTTTCTTCTAACCTCTCTTAAAAGGAAAGGTTCACAGAGTAGGGAAGGTGAGGATTACATGTACACATATTATGTATGTATGTATATGCAAAGTAATATAAAAACAAAAGACATTAATAAAAAGAAAAAAGAGACTAATATTCTGTCTGTGAATCATAAACACTTTCTTTTTGAACATAAGTTTTATTGATGTCTTCTGTTTCTTAGATCATCATAGTTATCCTCAGTATCCTTCCCCTTCTGCTTCTCAGAACTATCCTACATAACAGTATTTTTTTAGAGGAAAAAAAATCAGTGAATTAGATTCGTTGAAAAAGTCCAAAAACACGTGAAATGTGGAATACCAGTGAACCTCATACTTCCACAAAGATCTAATGTACAAGTTATGCTTAATCTTTATACTTTTGGTACATTCACTTGGGTTTTGGAGGGTTTTTTGTTTGTGGTTGTTCTTTCATTTACATTACTGTGCTTATTGTATATATTGTTTTCCTAGCTCCCCTTACTTCACTCTGTATCAGCTCATGTAGATCTTTCCATTCTTCTCTGTATTCATCACATACATTTCTTACAATACAGTAATATTCCATTATATTCATGAACTACAATTCTTTTAGACATTTCCCAGTAGATAGGCATCTATGTTGTTTCCAATTCATTGCTATCACAAAAAAATGCTACAATAAATATTGTGATGTTTATGGAGACTTCATTCTTATTTATAGTTTCCTTAGGGTATAAGTTCAGTAATGGAGTCTCTGATTCAAAGGGCATGAACATTTTAGTCACTTTATTTTCATAATTCCAAATTGCTTTCCAAAATGGTTATATCATTTTGTAACTGCACCAACAATGTATTGGTATCTATCATTCCACAGCCCCTCCAACACTGAATATTGTCATGCTTTTGTTACCTTTGTCAATTTGTAATGTGTAACCTCAGGTTTCCTTTGATTTGCATTTCTCTTACAGTTTGGAGAATTTATTAATATGGCTATGAATACCTTACAATTCTTCTTTTGAGAATGGTTTTGTTCATATCCTTTCATTGTATATCTGTTGGGAAGTGTTTATTGTATAGAATATATATATGTAGAATTATATGGAATATATATTATATAGGAGATATACACACACATACACACATATACACATATGTTGCTGTTCGGTCACTTAGTTGTGTCCAGCTCTTCATGACCCCAAGGACCATAGCACTCCAAAACCTTACATGGGGTTTTCTTGGCAAAGATACTGGAGCGGTTTGCCATTTCCTTTTAGTGGATTAAGACAAACCAAGAAAGGTTAAGGGACTTTCCCAGGGTTACACACAGTGCTTGATGTCAGATTTGAACTTGGGTCCTCCTGAGTCCAGGTCCAGCACTCAACCCACTGAGCCACCTAGCTGTGTGTGTCTGTGTGTATAGGTGTGTGTGTGTGTGTGTGTGTAAACATACATATGTGTATACATGTATGTAGACACACAGACATATTTCTCCCTGTCTTTTGAAGGCCTTGCTGCATGTATGTGTGTACATATGTATGTATATATTGTGTATGGGTATAGGCATTCATATATATGTATATATTAACTACAACTATATTTGTTTGTTGGTTTATTTCCATACCACAAGGCCTCTGCAAGACAGAGAAACGGGAGTATCCTAGGTGCATTGATTTTGTCTGTGCAGAAGCTTTTCAGTTTTATGTCATCAACATTATCTAGTTTAGCTTTTGCGATTGCCTCTATCTCGTTTGCTTAAGAATATATCTCCTACTCATAACCGAGAGGAGTAGATTCCCCTTGTCTTCTAATTTTTCTATAGTATCATCATCAATATTAAGGTTTGGCATCTATTTAGATTGTATTGAGGAATGTTGTGGAAGGTGTTGGTTTAAGACCAATTTCTGCCAGACTGCTTTCCAGTTTACCTAGCCTTTATCAAATAAGTAGTTTTTTTCCCTAGGTAATTTACATTTTAGAATTTATCAAACATGGGGTTATTGGGTTCCCTTGTTTCTGATTCTCCCTTGCCTAGTTTATTTCTCTGATCTGTCTCTCCAATTTTAAACCAACACTAGATGGTTTGTATAGCTGCTGCTTTATAATACAGCTTGAGTTCTGGAAGTACTATTCCCTCTTAATCTCTTTCCTTTCATCATTTCCTTTGATAGTCTAGATCTTTTTTTTCTTCCAAATGAACTTTGTTATTATTTTACCAAGTTCTATAAAGTAGCAATTTGATTGGTTTAGCATTATCATTGTAAATTAACTTTGGGATAATTATCATTTATATTACATTGGCATGGCCTCGCCATGAGTACTAAATATTCCTCCGGGTATTTAAATTGTTCTTTTCTTCTTTAGTGAGGACCTTGTAATTTATTTTGTACAAGTCTTTTGTGTGCTTTGAGATGTCTATCCCCAAATTTTATGCATGTTATAGTTTTTTTGGAATGGGATTTTCCTTTCTATTTTTGCTTCTTGGGTTTTGCTATTAATGCTATTAACTTCTGAGGGTTTCTTTTGTAGTTTGCAAATTTACTTAAGTTACTGTCTCAACTAATATCTTTGCTGGTTCCTTAGGGTTTTCTAAGTATACCATCATATCATCAGCAAGTAGGGATAATTTTTAATCTCTTCTTTGACTATTTTTATGTCTTTAATTTTTGAATTATTGGTGTTGCTAGCATTTCCAGGACTGTATTAAGTAATAGTGAGAAAAGAGGGCATCTGTGCTTTATCCTTTTATTTATTGGGAAAAGCTCTAGTGTATCACCATTATATAGGATACTTGTTTTTGGTTTTAAAGATAGTTTTTATTTTACTAAAAAAAAAAGGTCCCTCTATGTCTATACTTTGTAGTATTTCTAGACTAAGAGTGCTGAATTTTGTTAAAGGCTTTCTCTGCATATATTGAAATAATCATGTGAATTTTGGGCATTTTGGTTTTTATTATGTTGATAAGGTTTTTTAAATTTTGAATCATTTTGCATCCCTAATATATACCAAACTTGCTCATAATGAATGATTTCTTGGATAAGTCACTGTAATCTGTTTGACAGGATTTTGTTTGAAAATTTTTAGGCAATATTCATCAATGATATTGGTCTATAGATTTCCTTCTGGGTTTTGTCTTTCCATGGTTTAAATATTAGGACTATATTTGTCTTATAAGAAGCTTCTGGTAGGGCGCTTTCCTTCTCAGTTTCTAAGAATAATATGTGAAGTATTGATACTAATTGTTATTTAAATATTTGATAGAATTCTCCTGTAAATCCATCAGGACTGTTACTATTTTTCATGGGTAGTTTCTTTACAGCTACAACTATTTCTTTCTCTAAGATTGGATTATTTAAAGTCTTTATCTGGCCTTCTGATTAATGTAGATACTTTAAATTTTTGAAAGCATATCTCTATTTCTTTTGAATTCTTAATTTTGTTAACATAACTGTGTATAATATCTGCTAATTATTTTTTAAATTTCTTCTAATTTTGTTATGTCACCTTGTTTATTGCTATTTTATTCATAGCATTTTCTGCCCTCTTCTTTTCAACCAGATTAGCCAAAGGTTTATCAATGTTATTAGTCTTTTGAAAAAAAGTTTTTAGTTTAGTTATCATTTCTATGTTTTTTTTTCAAATTTATCTGTATTGCCTTTAGTTTTTAATAACTCCTCTTTGTGTTTGCTTTATGGTTTTTGCTTATTAATTCCTTTTCCTTTCCTACTTTTATCTGGTGATTTATTTTTTCCCACTTTCTTTCTCCTGACAAGTAGATTCCTTCTTTCCTCTTCAATTAATCCTGTTAATTAGGGTTTCTTTTTTATTCCTTTTTTTTTTTACCCCTTTCCAAAAAGGATTTCTCTTACTTTCTTCATTATCCATTTTATCTTTCTGTCTACTTTGGACCCTCATTTTCTGGTTTCTGAGCCCTATAATTATCTAGTATCTACTAGTCTCTAGTCTTTGTATTCCTCATGGAATCAAAACTTCTAAGGTACACATTCTGGGCTCTCTTCTCTAAGGATCACCTTCTTTTTTCCATATGCCTCAAAATTTCTTCCTGAGTTCATGACCTCTCACTCTCCTAGGTGGCTGTAGTGCCAATGCAATATTCACAGCACCAATGTTGACTCTGAAAATGCCGGCATAGTTCTCAATCATGAAATGTAACAGTCTTTCCATATAGAAGACAGAAGCAAAACATTTATTCAAACACAAAAAAAACAAATCGCAACACCAGAAAGTCAAATCCATTATAGTAGTAAAGAAGTTAATGCATCATAGAACAGCATGAAGCCACACCATCCTTTAGCCTTCCCACAAACCAACACTCACAAACGTAGCTATTTCTGTGGGTGAGTCCTCTCCTCCCTCCAGCTCTAACTGCTCTGACTCCCAGCTTCCTGTGGGTTCTGTTCCACCCTTCAGCAAACTCCTCCCACCACAGGCTCCATACGATTACATTTGCCCTATTAGGGGACAGGGAAGATCTTGGCAGCAGAGAAGGCTTATTAAGGGACAAGGAAGATCTTCCAATTCTCATTACCATTACAGGTGCTGGTAGCCTTTGGGAGTTTTAATCTCCTCTACTCTGGAGTAAGGACAAATGATCCTTTGAAGCACCAATCCCCCAGACCATACCCAACATAAAGTTCACATCTCCCTTCATTTACCTACCATTTTGTAATGCAGTCCCTCAAAAAATAATTGATTCACAGAGTGTCACCAGATTCTGTCCATAATGCCCCAGACTCACCTCTTCACTGTTACTTCCACCTTCTTTTATCTCTATATCTTTGTGTATATTTAGAAAGAAGTCTCTTACTAGACTGTCACTCTGTTTCTATTACTATCCTTAACTCTTACATCTATTCACCCTCCCTGCTTTTCTGTTGTCTAGTGTGTTCTAGAAGCAAATAATCTCTTTGGGTTTGGCTTTCTTTCTGAGAATATTTCAAAAACATCCATCTTTTTTTTTTAATAATCGTTTAGATTTGAAGGATAAATTAGCTTAGACTACATCCTGAATTCCAAATCTCTTCAGAACAAATTATTCCATTCCTTCCTGTGTTTTCTGGTGGGAGCAAAATAGTCTTTGTTATTAGAATTTCTTTTCCTTTACACTTGAAGGTCTTTCTCCTGATTGCTTGCAGAACTTGTTGCTTCTGAATTGAATCCCACTGATCCCAAACCAACGGTGTGCTAGAACCAGTTCCAACCAATTCCCAAGATCTGGTTGTTTTATTTTCAATGTGATCATTTTGCCTCATATATCAGCAACTGCTACAAGTCAGGGCTTGATTTGTTTTACTGATTGTCCAGACTTAAGAAAGTGATGTAAAAATAATGTTATTAATGAAAATTAAACTTGAAAGTGTGCTATGTATACATTTTTCAGGAAGCCAGTTGTTAAATATTTACTGCCACAAACTTAACAAATCCAGAACTCACCTCATCATCTTTCTCCCAAAGACTATATTCTCTATTTCTGCTAATTCTCCTATATTTTCTATTTCTGCTCATGATACCACATTCTCTCAATTGCCTGATCTAGAAACCTCACAGACATTTCCAACTTCTCCCTCTTATGAAGCAAGCACTATGACTTATTAATCTTTGATCATTATTTTTCATTGAAATCAGCACACTGTAAAGTATATATTATGAAAAGATATAAGCTTTCAGTGTCTCTACTTTGCTGCCTTGTTTCCTGAGACTCTCCTTCATTATTTTCATCCATTTTTGCCATCTGCTGTTCTCAAAACAATGGAGAAGATTAATTCTGAGTTCTTCTGATCCTGAGCTAAGAAAAGGTCTATCTATTCCTTTTTTTTCCAAAAAGTGATTTTCCTCCCACGTTGTGACCCATATACAAGGACAGACTCCTTAGGTCCTCCCCATACACCCTGTCTTTCCATGTGAAAAGCTGACTTCATTTGGATTTTTACTCCTACTTACTACCAGAAAAACATTCTTGCAGCTGCAGCCACCTGTGCTCTCATTATACTACCATATTACCAAACTGGAGGAACAACAAAACCGTAACAAAATGTGTCATAGTGGAAAAGGCACTGGATTCCGAGTCCCAAGATGTGGGTTAGGATTTCAATCCAACAAGCACTTTTTTAGTTGTATGTTAGGGATAATAAAGACAAAGCAAAAAACCCAGCCTCCTTGGGACTTTTTTTCCTTGTGTGTGAAATAAGGATCCTGGATTGGAGGATGTCTAAGGTTCCTTGAGTTCTAAATCCTATGATCCATTGCTAAGTCCTACCATATATAACTTCTTTTTCCTTTCCTAACTCCTTATATGCTGTTAGGCAGCATATAATTATAACATAAGCCAGAGTCAAAGGTGAGAAGAGACACAGAAGTAAAATGTTATGCTAACTTATCTCCAAGGGATGCCACTCGTTTGGTGACCAGACAAGATATAGAAAGGTGATCCCTAGGTCAGTGCAATGGGTTATAGTTTCGGAGACTAAGCCAGCGGTTAGATTTACATTTGACTTCATTGGCCCCAAGCTAAACCTTGATGAAGTTAAGATGACGCTATTGACTATGTGACCACATCTTGTAGTGTGACTGAAAAGGTCTTTTACATAATTAAGTTGTGTTTTGAGATGTATGGATGTACTCTCAACACTACTGATAAAAATACCCCCTATGCACATTGTGTGCCCTACAGCTTAACAATCTGAAATCATGTCCATCGTTCTCATAAGTATTTGTTGAATGAAGTAATTGTGGACCTTTAACTTCCAAATTCCTGTGTTCCTCACCTACACAGATACTCCTTTTTTAAAAGTTAATTTGGTACTCTCTTTACTGTGCTAAAGGACTTAGTCACAGCAGATAACACCGGACAGTAAGCGGGGAAGGGAATGAGGGCAAAGAGAAGCGCACCAGACTAGGGGTATATCCATCTGTTCCCTTAAAAATATTGTTAGTCTAGAAGATATGATCAGGCTCCATCCACCTTCTGATCACTTTGTCATTTTGGTGGGAAGGAAAACCCCAAGCTCTAAATCCAAGTTTTGACCCCTTTCCCAGATAATACCAGTCACACAATGAAAACCCATAGCAAATAGCAGAGAACTCCATTTATATCAACAAAATCTACATTATTTTATTTATTCTTCACCTATACTTATGCTCTCAATTTCTGTTTCTTGCTTGTTTCACCCCAGTCTTATTGGAAAGAGTCTAGTTTATCCCTGCTACTTATAATGCTGGCTTTTTGTTTTATTTATCTCTTTTGTTTATTTTATTATTTTATTTGACTATTTTATTTTATCTTTTTATTTATTTATTTCATTTTATTTATTTATGTGTCATTTATCATGTTAAGGAAAAGTTCATTTTTCCTGTGTTTTCTAGTGTTTTTACCAAAAATAGATGTTGTATTTTGTCAAAAACTCTTTTTGTGCCTACTAGTATGTTGTGTTTTCTTATTAATATGACTAATTAAGTTTATGGTTTTCCTAATATTAAACCAACCTTTCGCTACTGATAAAAGTCCAATCTGTGTTAATTTTTGGATATGTTGAATCCTCTTTGCTAATATTTTATTTAAAATCTTTGCATCAATATTCATTAGAGATATGTCTAAAGTTTCTTTTTCTGTTTTGACTCCCTTTGGTTCAAGTATCAAAGCCATATTTGTGTCATAGATGGAATTTGGTAAGATCTTTTTTTATTTTTACAAACAACCCATGTAATATTAGAATTACTTGTCTTTTTAATGTTTGGTAGAATTCAGTTGTGAATCTATCTGGTCCTGGTTTTTTTTTTCCTTTAAGAGTTTATTTATGACTTCTTTAATTTCTTTTTCTAAGATTGAATTTTATAAATTCTTTATTTCTTGTTCTGTTGATCTGAGATTTTATATTTTTTGCAAATATTAATATATTTCATTTTATCAGGTTTGTTGGCATAGAATTTAGCAAAATAGGTTCCAATAATAACCCTTACTTCTTCATTTGTTGTGAATTCTTTATCATTTTTGATAATCATAATTTAGTTTTCCTTTCTTTTTAATAAAATTTGTTGTTTTTGTCTTTTCCAAAAAAAAAAAACAGCTCATAGTTTTATTTATTCAATTTGTTTTTGCTGTTTTTTGTGTTTCTTGATTTTCAGGATTTATATTTCAATGCTTTATTCAGAGGATTTGTTTGTTTGTTTGTTTCTAAAGGTTTTTTTAGTTGTCTGACCCATTCACTGATCTGTTCTTTCTCTTTTTTGTTACTGACAATGTTTAGAGATATAAACTTTTTCCTTAAGAACTGCTTTGATTGCATTCCAAAAATTTTGGCATGTGGTCTCATTGTCATCATTATCTTTAATAAAATTATTCTATCATTTCTATGACTTATTCTTTAACCTATCGATTATTTAGGATCAAGTTATGTGATTGACAGTTGATTTCTACTTTCTCTTTTTTTGCTTCTTGGGAAAGGGGAAGGCAGAGCAATTGGGGTTAAGTGACTTGCCCAAGGTCACATGGCTAGTAAGTGTTAAGCGTCTGAGGTCTGATTTGAACTCAGGTCCTCCTGACTTCAGGTCCAGTGCTCTATTCACTACACCACCTAGCTGCCCCAACAGTTGATTTCTAATACTTTTTTCTGTTGCCCATTATTTAATATAATTTTATTGCATCATAGTCAGTAAAGTATGTGTTTAATGATTTTGTGAGTTTTTTATGCCCTAATATATGGGCAATTTTTGTGAAGTTACTATTCACAGCTAATAGATATGTGTACTCCTTTGTATTCTTATTCAATAATAACCAGAGATCTATTATATCTAACACTTTTAACATTTTATTTAGATAATTAACTTTTGTGTTTTTTTAAATTTAACTATAGCTAAAGTTGTACATTAACCTTTTCAACTATTATATTTTCACTGTCAATTTCTCCTTATAATTCATTTAATAGCTTTTTCTTTAAATATTTAAGTACTATGCAATTTGGTGTATATATGCTAAGTATTAAAATTACTTCATTGTCTATAGTATCCTTTTCCAAAACATAGTTTCTCTGTTGTCTTTTTTAAGTCTAGTTTTGCTGTTGTCTTGATTAAAATCATAATTGCTACCCTTGCTTTTTTTTAGTTCAGCTGAGGCATAACAGATTTTGCTCCAACTCCTTATTTTAACTGTGTGTGAATGTTTGTTTCAACTGTGTTTCTTGTAAACAACATATTGTTGGATTCTGCTTTCTAATTCATTCTGTTATCTTCTTCCATTCTGTTGGTGAGTTCATCCCATTCACATTAATATTTAATTGCATATTTCCCTCCATGCTGTTCTTGTACACATTTTCTTCTCTTCGCTTCATGCCCTCTCTTTATTACAGCCTATTGCCCTTTCTTTCTTTCATTTTAACCTCCTCTTCATGATCTCCTCTCCCAGATTAGAGTTTATTTTGTTTATGATTAATACCTCCCTGAATCAACTTTCCCTCTTATTCTGCTCTTTCCTCTCTTCCTGTTCCCTCCTGTGTCCCTATAGAGTTGAACGTATTTCTATATCATTATCTTTGTGTGTGTATATTGTGTGTGTTCCACCCTCTTTTGACCAATTTATATGAAAGTGAAGTTCAGTTGACACTCACTCTCCCCACTCCTTCCGCATTTGTATATATTTGCACTTCTACTTGCACACCTTGACTGTGCAGAATCAGTTCCACCATCTTTCTTCCTATTTTTTCCATAGTATATACTTCCCTCCTCTCTTTTCTTTCTTTCTTTTGGTATCAAAACAGAACAAAATCTTTTCTAGATCTTCCATCTCATTTGACTATTTCTATGACTTCCAATGACATACAATTCTGAAAGGTCTCTATCATTCCTCTCCATCCCAATTAGGATGTAAATAAATTCCTTTTCAATTATTCACTTATATTTAACTTTTTTCCCTTGACTCCCATATTTGTCTTTCAAGGTTGTCATTCAGCTTCAGTCATTTTGTAATGAATATACATAAGTCCTCTATTTCACTAAAAATCTATTTTTTCACTTGTGGGATTATATTCAGTTTTTCTCAGTAACTTATTCAGTAAGTTATTCTTGGTTGCATGCCTATATCTTGCCTTTCAAAATATCACATTCCATGTTTTCTATTCCTTTTTAGTGTTCCCTACAAAAGCTTGCATGATCCTGACTAGGTCCTCAGTATTTGAATTCTTTTTTCCAGCTATTTACAATATCTTCTCTTTAATCTGGAAGCTCTGGATCTTGTCAATGATTGATATTCCTGGGACCTGTCATTTTGGGGCTTCTTTCAAGAGGTGATTAGAAGATTCTATTTTCACATCATCCTCTTATTTCAATATGCCTGAATAGTTTCTTTGAACAATCTCTTAAAATATGATAGCCATGTTCTTTTTTGATGATATATTTCAGATAGTCCAGTGATTAAGTTATTTCTCTATGATCAACTTTCTAACTCAGTTGTTTTTTATATGAAGTACCTTACATTTTCTTGTATTTTTTTTTTCAATCTTTTCACTTTAATATTATTTGTTGCATTTTGGAGTCATTAACTTCTACTTTTTCCATTCTAATGTTTAGGGAGTCTATTACTAGGATAATATTTAAACCTTTTATTCAGAATTTTTCATTTTTTTCCAAGGCTCTGCTTTCATTTCACTTATAATATCATTTTACTCTTTTTTTTTCTTGCATTCCCGGCCATCTCCAGTTTCCTGAGCTATATCTTGCCACTGGACCCAGATGGTTCTGGAGGAGAAAGTAGGACTGGTGACTTTGCATAGCCCTCCTTCACTTAAAAAAATTCAATTGAAAGTCACATTCCTGAAGTCATGATCCTCTTAGAGAACACAGGACAAACAACAACAACAATTCTTGTATTATTTCTTCAAGGAATTCTAATTTATTTCATATGCAAACTTTTTTCTTTGAGGTTTTGCTTGTGGGTGGGGTTTTTTTAATTTGTTCTCCTTTTATGAGTTCATGTCTTGGACATCTTTGGCATCATAACAATCCTTTATTTTTCTTGTTTGTTATTCATTTAGATGCAGGTAGGTGGCACAATGGATAGAGTGCTGGGACTTAAGTCAGGAAGAACTGAATTCAATTCTGGCCTCAGACATAAACTAGCTGCAAGTCACTTAGTCCATTTTCCTCAGTTTCCTTGTCTGTAAAATTGGGATAGCCTACTTTGCAGGGATATTGTGAGGATCAAATGAGATAATAATTGCAAAGTGCTTAGCACAGTGCCTGGAATATAGTGAGTGCCATATAAACGTTAGTTATTATAGGTATATATACCTTGGTTTATTGCTCTTCACCTTATTGCACTTTACAGATATTGCATTTTTTTAGAAACTGAAGGTTTGTAGCAACTCTGCATGGAGCAAGTCTATCTGTGCCATTTTTCCAACAGCATATGCTAACATTGCATTTCTGTGTCACATTTTGGTAATTCTCCCAATGTGTCAAACTTTTCCATTATTATTACATCCATTATGGTCATCTGTGGTCATGTTCTTTAATGTCACTATTGTAATTGTTTGGGGCACCACAGAATGTGTCCTTATAAGACAGCGAACTTATTTGATATGTGTGCAGGTTCTGCCTGCTCCACCAACCAGTGGTTCCCCATCTCTCTCCCTCTCCTTGAGCCTCCCAACTCCCTGAGACACAACAATATTGAAATTAGGCCAATTAATAACTCTACAATGCCCTCTAAGTGTTCAAGGGAAAGGAAGAGTCGATCTATGTAGCAACCTTCATTGTCTTATTCTAAGAAATTGCCATAGCCACCCCAGTCTTCAGCAACCACTACCCCAGTCAGTCAGTAACCATCAACACTGAGGCAAGAACCTCCATTGGCAAAAAGATTATGACTTGCTGAAAGGGCAGATGATGGTTAGAATTTTTTTAGCATTACAGTATTTTTAATTAAGGTATGTACTTTTTTTAGACAATACTATTGAATATTTAATAGACTACAATATAGTATAAACATAACTTTTACATGCACTGAAACACCAAAAAATTCATGTGACTTACTTTATTGCAATATTTGCTTTATTGTGGTGCTCTGGAACTGAACACAGTATCTCCAGTATCTCCAAGGTATGCTTGTATTATTATTTACTGGTATGTTTTAAATTCTAAGTGTATAATGGTATTTCTTTTTCTTCTTCTCTCTGACATTCTTCCACTCTTCAAAATCCTAACACAGATCAGGTTTTCCTTTTGCCTCTGTGGATCTTTTTTTTTTCTATTTCTCTCCATTCCTTCTTCTCTGCCCACCCACCCTTTAACTCTTGTTTTAAAGCTCCTCTTTCCTTTTTGTTTTCTTTTTAGGAAGATGTTATATGAAATTTGACTGAAGAAACTAAGAATATTTGACCTGGAAAAGAAAAACTTAAGGAGGTAATGATATTTGTCTTCACATATTTTAATATCAGCCATGAAGAACTTGTATTAGACATTCTGCTTAGCCCTTGTGGGAAAAGCTAGGAGTGACGGATGGAAGTTTTAGAAGTAGATTAGTCTTGTGCATCATGCTAGAAGACCTGACCATCAAAAACCTCGCACAACCTGGGAAGCATATTTTCAATAGGCTCTCTCAGTTTCATGACTGAGTATCTGCCTATTCATGAGTCTCCATCCTGCTACTTTCCAGAATTGTTCTTTTTCTATGCTTGCCTCCCCCATCTGACCCAGATAGGATCCCCACCCCAGGGCTCTTGATGTAATACCCACACTCTGTGAAGGACTATAATTCTGCAACCTGCATCTTTTAACTGTATATTCTGTCTTGTTCATAACAGAAATGCAAGAGCAGGCCCTCATTTGAGATACCCTCCTTGAGAATTATTATTAGAATATTCTAGAATGCTTTTCTTTACTCTATGATACTAACAGGATTTGGTTCAGAATTAGAATTTGTGCTGATGTGTGCTACTAGAATTTGTCATCAGTATATTCAGCTTGACCATCACATCACCTCATGTGTTCACAAACCTAATCAAAACTAAAGATCTCCAGTGATGGCAGGCTCCATACCAAGTTCTAACACTCAACACTTTGTCCTTGAGCCATCCAAATGAGGATTTAACCACTTCATGGAAGACCCATAGATTCTTCCAGACGCAGGCACTACACTGTCATGTACCTTAGTGTGTCTGGGAGTCTGGGGTCCAGAGGTTAAGTACACATCCTCCTGACCAGTACTATTGCCAACAAATAGCATTAATCTACCGAGTGGTGAGTATAGACACCTTCCTTGAGTAAAAGTCCTATTGGACTAATATGGCTGAGATAGCCAGCACTTTGTTAACTCAGTCATATTTGTATAACCTGATTTAAGTAAAAAAAAAATCCTAAATTAGAGTTACAGCAAAGTGGTATATTCTTTCTTGGGAACAATTGGGTTCCCTTATATTGGAGGGATTCACACAGAGTCTGGACAAAGCATGTTATATAGAAAACAGATCTTGTTCAGGTTGAACTAAATGACATCTGAGAACTCTTATTCTAGGATTCCATAGCTCATAGGGACACAGGATCAAAGGATTACAAGATGGAAGGGAGCCCCTAAGTTTAACCCTCTTATTTTATAGATGAGAAGACTGAAGCCCAGAAAGGTGCAATCATTTGCCCAAGGTCATTCAGCCAGTAAGTATCAAAGCAAGATTTGAACACAGGAACCAATAGTATTGAAAGTATTCATCCAGTAAGTCTAGATTCACAGATTATCTACAACCACAACAATGCAATTTTCAATACCAAATATTTAAGAGGCTACTCTGTGCAAGGCAACGTATTAAGTACTGAGATACAGTGATAAACACAAAGCAGTCTTTTTCCATTAAGGATCTTAAATTCTACTCGAGCAAGATAAATAAAGGCAATTTAAGGAGAGAGAGAGAGACCACTAACAACTGAGGGCGTCAGAAAAGGTTTCCCATTGACAGTGGGACCTAAATTCAGCCTTGAAGAAAGCTAAAGACGTTTAAATGAAGAGGAGGAAGTTTACTAGTTGGTGACAGTGGGCAAATAGCTTAATCTCTCTCAAACTTGGTTTCCTTTACTATAAAATGTGGGCAACAATTTAATAGGGTGGTTGTGAGAATCAAGTGAGATAATATATGTAAGGCAATATGCAAAGCTTAAATTAGTATATAAATGCCAGTTATTACCATCATCATTGCTATGAGGATTATGATTCCTTTAGGAGGGACCGCATTTCAGACATAGAGGGATGGCTTGCATAAAGACACAGAGATGAAAGAAAGGATGTCAACTTCTGGGAACTGCCTGATTTTAGCTCAAACATAACAAAAAAACAAAATTATAAGTGAAAGGGGATAAAATGCAGTCCAGAATCTGAATTTTTTTTTACTTTTTTATACATAAGGTATTATCTTTCCTGATTTAAAAAAAATCATTTTAATTCCTTAGAGGGAAATACTTATATAAATAAAATAAATGTTTTGCAAATGTTCTATTTCTAAATAAGAAATGTCAAATATTCATCCCCATTCTATGAAGGTTGGTGGGTAGGTAGGTTGGGAAGAAGGTGGGGAGGGGGGTTCTGAGGAGAGCCAGCATAAGGCTACCACTCAGACAAATGCTTGAGCAAACAGATGGGTCCTCCACTGTGCCCTGAAGGCAAACAGACATGGGCTCTGTTGGACCACTAGGAGGGAGGAAATTCCAGAGTCATGTTCCCATCTCTGAGAATGCCCTGCCCCTGGGTCCCTAGACTTCAAACCTTCAGCAAGGTCTGTTTGCTCCTTGATCTCCAGTGCCATGGGAGAACTGGAGGAGAGGGCTGTCTCCAGAGTACCCAATACTTCAATCCTATTTGACTTTATAGATGAAAGCAAACACCTTGAACAGCTAGGCAAAGAATATCCGAAACTTGGAAAGGCTGTGCAGCACAGGTGTTACATACTCCACAGGATATGCAAAGACTTTGAAAAACCTCACTGTAATACAACAATTTTTTTAAATGATGGTAGAAAAATCACTTCTTATTGTCCTTAATTGCCACTGTTCCAGAGCTTAAGCTTTTCTCAAACCTTGCAAAAAACACTAAGGGCTTTTTCACCTCTATATCTCATGCTTCATTAATGAACTACATCTACTAGTTAAACTCTGCCCACTCCAGACATAGCACAACATCAGGTTTTATTGCTCATCTCATTTGCAGTTACCGAATTTCTGTTGACACATAATGATGATGTAAACTTTAGGAAATTAAGATCCTCTAGCAAAAGGCCTTTTAAAAAAAGGCAAAACAACAAATCAATTAGTTGCAGTTATAATAACAATTGTCAATGATAACCATAGAACAGAAAGATTAAGATTCTGGAGTTTCCATACCTTTTGGTAATTCATCAAGAAAAATTACATGACCCAAAAATTATAAAATGGAGGTGTTTTAAACTCTTTAACTTAACAGACACTTACCTGCCTTCACAGGAAAAAAAAGGTTTTTCCATACACATTGCAAATATCCATATTTAACTGTTATCTTTCCTAACAGAATAGGCTCAGACACTACAAAACAATAACATAGTAGCTATTTCCATTTCATTTAGGAATGCTATCAGATAGTCAAACCTCTAGTTTCAGAAACATAGACCCAAAGCTAAGCATTCTGCCACTGAGACTTTCCTGTTCATCCCTAAATGACCACAGGTCAGCGCCTAACAAATGATTAAAAACTGAACGGGTGTAGGGAAAGGTTCTGTAAGTTTAGTAAGTTTTGGGGGGAATGAGAACTGTGCACACTACAAGAAGGGATGGCAAGGAATTTACACACTCATTCATTCCTCCAGAGCATCACCATCAAGGAAAAGAAGCGACTATTGAGAAAGATAGGGAAACCTCTTTTTTTTCTACCTCTTCTTCTGCCTCCCACAACAGAAGAGAGAAACAAGCCTGACCATACTGACTGTCCACCCCTGTGTTTAGGGAAGGCCAAACAATTACAAGGGGTTAGTTTATGTCTTCCTAAAAATATATTTCTATGACTTCTTTGAGTGTTGACACATTTTTAAAATAATATTTCTATGCTGCCATCTAGTGTATTATTTGGGTAATGCATACAAAATATGTAAGGTGATGCCTTGGACTCAAAGGGTAAAATAATTTCTGAAAAGAAAAAGAAGGAAGGAAGGAAGGAAGGAAGGAAGGAAGGAAGGAAGGAAGGA
>CM053580.1:374588347-374605626 GCA_028627135.1 Pseudochirops cupreus | reverse complement strand
TATATTCCCTTACCCTATCCTCATACTGAGAAAAGTTTCATAAGTTACAATTATAGCTTTTCCATGTCGGCATGTAAATAGTTGAACTTTGATAAGTTCCTCATGATTTCTTTTCCATGTTTACCTTCTCATGCTTCTTGTATTCAAGTGTCAAATTTTTTCATCAAGAATGCTTGGAAGTCCTCCACGTCGTTGAATGACCATATTTTCCCCTGAAGCATTATACACAGTTTTGGTGGGTAGTGATTCTTGGTATTAATCCTAGCTCCCTTGATCTCTGGAATATTGTATTCCAGGGCTTTTGATCCCTTAATATAGAAGCTTCTTTTTCCAAGTTTTGACTCACATTCTTTGCATCTAGACTATATTAACTTGATTGGGAATGTTGTTGCCATTGTTCACTCAGTCGTCTGACTCTTGTCTGACTCTCTATAATCCCCTGTACGTCATACATAGCATGCCAGTGCTGTCCTTGAGGTTTTCTTGACAAAGATAGTAGAATGATTTGTTGTTTCCCTCTCTGGTGGATTGAGGCAGACAAGTTAATAAGTAAGTTGTTCAGGGTCACACAGCTAGTAAGCATCTGAGGTCAGATTTGAACTTGGCTCTTCCTGACTCCAGGCCTAGCTACTGAGCCACCTAGCCACCTCTGGGGTGGGAATGAGCTGGCCAGAAAAAGTGGGAGTTTTGGTTCTGGTGCATGAGCTGCTATTTAATAGCTTAATAAACATTAGGGAAGTAAACAGTAAAGGCATGACATTTGTATGTGATACTCATTTTTCCTGGGTAATGCAAAGCTGATCTCCTCAGCAGGCTGTGTGAATCAGGAAGGTATGGAAATGTTGTTAATTTTAAGGTAGACAAAAGCAAGGTAATAAATTTTGGGGAAAAATTCAAGTTGTACATAGAAGAAAATGGACTCTGACCCATATATAATCTGGGATAGAAAACTAAGATTCAAAGTAAGACTGGCCAGTAAAGCTATCATTTCACTGTGGTACTTTAACCAGGCAGTCCCAACAAATTCTGCTCAGTGTTAACCAAAGATACTGAAAAATCAATGCATGCTTTTCTGGAAGTAGCACCTCAGGAAGGGCATAACAGTTGAAGAAAGTCTAGTGTTGGTAAATGAGATGGTCAAGAGGATAGACATACTTAGATTCATAGTATTATAGCTTTAGAGTTGTAAGAGACCTTAAATACCACCCACTTCAACTCCTTTTTTTTATTAATTGATTTGTTTATTTACTTTTAGTTTACAAGATTCAGTTCCACAATCTCTTGAGTTTCAAATTTTCTCCTCTCCCTCCCTTCCTCTCCCCATGATGGCTTGCAATCAAGTATAGAATCTGCAAATACTTTCACGTTGGACATTATCTGTCAGATCCTCAGTTTTACAAATGAGAGAGATTGAGAGATATTTGTATAAGGTCATACAGCTACAAAGAGAGCCAGTATTTGGACCTAGGGCTTCCAACTCCAAATTCACATGCTGTGGCACAGCACCAAGGACAAATTTTAAATATTTTACTTTTCAGTGATTCAGTTTTTTCCTTTTTTGCGGTTTTTTTTTTTTGGAGGGGGGAAGGCAGAGCAATTAGGGTTAAGTGACTTGCCCAAGGTCACATGGCTAGTAAATGTTAAGTGTATGAGGCCAGATTTGAACTCGGGTCCTCCTGACTCCAGTGCTCTATTCACTACACCACCTAGCTGCCCCTGATTGAGTTTTTTCTAGTAAGTGAAGGTATGGCTAAGGGGTCACCGTGGATTTGTTTACAAACCTCATAATATACTATTAATCTTATCCTCCCCTCCCCCCCTAAAATTTCCTAGCTAACTAGAGATTACCCTTTTAAGCTTCAAATAATAGTTTTTACATCATAGACAGACTTCTTTTTATAGGAAGGAATTTTCTAAACCTGTTTATGGAATAAGCTAGAAAGACAAGTTCAAGAAAATTTTAGAAAAAGAAGAGGAGAGATCCATACAGGACTCGAGTTTTAAAATAGATATGTTTTGGGTACTGCTCTAGCTTCTGAGGCTTGATCTAGTGTAAGGGTTCCCAAAGTGGGCAATGCTGCCCCTGGAACGTGGGTGGGGTGGGGGGGCTGGTGGTAGCCTTGGGTGAAATTGGGGGATGTTGAATAGAAATAAGAGAGTGGTAGAAGCATAAGGAAAGAGGAGAAGAAAATTTTGAAAAACTTCATACGTTTCGTATGTTCTGTAAAAATTCAAGTTGTAGTCATTACATTATTTTCCAAATAAACACACAAAATGCAAGTTATAACCTTTCAGTGGTAAAGTGCACCAACAGGTCTTAACAAAGCAAGTATTGGCAGGCAAGTGTGTCATGCATTGTCAGGTTATCAGCATGCATTGGCAAGAATATGTGTGTGTAATGACTTGTTTATAATATAATACTATATGGTTACATGATGCAATGTTGCATCATTAAAATTTCAATGCAGGAAAAACCCCACAAATTTACAATAAATTGTTAAATTTAAGATGTCATTTTTTTAAAAAAATATTTTTTATAAAAATGCAAATTTAAAAAGAAAACAGTGAAAGGGTTAAATAGACTGGATTTCCAAGGGGGACACTGATTAATTTTTTCTTTTGAAAAGGGGGTGCTAGGCCATATAAGTTTGGGAATGTATAAAGCTCCCCTAGGTCTTTTCTGCCAGAGACCAAATCCTTGTTTGGGGAGAACATTGACCTGACCCAATATATCATTTCTAATCATCTTAGTCCTGATTGAAGCAAAGATAGAAAAGGACAAGATTATTGTTAATTTGGTGTTTAAAATAAAGGATGTGATGACTAATTGAAGTAGAAATGTGTTCAGACTGTTAATGTAGCAAAGAACACTTTTTATATTTTAGTAGTTTTATAAAATTTGAAAATGAACCTGAAAAATATTAAGATAAATGAAGTAATCTGCATTAAAGCTACCGAGCTTTTAAAGCGCTTTCCTCATAGTGGGTAGTGCAAGGATCTTCCTTTTACAGATGAGGGAAATAGAACTTTGAGAAGTTAAAAGACTTGCCCATATTCACACACCTATTGTCTGGAGTGGGGATTGAACCCAGGTCTCCTGATTACAAATCCATTGTTCTTTCTAAAGATAAGAGTGTTATGTAATCCAAGAAAATAATAATAGCAATAATAATAAAAAAGATTTCTTCCTCTCCTACTTACTGTGATCCCTTTGTTTTTCCTACTTTAAGCTTAATAATATCTAGCATTTATATAGCACTTCTAAAATTTGCAAATTTTTGTATCACATATAAATATCCCTGTGAGGATAGATGCTTAACCTTGTGAGGTAAGTGCTGTTATTATCCCCATTTTACAAATGAGGAAAGTCTGGTAAAGGTAAGTGACTTCTCCAGGATCACACAGGTAGTAGAAGTTTGAGACAGGATTCAAATTCAGGTCTTCCTGACTCCCAAATCCCATGTTCTGTCTACTGTGCCCCCTAGCTACCTCTCCTTGTCCACCTCCTCTTAGTACTTAGTACTTGGTATTAGTACTATCAGTAGGTTAGTACTTGGACCAAATGCATAGAAATTGACTAATTGTGGCAAATAATAATTTGATATAATGGTATAATTTGATATTATACAATAACATAATAATTTGAATAATAAGAAAGAACTTCCAAACATTTAGAACTGTTTAAAAATAGAGTGTTTTTCCTCATTGTTCAGTAAGTTCTCCATCATGAAGGTTTTCAAATAAATTGGATAAAAGTTGTTAGGCTTTTCTAGGACAAGATCAGTGCACTGAGTAGATTCTTGGAACATGACCTCCAAAGGTCAAATTCTGCCAGGTATTCTACAGGTGAGATATTCTGTTCAGTTTTGATTGCTACATTTTAGAAAGAATATTAAGTAGGAGTACATTCAGAGAAGTTACCAAGATGGTAAAGGGCCTTGAGATCATACCATATAAAGATGGGTTAAAGGAAATGATATTTAACCTTGAGAGAAAACTTAGGGGATATGCTAGTAATCTTCAGGTATTTTGACAGCTGAAAGGTATAGATGGTATAGGCTTGGCCTCAGCAGGCAGTACTAGAACTAGGGGGTGAAAGTTACAGAGAGGAAAAACTAAATGCTTCTCAGCAATTGGAATCATCCAAATTACCTTCTGAAGTCCCTTAAAACTCTGAGTTTCTATGATTCTGTGCAAGTAATGGGTTCCTCACCATCATAGTTCTTTAAGCAACAGCTGGATGAACACTTGTTAGATAATCATATCAGTTTGCCAAGTGTTTATGCAACCCCCATGATAAACAAAACACTATGGTAGTTATAAAAAAAAATAGTCCCTTTCTCCAAGGATGTTAACATTCTTTTGATAAGTCATATAGATATGTCTTAGAGGGAATTATTGTTCAGAGACAAGTTGCAACAGATGACATTGGAGATGCCAGCAAAATACTCTTCCCTTCCTATTTAAAATAACAACAACAAAACTCCTAAAAATACAGTTTATGAAAAGTTTACCCAGTCCACGAAAATCTTTTTGTTTAAGTGAGCCATGTATTTCACAAACATGAAATTCAACACCCTCTGGGCAACCCATATCACTTCCAGCCCATTGCTCACAGCCATCATCCAGGAGTAACCCTGAAGGGAAGGGTCCCACCGTTCCAACCAAATGCCACACAGACAGGGCAGGCCAGCCAGCCTGGAAGAAGCCACAAGGCATCTGAGGGAGAGAGGGGAAGCAGCAGGTGCCAGACGAGTCAAACAATTGTCATTTTGACCATCTCATCTTGGACCCTGATGACCCTGAATTCAGGAGTTTAAGGAATAGCAATGCTTCCAGCATGTTGCCCTAGGAATCAACATATCATCCTAGGAAGCAACCCCTGTGGAGATGTAGCTTTGTAAAGCAAATAATCCTGCAGGTGCTAGGGCCACATCTATTGAAGACCCAGAAGAGAAAGTTCTTGCTACCAAAATCCTTGATTTCTGTCAAATGGTTCCACCTCAAACACTGATGTGATTTTATCAGTGGAAGTGACATTAAAGAAGAGATATTAACATCTG
The DNA here is from genome assembly GCA_028627135.1 of Pseudochirops cupreus. NCBI lineage: Eukaryota > Metazoa > Chordata > Mammalia > Diprotodontia > Pseudocheiridae > Pseudochirops > Pseudochirops cupreus. The sequence continues at coordinate 374,600,563 of CM053580.1, read as the reverse complement.
CTTTGCTGTACCCTAAGGACCACAGGACCTTACCACTTGATTTGTAGCTGAAATCCTCTTTGTGTGTTGTCTCTACCATTAGAATGTGAGTGGCTTGGGAGTGCCTTACTCAGTAGATCTCAATGTGTGGTCTGTAGCCCCTTTGATCCTTTCAGGGGGTCTGTGAGGTCAAAACTTTTCATAATAATAATTTGATGCTATTATCTCCTTGAGGCTGAAATTTCTTGATTAACTTCAACCAAAACAAGATATCACATCAGATTGAATGAAGAAGCAGGAGAATCTGCTTGTCTTCAATTAAGCCAGACATTAAAGAGATTTTCAAAAATATGTAAAACAATAGCTCTCATCAGTTTTTTTTTTGTTTGGCAAAATAACATTATTTTGCTTTAAAAATGTTAGTTAGATGAACATATATAGTGGGCTTGTTATTTTAGAATGAGTTAGTATTTTAAGAATTTCCAGTATTGATAAATATCGTTAGCTATAACCCACATAAACCAAAGCTCTTTGGAGTCCTCAGTTTTTAAGAGTATAAAGGGATCTTGAGACTGAAAAGTTTGAGAAACTTGGTTTTTTTCCTATTAGTATCTTTGGTGCTTAGCACAGGGATTTGCTCATAGTAGGTACTTTATTCATCTTGCATTCATAAATTAACCTACAAATGCAAAAGCACAGATGAACACAGTCCTTAGAGTTTTGCATCATGCCGCCACTTTTGTGTGGTTGGCTATATTTGTGCTGTTAGCTGTCTTTTATAGTCTTCTCTTTTGGTTTGTAAATTACTAGAAATTTTATTCCTCCTTTGAAACTGGACAGTGCCACTTGCTTGTTGATAATTATATTTTTGGGGGGATTAAAAATAAAAGTTTTTGTGGTTCTTTTTTTAAAGTAGGAAGGCATTAAGATCCCCTGTAAAAAGTTGAGATCTCATCCCTATCCAGAGTGCTTCTTTGCCTTGGCCCCAGGAATAGTGTATCTCAGACAGTCCTGCATTCTTTCAGGTCACGAGTGGCTCAAGGAGCTTTGAAAGCTTTATTAGGGGAGAGGATATAAATTTAAGCAATCGAATACTTAATGTAATGAAGTATTTCAAAACTAGTCATCAGATAGCAGCATCAATGTAAATTTGATAGAAAAAACGAACTATTGACTGGAGTTAGCACTACAACAGTTACTTACTTGTATGTGATAATTTTTTGCTTTTAATATTTACATGAACACAGAATAATATGGGTCTATGAATTCTAGTTAACTGATATTAACAAACTACCTTTTTGCTCATAATAAATTTGCCAATTGCAAAAGATTTTTTTTCATAACTCTGAAGAGCAAGTGTTATGCCATTATTTTAGAGGATTCTGTTAATTTAAAAATCTTACTCTGGGATGTTTGGATGTTTATAACAGTAATGAGCCATAAAATGTTCCTGTTACTGTTTTGCACAGGCATAGTTTGGCTTATTTAAAAACAACATTCACTCTATATGATGTTTTAGCAAATTGTGACCATTATTGCTTCTCTTTAGCCATTTGGTTAGCTATAGCACATGGAATGTTTTTGTAAGTGCTTTTCTTTATGTATAAAATACTATTAGTACTTATCACAGATGAATAGTGTCAACTACTTAATTTTCAGTTGTCTACATTTTCAAAACAATGAAGACATATCACCAACTATAATATGGAAATAGCTGTCATTTAATATAGTTGAACATTATCTGTGTCATTTGCTCTACAGAAGCAATCATGTTATTAAAATAAATATAAACAGTTCTGTGCATATGTAGATGTACTGATATATAATACTCATTACAGTTTGTAACCATAAAATACACAAATGTAATGGATATTTTGGTTTCTTTTTCAATACAGGCTTATAAAAAACTGAACCAGGTCCTGAGCTCATGTAATGCATTAAGTAAAGGTTTCATTTGAAGCTGAAGATTAGGAAGCTTGTGACTTAAATTTTGTCTGTTTTATAGATAAGCTATTGAAGGAAAAAGAGGCAACTAAATTAAGACAACATAAATCCTCTTCTTAGAATTCAGATTCACGTGATCTTCGGTAACTGCCTCCACGAAGTTCTTCTCAAATCAAAATTTCATCTGCTTTATAAGCCATAAAAATGATTTCATAGAGTCTCACACTGGGATGGAATACCAAGAGGTCATCTGGTTCAACTCATTCCTAAGCAGAAATCCCCTCTGCACTGTCTTCAGAAAGTGGTTTTCAAGTCCTACTGAGAGGAACCCTTTAAAATAATAATTTATTATAAACTTATTTATTATAATGTTGAGCATTAGTCAGCTAACAACATATAAAGTATAATTATTTTTCAGGAACTCTAAGTCTCCAAGATTCTTTGTTTTTATCTTCATTCTCTGTCACATTTGCTGTTTTATGGTCATAGCTGCTGTGCACTCTTTTCTGGTTTTTTTTTCACCTTGCATTTGATAAAGATCTCGCAAATTTCTTTATATTTCTCATCCTTATAAGTCTTGCATTATAGCATTTCATCATGTCAGTGTACTGCAATTTATTCAACCTTTCCACTGTCAATGGTCATTTAGGTCATTTCCAGGTTGTTTTTTCCAGTACAAGTAATGCTACTATGAAAATCTTTGAACAGAGAGCTCCTTTTTTTCTTTTTGGTAATGCTTACAGGGCGTATTCCCTAAAATGGAATAACCGGGTCAAGATTATGTTTTGTAGTTTTTACTGTGCATTCTCAGGTTTTTCTGATTAGGAACTCTACTTCCTAAGCAGAACTTTTCCCCTTTTGAGCAGCTTTAATTCTTGTAACTAAATTCTAGTTTGCTGAAATTTCTACCACTGATTCTAGGTCTAATTCTTCAGACCATATAGACCAAGTTTGATCATCCTTCATGACTGAGAGACCCTGCCTCTAAGCTGGACCCCACTCTGGCCTGAGTCACATATACTGAACTCCACGTGGAAAGGTCCAGATGCCCTTGGACCACAACATTACCAGATACCACCTCCTGCCCCCTCTTTGGAAACTCCTGGGTGACTGCATCATTTCACCCTTCTCCTTGCCTTTGAAGTCTGGACTCTGGGACACTTTCAACAAGGGGACAACCTCCAGCTTCTGAAAGGAGGGCTTCAACATGCGCTCTAAGACATAGCAACCCTGACTGCCATTCTCTTTGCTCTAGGAGCAGAGAAAACAAATGGGGGTGGCATAACCTGGGAATGAGGCAGATGGTGGCTTAGTGGATAGAGCACTGGGCCTGGTGGCAGGAAGACCCGAGTTCAAACCCAGCCTCAGGTTCTTCCTAGCTGTGTCACCCTGGGTGAGTCACTTGACCAATTATTGTCTGATAGAAAGGATCCACTGGGTCCACTGGAGTAGGAAATGGAAAACCACTCCAGTATCTTTGTTAAGAAAACCCCATGGACAGTTGGTCCCAGTGTCAGGAAGAGTTGGACATAACTGATTAAACCATCATCAGCACCACAAATTAACCTGGAATTGGTGATTGTAGATGTAAACAGAAGCACAAGGGGACAAGGGATTTAAGAGCAGATGAAGGTACATAGGTGAACTGGTTAACTCCAGAGTCAGGAATATGAGGGAAGAAAAATGAGACTATGATGGAGATGATGGACTGAAGGTTTGAGAGGATGGAAAATAATTTGGGAGCAAGTGAAAGAGCAAAAGAAAAATGGAAGGACAAGTTTATGGTTAGGGAAATTTCAAAGCTCAAGATAAAGGAGATGGTTCAGTGTTGGGTGAATGGTGAGATCTAAAGTGCCTATGGGTGTCTGGGGTGGATTGAATGTAGGACGTAGGAGTTGGAAGAGCTTATGAATTTTGGAGCCTTCGCCTTAGAAGTGAGAACAAGCAGAAAGGAGGGAAAGTGTAATGACGAGTAGAGTGAACTTCAAAGGAAGACTCATTGGAAAGTGTTAATGGCAGAGGGGGAAGCTCGAAGGGGCAATGGGTAGCAAAGAGTATGCCAACTTCTTTTCTTGACCCAGATAATCCAGGGGAAACAATTGAAAGAACAACCTGCACCATCCCAGGACTTTTTGTCCTCTAAAGATAGCCAGGTTTCCATGATGCCCAGAATAAAGTGGGAGAGGAAGAGACTGAGAATGGGATTCCAAAGGGATTATGGAAAGGTAGGACTAAGCTAACTGGGGATGGGAATGAAAAAATGGGTTACAAAAGAAAGGAGTTTTAGTGGATGGAGACTTGGAATCATTAAAGAATAAGTCAAGGGAATTAGAAAGTAGAATTTTGTTAGACAATGACCAAATGGCAATAGAGTCTCCAGTAGCCTATGATGATCGGGGCCATTGGTAGTAGGACATTATTAGAAATTTGGGCCAGGTATCAGTAAGCCATGATGATTAGGTCCTTGAGGACAAAAATGCACTCATGTGGTATTAGCTTCATAGTCTAATTCAAGGACTAAACAGGAAGACAAACACCCAGAAGGCACTATGTATGCCAAGTATGTACATTCTCTACTTGGTCAATCAGGGCCATTAGTAGTGTGGTCTTGATGTCTGAGGCCCTGGTCTATGAAGAGTCTGTCTAAATTATCTAAGTAATAAAACAGTGAAATGTGATTTAGTTCAATTCAACAAATATTAAGTGCCTGCTATATGGCTAACAGATACAAAGATGATAAATGACACCATACCTACTTTTGAGAAGCTTACAGTACAGGAGTTTATCCTTTTTTGTGTCATGTTCTTCTTTGTCATTCCAGTGAAGCCTGTGGACTCCCTCTCAGAGTAATAGTTTTTTATGCATAACATAAAATGGAATTATGAAGAAAAAACATTATAAAATATAATATCAAAATATTAAATGTTCCAAGTTCATAGACTCCTTGTCCCCCCACCCTTCGCTGTGTACTCCTTTTTGAGATCCCCCATTATAATCTAATGGGAGAATATATGAATACAAATAAATATACAAAGTAGAATGCAGTAAGGGCAGTGTGGTTGGTAATGGAAAGGGACATTGGCTTTGGAGTTTGAGTCTTAGGTTCAAATCCCATCTCTGTTACTACCAATGCAACCTTGGGCAAGTTACTTAACTTCCCTGGGCCTCAGTTTCCTTATCTCTAAAATAAAGGAATTGAACTAGATGACATAAGATCTCTTCCAACTCTAAATCTGTATTTCTATATATAAATCCAAAGTGATTCAGGAAAATTTGAAGAAGGAGAAATCATTCATCTGAGGGAGGTCATGGTAGGTTTCATGGAGGAAGGGATCTCTGAGTTTGCCTTTGATAGAGGAGAAGGTTGAAGTATGGAAATATTGTTCTAAGTTGGAAAGCTAGGTTTTAATCAGATTGTGTAGTGACTTAAATGTCAAGTTGAAGAGTTTATCTTTTATTCTATAGGCCATAGGGAACTGTAAATGTTAGAGAACATTTAACATTTGAAACATTTGAAACTCTGACAATCACCAAAAAACAAGCTTATTAAATGAACTATTCATTTAGTAGATTATCTCTAGAAATATTCAATTAGGGAAGTTTTGAAAAAATAAATTTATTGATACATTTTGAATTTTTTTATATCACCAAATTTTTTTCAGTGTTTTTTCTCCTTCCCCTTCCATAGTGCTACCCCATATAACAAACTTTTTTAGAAACAAAAAAAAAACAGCATAACATCCCAAAAGTCTGAAAAGTATGTCATATTCCACACCCATGGACTTCCAGCTCTGCAGAGGAGTGGGGTAAGGGTATCTTTTTCATATCTCTTCTTCGGAGCCATGCTTGTTCTTTGCCATTTTATAACCTTCAGTGTGTGTGTGTGTGTGTGTGTGTGTGTGTGTGTGTGTGTGTGTGTGTGTGTGTGTGTGTATGTGTGTGCATGTGTGCATGTATGTGTGTGTATATGTGTATATGTGCGTGTGTGCATGTGTGCGTGTGCGTGCGTGTGTATGTGTGTGTATGTGCATGTGTGTATGTGTGTATATGTGTGCGTGTGTGTATGTGTGTGCGTGTGTATGTGTGTGTGCGTGTGTGTATGTGTGTGTGCATGTGTGTGTATGTGTGTATGTGTGTGCGTGCGTGTGTGTGCGCGCGCGCGTGTGTATGTGTGTATGTGTATGTGTGTGTGCGTGTGTGTATGTGTGTGTATGTGTGTGTATGTGTGTGCATGTGTGTATGTGTGTATGCGTGTGCGCGCGCGTGTGTGCGTGCGTGTGTGTATGCGTGTATGTGTCTGTGTGTGTGCGCACACGCGTGTGTGTATGTGCATGTGTGTATGTGTGTGTATGTGTGTGTGCGTGTGTGTATGTGTGTGCCTGTGTGTGTATGTGTGCGTGTATGTGTGTATGTGTGCGCGCGTGCGTGTATGTGTGTGTGCATGTGTGTGTGCGCGCACGCGCGTGCGTATGTGCGTGTGTGTATGTGTGTGTGTGCATGTGTGTATGTGTGTGCATGTGTGTATGTGTGTGCGTGTGTGTATGTGTGCATGTGTGTGTATGTGTGTGCATGTGTGTATGTATGTGCGTGTGTGTATGTGTGTGTATGTGTGTGCGTGTGTGTATGTGTGTGCATGTGTGTATGTGTGTGTGCGTGTGTGTATGTGTGCGTGTGTGTGCATGTGTGTGTATGTGTGTGCATGTGTGTATGTGTGTGCGTGTGTGTATGTGTGTGTATGTGTGTGCGTGTGTATGTGTGTGTGCATGTTGGTTCTTTCCATTTATATTGTGGTGGCTATTGAACATATTGTTTTCTTGGTTCTACTTATTTCACTTTGTATCAATACATATAGATCTTTTCATGCTTTTCTGTATTCATCATATTAATCATTTTTAAAATCACAGTAATATTCCATTGCATTTATATACCACAGTTTGTTTAACCATTCCTCAGTTGATGGATACCTGCTTTATTCCCAGTCTTTTGCTATCACAAAAAGTGTTACTATAAACAGTTTGGTAAATGTACGGGGACTTTCTACTTATCAATGGTCTCTTTGGGTATAAGCCTCATAATGGAATCTCTGGATCAAAAGATATGAACATTTTATTTGCTTTATTTGCATAATTCCAAATTATTTTCCAAAAATACTGATTCACAGTTCCACCAACAATCCACTAGTGTGTCTGTCTTCCCATAAAGTCTCCAACATTGACAATTCCTCTCTTTTGTCATCTTTGCTAATTTGTAGGATGTGAGACAAAACTGCAGGGTTTTGAGTTACATTTCTCATATTAATGATCTGGAATACTTCTCATATGGTTTTTAGTAGTTTGCAATTCTTTTGAGAATTCTTTGTTCATATTGCCTTTGATTTTTTTCATATTGGCAAATGACTTTTAGTTCTGTGTGTGTGTGTGTGTGTGTGGTTTATATATATATCTTGGATACCAAATGTGTCTTAGAGAAATTTGATACAAAGATTTTTTTTCCAAAAATGACAAATTTCATTCTCATGCTAGGTGCATCAATTTTGTTTGTGTAAAAGTTTTCATTTCAAGTCAAGATGAATGAAAAACCCAAGAGACAGAGTTTCTGGGTAATTAATAATCAGTTTATTAATTAGACTAGCAAATAATAAATTGATGGTCAGGGTTCTCAGTAACCAAAGACAAAACCATTGAGATCATTGAATGCTTAAATACCTTTAGAAAAATGGGTGCCCCTGATAGGCAGAGATCAACCCTGCTTGGTGAACAATTAATGAGGGGATGGATAAGGAGGTGGGCTGAAAGCCTTCAGCTCCTCCTGCTGAGAAAGTTGCTTGATCACGAAACTCAGCTGCCTCCAGCACTCTGGACAAAAGAATCCATCTGTCCCAGACCACCGAAGTTGAACAACTGGGGGGCTGGAGAGGAGAGGTTTCAAGGGCATGAGTTTAATACTTTTTGGGCTAGAATTCACCTAGATTAGATTCTATTTACACTTTAATCAGAAGCAAATTCTCCTAGTTGGGCAAAGTCTTATCCAAGATTAAGGAGAATGTTACTGGTGGATTTAACCAATCTCATCAACCCTATACTTCAGAGACTGACTGACCTAGAAAGTTTGTTTCCTGAGTGATGAAATAAAGAGGAAAAAACCCCAATCCCAATTTAATAATTTGTTATTAATAGAAAAATAATAATTTATCTCAGTGTAATCAGTTATCCTATTCTATCTTTTGTAATTATTTCTATAATTTTGTTACAAATACATCTACTTCCCTGTCTGTGAGAGCCTGTATCCTAGAGTCTCATTGGTCATTCTGCCTTTCCTTTTAATTTTAATTATTATTTGTGGGTGACATCAAAACTAGTCAAATGTGACAGATCTTAGTCTTAAGTGAACAATTTAGTTTAATTCAAAAAGTACTGCATAACTGACAGCTATGGGCAAGGCACATTACTGGGCTATCCAGAAACAAGGAGGAGATCTTACAGTCTGGTAGGTGGAATAAGACATGTACACAAAAAACAATAGGACAATTGAGAATCTAAGTGTATGTGGAAGGTCAGGTGGAGAGACATGAGAGATTTAGGAAGGGGGGATCATTTCTAATTGGAGGGAGCAAGAATTAGAGAAGATTTGAGGAGGGGACATCTGAACTGAGCATTGAAAGAAAAGGATTTCAACAGGGAGAGAGAGAGATAGGAAGGCACTCTTTTCTAGGCATGGGGTGCAGCATAGCTAAATGCAAAATCAGAAAAGGGTAGGATATGTTTGGAGAAAGGATAGTAGTAGATCCAATTAGCTGGAACATAGAGTGCATGAAGATCAATCATGTGAAATAAGGTTGGAAAGTCAAGTTAGAGCTTTGAATCAAAGGATCTTGTATTTTGTGTGATAGACTCTTGACAGTTCTTGAGTGGGACAAGGTCACACGTGCACTGTGAATACTACTTTAACAACACATTTATGAAGCATAGATTGGAAAGGGTGGGGCCTAGAGAAGAAGAGGATGGGAAAACCCAACATTCTATAGAGTCTTATTTAAACTGTATTTATGTTGAATCAACTCTGTGCTAGGCGATGTGTAAGCACCTTACAAATATCTCATTTTATCCACCCAACAACTCTAGGAGATTGTTGCTTTTGTTATTCCCATTTCATAGTAGAGGAAACTAAGGAAGACAAAGTGACTTGTCCAGGATCACACAGCCACTGTCTGAGGTCAGATTTGAATTCAGGGCTTCCTGACTCCAGTCTCTCTTCCTGACTCTCCATTGATTGTACCACCTAGATGTTAGCTTGATGTTAGCTAATATCCAGCTATTAGCAGAGTGCTCCAACTTAAAGTCAGGCCATTATTAGATTTCTAAATCTTGAGAGTTATCTGAAAGATATGTTGGCTTAATTTCATTTCCCCTGTACTTAATCAACATGCTTTTGCATTGTTATTATTGCTGCTATTAATAAACTAGCATTTATATATTGCTTTAAAGTTTGCAAAGCACTTTGCACACATTATACTGTTTAGTCCTTACAAAACTCCCATGAAATAGGCACCATTCATATCCCCATTTAAAAGACAGGGAAATTAAGACTAAGAAGTTATATGACTTGTCCAGGGTCATACAGCTAATACATTCTTGTGGCAGTATATAAATTTAGGTCTGCCTGACTTGAAGTCCAACATGCTATTCTCTCTGTACTGTCTAGCTTCCTTATAACAATAGCTAGCATTTATGTGGTACTTTAGGCTTGCAAAAGACTTTACAAGTTTTATCTTATTTGATCCTAATTTTCTATGGTGCACCTAGATGGTAAATAACAGGATAGTTCAAAGCATTTTTGCTATGTAGGTGTCCAGGATAAGTTTTTAGAGGCAACACCTATCTAGCTGAAAACAGCTTAGTTCAGTTAGATACTTAAATGCTCCTTTGACAAGTTAAGACCCATTGGATGCATTTATTTCCACATTTTTTTTCTGAGTAAATTAAATTCTATAAGCCTAAACCTTATGCAGGGGCCCTGAAATGATCATTAGCTCCTAATACTTTTCAAAAATGCAGTCACTCACTAAGAACTTTTATTCTTAAATACTTTTTTTTATGACTTTGGGGAAAAAAAAGAAAGAAATGATTCTAATGGGAATTTTGTGCTGAGTAAAGTGGGTGTATATTCTTTGTAGATGTTAAGCAAATTCCTGGCTGCCAACATGCATCCTTATAAACGATGTATTTACATAAATGCAGATGAAGTAAATCCACAAATAAAGCGGTGATATCATTATTTTAAAGAGTTGAAGTTGGGCTATGCATATGTGAGTTGTGTCCGGGTCATCTCTGTGGTGGTGGTGGTGGGAGTAGGCTAGTGACCTTTATTTTATATCTCTTTTGATACCCTGGAGTCCAACTATGCTGATAATTTCTGTTGCTCCCCCTTCTCCTACATTCTCCATTGAAGACCTCACTGTCATATGGGGGTAACCATGGGTTCTCCAAAGCTTTTCTAGTAGAGTTGGTCTTACTAGTAATAGCAGTTCATAATTATATTTTCTTTCTTTTTTTTTAATTAATTAATTTTTTAATTAAAATTTTTTAATTAATTAATTTTTTAATTAACAAGCATTCATTTTCTCTTCTTTCTCAACCCCTTCCCTGTGGGGGGAAAAAAGAAAGAAAAACCCTTATAACAAATGTGTATAGTCAAAGAAAACCAATTCCCATATCGTTCACATCTAAAAATATCTCATCCTGTATCTTTGTCAGGAAGTGGATAGCATGTTTCATCTTTGGTCCACTGAAATCATGGCTAGTCATTGCATTATATTCAGAAGTCTTAAATCTCTCAGATTTTTTGTCTTAGCAGTTTTACTATTTGTCTTAACATTGTTGTGATTGTTCTACTGGTTTTGCTCATTCCACTCTGTAGCAATTCATACAAGTCTTCTTAGGTTTTTCCAAAATTATACCTTTCATCATTTCTTATGGCAAAATATTATATCCATGTACTGTAAGTCATTCAGCTATTCCCCTTTGTTAGATAGCTCTCTTAAATTCCAGTTCGTTGCCACTCTAAAAATGGTAGCCCCATTTACTTTATGTTTTGTCTTTCTTATTTTTTTATAACATTTTTAAAAAATATTGAGGTCTACATTTTCTTTCTCTCACTCCTCTCTCACTCATTGAGAAGATTAAGCAATATAACATTAATTATACATGTGAAGTCATGCAAAATATATTAATATATTAGTTATGTCACTAAGAAAAACAAAAAAAAAGCTGGGGTGGCTAGGTGGCACAGTGAATAGAGTACTTGGCCCTGGAGTCAGGAGGACCTGAGTTCAAATGCAACCTCAGACACTTAACACTTACTAGCCGTGTGACATTGGGGAAGTCACTTAATCCCAATTGCTTGCCTTGCCTCCTCCAAAAAAAAAAAAAAGCAAGGAAAATAAAGAAAGTGAAAAAGTATGCTTCAATCAGCACTCAGAGTTCATCAGTTCTCTCTCTGGAGTTGAATAGCATTTTTCATCATGGGTCCTTTGGAACTGTCTTGGAAAATTGGCTTGATCAGAATAGCTAAATCTTTCACAGTTAATCATTGTTACAATATTACTGTTACTGTATATGATGTTTTCCTTGTTCCGTTCATTTCATTTTGCATCAGTTCATATAAGACTTAACATGTTTTTCTAAAACCATCCGGTTCATCATTTTCTTACAACACATTAGAACACAATAAAATTCCATTATAATCACATACCACAGCTCTTCTTTATTTGATGGGCATCCCTGCAATGTTTAATTGCCACCACAGAAAGATCTACTATAAATATTTTTGTCCATATAGGTCCTTTTCCTTTTTTTTTTTTATCTCTTTGTAATACATACCTAGTAGTGGGATTGCTGTGTCAAAGGACATGCACAGTGTCTTTTGGGTATAGTTCCAAATTAGTCTCCAAAATGATTGGATCAGTTCACAATTCTACCAACAGTGCATTAGTGTCCCTATTTTTCCACGTCCCCTCCAGCATCTATCATTTTCCTTTCCTGTTATTTTAGCCAATCTGATAGCTGTGAGGTGGTATCTCAGAGTTATTTTAATTTGCTTTTCTTAGTTTAATCAATAGTGATTTAAAGCATTCATTCGTATGACTATTGATAACTCGGATTTCTTTCTCTGAAAACTGCCTGTTCATATCCATTGATCGTTTATTAATTTGGGGATACCTCTTATTTTTATAAATTTGGTTGAGTTCCCAACATATTTAAGAAATGAAATCTTGGCGGAGCCAAGATGGCGGCG
>CM053580.1:374557649-374587847 GCA_028627135.1 Pseudochirops cupreus | reverse complement strand
CAATTGAATAGGAAGGGATGATATTTTAAAAGGTGAAATTGAGAGGTGGGAGAGGAATAGAATGAGAGGAGGCAGGGAGAGACAGAATGGGGTCAATCTTCTCATATAGAAGAGGCAAGGGATAACTGTTACAATGGAGGGGAAGAACAGGAAGGCAAAAGGGAATGGGTCAACCTTACTCTCATTGAATCTGGCTTAGGGAAGGAATGACATACACTCTAAATTGGGTATCTTGCCCTACAGGAGAGTAGCGGGGTAAGGGGATTAGAGTTGGAGATGATGGAGGGAGGGTTGTTAGAAGCATACACTTCTGTGAAGGGACAGGGACAAAGTAGAGAATAGAACAAGTGGGAGGCAGGATAGGATGGAAGGAAATATAGTCAAGTCTTTCACAGTATGCCCACTGTGGAGACGTTCTGCGTAACTACACATATACGGCCTTTATTGAATTGCTCATCTTTCCAGTGGGTGTGGGTGACGAGGGAAGGGAAAGAATCTAGAATTTAAAGTTCTAAAATCAAATGTAAAAAAAAATACATATGTATATATTATTATTATCATTATTTACGTGCAATTGGGAAATAAGATATACAGGCACTGGGGTAAGGAAATCCATCTTGCCCTACCAGAAAGTCAGAGGGGTGATGGGGGAGGATACAGGAGAGAGCAGATTGGGGGAGGGAATATACAGTGGAATCGCTGTTTTGGGGTGGTGGGTAAGGGAAAGATGGGGAGAAAATTTGTAACTCAAAATCTCGTGGAAATGAATGATGTAAACTAAAAATAAAGAAAAGTTAATTTTTTAAAAAGTTGAAAAAAGATAAATGTAGCAATAGTTTCTTCAAGATGAGGGAAATTAAATTTCTCTTATTTATATACAAGTGTTTTATTTAGACGTAATCAGTAAGGAACCATGAGAGTGAGCAGTTATTTTTCACTCTAATGCCATTTTGCTTTCCAACATCATTATTTGTAACTGTGGTAGCATGATTCAAACAGTTTCTTATGTTTTAAACCTTAGGGTTATCTTTGGACATGAGAGAAGAGTCAGTCACCAATCCCTGTTGATTAAATTCACATTTTAGACAATGTCACATTGTCTGTTAACAACTAAAGCAACTCATGCATCTTCTCATCCTCTCAATTCCTATAGCTGTTACTCCAATATCAGGAGGCCCTCATTACTCCCCACCTGGGATCTACTGCAATAGGTCTTCCTATCTTAACTCTCTCTGGCCCCAGTACCAAACAGCCTTAAAAACACATCTAGTAACTTCTGCTCAAAAATCTTCAGTATCACTCTACTGATTATCAAAGTCCAAAACCCTTTGCCTAACAATCAAAGTCATCAGATCTAACAATACCCTTACTCCTTCCCATCCTCATTTCCCATCAATCCCCATCACATACTCTATATTTTAGCCAAACTGTATTACTCACTGTTCCCCAAACATGCCCTGACCTGTTCCCACTCTTGTGCCTTTATTCATGCCATTCTCTACTTGGTGAACATCCTCTCTCTTTACCTGCTGAACTTCAACCTGACCTTTAAAGCTGAAATCCAATGCCACCGCCTCCATTTATCTTCCTCAAATCCTTTGCCCTTCCCCCTCATTGGAAACAATCTTTCTCTCCATAGACCTCAAAGCACCATTTGAAAAGTTTTAGTGTATTTATTATATAATATAGAATCTCTATTATTGCCATGAAAGTCTTACTCTAACAACTCATGGCAAGGGTGTCAATTTCTATTTATTGAAAGCTATGACATCCTGAGTGACTCTGATAGACTTAGCTCTTCTCAGCAATGCAAAGATCTAGGACAACTCCAAAAGACTCATAATGGAAACCGCTACCCACATCCAGAGAAAGAACTATGAAGTCTGAATGCAGATGGAAGCATACTTATTTACTATCCTTTTTTGTTGTTATTGTTTCTTCTTTCTCATGGTTTCTCCCAGTGGCTCTAATTCTTCTTTACAATATGTCTAATTTGAAAATGTTCAATATGAATTTATATGTATGGCCTATATCAGATTGCATGCTGTCTTGGGAAGCGGGGAGGACAGGAAAAGAAAATGCAGAACTCAAAATCTTATGGAAGTGAATGTTGACAACTGAAAATAAAATAAAAAGTATGCTCCTTCTGGAAAAAATTTCTTTACAACTGATATAAATACTAAAAACGTACAGTATCCAACCTTCTTATCTATTTAATATAAACACTTTATAAATGGTTCACTACAATCAGCAAATAATATTAAGCATCTATTATACAAATACTAGTGTACAAGGCACCATGGCAAGTATGAAATGAAATATGTCCCTTCTCTGGAGGGGCTTATACATTGAACAGTCAAGGTATGCACATATAACAAGTCACTTAACATAATATTAGGACAAGATTAACTATCAAATGAATGGTACAGACCCACAGCAATTGCTATGGAAATTCAAAGGAGAAAGATCATGGTAGGCTCAAGTGGTTGGGTAAAAATTTCATGAATTTCATTTTAGAAATACTGGGTTTGCAAAGAGATCAAAGAAAAGTGAAAAGCAATTATAATGTACAAAAACATCTATAGCAGTTCTTTTGCGGTGGCAAAGAAATGGACATTGAGGGGATGACCATCAATTGGGGACTGTCTGAAAAAGTTGTGGTACATGATTATGATGGAATAGTATTTTGCTCTAAGAAATGATGAGGGGGATGGTTTCAGAAAAACTTGGGAAGATCTGTATGAACTTATGCAAATTGAAGAAAGTAGAACCAGAAGAACATTGCACATGGCAATAGTAATACTGTAATAATCATCAATTTCAAAAGATTTAACAACTCTGATTAATACAATGATCCAAGACAATTCCAAAGGACCGATGATGAAAAATGCAATCTACCTCCAGAAAAAGAACTGATGAAATCTGAATGCAGACTGAACATACTTTTTAAACTTTCTTTATATTTTGGATTTTTTTGTTTTTGCAACATAGCTAATATGGAAACCTTTTACATGACTTCACATGTTTACCTTGATATTATAGTGCTTGTCCTCTCAATGAGTGGGGAGAATGTATGGAGAGAGGAAGAGAATTTGGAACGAAAATTTTTTAAATGTTTAAGAAAAAGAAAAATTAAAAGAAAAAGTAGAAACACTGGATTTGATACAAGAGATTTATCAAGTACATGGTTGGAGATATGTGCAAAAGAGGCTTGAGCAGAAGCTAAAGATTTTGAGAAAGGGCTAAATTCCTGAGAGTGGATAAGTTCTCTAAGGAAAACAATGTTAAGTTAGAATAATAAGCCAGAAGACTCTGAGTGGGACAAGAGGTTAGCAAATAATTTTTCGAGAGAACTAGGAGAACAATGTTAATATAATGCCATTGTGAGCAAGGAAGGAGAGAATCAAACACAAAGGGATGGTCAAATACACCAAATTTGGGACATTATTAAAACAATCATTTTCGGTATCTCATTTTCTTATAATAATTCTGAGACTCTCAGAGTACACTAAAGATATTTATTACATTACCATGTCCTAAGAGAGGCAGGTATTATCCCTACTTTGCAAAAAGAGAAACTTTTTATTAAATTAAAATTTTATTAAATTCCTATAAAGGAATTAATCTAATATTAGAATAACCATAGATTCCAGAATGAAAAATTGTGACTACTATATTTTGAGTGACTCGTCCATTTGATACAAAATGTATAAATATTATTAATTCATGTCCACTTATGCTGGAAAGGGGGAAGGTCTAGCTGCTTGTCAAAGACCTTTGCGAAGGGAAGAGGGCTAGTAAACATTAATTTTCATTTCTGTCTCTGTCGTACCTCTCCTAGGCTGGTGGTACAAAGTGATAGATTCAAAATACCTCTAATTCAGCAGAAAAAAGGTATGTTAAAATATCAGGTGGTAAAAAAGTTACTTTAAAAAAGTTACAAAATTTAATAAGATACGAACAGAAATCAATAATGTTTACGTTTATAAAATACAGAAACTTCAATTATTTCACTTTTAGTTATGTTACCTTTTATTATTTTACAATATATTTCAAAAAAGAAAAAAAAAGAAATGCCTTACAGATACCTTAACTGTTCTACAAGATCTGCAACACTGGCAAAAGAAGCATACTTTGAATTTAAACACACAAACATCAGAACTATAATACCTACTTGTACTGAACCATTACTATCAAAGGGATGTTTTTTAACAAGTAGATGTAACGCAAAATAAAATGCAAACAGTTGTTAATACAGAAAAGTAAACTTTGCATTCATGGCTACAGAAAGGATGATTTTTTAAAAAAACAAAACAAAACACATCTGGTATTGTAACATTCTAGGCAGCAAATTGTAATACATATTTAAAGCAATACATGCTCCTCAAAGCGTGTATTTTCAGCTTGTGCGTCTCGCCTGAATCAAAGACTAGATACGCTTAAAAAAAAAAACACCCCACAAACAACTAGTCTGCCAACATGTCCCTCACTCCTCCAGAAAGTCAGAATTCAAATGACTGAATTTCTGACTTTCATTAGTGGTATTAATTTCACAATAATTTTCCTCTCATAATGCAGAATGTTTTTTATTGTTAGAGGTGAGTAGGATGAAGAAGCCTTCCAGGCTAAATTTTCACTGTAGTTCCAAGTATTAAGAGTTGCAAATGTTGTCAGAAAAAAAAACATCTTCAACCTTCAACACAAAGGTGTTGGTTTTAATCACAACAGCATTGAAGTTTGTCAGTCATATTCCCAGAGAGCGTTGTTCTTAGTTTCCAAATAGTTTAGAAGCTTAATTAAGCATTGTGCACATGTCTTACATCATATTTACAAAAATGAAACAAAACAAATCTTACCTTTGCCAAAATTGTTTTTAAAACTGACTGGATATGATGAGACAAGATTAAAGGGCCAAAGACTTTGTTCAATAAAAGCTACTTTTGTCTACAAATGATAACTGTTGGATTCTTCCCTCACTCCCTCCCTCTCAACCCTACCCTGTATAACACCCACTGCTGCATGTGCATGAGAAATTTCAAAGAGGTGATTTAAGGAAACATCTACTGAACGGACACCTGTCAAGCAACTGATGCTTAAGTTCAGAATCTAACGCAGGGGCACTGGGGCATAATAGGCATTCCTTTCATTGTGTTGTTTTTCAAGTTCCTATCAGTTTTAACTACTGTTATTTCTGTTAGTAGGAGATAATGTATAATTACAAACTAAAGCCTATAAGCCATTTCCTGCTTAAGGCAAGACTATAGTGGACATCACTTGAGCAAATTGTCCACTTTCCAGACCTAATCTGAGCCTGACTAAACAGCAGTCAATACCAGCTACATGCCATCACACAGCTGAGCATTCTTTGAAAGCAGCATAACCAACAACACAATCACAGTTTCTTCTACTCAATTAATTGTCAATCATACAAAATACCAATGTTTTGGGGGTAACAAAATAATTTAAAATGTATTCTAGGGATTACTGTGTTCAAATAGATAAATTCTAATACATAAAATGCTATAGAAAAAAAAGGTTTTGCAAAGATGGTTGGCAAAAACAAAAGGAGTGGGAAAAGGGGGAAGAATAAGTGGGTATATTTCCTCTAGCTTCCTGGTAAAGAGTAACAAAACCAACAGGAAACCCCACCCCAGTCACACCTCCCCCCCCAAAAAAAGGTTTAATGATTCAGGTACAACTTGGGATAAAAAGAATTACCCTGCAAACAAAGTCCTGAGACTTGAGTTGAGAATTTACCTAATCACATGTTGCATGTGAAGAAAAATTTAAAGCTGCATATGCACAAAAAGTTTGGTTTTAAGAGTGGACCCATATATGTATATTTTTCAAGTGAGGCAACAGAACATAGGAAAACAAAACAAAGAAATACCCTCCACAAACAAAGCAATTCCATCTGAGGCCTCTGTCCCTTTAACCACCTGACAGGTTAAACGTCCAATAAAATGTAAAATGCAGCATACGTAATTATGTAATCTAAAAACTTTTCATGATAACTTATTGCAAAATTGCACTTGACAGTTCACCACACCAATGGAAAACTGGCCCCTTGTTGGTTCATACAGTCCTTGAGCCTCAAATTTAAGTCACCAATAAAAGGAACGGGATAAAAAGTTTGCGGCTGTGCTCAACCAGCTGGCTCCGCCTTCTGGATGTGACCCAACTCGAGACACTGCTTTATCTTGTTCCTTTATAGGACTCTCATCCTCAGGCAAATAGTCAGGTAGGTCTGTATTCTGTTCTACTTCTACAGGAGTATCTTGGAATGGGACCAGCACCTAATAAACAGAAAATGTAAAAAAAAAAAATCAACATGACTGAATTATGTGATTTAAAATCATTCATTAGGAATATGTCTACTTTATTTCCAGACTCTTAAAAAATTGCCACATTAAATTACAGTCATATCTATTATTTAAAGCCTACAAAAAGTACAAGTATGGTACCACTGATAACATGGGATTATCATAGAATCAAAGAACGTAACTAACAGAAATAATCTTAAGAAGCAATCTAATGTATACCTTTTATTTTATAGATGGAAAACAGAGATCTGAATAGGTAACATAACTTACCTAAAACTATAGAAATTTACTTAGAAAATGGTAGTCAAGCTCTAACTAGAACCCTTAGCCTCAACAATTTGCCTTCACTACACCAGGCCTTCTCACAGTGAGACAAAAAGGGCAGTGAATGAAACAGGGCCCAGCAGCCTGTCACAGCCTGAAACTGGAAAGAACAGAAATCAGAACTTGCTGGTTTCTAACTCCTAAGGTCCAGGGGCAAATCCCTCTTTGTCCACCCAAAGCCATAGAGCTGCTGCTACAGTGGGTGGCTATTGCTATAAAGAAGGGATGCTCCTGGCGAGCCTCTGGTGAACTCTAACAGCCTATGGGCAACTACTGGGGGCACAATGCCCCTCTATCCAGCACACAATGGGCACAGCAGCAGGTACAACCCCAGCCAGAGTTTTCATCTGGAAAGGCAAAAGCTGACTTAGCTAATCATCATCCTCTAGCTTTAGATCAGTTTATGGAAGCAAACATTGGAGTACAGTGGTAAGAAACCTGTCCCAGAAACACATAAATGCAGAACTCCTACTGACATTTCCCCTTCTACTTCTAACAAGAATAGGTTCTAACATTTTAAAAGGAATTCAAAAACACAGATATCACATAAAATTTGAAAACTTTCAGCCATCTCTAGAGAAGCCCTTCTTACATCTGTATTCCTTCACTCTTAAGAAATCTGCTTTGTCCGAAGTTTTATTTGTGCTGGAAATACAGAAACTCACTGGCTGTAAGGAACCCTGAAAAGGATCAAAATATGACAGAGATTTAAAATTCAGACAGTGCCTTACTTCTTCTCCTGTTTCACTTTTCACAACTTGCTGGGCTTTCATAACTTTGGTTGATGCTATTGCTGTTGCCAAAGCCTAGATCAAGATGAAACAAGAAAAAAGAAATATATTTAGTGGTGATGTTGCAACTGACAGTTTTTAAAGGCTTCAGAAATGACTAACAAAATTAGTTAAAAAGCAAGACTATAACAAAAGTAAATATGGTTAACAGCAGAACTTTTGGAAATTGATGATGGAAATCTAATACATACTAGGCACTAGGTAAGGCACTATTGCCTGTAAAAAGCCTGCATTCTATCAGAGGAGAAAACATGTACATAAGTAAGTCTATACAAAATAAATACAAAGTGAATTTGGGGGAAGAAGACACTAGCCACTGAGGAGAAGAGAAAAGGCTTCACGTATATGTTACTTGAGCAGACTCTGGAAGGAAATGAGGGATTCTAAGAGGCAGGGGTAGGGTTGTACTGCATTTCAAGCAAGGGGAACCAATAGGGCAAGGTCAAGAGTAAGGACATGAGTATCAAGAGTGCAGGACAGTACTCTCTTCAGGTCAGTCAGAGTGTGGGAAAGGGAGTAATGTGGAATATAACTGGAAAGGTAAAGAACCAGGCTGTGAAGGGCTTTAAAAGCTAAACAGTGGAGGTTTTATTTTATCCTAGAGGCAACAGGGAATTATTAGAGTTCACTGGATACAAGAGGCACTTGGTTAGAGTTGCACTCTAGAGAAAAATCACTTTGGAAGCTAAGTAAAGAATGGCTCTGGAGAAAAGAGAGACTTGGGGTAGGAAAACCAATTTAGAAGGCTACTGCCAACAGTCCAGTTAAAAGGTGATCAAGGCCTGAACTAGGGAAGGATGTTGACTATAAGAGTAAAGATGAGTCCAAGAGATTTTGTAAAGGTAGAAATGACAAGGTTTGGCAACTACTTAGGTATGTGGAATGATGGAAGTCAAAAATAAGGCTGTGAACCATGGTGACTAGAAGGATCGATGTGCTCTAGTCAACAACAGGAAACTTTGGAAAGGATGTGGGTTTAGCAAAAGAGAAGCTCAGTTCTGAGAATGCTGATTATTTCAAATCACCTACCTCTGCTTTCAAATCTGAACGGATTCGTACAACACATCTCTGAACAGCCATTTGAAATGTAAAACTAATAACTCCTTTAATTTTCAACAAGGCCTCTTCACAAAGATTTCTCCGAGACTGGGAAAAAAAGGAAAAAGTAATTAAACCAAAGAAAGGAACACTTAAAGAGAAAAAATTCTCAATGGCACAGTGAATGAGTTATTCTACTCTGCAAATAAAAGAAATAAACATGCTCCTATTTATGTACTAAGATTTAGTTTTGAAGGGAATCCTATGAGAAAGAAGTCAGGCAATTTTTATAGCAATCTAAGAGTTAACAGAATGGAAATAAGTACAAATGAAGAGCAGAGAAAAGTGCTCAAAAGCAGAAAATGTATTTTCCCCCATATGATCAGTGAATAGAATTGGCTAACTGACTAGAGTTAGCATTAAATGAGCAGCTTGCGTTTAAATGTTCAAACTGTTTCTTAACAATCTTGGGATTTGAAATGACTAAAAGAATCGAAGCATATTTGTTAAAATGCCTCATCTGTGGTAGTACACTCTCAAAAGTCAGCTATTACCTCCTTCTTGATAAAACTAATGGCTTGCTCTGACTTGTTTCCCTAACTTTTCAATATCTGACAGCATTGATCAGCAACTCCTCTCTGAAGTTCTTGTCTACCATAGTTTCTGTGACATCACACTGTACTGATTGTGAT
This sequence comes from Pseudochirops cupreus, assembly GCA_028627135.1. Taxonomy (NCBI): domain Eukaryota; kingdom Metazoa; phylum Chordata; class Mammalia; order Diprotodontia; family Pseudocheiridae; genus Pseudochirops; species Pseudochirops cupreus. Next base: position 374,578,679 of record CM053580.1, on the reverse strand, counting down.
CTGACAAATGGCTTCCTCTTCCTACCCTCCCCAAGACTCACTCTTTAGCTCCTTGTTCCCTTTATCCTTTCTAATTCTGAAAATCAATTCATTCTCATTCCCTATGTAGATGACTTCCAAATGTATACCTCCTTCATTCTGTATAGCCAGTCAGCTACTAAGTCAAGGCATTTTTTCTATGAAATAACATTCAGTCCCTTCCTTTTCAATCTGTTACTGTCTTTTCCCCTCCACAATCAAACACATGGAATACAACAGCAAGCAGGTATTTACGGTACTGTACCCATACTCAGGATCATTAAGGAAAAGATCAGGTACAGCTATTACCTATGTGTGAACAAATAGTACCTAGTTTTTATTCATCCACAAGATTTTAATTCAATTATTTTTTACAAGGGGAAAGTCAACGGAGGTGTACGGTCATATGTCAACTTGTCCCTCCATGTCATGGAACTTGGAACTTTGATCACAATTTGGCTTCCATTAAAGACAGGTTTGCTGACAGACCTCACTTAGTCACTACTATCTTGTTGCATTCAGTAAAATATCTCAGTTATCCACTACTCTCAATGTTTCTTACTCCTGAACAGCACTAAAGTTTTTCAAAGCTTATTATTTCCTAAGCGAGAGATATATTTCTACTGTTAAATTCAAAAGCAAAAACAGGTTTCTTTGATAAATGCTATAAAAATGCCTAAACATTTTCTATACTATCAATTAAATCTGAGTAGGATGGACATGTAAATAAGAGCAGGCTAAATAGTATTAATTCAGTTTATCCTTTTCCTATGTGATAATTCAGTATTTATAGCCACTTCACATCATTTTATTAACATAGGATACTTTTTCTAAGTGGTCAACCACCTTCTCAGATAAATGGGAATAATGTTACCATTCCTGATTAAGCCAAAATTTTAGCTTTATTTTTAAATAAAACACCTAGGGCTGAGTGATAGTGCTAACTTGCACAAATGCAAACTTAAATGTGTATATATATACACACATACACACTTAGAACCTACTATGTTTAAGGTATTATGCTAAATGTTGTAGAGGACACCAAGGTGAATAAGACTTTGACTTTAAGAAGCTTTCAAGTTCATAGGAAGCTAACAAATGTATACAACTTAAAATAAAATAACGCCATTCTATTAATGGACATGGATACACACATACATTTCTGCTGGTTGACTGAATGACTATTATTTTTTCCTTGTTCGTCTTATAAATACACTATATTATGAAGGATGTTGCTTATACAGTTAATTCTGTTCATTTCACTTTGGGCTTATTATGTATTTTTCAAAGTATATTACCTCTTAAATGTATCTTCCATTTAACTGCCACTGCAAACAATCATTATATTGTAAACTGAACTACAGCACTACACACATAAGCTGCTTGCTGCTCATCCTTCGTTTGGAAGAGGACCAATGACATCACCTGGTGATGTGTTGACTTGTGTGTGAATTGGATATAAGTGAGGCAGAGTTCCACAAAGTCGTCAACCTTACTACTCCCCTCCCCGAAGCACAGTGGCAGGACAAAAGTCAAGACAACTGGGGATGGCCTGGGATGCAGTGGATGACCTTGGCATCTGATGTCTGACCAAGCTCTAAGCACTCCACAGCACATGCTTCAGCTGTCTTCACGGCCACTGGAACAAACTGTTCTTATCCGCACTTCTGCATGGGAAGTCTTTACATGTTTGAGATAGATACTGCCCTAAGTCACCAACAGGTTTGAGGCCTATTGGTTACCCTGGGGTTTCCAGGGAGGACTAGTACCTCTGGTGAGGACTTGCTGAGCCCTTTTCCAGGTTATTCATATCCACTTTTGGTGTCCACCTCTCATCCAACTCTCACCCGTGGTTCCAAGAAGTTGTAGCATCTGCAATGGTCACATCTCAGTAAAACCATCTAAGTAGAATTAAACCAGGTTGAGGATAATGCGCAAGCTAAATTTAGCCAAACCCAAAAATTTCTTTTTAAATGTTTTTAATGACTTGCAAAAACATATGGGTATATTCCAGGCACTGAGGTCTATGGTTCTATTATATAAACTATTTGAATACATTAACATACTTTTTGAAAGAAAGTAGAGAATAACTTAATATCAACATTTAAAATTCAAATAATAAAGAGCTTTCAGTAGTTGGAATACAGAAAAATAAAAAGGGATTCTGAGGCACTTGCCTCAACTCATATTATCAACAGTGTCACTTCCTTCAATTGACATACTACCATTTATCTGCCTTTCAGGAAATCACTGTGTTACACAAATACTCTCAGAAAATACCAGTTCTAGCAGGTGACAAAGAAAGTACTGTTCTGTGGCAGGGCACCCCCATCCCATCCCCATTCCTTATGATGAAGTCCAACTCTGAGGTATAATCCCACCATGTCACTTTACTTCCCCATTTATCTCAAAGATCTCCTCCCCGAGTCCATAACCTCTAAGGTTCCAATTGCCCCCAAGAGCTTTTCCCCCTCACCAGAGGCAGAAGTAGTGGTTTCTTCATGCACCAAACCCCCAGACAGCACAAGATACTCACGTCCCTTTGCAGGACATCTCTCTTCACCCATTTCAGGAGTGGAGCTCCTTCCCATCCCCAAATCAAAACCTTCCTACTTTTCTCATCCCTTCTTACCCACTCTTCTGGTCTTTCCTCTTCCTGAGAGACCACAGGAGTCACCTCCTCTGCACTGCCAGACATATCCTATACTCCTCATCTCCTCTTCCCTTTCAAGTAATCTTTTCATTTTGTAATTTAGTCCCACAAAAAAAAAAAAAAGATTCACCTGTAGGTTGGGTGCCTCCAGGATCAGTTCACAACTGCTCAAGCCCACCTCTCCACCACTACCTCCACCTAACTTCCATCCTCGCCCCTGTTCTCCTTGTGTACATTTAGAAAGAAGTCTCTTACTGGTCACTCTGCTGTCAATTTGTTGCTGTCCCCGGCTATTCCATCTGTTCACCTCTTCTTCATTTTTGTTTTCTGGGGTGTTCAAGAAGAAAATAATCTCTTCATGTCTGTTTTTTTTTCCCCTTAAAATGTTTTAAACATCTCTACTATTGAACATCTATCTTTTTTCATTTATAGTTAAGCTCAGTTTTGCAAGGTAGGTCATTTTGGGATGTATCTTGAGTTTCACTGCTCTTCAGAACACATTATCCCATTCCCCCTCAGCATTTTCTGGTGGGTACAGAATAATCCTCTTCTATTATTCAAATTTCCTTTCCTTTGTACTTGAAAATCTTCCTCTGGTAGTTGGCAGGATTAGTGGTTTCTGAATTGAATTGTTAAATTTAATCACTATGTGTCTTGGAATTTGCCATCTATGAAATTATGCCATCTTGGAACGCCATCTATACGTTCTTTCAACAAGCATTTCCTTTTCTGTGTTCAGAAGTTCTGGGCAGTTTTCTCCTATTATTATTTCTTGCATTATAGTGTTCAGGTTTTTTGACTCGCATTCTTCTGGGAAATCTATAATCCTTAGATTGCTTCTACACATCCTATCTTCAAGATCAATATGTTTTGCTTGTATAAAGAGCATATTTTCTTTTCACGTTATTGCTTTTTGCTTCTCCTGTTCCAGACTGCCCTTCACTTCTGTATACTTCTTACATTCCCAATCAGCAGTCCTCTCTTGTTTCTTTGGCAAGATTTGCCATTGCAGTTTTAAGTTTTTCTATACTGCCAATTATCTCTGCTGTGCAGGCCATAAATTTTGTTCTTGCAATCCTCATTTCTCTTTTAAATCACTCAGGAAAAGGGTGTTGTGGGTCCATGCTTTCCTTAAAATCCATAGGCCCTCCTGCTTCATTAGATATTGAATAATTTTCCTTTGTTCTATAATATTTATTCATACAAGCCTGAACTTGTTTACTAGATCCGAGGGTCTTATTTACTTCTGTTAACGTCCCTGTTGGCTTATCTGTTTATTCTCAAGGTGTTTGAATTTTCTTCTTCCTAAAATCTTCAGCAATTTTTAGTCTTTTTGTGCAGCTTATTTTCTCCTACTACTCACTTTCTGACTCACTCCCCTCTGATAGTGGTTTCCCTGGAAGCTAAATCTCAAAACTGTCTCAGCTTCCTCCAATACTGGACAATTCACAGTTCACCAGCCTACATCTGTACCCCCAGGGCCTTTTGGGGGAAAGAACTGGCCACTGCTAGATGCTAAGCTCTTTCCTTCAGGTTTAGTGGAATCACACAAAGGAACACACACACAGAGTGTCTACTCTTCAGTTTTCTGATACTGCAGAACAGAGGGGGTACTATACTAGTACTACCGTAGCCCGGGCAAATCTCTGCCCTTTGGAGTTTGGATCTCTATAACAATGGGAGGAAGGGGCGGGACAGGGTGAGGGTCAGGGTTACAGAGCTAGCCTTTAATTATAAACCCAAACATGTCCTGCCCAATTCTCTCTGTTCCTCTGCTCTCCTACAGAACTTTGTTGTAGTAAATATGGCACTAGCTATCATAACCTCAGCAAATTTCTGCAGTCTGGAGCTTAGATCTTCACAGCACTGGAAAGAGGGAAAGGGAGGTTAGGGTGTGTGGTTGTATTTTGCTGCAAGTCCATGGGTCAGCTCTTTGCAGCCTCTTCGCTAAGAGCATGGCGAGTGATGGGGAAGAGAGTGCCAAGTGAGCATGAGTTTGGTATTAGTTCATAGAGTTTTCACTTTGTTTTGGTTCCTGGAGTTTGAGACCACGGAGAAAGTTAAAGTTGCTTTCTCTTTGATGTATATAATCTGTTTTGAAGAAATGTGAAAGGTCATGAAAATCAAAGAATATGTCTACCCTCCATCTTGCTGGTCACATGAACTGGAGACTCATCAGTCTCACACAAAGCCAGCAACACAGAATTGGAGACAAAAGATATGGGCACTGATTAGATGTCAGCAATTCAATTCAATAAATATTATGGATGTTCCAAGGTTGTTCTAAGGATATGTAAATTACTGGCAAAACATTCTCATTTCTATAAATCAAGGATTATATTCATGTTTGTTTTCTACACAGAGATAGGGATTAATTTGAGAAATTATTCTACAGCAAGTGATCTCTAGTATTGGTAGCAGTTATTGAATGACTAACAATAAGGACATCTAAGGTTATTTGAGGGCCTGACACTAAATAACTGTATTCTGGGACAAGTCATTTAACCTCTATGGGACTCAAGTTTGTCATTTATAAAATAGGGAGTACAGGGGAACCTTCATGGGAGTTCAAGGTCCTTTCCACAATTCAATGAATTAGCTAGGACTTCCTAAATATTAGAAAACATGTTCTTTAAAGAACTATCCATAAATACTGGTACAAAATGAACCAAATGAAACATTACTTAACTTAATAATACTTTTTTTCCTGAACCACAAAAATATAACAAGAGAAATAACGATATTTTGCTACTTGAAATGAGCAAAATGAACAAAAAGTTAACATGCAGGCAGATCTGGGAAGAATTTTGTAGCATAAGACTAGTCAGCTAAATTATTAGCAATAATAAGGTGAACAAACCCTTGGATAACTTTTTCAGGAGTCCCTTGAAGAAACCATCCTAATAACATATTCCAGAAAGACTTCATTTCATCACATATCAATGAAGAATCTAGGCACTATTATAATTCCCAGATCGATACATCTAGCCCTAGTTTGTCTCCTAAGATCTAGTCTTGCAGGACTGTCAGTCTCGCATTGTGAAATGGGTATTTTGTAAGCACTAGAAATTCACATGCTCAAAACAGAACTTACTATCTTTTCCCCAAACTTACCACTCTTCTAAAATTTCTCTATTTTTACCTAAAGGCACTGCCATTCTTATAGTCACCAAGTTTGCAGCCAGTTTGTATCATCCTCAAATGCTCATTTTGACTCACACCAATCAGCTGACAAATACTGTCATTTCTGTCTCTCCAACCTCTCTCACAAATATTTACTCTTTTCTCCACTTACCTACCATCCTAGTTCAGGCCTTCATCTTCTCTTGTCCAGATTATCACAATGGCCTCCTAATTGGTTTCCCTATCTCAAGTCTCCCTCCATTCCAAATCATCCTCCACAGAGGCAGCAAAGTGATCTCCCTGAAGCAGAAGTCTGACAACCATGTCCCCCACTACTCAAACTCCACTGCCTCCCTAGGAACAAATATAAACTTCTCTGTAAGGCACTTAAAACTTCTTACCACCTCCTTCCTTCTTATCTTCCCAAGCTTCCTACACATTACTCCCCTCCATGCAGTCCACAGTCTAATATAGGTATGGGGAATGTGTGGCCTTCTAGGTCCTCAGGAGTGGGCCTTTTGATTGGGTCTGAGTTTTACCAAACAAATCCTTCTATTAAGGGGATTTAGTCTGTTAAGTTTGGATTCAGTCAAAGGGCCACACTTAAGGACCTAGGGGACCACATGCGGCCTTAAGGCTGCAGTTGCCTCACCCTTGGAAGCCTCACTAAACTTCTTGTTGCCTTTCCTCACATGGTACTTCATCTTCCATCTTTGTAACTTTGTACTACTGGGTGTCCCCTATGGCTGGAACGCATTCCCTGCGAACTTCCCTCTTGGAACTCCTGGTTTCCTTCAAGATTCAGACTAAGAACTGCCTTTCACATGAGGCCTTTCTTGATCCCTTCAGTTGACATCCCTTCAGTGTCTCACCCTCCAACCTCACAGTCACTTTTTATATACCTATATATGGAGATGTTGTCTCTCTCTAGTTCAGATATAGCTTTTTTCTTTAAAAAAATTTTAAGTTTAGTTTTCAACATTCTATGAAAGAATTAGAAGAAAAGGGAAAAACCGTGAGAAAAAAAAATCAACAAAAGAGAAAACAATATGCTTTGATCAACATTCAGACTCTATAGTTCTTTCTCTAGATTTGGACAGCATTTTCCATCATGAGTTTTTTGGAATTGTCTTAGATTATTGCATCGCATTGCTTATAAGAGCTAAATCTAACAAAGTTGGGCACTGCACACTATGGCTGTTACTGTGTACAATGTTCTCCTCTTTCTGCTCACTTCACTCAGCATCAGTCCATGCAAGTTTTTCCAGGTGTTTCTGAAGTTCCTCTGCTCACCATTTCTCATGGAACAATATAGCACAATAGTATTCCATTACATTCATATACCACAACTTGTTCTGCCATTCCCTAATTGATGGGCATCACCTTGATTTCCAGTTCTTGGTCACCAGAGAAAAAGCTGCTATAAATATTTTTGTACATGTGAGTCCTTTCTTCTTTTTTATGACCTCTGAGATACAGACATAATAGTGATATTGCTGGATTAAAGGGCATGTACAGTTTGATTGCCCTTTGGGCATAGTTGCAAATTGGCTGGATCGGTTCACAACTCTACCAACAATGTCTTAGTGTTCCAATTTTCCCAAATCTTCTCCAACATTTATCATTTTCCTGTTCTGTCACGTTAGCCAATCTGATAGGTATGATGTGGTATCTTAGACTTGTTTTAATTTGCATTTCTCTTAAGCAATAGTGATTTAGAGCATTTTTTCATGACTATAAATAGCTTTAATTTCTTCCAGATATAACCTTTCTGGAGACAGAGACTGCTTTGTTTTCACTTTTGCAGCCCTCACACAGCACGTGGTACACAGCAGACACTTAATAAATAAATGCTTTCCGGTTAAGATACAATGATGTCTCATCTACCACGCTCCATTGCCCCCACTGTACTAAAACACGAATACAAAAAGACTTGGTTTCTCTAACAAAGGGTCAAGAAGTCTTAAAATTTCATTACAGGTATATGATAAGACTGATCTTGCCACTGGACCCAGAAGGACTCCAGAGGAGAGAATGAGGCTCCTGGCTTAGCACAGCCCTGACTCACTTAAATCCAATTCACTCGCAAGTCATGACATCACCTTTCTGATGTCACAGTCTTCTTTGAGAATAAACAACAACAACAATGAGTTTGAATGAAAAAATGCAATCTTATTCCTGTGTTTTTAGGACAACTTACAGAATCATCAAGGCCATCTATATGCAAAACCACTGTTTTGGCACGCTTGTTTGTAGTTCCAAGAAAAAACTGAGCTTTCCTTCGTCGTGAGTTCATTTCATTGACACTGCTGGTATCTGCCATGTTGGATGACTGAAGGATGTCATAGATTTCAGAAGCCAGAAGTTTAGTCTCTCCTGGAGTAGTAGTTCTTGAAAAGAAAAACAAATTTATATCAATGGAATATTATCTTATTATCTTATTTTACCATCATCTTGTCCCTCAAGTGAAGAAAAGGGTAGCTTTCTCAAATTTAATCTGATCCAATTCAGAAGATGTACTGTGATATTCCAAAATAAAAAACAGGACAGTAATACATAAGGGTAATAAATGCCATCTACATTATAAAAGCACCTAATAAATGTTTGTTGAAGTGAACAATAAAATAAAGCTTGCTATTCTCGTTCAGACCTATGGACTAATTAGGTTGGTATACTGTCCCTGACAGTGGCACTAAAGGATAGAGAGCATGTTATCATCCATGACAAACTTTGAAAAGTTAGGATATGATTAAAAAAAGAAAATAACCACCTAGGCCAATCATTAAGATTTTTTTAATGGAATTTTGGAAATAAAATTGTGTTGATCTTATTTTTAAGGCACATAGTTTCCAATTAATCTATTTTCCCATTTATTCCTTATAAGAAAAAAATTAAAAGAAAAAACAGCTCAGTGAAATTAACCAGCACACTGGAAATAATCTAACATTATATGTAAACATTCCACATCCACTGTCCCCCTAAGCACAAAAAAGGTGAGGGCATCTTCTTATACTTCTTCCTTGGGGCCAAGTTCGGTCATAATTTTATAGCATTAAGTTTTGATTCTTTTGTTAATCTTTCCAGCTACAATGTTGTAGTCATCACTTATATTATTTTCCCAATCTGCTTATTTCACTTTGCATCAATTTATAAGTCTTCCCACGTTTCATGGGAATTATCATATTCATCATTTATCACAAAGCAATAATTATTCCATTATATTCATGTACCAAAACTCGCTTAACCATTACCCTAACCAATCAACACGTTCTGTTTCTAGTTCTTTGCTATAACAAAAAAGCTGCTATAAATACTTTGATGAATTAGCCTTTTTTAAAAAAAGCATTGACCCTCCCTGCTTGTCATTTCTCACCTGGACTACTACGATTTATCCTTTTGATTGGTCTCCCTGCCACAGGTATCTCCCTACTTCCAGTCTATCCTTTAATCATATCTCAAAATCTTGTGGAAATGAATGATGCAAACTAAAAATAAACATAAAATTTAATTTGAAAAAGAAAATTTCAAAGAAAAAAAAAAAAGAGCGTGAGCTGCTTGTGGCCAGCAATTATGTTTTTGCCTTTCCATCTCCAGTCTTAGCACACTGACTGCCACACAGTAATTGCTTAATAAATATTTGTTAACTGATACCAGGAATGATGTTTTTCACCTGTGACTCCCGGAATCTCGTTCCCTTCAAAGTTCATTTCAAGCACTCACTTTTGACATGAGGCAGTGAGTACCTCCCTTGCCCCCATCCAAATTACTTTGGATTTACTTGATATGCATTTTATACCTATTTATGTATATAATTTGCTTCACCTGATTTAATATAATCTCAATAATAATGACAAAGACCACAACAATTAAATAGGGTTTTTAGTTAGAGTTTCTAACAGGCAGAAATGAAGGAGGAGGGTAGAGGGAGAGAAAGGTGAGAAGAGAAGCATTTCAAGCATGTGGCAGAGTCAGGGCAAAGGTGATAGGCAGTCACAAGATTATAGTAAGTAGAGAGTAACATAATCAAACTTGTACTTCTAGAAGATCACTTTGGCAGCTGATTGGAAGATAGACTGGAAGTAGGGAGAGATTTATAGCACAGAGACCAAATATCAGGATATTATAATAGTCCAGACAAGAGATAATACTGTTAGACCTCCACTTCAGAAAAATCATGTTGGCAGCCCTGTGGAAGATAGATTGTAGTGGGGAGAGATTTTAAGTCAGGAAGTCAAATGAGGAGAACACTGCAAAAAGATGTAGATAAGAGATGATGAGGTGCTATCTAGCAGGATTATTATGTCAATGGAGAAAAGGGGACACATGTAAGACATGTTGTAGAGATGAATAAAAATATTTTAAAAACATATCATGCAATTAAAACAACTCTGACTTGATTGTATTCATTTGTAATTAATCCAAAAAATGTGATATGGATGGAGAGAAAATTAGTACTCATTATAATAATTTCATGAATAAGTGTTACTTATTTGAATCAAGTGCCATAATGAGAAGACAAAAGTCTAGAAACATTCATAACCAGCAAAAACTATGACTTACTTGCAAAAGAGAGAGATATGGCAGCCAAAGGGTTGGGTTTACACTGAACTTAACCTTTTCTGTGTCAGAACCCCTCTGGCAATCTGGTGAAGCTCATAGCCCCTTTTTCCAGAATATTGTTTTTAGATGCATAAAACACATATGATTGCAAAGGAAACCAAAGGCTAGTGAAAATAAAGTTGTAATTTTATCCCCATTCAAGGTCACAGACTTCTTGAAATCTATTCATAGACCCCTTAGGGGTCTGTGGCTCCCAACCTAAGAACCCCTGTTTACAATGAAAATTTCTTTTGGAAATCTTAAAGGATAGTACAAAGTAATAATTAAGCACTATAGTTTCATAAAAACAGAGAAGTGGTGGAAAGTTTAGGTAGTTAAGAAAACTTAGGAGATCAAGCTAAGCAAAATCATCCTCAGGACACTAAGGAAAGAACTGGAAAGAGAAATGCAAATAGATGAAAGAAGCAAACAACAAAGATTTTTGTGATCCTCTTTTCACGATCAAAAACAATGAAACCACCATACTAAGACTATAACATCACAACTCCACATGAACTTGTAGAGGAGGTAGAACTGGCACTGAAGAGAATACAGGCGGGAAAAGCAATTGGGCTAGGCTAGCTGGTATGTCTATATACATGGAGGTCTACAGTGGAGGTAACACCATTGTTACCATTGTAATGGATTTCAATACCAACCTTTATGCCTACTTTTCCACACAAATAAAGTTTTTATGACACTAATATAAACACGTATACATGGCATACTTCATGTATCTATTACAAGGAAAATAGGACTTTCAAAAGTAATATTGCCCAGTTGATTATATCTCTACCATTATGTAACTGAATTAGAGAACACAATATGTTTGTTTTGATACATATAAAATGTAAGTATATGTATATAGACACTCTATAGATACACACACACACACACACACACACACACACACATTCTTTCTCTGTCTCTTATCAATATATAGCTCACAGATATTGTAAATCAGCGGTTCTCAACCTGTGGGTCGCAATCCCTTTGGGGGGTCGAACAACCCTTTTACAAGGGTCACAGGGGTCACCTAAGACCATCGGAAAACACATATTTCCGATGGTCTTAGGAACCAAGATACCACTCCTCTATCCGTCTCCAGGAGGGTCCTCCCACATGCAGATACATGTGCCCACACATGAGTATTAAAGGGTCACAGCATTAGGAAGGTTGAGAACCACTGTCATAAATGGACAATGAACTGGGGCCTGTAAATAAGTAAGCAGAAAGTGAAGGAGCTGGATTCAGGAAACTGCAAGGTTCTCTTTATGACCCCAAATTTCTCTCTGAAAGAAAGGTCTATTTTTTTCCATTGAAATTTACTTAATTTTCAGTTCCAGATTCTCTCCTTCCCCTTCTCCCCACTTCCAATTTGGCAAGAAATACAAAACCCATTACAAATAGGTAGTCATGAAAAACAAATTTTTGCATTAGTCATATTCCTCCCACCAGACCCCACACTCAAGGAAACAAAAAGAAAGAGAAAATACACACACACACACACACTCTCTCTCTCTCTCTCTCTCTCTCTCTCACTCCAATCTACCCGAGTCCATTAGTTCTCTATCTCTAGGTAGATAGCATTTTTCTTCATGAGTCCTTTGAATTGTAATGGGTTACTGTGTTGATCAGAGTTAGCAAAGTCTTCTACAAATACCTTTATAATATTTTTGTTACTGTGTAAATTGTTCACCTGGTTCTGCTCACTTCACTTTGCATCAGTTCCTATAAATCTTCTCAGGTTTTTCTGAAACCATTCCTTTCATCATTTCTTACAGCATGATGGTATTCCATCACATTCATATACCATCACAGGTCCATTTAAAAAATATTAATCTTCTTTTGGTGTTGCTGAATGGCTACCAGCCAGTCATGAAACACTACAGTGGCCAAGGAACTGAATAGGTTGTCACCCAGAGGACAATAGAATGGTACAAAGTGAATACAACTAGACTGCAACACATCACAAACAGTATATTACAATCAAGAAGCATTTGCACTGGCTGCCTTCCATGCCTAAAGTACATATCCCTTTACCTCCAATTCATAAAAATCCTCTTTTTTCAAGCATGACCTTTTACAGAAAGCCTTTCCTGATTCTCCCCATTGCTTATCTCCCCTACCCCAAACTACTTTTTATTTATGTTTTTTATATTTATTCTCTGTGTAATTATATCTGTATTTTGTCTTCCTCATTATTAAACTTCTAAAAGCTTCTTGTAAGTAGGAAGTTTCATTCTGTTATGTTTGTCTTCTCCTGTATTCACTTGTTGCTTGCTTAATGCTTGCTGACTGGCTGACCTAAGTGAACTAAAAGATGCCACCCAAAAAATGTAGGAGTGAAAAAGACAGGCTGGACATGTCATAAAAATGAGGGATGTTAAAAGAGAGGCCAGAGTGTTCCCCTGGCATCCAAACAACATGGGGGAAGAAAGAATAACTTTAGGTGACAAAACTGCCATAGAAGGAAACAATGGACAAAATGTGTTACAATTTGCACTACCTACATCCATGAGGTCACAGATCAATTTGAATATTTAATTTTTAATACTTAAGCATAAGATCTTATAGTAATCTTATTAGATCTGGTTCATTCCTCTAGTCCATAGGTTCCCAAAGTGAGCAACACTACCTCTTGGGGGGGCGCTGGAAAGATCCAGGGATAAGGTAGTGGCCTTGAGTGAAACTGGGTAGTGTTGAATAAAAAATAAGGGGTAACCTAAACAGAGGTGGGAAGGGGGGGATGGGGTGTTACTGAATATATTTTTTTTGAAAAGGGGGCAGCAGGCCAAATAAGTTTGGGAACCTCTGCTTCAATGAAAAAAAGCTTTGTGGACACTAATTCCATCATCTGTGTATGCTAACACACACACACACACACACACACACACACACACACGCACGCACACACACGTGATTAAAGTAAGATTGTTAACCCTTTTGAGTTGCTTTCCTTTAGAAAAGCAGATCAAAGAACCTGTGCTAGCAGCAATCCTGGATATGCTAGCGGTGCTTGCTGCTACGCTGCCCAAGAAAAAATTCTAATGAAAACTTACCAGGTGACCCAGGGTGACAGATGCAAAAGGACTTCTTCAACCAATCCACTAGTCAGAGGAAATGTCATCCATAAACTGTTTCACATGCAACGCATAATGACAAGGTACCTCATCTTATTAAAATTAAAAATTTATTATTTAAAATTCACAAAACTAAAACATAAACTTTACATATCTTGTAAACTCATTCATTTCATATATTACTTATACTTTGCACAAATAATAAGGCCATTGTTTTTCTTACAGACTATGGCAATGAAAAACAATTCACATACAGCAATCTAAGGTCATATCTATTATTACTGATACTCTTTCTGAATACTATTTCCCAATAAGTTTTATTCTTATTACAGTTCCTAACACCTGGCACAGCCAAACTGCAGTGAAAATGCTTTTATGAATATCTCCATTTATTTCAAACGAGGAATGGAAAAGGTTTTAATGAGATCATTTGCTCAAAACACATTTTTTAAATGCAATGAAAAAAGATACAAAGACCAAGTAGTAAGACGTGTTTGATGACCTAAAAGAGTTTACAATCAGTCTAAAGGACCTAATCGTCTTAAATGCTTATGTCTGTAGTTTTGACAACATCCCAACCCCTCCCTCTTCTCTGCTTACTTATCAGAATCGAGAATAAACTTAAGGGAAGATATCTGAAGAGGTCAAAATAGACATAAAAGATGGAGAAGGGAGTGAAACAGGAAAGAAATCACACAAGCAGTCAGAAGAGGCTTCTCAAGTCATTCGATCTGACTTGTACCTTACTTTATCAACAATCTCTTCTACCACACTGTCGAGATGTGGTTATTCAGTCCTTGCTTGAAGACCTCCAGCAAAAGGAAAATTTACTGTTTCCCAAAGCAATCCATTTTACAGGGAATGGTTCTGTTAAGAAGTTCTTCCTTAAATAGACAAGATGCCTTTGCTGGCTTTGGAAGCCAAACTGAACAATTTCTTTTCCACAAAACAATTCTAGGAAAGACTTTTAGAGAGAAAAGAAAGTTTGGAAAAGCCAACGCAGCAAGTGAGATAGAGAATCAATTAGACAGGAGCAGAAGAAGGATTGCCTTTGGCAATGAGGGCCATCACTGGGAAACTGGAGAAAAGGAATCCTTTTTAGTAACCAAGATATGAGAGTTCTCTTTTAAAGATACCCTGTGGTAGAAAAAAGATTCCCAGGATCTAAAATTCTCCTTCTGGACTTGAGGCACATTTTCCCCACAAAAACAAAAGATAGTTCATTCAGTTAAAGTTTTTATGGGCTAGCCTGAGAGCCTAACCTTTAGCAAATGGGAAAATGTTTTCATAGTTCCAACCTAAATTCATAATTCCAAACACTGACTTAGAAATTAAATTTCAGGGATATAAATAAAAGTTGAAGGCAGATTGCCTGTCAGAATCACAAACTCTCAGAACTGAAAAAGAATTCAAATCATTTCTCTAAGCTGTATCTTGAAAGGGCTTATTTCCACAACACTCCTGACAACTGGTCATTCAGATTCTAATTCCAGGCCTCCAATGATATGAACATAATACTTCCTGAAGTATTTATACTTTTCCTCATAATGAGCAGCAAATTTTTCTCTCTGAAGACACTGATGCTAGTTCATCTTCTGGGGTCAAGCATAAGTCTAGTTCCAACCCTCTTTTATATGACCTTTCACGAACTTCAGATATCCATCATATCCCTCCCTCCCACCATAAGCTAAATATCTCTAGTTCCTTCAATCAATTCATGGTCTCTAATTTTCATATTTTGATCATATTCCAGTTTTTCAATGTCTTTCCTAAAATATTAGTGCTCAGAAAAGAACATAAAAATACTCTATACATGATCTAAATAGGACAGAGTAGTTCAATATTATCTACTCTTTCTCTAATAACTAAGCCTAAGATTACATTAGCTTTTGTTTTGTAACACCTACCCATCCAGCCTCACATTAAGCCAGCAATCCACTAACGTCTCTTGATCAGAAACCATACTAAACTATACTATACACTATAAACAAAAACTATACTAAATGGTATACTTAATAAAGCATGACATAGTTCCTTTTAGCATAAATAGCATCTCATTAAAATAAACATCTCTGTTACACTATTTTCCTTCAAGTCGCTACAAAACAACATAGCAAAAAAGTCAAAATCACTGTCTCTGGCCTCTACTATTACCTTACCCCAAAATTATTATACTGTTTTTAAGCTCCTGTAGCTTCTGGCTGTTGCATTCAATCCTATACTTCACCATGATACTGATCTCCTACACCCCAACCCCCCAAGGACCCTCGTTCCTCTCTGGCACTGTAGCAAAGCCACCTCCGTACTTCACCACTCTCCCTCTCGTGGCATTTCTTTTCCGTTCACACACCTCTAGTCTCTCCTCCTGTCAACCATTTCCTGTCTCTTCCATCCTCTGCTGCTTCTGGACTACTCATCTTTCATAGGAACAACTCAGCTATCACCAGACAATCAAAGAATGTATAATCTTTTGGTCAGTGATTCTTAGTTTTTTAATCTTCTCTCAAAGTTTCTATATTCAGTTATGCAATAAATTATTATTTCATTACAGCTAAGTTTGGTGCCATTTTCAATAACTGAGGGTATGAGAAATTTGATCTCTAGATAATTTAAGTTATCTGAGATATAAACTAAGATTTAAAATAAGTCATTAATAAACTATACCCTGTTTAAGAAGGAAAAGAAACATATGTAATTAATTTCAGAAAGATTTATGTTAAAATCAACAAAAAATGTTGTTCCTTAAATTTCAATAATCTGAAAAATTCATTAATGCATAACACCTCACTCCCCAGTGATGGCAGATCCATAAGGCAGTAATGCATAACCATGAAACACTTTAAGGAAAAATTTTTTTTTCATTCTTGATTAAAGGTCTCTTCAGATGTTTAAGGTATGGACATAATAAAACTATTCTTCCTCAACAGCACTACAATAAATTTGCAGCATAGGAATAAAACATTCAAGAAATACAATTTTTTTTCTGTTTATAGGAGAGATGCAAGGATAGTTCAACATTAGGAAAACAATTGGCATAACAACAACAAAAATATTTTAAAACCACATGGTTATTCCAACAGACATGGGTAAAACATTCTTGTATGTTAAAAACTCTAAACACCATAGGTATGGAATAAGATGAAAAGCCTTATTTAAACCAAAAAGTTAGCACCATTTACTATTTATTATTAATGAAGAAATACCAGAAGCTTTCTTAATGCTAATAATATTATACACTCTTTCCATCATTATTATTATGATTCTAGAATTGTTAGCTATAGCAATAAACAAAATCAATGGTACTTGAGCAAAGAGATAAAATTTTCCTTATTGGGATGGCAGGATGGTATATTTAGAAAACCCCACTTCGAAACTGAGACAATAGTTACAACAAGATTTTTGGATACCAAATAAATCCAAAAAATCATCAACATTTCTATATAGCATTAACAAAAACCCAAGAAGTGGTAAGATAAATTTCATCCAAAATATATATAAAATGAATAAAATACCTGAGAATTAAGCTAAATACTCTTTATAGAAATAAAAGGAGATAAAATAATGATGAAATAATCACTGTCCATGGTTGAGCTGTGCTGACATAACAAAAATGACAATACTACCTAATTTAGAGACAGTTTTGCCAATCAAATTAGAACTAAGCAAGATATTATGAAAAAGTCTAATATCACAAAGGATATGATGGAAAAGTACAACTGAAAGGAGTATATGATCACTGCACATAAAATTATAATTTATATAAGGCAATCATCATTAAAGATATGTGGTACTGGTTACTAAAAAAATGAAAACAGATCCACAGAACGAACAAAACACAGAAGCAATCAAAAAAGAGTAGCTCAATGTTTGAGAAATTCAAGAACATCCCCTATGGAAATAAGTCCTTTTGGGACATGATCTGATATGAAAATTTAAAACAATTAGGCAGAAATTAGAATTAGACCAACATCTTACACAATACAATCTGAACATAAAAAGTCACACTAAAAAAATTAAGAGTAAGATCTTTCCAAACTATAGAAAAAATTCAAGGGATTGAGATCATAACTTTTTACTAAAATTGTTTATAAAATTAAAGAGCTTTTAAACAAATAAAATCAATGAAGACATACTTAGAAAAGTAGAGTGGTGAAAGATATTTGAATCACTCCATAAAACTAAGACATAAAAAAAATAGGGAATTTTAAAATACATAACACTAAGAGCCATTCCCCAACAGGTAAGTGCTAAAAGGATAGAATCAAAATTTTCAAAATGAAATTTGAAAATTATACAGGAAAAGATGCTTCAAATCTCTTGTCAAAGAAAAAAAAATAAAATTCTGAGGTTTCACTACGTGCCATGCAAATTGGCAAAGATAAAAAGGGGGAAGGAGGAGTAAATATTGGGAGTGTCTATGGGAAGAGGAACACACCGATGCATAATTGATGGGGACCAAATGCATTCTGGATTTCAAATTAAAATTATGCAAAGAGGCCAAAATGTCCATATTCTTTGATCCTATGATTCCACTATAGAGATATCCCAAGGAAATCAAAGGTAGAAACAAAGGTCTAGTTTATGCAATATAAGATGGAAACAATGTAGGTGTCTATCAAGAAAAAAAAATGGTATGTCAATATTCTGAAATACTATTGTGTTAGAAATGAGGAAAATAAGGATTTCAGAAAAATACTAGAAGATGTGTATGAACTGATAAAGAATGAAATAAGCAGATGCAAGTAAACAATGATTACAATATAAATGAAAATATAATAAAAAGGAAGGTAAATTCCAATGGGAAGCAATGGGAAAAGGGAAAGGATAATGAAAACATATCATTTCCTTCCTGGCAAAGATACAGGGGATTGCTAGAACAAATACTATATACATTTAGACATAAAGGACGATATTAAGAGTTCTTGCACAAACAAAACTAATGTTGCCAAAATCAGAAGGAAAGCAGAAAACTGGGAGAAGAAAATATACAGGAAGTTTCTCTGATAAAGGCCTCATCTTTCAAATATATAGGGAGCTCAGCCAAATTTATAAAAATAAAAACCATTCCTTAATTGATAAATGGTCAAAGGATACAAACAGGAAGCTTTCAAAAACAAAGTTATCAATAGCAACATTAAAAAATGTTCTAAATCACTACTACTAAACAAAGGCAAATTAAAACAACTTTGAGATACCACTTCACAACAGACTGATGAACATGACAGAAAAGGAAAATAAATGCTGAAGGGGATACAGAAAAATAGGAACACGAGTAAACTGTTAGTGGAGTTGTGAACTGCTCTAATCATTCTGGAGAACAATTTGGAACTACATCCAATGGGATATAAAACTGTACAGACCCTTTGTCCTGGCAATACCATTACTAGGTCTGTATCCCAAAGAGACCTAATAAAAAGAAAAAGGACCTATATGCACAAAAAAAATTATAGCAACTCTTTTTATGGTATAAAAGAATTGGAAACTGAAGGGATGTCCATCAATTGCAGAATGACTGAACAAGTTCTATTATATTATTGTGATGGAATACTATTGTGCTATAAGAAATAATGAGTTGTCTGATAAAGGCCTCATTTCTAAAATATACAGAGAACTGAGTCAAATTTTTTAAGAATACAAGTCATTCCCCAAATGATAAATGGTCAAAGGCTATGAACTGGCAGTTTTCAGAGGAAGAAATTAAAGATATCTATAAGCATATGAAAAAAACGCTCTAAATCATTACTTCTTAAGTAAATGCAAATCAAAACAACTCTGAGGTACGACATCTTACCAGTCAGATTGGCTAACATGACAAAACAAGAAAATGATAAATGCTAGAGAAGATGTGGGAAAATTGGAACACTTAATGCATTGTTGGTGGAGCTGCAAACTGATCCAACAATTCTGGAGAGCAGTTTGGAAATATGCCCTAGGAAAATGTGTATACTCTTTGACCCAGCAATACCACTTCTAGCAGAGAGACTATACAACTGGGAAAAGGACCCATATGTACAAAAATATTTATAGCAGCTCTTTGTGTGGTGACAAAGAATTGGAAATCAAGGGAATGCCCATCAACTGGGGAATGGCTAAACAAGTTGTGGTATATGAATGTAATGGAATACTACTGTGCTATAAGAAATGAGGAGCAGATGGACTTCATAATAACCTGGAGAGACTTAAATAAATTGATGCTGAGTAAGGAGCAGAACCAGGAGAACTTTGTACACAATTACAAATACATCATATCTATGCTGACTGACTTTGATAGTCTGGACTCCTCTCAGAAATGCAATGTTATAAGACAACTCCAAAAGACTCATTATGGAAAGGGATATCCACATCCAGAGAAAGAACTATAGCAGGGGTTCTCAACCTGTGAATTGAACCTTATGTTCAATTTGTAATAATGAAAATACATCCTGCATATCAGATATTTACATTACAATTCATAACAGGAGCAAAATTACAGTTATGAAGTAGCAACGAAAATAATTTTATGGTTGGGGGTCACCACAGCATGAGGAACTGTATTAAATGGTCCCGGCATTAGGAAGGTTGAGAACCACTGAACTATAGAGTCTGAATGCAGACTGAAGCAAACTACTCGCTCTCTTTTTTGTTTTGTTTTGGTTTCTTCTTTCTCGTTGTTCATTCCATTGGTTATAATTCTTCTTTACAATGTGACTAATGTTTAACATGAAGGTATTTTTAGAACCTATATCGGCCTACATGCCACCACAGGGAGAAAGGGGAGAGGAGAGGGAGGGAGAGAAAATGTGGAACTCATGGGATTGTGGAATTGAATGTTGTAAACAAAAGGTAAATAAATAAATTTTAAAAACGATTTTTACCAAAAAAAAAAAAAAAGAACGAGCAGGATGGTTTCAGAAAACCTGGGAAGATTTATATGAGCTAATAGAAAGTAAAGTGAACAGAGCCAGAACATTATACACAGTAACAATAACATTATAATGGTGATCAACTGCAAAAGATTTAGCTAACCTCAATCAATACAATAATCCAAAACATTTCCAGAGGACTCATGGCGAAAAATGTTATCCACCTCCAGAGAGAGAATTGATAAACTGTGATATTTTCTTTCTTTTTTTTTTTTGCACAACACAGCTAATATTGAATATGTTTTACATGACCTCAAATGTATAATTGACTTACTGTTTGCCTTCTTAATTGGCGAGGGAGGGACTAGAGGGAGAAAATTTGAAATTCAACTTTTTAAAAAATTCATGTTAAAAAAAAATAAATGGAAAAATAAAAAGGAAAAAAAACATATACCTGCTGACAAGGTTTTTAAAGAAAAAAATATGCTAATGACCTAAAGGAAATCACAAGCACTTAGATTCATTAACGGATACTGAAATGGTATCCTAGCTTCTTCTGAAGGTTTTACAAAGAATGTCCTCTTTGCCAAATTTATTCAAAAGATCATTTTAAAGTGAAATATGCAGAAAATTTATTCCCATTAATTCTTCTCCTGTATTATTAAAAAGAAAATAAAGATAATGTCATTACAAATCAGATTGATGTTACTTA
>CM053580.1:374541884-374557149 GCA_028627135.1 Pseudochirops cupreus | reverse complement strand
AAAAAAAAAAGAAAAAAAAGAGAATAGTTAATTCCACAGAATCAACTTTATAAATATAAAACAATAGTATGGTGGAATCCATTTATAATTTAATAATTATATTACTGTGAAACTATGTTGGTTCGGGCAACATCATGAGAGATACATGTGTTAAGTTTATATCAAAATATTAAGAATATATATGAAGAGAAAGATATAAAGATATAAATTAAGGCTGACTAGTGATGTAAATGAATCTAAACAAATTTTGGTAATTCATCTACTCCATTTAAATATTAAATGCCATTACTGCACATTTTCTGACTTTTTTCAAAATACTGAATAGTTGTACTAATTTTTCCTCCCTATTTTCTTTTTTTTTTGTCTTTAAAAAATATAATTTATTATATGGGATGGCCTCTGGGAAGGAAAGGAGGAAAGACTATGATTCTGTAAAAGAAAAAGAAGACATCAACAAAAACTTATTTTTTAACCAATTAAAAGACTAATTTAAATAGGGTACCAAATGAAATGTTGGACACCACTAAAGCAAAAAATATAGTGAATCACATAAGCAAGTTGATTTCAAGGATCATGTGAGTCTTTTAAGAAATATGGCTTTAATAAAATTACACAGCCACAAGAATTTTGAGAAATCATTTGTGGTAATGTAGGCAATAGTTGTTTTTACCCCAAACTTGAACTGTATTTCTCATATATGAAACGTTTGGTGATATGTACCAGCAATGAATAATACATTAAGGTCTTTTGAGCTTTACCATTTTATTTCCTGGAAGGTACTTCATGGAAATTTAAGCTCCCTCCTGTTTACCTGACATTGGTATGGATAAAGCTAACCCTCAATCTTTCTGAGGTAAATAAAACTGCCAATCAGAAAATTTTTCAGGAAATATGCCAAAAATCCTTTGAATAATACTTTAAGTGCTGGTCACAGTATAATCATCAACCTCACATGGTATTATAGGCAATATTTCTTAGACGTCTCTAAACTTTAAGCAGTTTATTTCTATGGACTACTAGTAAATTGACCACATTACTATTGTGCTCAGGTATAATTTAAAAGTTTGTTAATTCAAGAAAAGCTAAAAACATAATTTTTTTAGTAAGTACATAATGTTAATCGTGAAACCTTCATTTCTCTCCTCTGATTAAAGTCAAATTACACTAAGTTCAGATATTTATAAATGAAGGCAAAAGGACCTAATCTAACCAATAGGTGAATATCTGATTTCCAGCTCTGTGACATCATCACCTCCTCTGCCTAAGCATCATTCAGTTTTACTCAGCAGTGAAATTACAATTTCAAGACAGAAGGAAAAGAAGTTTGAAATCACCTTTAAATGTAATCATACCTACATTCATAGGAAATATGAGTAAGACAAGATTAGAAAGGTAAGTCATCTCTTCTTCTGCTGTTGCTCTGCATTAGTCTCAGAAAAGATGCTATCTATCACGTATACTATGCAATTAGGAAGTTGATCAAAATGAGAAAGGTTTATAAATACTTTCTTTACAATGTGACTTCATCTCACATTCTTAAAGTATCAGACAAGTTTATTCCAATGTAAATGGAAAAATCTATTCCAAAACTAAATACAATTATTAAGTTTTTGCATTTTTTTTCTTTTTCAATTAGGAGGAGGGAGGATGCAAAAGGGAAGGTGAGAAGGAAAGAAAATAAAATTTTTGCTAAAAAAAGTTATTTTTTTTAAAGTATCTCTAGGTTATTGGGGGGGCGGTGTTAGTTTGTTGAGCTTTTAAACTCTTATAATAAAGTAGAGGTGGTCACCATTTCAATATCGTATAAAGTTGGTTACCATAACTCATTTATTAAATTTCTCCCCTATATTATTCCACCCCCAAAAAGAGCCCCATGAATCTTCTAGGGCAAAATAGTTCTCAACCTGGAGTCTAAGATTTCAGGGAGTCTGTGAACTTAGGAAAAAATAGCGAGCATTTCCTTAAATTAGTAATTTTTTAAAGAAATTCTGAAAAAAAGTTCAAAGGTTTTACCAAATTCCCAAGGGAATTCATGATTCCAAATGGGGATATAAGCTAAATAAAACAAGTTACACAAAGGGGAAAAAAAAAAAAGAAAAAGTAAAACAATTCAATGTATTGGAAACTTTCTTTGAAACGTATTTTTCTAGAATCATAGCAAGCGCCCTGTTAAATCAGAACAGTGACATTAATATTAATATGAATGTTATGGTAAAAATTAATGTACTGCCTATTTAACAAATATAAATCTTTTTCTGTATAAAATTCAAAGATAGCCTTGCCTAACACAATTACACCCTCTGGAATTAATACAGGTCTAATTAACTCATTAATAAGGCTCTTTCATATTTTCCATTTTGACCAATTATCTATGAGAGGCAGTAAAACAGTGTCATGAGAATATCCAAATGGCAAACTGAGACAAACAATTTACAACTAATGTTCATAAAAACGTAATTCTTAAACAACAGTTAATAATATTAATCTTTTTTTTTTTACAAATGACATTTTACTTGGAATTTTATCAATAGTTTTTTTTCCCTCCTAAAACAAAAAAGTCTTTAAGTATGAGTTCTAATCAGAAAAGTGATTGAAATCTTCATGGTTAAAGTTGTCCTGTTTTGTAGATTACAGAATACTTTAGATAACAGACATATCAGTGTTTAAGAAGAGGTTACTTAAATACCTTCCAATAAAATCTTCTTTTCTGTGCCTTCTTCATTGGAGTGAGCAAGGCACAGGGTCTTCAAAGGTTACTCAATGAAGCACAAACTCTGGCAGGTCCTACACCAAATCAGAGAAGCTCTGAAGACTAGCTGATGATCTAAGTTCTAAAGGTTAGCCTAGTCACAAAATGGAATTTTTATTGGGCCACAACAGGTCACACAGACTTTCCTAACACGTGAATAGGGTTGTGTTCCACTCCAATGAAAGCAGTACCTACAACCAATGAAATCACAGATCCTTTTGAAGTACAAAAATACCTAGCTAGAGTATAATTATTCATTAGTGTATATCCAAGTCATGCTTTCATAAGCAAAATAAGCCAGTAAGCACTAAAAGAACTAACTAGAACACAAGATATTCCAAACACCTAAATATTATAATAAACAAGTCTCCTCTACCATCTCAGCACTTCCTCAATGTGGGTATGTCATAGGACCCTCCTACTCCCTCTGGAAATATATCATTCCTTTTCTATATTATCAAATAGTGTCCATTATTTTATATTCTCTCTCTCTCTGAATAAGTTCCATGAGAAGGATCATACTTATGCTATTCTCCATTAATACTTATAGAAGTGCTTGGCACAAATGACCACAAGATCATAGATTAAGAGCTGGAAGGAATTCTAAAGTCATTGTAAGGAATTAATAAATAACATGTTGAGATTTCACATCCCCTGGTACAATATAAACCTAGTTTTCATGTACCTTAGGTATAGAGGCTCTTCTGTTTCCCTATGATGACAATGTGACAACTGTCTGGGCACTTTACTGATCATAAGTGAGCTCTCCCAGGCCACTACTGCCACAAAAAAAAATTCTGAGCTTGGCTGAGTACTGAAGTAAGCTGTCAAAAAACCTATTTCTTTTAAGAGATCGTCTCAGTAGTTTTTCTTCCTAACTGTTATCACAGTTTATGAGAAAGGTCACTGCATTTGTGAGACATTTCAGATGTTGGCCCACGGAAAAATGTAATGTATGAGAATCAGCTGGGTGAAATCACTGCTGAATTTCAGATCCTTAGCTTAAAGAGAGGATTCACCTTTGTGTTAACATGTATTGTGTTAACATGTACTTTCAGGGTTTTATGTGAAATGAAGAAAGGATTGCCAGTCCATGCTTTTAAAACAAGCTACATAATAACTGCAACTCACATTTATGCAATCATAAAGCATGTGGTCACACAATGCTGTTGTGTAGGTAATATAGGCATCATCCTTATTCTAAAAATGACAACAAAGGTCCAGAGAAATTCAGTGATTTGCCAAAGTCACAATCTTACTAAGTGGCAGGGTCAGGATGTGAGCTTCTAACGATCTAGCGGGCTTCACGAAACAACACTGAAGCTTAGTGGCATCATTTCATTAAAAAGCCATCAAGAACAAAGTTTTTCCATGAATATTTTCTACTGAACCAATGCTGACAGATGCTTCTACTCTCTGTAGTATGAGGATACAGTCCTTTTCTATCATTTCTTCTCTGTCACTTTACATAAGTTATTTTATCTCCCTGGGCCTCAATTTCCTCATTTGAAAAATGGTAAGTGTGAACCGAATGACCAATGTTACTAACTGGTGAATAAACAACATAGCTAATTAATACATAATTAAATTTTGTTTAAAAAATAAGTTAAAATTGTGGTTACTGAAGAGAGGTTGGATAACACTTTACAAACTAAATTATTTCTCTGGGCATTTAATTAGAATAAAATTTCTATAAATCATTAATATTTTCTTTTGACACATAACACAAACTTCATGTATTGATTATACATATGAACTGAAAGAGTAGATAGTTTAAAAAAGAGACAGATTTTCAGAACAAAGACTGCAGCACTGTCCATCATCAACACAAAATTACAGGGGGATAGAAAGAATTCCTATGGACTTTCAGTGAAAGAAGTAATAGGAGAACATATGGTACTGTTGTCCCATTTATTTTCTATTCTAAAAACCTCCTAATATAAAATACTCCCCATCCTTCATAAAAATTGAATTATAGTAACAATTCTAAGTGATTAAAATTACTGCTTACAGGATTTCATATTGCTGACTACCTGCCCACAAAAGAAATAATTATTAATATTCACATATCTCATTAAGCTCCTTGAAAATACACTGTTGGGCAGCTAGATGGCACAGTGAATAGAGCACTGGTGCTGGAGTCAGGAGGACCTGAGTTCAAATCCGACCTCAAACACTTAACACAAATTACCCATGTGACCCTGGGCAAGTCACTTAATCCCAATTGCCCTGCCTTTACCCCTCCTAAAAGCAAAAAAAGAAAATACACTGTTGTCTTTCCACAGAAAACTGGAAAAGTTCAAGATAATTTTAACCATATAGCATACTGGTGACAGTGACAGCAGTTCATTTTATATAGCAATTTAAGGTATGCAAAAGCTTTATATATTTTATTAACATGAGCCCTTATTTAATCCTTGTAACAACTCTGTAAATTAACAGGTGCTGTTATTATTCCCATTTGACAGAAGAGTAAGCTGAGGGTCAGGGAAGTGGTGTTTGAGACAAAATTTGAAGCTGGGTCTATCTGACACCAAATCCAAAGCTCTCATCTCCATAAATACAAACTAACAAAACTTATTTATATAATATACTGATGTATATTAATGCCGTATTAACATATGACAACATAAGAGACCCCAATTCATGAGGAGCACTCAGAGTATTTTTAAGGTCACAGCACAGGATTTATAAAATCTTCAAAACACTCTGAAATAGAAAACATAACATTCAGCTGTTCAGAGAAAAATGAGAGGCTATTGTTATCCTTTAAGCAAAGTTTCCATTTCTTTAAATTTTGATTCTTCTGTTACTCATTTAAGTAAAAATTTACTTAAAACAAATACAAGTGATCCTCATCTTAGGAATAAGCATGATTCTAAAAGTTAGTTTTCTAAGTGATCTGGAATTTAGAACTTATAAAAACATTAGATCTGCATTATGTCTGCAAAGTACCCCACGGTTCAGATTTATGATTTTTTTTACCACCCTATCAAAGCTCCTATTCTTTCAATACAGATGACTTCAGAAATTAACAGAATCATAGCATGACAGAATCTTAAAGCTAGAAGGAAGCTTAGAAGTCATCTAGCCCAGTGACAAAATAATTTTATCAATATCATCCCCATCCAGGGGCGGCTAGGTGGCGTAGTGAACAGAGCACTGGCCCTGACGTCAGGAGGACCTGAGTTCAAATTCGACCTCAGACACTTGACACACTTACTAGCTGTGTGACTTTAGACAAGTCACTTAACCCCAACTGCCCTCCAAAAAGCAAAAAAAAAAAAACAGAACACAATATCATCTCCACTCACCAACCATCAAATGACCATCAGTTTCTGTACATGGCAACACTAGTGATGGGGAACTTACTCCTTATGCAAAGCAACACCTTCCATTTCTTAACTCTAGTCTTTGCAAAGTGGTTTTTGTCTATTGAGGTGAATTGTTTTCCTCTCTAGAGTGGCAGTGGAAAACAGCCTAGATTTAGAGTCAGATGATCTACTTGCATTTATGTGACTGGGTTCACATGACTTCTCTGACCCTCATCTATTTCTTCATCTAAAAAATAAGTATGAATCTGATGACCTCTGAGTTTCCTTCCAACACTAAATCTATGGTACAAGTAGATGAAAACCAATCTCTTCCACATACCAACCCTTTAAATATTTATATTTGACTGTCATCATGTGCCAAGTCTCTTTTTAATCCTGCTTAGTGCCTTCCCTCCATTAATGATCTCATTTATCTTGCATATATGTTTGCTTGCTTTTCCCCCTTCAGACTATGAGCTCCTTGAGAGCAAGGACAGTTTCTTATCTTTCTTTAATAATAATAGTTAGCATTTATATAGTACTGACTGTGTGCTAAACACTTTAGAAATATCTCACGTTATCTGAGGATAACATGTTGAGACATCCTTAGCAGCTTGATGCTCCTATTATGCTCATTTTACAGTTAAGGAAACTGGGCTGAAAACAAATATAAGTGGAAATTTAGGAAAGTTTAAACCCAGGTTCCTCTGATTCTTAAATCCAGCCTACTTTCCACTGCCCCCCTGGAGAGGAAAACAGACTTCAGAAGCTCAAGAGACAAAAATACTTTGCAACAATTAGAGCTAAGAAATGGTAGATGTTGCTTTGCATAAGAAGTAAGTTCCCCATCACTAATGTTTCCTTGCACAGAAGCAGATGGTCATCTGAGTCCAGGGTCACATAGCTGGTAATTGTCTTTGTATGCCCAGTGCTTAGCACAATGCCTGACACACAGAAGGCACTTAACAAATGCTTGTTGACTTGACAAGGCATGGATTGGAGTCCCTTTCACCATCTTAGTCATGTTCCATTTTACTAAGAGTCTTCCTATTATGTGCTGCTCTTAACTCATGAAAATATTCCAAATGACCAAGTCCAAACACAACAAAATATATAATACAACTATCAAAGCTGCTTTACTTTGGATGCTATACCTCTACTAAATCAGTCTAAGATTTTATATTAGCTTTTCTGGATGCCACAACATCTGGATGACTTCTACTGAGCTTGCAGTCAATTAAAAACCCACACGTGTTCTGCACATGTAGGAAGACTGGCATTGGAATCAGGAAGACCTGGGCTCAAGCTTTGTCTCTGACACATATTAATTGTATGGCCATGGATAAATCCTCTTTGTGACCCAATCAACCCTCTGAGTATATTAGGTCGCTGATGTGCTGCTGATCTGCCTCGGTGGAAGGAGTTTCCACAGAACAATCTTAACCCTTCACTTAGAGGGGAAAAAAAGGCAAATGCATTGAACTAGCTGACACTTATCTACATTCTCAAAATAGGATGAGAATCATATAAGTATCTCAAACTGACAGAATTTCAGGAAGTCTAATAAATTAAAAGTAAAAAGTCAGAGAGTTAATTAAGCTGCCCCTAGGATTCATTTTTGCTCTAAAGAGCATTATTCTCTTTCCTTTCTGATCCAAAACTCCCAAAAGATTCAAGATTTCTCCCCTCAGAATTGGCAACAGGCAACTAAAGAGTTAAAAAAGGCTGCGATCATTAGCTTCAGGTAAAAAGGTTATTACTCAAATGCATTGTTCTGGCAATGAGGTGAACCTGGCTGCTAAAAGGTTTCAAACAAGTATAGTATGAGCATAGACTGTGCCTGTTGTCCAAGCATCTGCCTATATACAGGGAGAACCATAATCAGGTTACTTTGAGAGGTAATGATTTAGCGCTCCACGGCAACTCTCTGAAGATAATACAGTGTCACAGGGGGATTTCAATCTATTTCAGTGAAAAAGTTACCAAACGTGGCTTTCAGTGAAAAAAAAATAACCTGAACAAGACATTCTAATTTTCAGAGACACATCTCAAATTACCAAAAGTAGT
The DNA here is from genome assembly GCA_028627135.1 of Pseudochirops cupreus. Lineage (NCBI taxonomy): Eukaryota > Metazoa > Chordata > Mammalia > Diprotodontia > Pseudocheiridae > Pseudochirops > Pseudochirops cupreus. The sequence goes on along the minus strand of CM053580.1, from coordinate 374,549,019 downwards.
AGAATTTGCCCATTATCCTTCTGATTTAGACCACATCCTGTGTTATTTTTTAATTAATTTAGTGTTACCTTTCAATTTATTGTTGAAAAATTTTCTAGTCAATTTGTATATACTTATTAAAAGATTACTACATGCCAGGCACTACCCTGTTTCAAAATTAATAATCACCAGTGAAGCTAATATATCATCATCATGTTATTTTCCAAAGACCAACTAATTTCATTCAACTCCATTTTCTTATTATGCTGTTTCATATATAGATCTAAGGTGAAAAAAAAGAAGTATCTCTGTATTTTAACATAGAAAAGAAAAATAACTTAGAAAAAAGTCCTATTTCCAATTCAATATTCTAGTAATCATATATAACTATGATATAACCTCCACATAGTTACATTACTTATAAATTATCCTTTCTTGATGATTTAAGAAATTTGTTTAAAAATTTAAAAGGCTATGACAGTAAAGCTATAGATGTTATGTATGTTCCAATGTTCAAAGAATAAGGCTATTCAAAACTAAAAATAAAGTAGGAAGGAAAGAGGGTCTGGGAGTAAATCTGGAGTTGAAGTGGTATATTTGGTCATATCTGAAGGAGAAACTATGTAATTAAACACATATTAATTGCCCTAATCTTCTTAGGCAAGTAATAAATTGGAAGAGCTGATTAATGTGCTGGATTTAGTTCAGCTTGTTAAACCTGACATCCAGGCAAATAGAGACTATCTTGAAAAGCTCTTTTAGCTAAGTAATTGGAATTTTACTCTCAGTAATTCACTATTCTATAATAAGAGCTATTTGGTATATTGATTCTCCATCACTATTTTTAATACATTAGTTATAGTCAAGAGTACCATAATGGTATTCATAAAATGAACTCTCCAGAAAAATCTCCCACACCAATGAACTTTAACCCCAGTGGGCTATCAAAAGTCACTTTCATTCCCAACACAAAATGAGTATATTTCCAGATAGGCTATAAATTCTAATTCATTCTAATTCTAGAAGCTACTAATACTACTTTATATTGTCCATAAGGAGCCATTAAGATCATCACATTCTTCATAAACTACTGAATATACCAATATTAATGCTAAACGTCTGCTGACACCTCATGGTAAACTTCTTAAACATTCTTTTTAAGAGGTAACTTAGTACTTTGTATCCTTTTGGGAGAAAAATTACATTTATGCAGCACAGGAATTACACTCGAAGTTGATTTTAGCTTGTTAAGTTATTCCTTATCATTTAGTAGCAGGAACTATATTTTATATTTCTCTCTTAAATAAGAAACTGAGAAAGATTATAATTATCTGCTACATTTTGGGGTAACAAATAATTTTTAAAAGAATTATATAGGTGAGAGAAGCAGAATGGAATGGTGCAAACATTTTCACCTACCATCAGACACCTATATCAGATTATCTTAGCAAGCCTCAAGAAAAATATCAGACTATTCCAAAAGCACTGTTTCTAAATCTAATATTTTATAAAGTTTCCTCCATGAAATGTTAGTAGTTTTCAAATGAATGTCACATTTTATTAAAGCAAGTTATATTTATAGTATTAAATATTCCAAAGTACTTTTACAAAACACATCTTCCATCAAAACTATCCCCAGACAACAAATATGTCATAAGTTAGATTTAGATCTTCTGAGCTGACATTTTATGTTTCTTCTGATAAAGGACTCCAGAACCAAAAGGCAGAATACAAAAGAGTTTTAGCCTTGAATGCTCAGAGTTTTTGTTAGTAAGAGATCAGAATTAGGACATAATGCCAGACTCATTCTGAGTGACAGGGAACTCAAAAATTCTCTTCACAGTTAAAGAACTGAAAGTAACAGTGATTTTGAAATCAATCCAATTGCCAATCAGCAGGCACCAATTTGACCCCAGCACAAGAGAAACCTGCAAGTGTTAACAACTGAGTGAAGTTGTGTAGAATTTCACAGAATGACAACTAAAGGAGGGCAAAAAGAAAATAGCCAGAATTATTTCTATATCCAACAAACCTTCCCTGCTTCCCCCATAACAAGCAACCCCATTCTCCATACCTGCTTTCTGTTATCTGGTTTCCCCACGGCTTACTGCCAGGTCTAGTGTTTCTCTTCTGTTAATCAAGCAGCAGCCCTCCATAACAGATTTTTCTTGCCCTCTGGGGCCTTCTGGGGTGTGGGAACATCCTTCTGGTGCTTCCACAGTTGAGCAGTTCCATAGCAGCACAACTACATCTCACCCTAACTCAGGCCTCCTAAAGAGATAGATGGATGCTCTGACAGTTTTCTTCTACTCTCATGCTGGCTGGATGAATGCCCTGGTATAGCCAGATCAAAGAAAACAATTATCAGTCTAGGAAACATAGGCTTCTTATGATATGGGTTTATGAAATTTCAAAATTTGAATGATCTCCTAAAGAATGCTTGTGTTAAAGTTAAGATTGTGGTAAATCAATCACCTGTGGCCAAAAAAACATCTGTCAAGGTCCACATTAGTAATATATGTGAAACAGTAGCTTGGAATCCCATATAGAAGTCATATAGTTAAAGGATGTCTCCAGCCAAGACAGAAGTAGATCACAAAGATAAAGTTTGCTTTTCATTGTGAAATAAAGGGACCTAAAAGCTACAATATTTTTTTTGTGGGCAACCAAAACTTTAAAAATACTTCCTAGCCTATAACGCATGTTTTCACAATACATGTGAAATGTTTTTATATAGAATTTAGGAGATAACAGACCTAAGACAGATTGAACATGTGTTGCCCGAGGATCAGCGGTGAAGCTCATCACCCGGTTAGCTACGAAGTATTGAACTGTTAGTTGCAGTAACTTTCAAAGTCCATCCACTAAACTGTGAGACAGGCAGGGATTGTAATCTATTTCAGGGAATGCATTGAGGAAATCACAGATTCTTGAAGCACTGAAGTAAAGAGATGTTCTTAATCAAAGTAAGATCCTAATCTGGTTACCTTGTAAACTCTTGATGCCTAGAAGCAAAAGAGTATTCTAAGATCTTCCCATAAATGTAAACAACAAACATCCAAATTGCAAGTCAAATTTAAAACATTTTTTGGTAACCAACGCCTTTAAAATTCAAAATGCTCCAACATAATGAAGGTAACAGAATGTTAATTAAGGAGGTCTCCAACAGGGAAATGAGTCATGAAAACCATAAAAAAGTTATGAGCTTAAGTCTTGTATATCTCATTAAAGCATAAATAAAACTGTCATAATGAGATCCTTTGATATCTCTTATCAGTAAATTCACTTAGACAAGGTCTTAGACTCATCTATTTTATATCAAATTTTCTATTACATAATAGAAATAGTTTGTGTTATAACAAGACTTGTATTACAGGCACACTTGAAAGCAAAAATGAAAATTATCTATGAAAAAAATCAGTAAGATGACACACATTTATTAACTCACCTAATATATGCAGACTGTGCTAGTCACTGGCGATACGAAAATGACATTTCTAGCATTACATGACCTTTACCTTATTTTCCATAAATCAAATTATCAGAATGACTAATCAAAATTCAAGGAAGGTTAAAAGACTTAAGTACCTTGATTTTAGAACTACTTTATTATTTACTCACAGGTACTTAGGGGAAAAAAATATACTGTTACATTGTTATGTTCAAGCAGACCTGCACAATCTGGCAGTAGGTAGAAGCCCAAACTAAAACAGGCTAAACTTCTTTGGGCCTCAGAGAGCTTTTTAGCAGCTCACTTTCCAAGTAAAGGTATAATTAATGATTAAACTATTTTTCAAATAAACCATATTTTTAAAAAAGGGAAATTCCAATTATTATCAATTAATTATTCTTATTAAGGTTTTTATTTATCATGAAATCACATGTTAAAAAAAATTACTTTGCTAAGCAGTACAAGTTTTACACATTTTTCAGGTTTTACTGTTTACATTTAGTTAATGGGGATGTATTACACTTCTTGTCAGCAATCAGTTTACTGTTCTCTGGAATCATGGTTGAAATCAATTTCTTTAGAAATCTGAAAACTAACCTTAGTACCTCAGTTTCTGAGTTTACTTTCTTGAAAAACCGTTGTTCCCCATGGAGATTTTTCAATAATTTGGACACTTTGTTTTTCAACAGTGTCCAATTTGCTTAAGTCAGGATGTTTCAATGAAAATTGTATTCCTTCAGAACAGCTATTACTTCTTGGCAAACAAGGCATGATATTTGTCTCGCGTAAGTAAACAACTATTTGTAAGTGGACAACTATTTGTCCACTCGGGATTAAAAGACTAAGTCTCTATGTTCTGATTCCATCTTCTGTTTTATTTTTATCACCCATTTTACAGTCACTCCAAAAACTTTGATGTCAGAATAAAAAATCTCCACAGCGAGTGCTCACATACAAAGAAATAGTGAATTAAGCATATGACCTTGGAGAGAGTACCAGACACTCATGTAATTTGGAGGGCAGCCACACAGGGAGAGAGGGGAAGAAGTCCTTGAGCTGTTGCCACTCATCCCATAGCAGGCATCAGCTGCATTGGCACATGGCTGCACTTACTTTGTTCCTGTTCAACACCAATAAGGACTGAAAACAGATACAAAATATACAACTCTCCTCTCTGACTAGAGACACACTGAGGATGGTGAGTTGCCACAGGTCATGTGACAAACAGGAGAGGGCTGTGAAGCAGCGACCCATCCTCAGGTTACGTGCACAAATGGTTACCAAAAATGATATCACTATGCTGGAGTCAGTTTCAATGTGTCCGACTATGGCTGATCAGAGCAAAACAAGCTCAGAATGCTCTACCACAGGTCTGGCACAAATGGTCTGTGTGAACATTTGGGGTGGATTCTCTAAATCTGAGCTTCCTATGTTTCCTTTGAGCTGTTTCAATTCTGCTCTGCTCATAGAGCACAATACCTTGTCTAATGTGGGCATGCCATGCTGAGCAGTCCTGTGCCAGTGTCTCCCATGTCATACAATCAATTTCAAAGTTCCTGAGTGACAGCTTGAGTGTCCTTGTATTGCTTCATGTGAACACTTGCCCTGTGTGAGTTCTCCATAAAATACGAATTTTTGACAAGCATATGTTTGCATTAGAACAACATGGCCAGCCCATCAGTGTTGTGCTCTGTGAAGTACAGTTTGAATGCTTGGCAGTTCAGTTTGAGTAAGGTCCTCGGTGTCTGGTACCTTAAACTGCCAGGTGATCTTCAGAATCTTCCTAAGACAATTCAAATGGAAGCCTTTCAGTTTCCTGGCATGGCGCTGGTAGACTGTCCAGGTTTCACAGGCATACAATGAGGTCAGCACAACAGCTCCGTAAACCTTCAGTTTGGTAGTCAGTCTAATACCTCTTCTCTCCCATATTTTTCTTGGGAGCCTCCCAAACACTGAGCTAGCTGTGGTAATGCATGTGTCAACCTCATTATCAATGTGTACATCCCTGAAAAGTACACTACCAAGGAAAGCTAACATTCATAGCATTCAAAACTTCTCCATTTGCTGTAGCCAATAGCTCCATGTATAGATGGTGTGGTGGTGGCTAATGGAGCACCCATGTCTTCTTGGTGTCAATTATTAGGCCAAAATCAGCACAAGCAGCAGAGAACTGATTCATACTTTGTTGCATCTCAGCTTCAGAGGATGCAATGAGTGCACACAATCATCTGCAGACAGAAAACCATGCACCACTACTCTCTCCACTTAGGTCTTGACTTATAGCCTTATCAAATTGAAGAATTTACCATCAGTGCAGCAGCTGACCTTGATGTCATGTTCATCCTTGAAAGCATTTGACAATTTGACTTTTTTTTTTGTCAATCATCAAAACATGCACAGTAGTGACTAGTGGAAGGTAGGTTAAGTAGGGAATGGACAAAACACTCGTTACAGCTTTACTTTCTTTTAATCCTCTACATTCTTCATGGGCCATCCAAAATCCTTTGGCAGCCACAAGTGGCCCACAGGCCATATGTTGTGCAGGTCTGTGTTAAAAGTTCATTCTTTTGATGGGCTTTCCATATTCTTCTATGTCCTCAGAATTTTTTGTTAAATTACCTAGGTGTTCCTATAACATTCCTATAACAGACAAGGGAAGGGATTCAACCTATATCACACCTGGAGAAGCAGACATGAATTTTACCATTACATTCAGATATATGCAGAAAACAGATCTCAAAACATTAAACTGAAAAAAAATATCAGTTTGACAACAATGAAAAAATTCCCAAAGTTTAAGGTGCCACTCAAATTGTGGTATCTCTAAAATTCACATGAAATTTGTACATACTTTTAGAACATAAGGTCCTTGAGAGCAAGGGCCATTTTTCATTTTTTCCATCCTTAATACCTAGCCCAGTGACTTACATAAGTAGGTCATTAATAATTTCAAAAGAAATTTTTTTAGTTTAAATTTGAATATCAGCAGCTAGCTGATGCAGTGAACAGAGTACCAGCACTAGAGTGAGGAGGACCTGAGTTCAAATCCAGCCTCAGACACTTAACACTTACTAGCCATATGACCTTGGGCAAGTCACTTAACCCTGATTACCCTACCTTGCCCCCTCCAAAAAGCCAAAAAAAAAATTCGAATACCTTAAAGAAATACTAATAATTTTTAGTAATCAGTGATTTACTAACCCTTTAAAAAGTCAAAAATTCTCTGCATTTGTATATTCATGCATTTTCACTTTCCTTGCCTTTTTCACTATTAAAACAAAATGTGATTTTTAAATCACTATTAAATTGTTTAAGTCTTCCATTTCTGAGAAAAATAATTTCCACCCTTTTCTCAAAATATAACTTCCTTAACAAGTTTCCATGAAATTAAAAGCTTGGTCCCAAATATTTCCTGTCAACTAGATGTCCTCAAATCTTAACAAGTGGTGATAAAAATCTTTGCTCTTAAATACTCCTTATAATAACTCCATTTTCTTTTTTTTTTTTGGACTGTATCTAATTTTATAAAATGTACAGTGATACACACCCACCCATGGGTCTGAGATCAGAATGTGGCCTTTTGCAGCTCTGGCCTTTTTCAGACTGATTCAGGGTTATATTAAATGCAGCAGATTCTGCCCTTCCTAAAAAGGATATTGTTTGCCAGTCCCCCACCCCTCTTTTAAAAATACTACCACATTGTTG
>CM053580.1:374455368-374541384 GCA_028627135.1 Pseudochirops cupreus | reverse complement strand
AAAGAATCTAGAATTTAAAGTTCTATAATCAAATGTTAAAAATATATATGTATATAATATATGTACAATAATAATAATTATTATTATTAACTACATCCAACTGGAACTTAAGATACACAGGCACTGTGGTAGGGAGATCCAGCCTGCCCTACCGGAAAGTCAGAGGGGCAATGGGGGAGGGCATAGGAGAGAATAGATTGGGGGAGGGGTTATACAATGGGATGGTTGTTTTGGGGTGGTGGGTTGGGGAAAGATGGGGAGAAAATTTGTAACTCAACATCTCATGGAAATGAATGATGTAAACTAAAATAAAAGTTTAAAAAAAAAAGAAAAGAAAAAAAATGAGAGACAGAAATGGCTAGGTGGTGCAGTGACTAGAGCACTGGCCCTGGAGTCAGGAGTACCTGAGTTCAAATCCAGCCTCAGACACTTAACACTTGCTAACAATGTGACCTTGGTCAAGTCATTTAGCCCCGACTGCCCTGCTTCCCCCCCCCAAAAAAAAGCCAAAAAAAAAAAAAGGAAAGAAAAGCAATGAGACACAGATGATCAGCTGGATATTTCCCTGATAGCCTGATCTCATGACAGGTGGTGGTATAATGTCCTCTTAGAAATGGGAGGCCCACAGGGCAACTAGGTGGCACAGTGAATAGAGCACTGGCCCTGGAGTCAAGAGGACCTGAATTCAAATTCGGCCTCAGACACTTAACACAAAACTAGCTGTATGACCTTGGGCAAGTCACTTAACCCCAACTGCCCTACCTTTCCCCCTCCAAAAAAGAAAAAAAAGAAAATGGGAGGCCCACCACACAGCAGATAGAAGAAAGAAGAATGGCCCAGGGAATCTAGTAACCCAGTCAGGAAATAGAAAGCAACAGCATAAGAAGGGCCTTGGAAGTGTTGTGGTCTCAGAGGGTCTCTGGAAGCTCTTAGGAAAGTGGAAGGTGGCAATTGCCTTAGAGCAGGTAGAACACAGTGGAGACTCCAGAAGCTGGAGTTGAGATCTGACAGTGAAAGGCAAGAAAGAACTGGGCTAGGGTACTATGGTCAAGTACTTCTGGAACAATACCCTCTGGCAACCAAAGTCTTCCCCTTGCTCTAATTGGCAGGTCATTTTAAAAATCAATCAGGGTGCCCCTATTGCTCCAAGATAAAGTCCACAACAAAATTCCTTAAATATTACTGATTCCTTTCTAGGTTTCACATGTCAAATGCTTACTAGGCTTTGGTCTTTTCATTAAGAATGCTAAAAATCCTCTAGTGATATGGACAGACACACATAGGTTATTTCCCTTTCTCACTGCTCCCTCTTATTAGGGCATGGCAAAGTTCACTCAGATCACAGCTTGTTTTCAGGCAAAGTCTTCCTCAACTCAGCCTGGCCCCAGATCCCATGCCCAGAAACCCAGGTGGCCATGAGTACATCAAAAATCAATTAAATGGCCCTAAATCTCCTTTATGACCTCCTCAAAAATAGATGCCTATCAATCTCCCAAAAGAATTCCTTCTGAAACTCATAAATTCTTGATGAGGCTGTTCCATCACCTTCTGGTTCACTGTAGTAAGCAATGAAGCAAATCAATAAATAAGACAAAAACTTTAAATTGTAGCCAGTGGTTCCTAACTTGTGGATCATGGAGTCTGGGAAACCACTGTACACATGCCAAACATTGTTGTTCTGATCCTTCCTCAGCTCCAACAAAATACACCAGATAATTCAGTAAACAGTCCTTTTAGACTAAGGAACGCCTCTCATATATGCATTATTTTTCAAATATTATGTAGATGCTGTGATGAATAAGATACAAATTTAAAAGACTACAGAATTCATAAGTTTTCTGTCACTATTTATTTTCACAATCAGTGGATACCAGGAGTATAACTACTACCATGAGAGAAATCTGTGAAATGCTTTTTATTTAAAAAAGGTCTTAATACTCAAAAAGGTTGAAAGTCACTGCTAAATACTATACTATATGATATTAAATACAATTTTATAAAAAAAATCAATTACTATTCTGCTCACTTCAGTTAAGTGAGAGACAAAGAAGGGTTTTTTGTTTTTGTAATTCATGTATAGTAGAAATGAAAAAGCTGGATAGCAGGCCCTTTGCCAGGAATATAATCTCACCTTTTGGGGTCAATTAAAAATTAGATTTGACTTAAATCATTTCAAATGATTACATCTCTTCTACAAATAATTAAGCATAAATGAGGACTGCCTGCATATATATTTAACTTCAAGGATTCAACTAAGACAACATAAACTGTATGTAAAAGTTTAGCCAATCTATCTCTCTATTTTTAGCAAAACAAAACATAGTCTACTTACTTTTGTATTACATTTTGCAAGCTCAACATCATACCCAGTTCACCTTTCATCTTTTCTCTGTTAGCCCGGCATTCTGCCAAGTAGCGTAGAGCCTAAAACAGAAACAATCAATTAATTCTCATTTCTAGATTATACAAATTAATTAATTGGCTGTAAAAGGTTCTCTTCCTTCATTTTACTTAGAACCTACTAACCAGTAAACTTTAATACTGCATTCAATAAGCAGACTGGCTGACACTTTAATTCAACAAGCACTTACTGGCAACTATTATGTTCTAACATTTCCAGGTGAAAAGACAAATTTTTTTAAAAATCAGTTACTGCCCTCAAGAAGCTTATATTCAACTGGGGCATGAAAGTTCAACATTTCAACAAATGAATAAATTCAAGACTTTGAAGAGGAAGAGAATACTGATAAGTGTGAGCACCTGTAAGATGTGGCACATATGCTGAGACTCAATGGTTGATTGGGATTCTCTAAGGCTCAGGTAAACAGGGAATACATTCTAGGCATGGAATGAGTTTGGGGAACAGCAAGTCTATCAAGCTGAATGGAACATAAAGTAAACGTAAGGAAGTGTGAAAATAAATATAAAAAGAAAAGTCTAGGGTCAGGCTTTGACTTAAATGGTAGCCAAACTCAAATGTAGATATAGTTTCTTTCAACTGTCATAAAACCTAATCAGTGCGTCTAGGATAAAATACAAATTCTTCAGCTTTACATTTAAAACACTTTACTATATGACTACTAGAAGGGAGTGCTTATTCAGACCTTTAAGAAGATGATTTTAGTAGCTATGTATGCAAATATTGGAGAGAGAATGAAAGCAGAGAGACCAATTTGGTTAGTGTGATAGTCCAAGTGAGAAATAGTTAAGTACCCAAATTAAGACATAGCAAGGAACTGGTTCAGGGTAGGGAAGAAGAGAAGCGGAGTAAGCAGTTTTGGGGGGTTTTTTGTATTTTTGGGAATTTATTGTACAGTTTTTTTCCCATTTAGTAGTATTTTATTTTTTCCAATTACATATAAAGATAGTTTTTGATAATCACGTTTTTAAGATTTTGAGCTCTAAATTTTTTCTTGCCCTCCTCTCCAAGAAGGCAGGCAATCTGATAAAGATTATACATATATGATCATATTAAACATATTTCCACATTAGTCACGTTATGAGAGAAGAATCAGAACAAAAGGGAAAACCAAAGAAAGAAAAAACAAAAAATTGAAAATAGTATGCTTCCATCTGCATTCAGACTCCATAGTTCTTTCTCTGGATGTGGACAGCATTTTTCATCATGAGTCTTTCATAACTATCTTAGATCAGTGTATTGCTGAGAAGAGCTACATATATCATAGTTGATCAATGCACTGTGTACAACGTTCTTCTGGTTCTGCTCACTTCACTCAACATGAGTTCATGTACGTCTTTCCAAGTTTTTTCTGAAATCTGCTTCTCATCATTTCTTATAGTACAATAGTATTCCATTACATCCACATACCACAACTTGTTCAGCCATTCCCCAATTGACGGGCATGCCCTTGATTTCCAATACTTTGCCACCACAAAAAGAACTGCTAGAAATATTTTTGTACATGTGGGTCCTTTTCCCTTTTTTATGATCTCTTTGGGATCACAGACGTAGTGGTGACATTGCTGAGTCCCTTTGGGTACAGTTCTAAATTGCTCTCCAGAATGTTTAGATCAGTTCACAACAGAATAAAAAGTCCATTAATGACAAGACTTCCAACCAAGATGGCTGCCTGACCCTAAATTTGATCACCCAGCTCCCGAATAATTACTTCAGCAAAACTCTGAAATCCACACTAGACTGAATAATGATCAAGAGACTGAAAAACTACAGTGACTTCTTTCAACCCAGAACTGAATAAAAAGTCAGCCAGAAATCCACAGACAACAGAAAAGGGAGCCACCAGCAAAGCCAGTGGAGGCAACAAAGCCAGAAGCTATGGTAGAGAAGGGCCAGAAACAAGTGTAGCCAGCAAAGCTCTGTGTCATAAGGCATCACAAGCAAAAGGCTCCCCTGAGAAAGCCCCAGAGAACCAGCAAGACACTCCAGGCCTAAATTCATGAAATAACCTGTAGAGATGAGTAAGCCAAAGAAGGCCCGTAACAGTATAAAAAATTAGCAGACACCTAGATCTACTATAGATCCCCAAAATAAGAGTATTCTAAAACCTGCAGGGAAACTCAAAAGGCAAAAGTGAATTTTTCACACAATCCACATGAGTATCTATGGAAAATAAAACAAAAAATAAAGATGAAATAAAAGCTCCATAGCAAATTAACAATAGCTTAAAACAGAAAATAGCAAACCTAACCAAAGTAATGAATTACCTAAAAGCTAGAACAAACCAGAAAGAAATAAAAAAACTACATGACATAACAATTAAAAAATTAGAACAAACTCAAAAGATGGAAAAAAATGTAAAATATCAAAAACAGGGAGCTAAGAGAAACGGGAAACAGCAGTATAGTGAGTTGTGCCCCATCCCCAAACTGCACCAAACAGATCTAGAAAATGCACCAGACAAAATCCTAATGAGGAAATCCAAGAAAAAAGTCATAATGGGTCATTTTTCCCAGCCCAGTTTAGCAAAGAGAGACAGAGGTTTGTGGACAGGGTCTGGTGCAGCACTCCAATGCCAAAGGACAGCCTGCGAACTGGGACAATAAAGAAGTCCTAATCCATTGCAGGACATCTCCAGATCTGTATCGGAGCACCATGATGGGGAAAGGCACTGACCAGCAGCTTTGTCACCTAATACACATTAGTCATAAATCCAAAGTAGACTGATAAGTGTCCCTGTTCCTGAATTACCCTGTCTCAGATATATCAGGCTATGGGTGATGTACCAATGGAAGAACAAATTGAGAAGCAAGCAACACTGATGTGACTCTTTAGCCTCCAGTCCAGCCTAAAAGCTCACAGAGAAATAATCAGGAATCTCAGACATAAATGGAGCCTGCAGTTCTATCACTTGATATCACTGCTGGCTGATGGTTTCTGAGCTCAGTACAGTCTACTGTTGCTCAAGACCCAAATGTGGGATAAGAACTTGCAGAGCTCAAACCAGGGGGTAGCACTCAGACTCTGTCCTGGATCAGACCATTTTGGGAACACCATAAACCTTCAGGTCCCCAGTCTGTCTCTGAGATCCTGGAATAACACAACACCTCAATATTCCAAGAAAGCAATCAAGAGAATCAGCCCAGGCTTTCCCTCTAGAAGTGTAGTAGAGCCCTGCCCTAACATTAAGTCCAAAGTCAGGAAGGAAGTTGGAAGTATGGGCAAACAAAAAAAGAAACCCTACCACAACAAGTTATTATAGTAGCAGAGATGCTCAAGACACAAACACAGAAGAGAATAACCCCAAAACATCTACAAGCAGTGCTTCAGAGAACAGCGTAGTCTGGGCACAAATTTAACCAGAATTCTTGGAAGATGTGAAGCAAGAGTTTAATTTTTTTTTTAATTTTTTCATAAATGAGAGTATTTGGAGAAAACTTTGGAAAAGAAAACAGAGCTATGGAAGAATGAAGTGGAAAGAGAATTAACAGTGTGATCCAAATAAAACTCCCTGAAAATAATAAGGGACAAAATAGAAACTAATGACTCCATAAGATAATGAGAAATATTAAAACAAGGTCAAAAGGATGGAAAATAAAAAGAAAATATGTTATCTCATACCAAATACAAGTGACCTGAAAAAGAGAGCAGGGAGAAAAATTTAAAAATCATTGTACTTAAAAAAAAATCATTTTACTTTCTGAAAGCCATGACCAAAAAAAGAATCTAGAAACCCTGTTTAAAGAAATCTTAAAAGAAAACTATCCAGATCTCTTAGAACCAGAAGGCAAAGTATAAAGAGAAAAAAATCTACCGGTTATCTCCTGAAATAAATCCCAAAACAAAAACTCCCAGGAACATTGTAGCCAAAATCCAGAGCTTCTAGGCCAAAGGAAAAAAAAATACTATAAGCAGCTGAAAAGAAAGAACTAAGTACCAAGGAACTATAATCAGGATCACACACAATTTAGTAGTTACCACTATAAAAGAGCAGAGAACTTGGAATATCATATTCTAAAAAGGCTTACATTCAAGAATAACTTAACCAGCAAAACTGAATATAATGCTACAGGGAGAAAAAATGTACTCTTAATGAAAGAGGACTTTCAAGAAGTCCTGAAAAAAAGATCAGAGCTGCAGAGAAAACTCTGAAGTTCAAATACAGGAGTGAAGAAACACAAAAAAGGAAATATGAATGAACAAAGATAAAGGACAAAACAAAGATAAACTGCTTACATTCAAGTATGGGCAGATGACATCCCCTCTGAACACTCATCATCAGGGGTCATAGAGGGAGTCCAATTAGACAAGAACTGGAAATGCTTCTGTTACGTCTTGATGATCTTAAGAATGAAAAGAAGAGAATATACTGGGGGGAGGGGAAGAGGAAAGCGGGGCACAGAACAGACAGATGAGGAAGTTAGGGAAAAATACCTCTCATAAAAAGGGTGTACAAGTAAACATCTATACAAACAAGGAGGGTGCAAGGAAGTGGCTGATAACTTAAATCTCACTCTCATCTGAAACAGCCAGAAGAAGGAAGAATTCACACATACACACACATGTTGTGAAACACATTTCATTCATCAACAGGTATATGGGAGGGGAAAAAAATAGGAAGAGAAAATTAGAAAGAGGCTAGATTAAGGGAAAGATCAGTTCTAAGGAAAACAAACTCTAAACATGAACGAAAACATCTATAATTCTTCTGATATGGCAAAGAATGGAAATCTGAGGGAATGTTCATAAACTGAATAAAAGATGAACAAGTTATAATACAGAAATATGATTGAATATTTAATAATATTAAGTTAAGCATAATTGCTTAACTCTTAACATTAAACATAATGACCAATTAGGGTTCCAGTGGACTAGTAAGAAAACAGGATGTGCTACCCACTTCCTGACAGAGACAGAGAAGACTCAGAATGCAGAATGAGATCATTTTTTTTTTGGACCTGGTCAATGTGGACATTTGTTTTGACTGGCTACATATGTTTGTAATGGGGTTTATTTTTCTTGTGTTCTCAATTGGGGAGGGGGGGGAAGGTTAGGAAAGGCAAATCTTGGCTGATTAAAATTTTCAGAAAAAAAAAAGAAAGGAGAGCTAAGGAAGAAAAGAATTAGAAAGAAAATTAACAACTTGGCATAAGAAGTATAAAACCTTGCCCAAGCAATCCCTGAAAATCAGAACCGACCAAAACAAAAAAAATTACTCAACACAATAAAAAATATTAAAATAAAATCAAAAGAGGGGGAAAAATAGGAGAAAATGTAAGATATCTTATAGAAAAAACAATTGGCCTGGGAATGAGATCAAGGAGAAAAAAATTTAAGAATCATTAGGCTACCTGAAAGCCATGACCAAAAAAAGAGCTTAGACATCATATTTCAAGAAATCTTAAAAGAAAACTTCCCGGATCTCTAAGAACCAGAGGGCAAAGTACACACAGAAAGTATCCAACCTCCTGAAAAAAACTGAAAAATGAAAACCCCCAGAAACATTTGTATACAAAATCCAGAACTTCCAAGTCAAAGAAAACATACTTTAAGCAGTCTCAGAAATAAAGAATTCAAGTACCAAGGAGCCACAATCAAGATCATTGATTTAATCAAGATCACAATTTAACAATTACAACTATGAAGGTGCAGACAGCTTAGAATACCATATCCCAGAAGACAAAGAATATAACAGGCTAAGAGCCAAAAATTACTTGCCCAACAAAACTGAATATTATTCTAATGGGGAAAAATGAACCTTTAAAGAAATAGAGGGCTTCCAAGAATTCCTGAAAAAATGATCAAAGATAGATAGAAATTTTGAAATTCAAACACAAAAGTTAAGAGAAAAATGTATAAAAATATTTGTAGGTCTTTTTGAGGTGGCAAAGGATGGGAATCTGAGGGACTGTCTATTAGTGGTGAATGACTAAACGAGTTATGGCATATAAATTCAATAGAATACTACTATGCTATAAAAAATAATGAATGGGATGGTTTCAAAGAAACCTGGGAAGACATAAATGAACTGTTGCAGAGTGAATAGAACCAGGAAAACAATTCATACAAAGACAACAATATGGTAAAGACAACTTTTGAAGAATTAGTAAAGGGGCAGCTAGGTGGCACAGTGAATAGAGCACAGGCCCTGGAATCAGGAGGACCTGAGTTCAAATTTGACCTCAGACACTTAACACTTACTAGCTATGTGACCTTGGGCAAGTCATTAAACCAACTGCTCTGCCTTCCTCCCTCCAAAAAAGACAATAAATAAATAGTAACTTTGATCACTGTAATAATGATCAACTACAACTCCAGAAGACTAATGGAAACCCACTATCCACTTCCTGATAGGTGGACTCAGAGAGCAGAATGAGACATATATTTTTTTTCCTTTGGACATGGACAACAGAGAAATTTGTTTGTTTAACTATGTGTTTGTTATTGGGGTTTTGTTTTCCTTTAATTCTCAAAGAGGGAGAGGTGAGGAAGAGGGAGAAAAGGCAGCTTTTTGCTGATTGAAAAAAAAAATGTTTTTTTAAAGATACCAAAAACAAATAACTTAGAAAACAGGTCAAATAAAGATTCTACTACCTAAAAACCATGATTTGAAAAAAAAATTCCTAGAAACTCTATTTAAGAAGTCATAAATGAAAACTGCTCCAGAACTATTAAAACCAGTGATAGACAAAATCCACCAATCACCTACTAAAAGGAGACCCAAAAGGAAAATCCCAGAAATGTCAGTGCCAAAATTCAAAGCTTCCACATCAAAGAAAAAACATTACAAGAAGTAAAAAAGAGTAGTTCAAGTACAAAGGAACCACTCAGGGTCATATAAGACCTGGCAACATCTACAAAAAAATGAGAGGATGCCTTCTTCCAAAAGGCAAAACAAATACACTTACGAAGAGAGTAACTTATCTTACAACTTTGAGTATAATCTCATAAAGTGAAAAACAAGCCTTTAATGGAATAGAGGAAGCATTAGTATTTCTGATTAAAATACCAAAGGTGAAAAGGGATGTTCTAATATGAGTCCAGAGAAGCCTAGAAGGGTAATTCATTTGAGATATTGAAAGATGTTGTATGATGATGTAATGCTAAAATTCCCAGAAGGGGAGAACAATCAAGTGCACTTTTAGAACCTTAATGTTTTCAAAGGATATTAAGGGAGTTAAATAAGAAAAACAGCAGCTAGGGATGAACTGATACTGCTCTGAGGGTCAGAAAAGCAAAAAGAGAAGAAGGGGTAAAAGGAAGAAAACACCAATAGAAAGTAAGAAGGAAGAGATGGAACTTGCTATTTTTCATAATTGGGGTATGTAAGATTATACAAACATGGAAAAAGGGATTGGGGAGAGAGGGAGGAGTGAGGATCATATAAACCCCAATCTTATCTCAAACAAATGAGTCAAAACACACACACACACACACACACACACACACACACACACACACACACACAGAGTTTTCACAGGAATATGTCAAACTCAATGGAAACCAGAAAGACCCAGGAGATGGGAGGGACAGAATTGGATACTGAGGGGATGCACATCAACTGGAGAATGGCTGAACAAGTGGCAGTATATGACTGTTTTTGAATACTATTGTGATATAAGAAATGATGAACAGGACGTCTTCAGAAAAACCTGGGAAGATTTATATGAACTGACACAGAATCAAGTTAAGCAGAATCAAAAGATCACTGTACACAATAACAGCAATATTGTAATAAAGATTCATTGTGAAACACATAGCTACTCTGATCAAGACAAAAAATCAATACAATTTTGAATGACTCATTAAGAAAAATGCTATCTATTCACCTCCAGAAAGTAAACTGGTTAATCTAAATGCAAAATGAAGTATAATTTTTTCCACTTTATTTTTCTTGCCTTTTTTTGCAACATGGATATGTTTTGTATGATTTCACACGGTAAAAAAATAAACTTGCTATTTCTCTTTTATGATAAATTAACTAAAAAATATTGGTTTTTCCACAAGTTCTGGAGGGCAAATGAGGGAACAAGCCTACAAATTTATATATGTGTATATATATATACACACACATACAGACATGAGCATGGAGGTAAAATAGATATAACATGAAAACTCAGCTAGACATGGTGGCACATGCCATAATCCCTGCTGCCAAGGAGACTGAGGATGGGATATAATTGAGAAATCTAAACTACAACAGTAGTTGTTTTTTAGTCATTTTCAATTGGGTCCCCTTTGGGGGTATTCCTGGCAAAGATACTGGAGTGGCTTGCCATTTCCTCCTCCAATTGATTTAACAGATGATACACTGACAGAAACAGTGTTAAATGACTTGCCCAGGGTCACACAGCAAGTAAATGTCTGAGACTGTATTTCAGCTCAGATCATCCCGACAAAAGGCCCAGCACTCTTATCAACTGTACCACCTAGCTGCCCCTGAACTACAGTGGTCTTAGCCAATCCAGTGTCCAAGCTAAGTCTGGCACTAAAATAGTAACTGGTCCAAGTCTGGCACTAAGAGAGTGAAGCTGCTCAAGTTGAAAATGAAGCAGGTCAAACACCCCATACTAATAAGTAGTGCAATCTGGCCCATAAGAAGCTGCTGCACTTCCATCCTGGGAGATTTAGTGAGACTTGGTCTTTCCCCTCACATACCCAAAAAAGTCAGCTGACTTAAAAAAGAAAGTCACACAGGAAAATTGAATGCTGTGTAAAATTTCAGCTTCCACTGAAGAATATTTAAGCTATCAAATACAAAATGAAAGGCAAATTCTTTTTAAGGACCGGGTCAAATTTAATCTTCTCCTCTTAAACAAAATGAAACCAACAAAGTCTTACTAAATGCTTTCTCAGTCCCTCATAAAGTTGTCCTTTATCCCCTTTATCCCAAGTGACCTCCCTTCCCTCTTCAATGAGTTCAGGAAATGGCTCACAATTTTTCTCTCCTCCCCAATTTCTGCTCTCATACAAGGGGAATTCAACACACAGACAGACTCTCCCTCAAACACCACTAATTTCCTTAATTAATCACTTTCCATGATTTATTCTTCCACCCCATTTTAGCCACACACAAAAAATGGCCCTGCTCTGGATCTTTCCATCATTCACAAAATGTACCAATCCCACATTCAATAATTTCAAAATCAGAGGCGGCTGGGTGGTACAATGAATAGAGCATCAGCCCTGGAGTCAGGAGGACCTGAGTTCAAATCCAGCCTCAGACACTTAACACAAAAACTAGCCATGTGACCTTGGGCAAGTCACTTAACCCCAACTGCCCTCCCCCAAAAAAGAGAATTTCAAAATCTCCTTATCCTACCATAATCTACTGGCTTTTCACCTCTCCTCTCTGTCTTAACTGACCTGAACGGACTCTTTGTCTTCACCATGATCTCCAATCCGTTGACATCTCCCCTGTACTAGCAACTCTCCTCTTTTTGAGGAGACCTCTTGGCCCCATGATGAACCAAATCAACTCTACAAGTGAGTCCCTAGCCCTCCTATCATTTCACCAATGCCCTGCCATGCCTCAGCCTTGGATAACTTCCATCATCTGCTGCCATAGCTCCTAAACATGCTAAACTAAGGTAGAGAAAATCATAAACCATTCTTATTAGGTTCACTACAAACTTGTGTTAAATAACCTCAACTAGGTCCTCACTGCTGTTAGGCAATCCTACTACACCTCCTTTATCAACTCATCATCCCACTGATTACAGCTATACTTCCAAAACTTTTCATCCTTCCTCAAACCTCCCATGGCTCCTCTTACCTCACCTATCTCTAACCCCCAGACCCTTCTGACCTGAGAATCTTACCTCATATTTCACAGAAAAAAACTGAAACCATGCAACCGAGCTCTCTCCTCCTCTCTTCCTCATCTCCTATCATTCAAATATCTTCCACTACTATCATCTCCTTCATTCCTATCTCAAGGATGAGGTGGCCTTACTCCTTACCAAGGCTAACCCCTCTACTTGGTCAAGTAATCCCATTTCATCCTGTCTTCTCCAACAATTTCCTTCTCTCTCATTACTGTTCTATCATATATTTTCAATCTCTCCCTGTCTTCTGGATGCTTCCTTACTGCATACAAACATGTCAATGTCTCCCTTATCCTCAAAAAACCCCATCATTGATCCACAAAGGACAGAAGAAATAAGGGCAGAATTTCCTGGGAAAATCCTCCATTTATCTCCTCTCACTCTCTTCTTTACTCTTTATAATCTTGCTTCTGAACTCATCATTCTACCAAAACTGCTCTCTCCAAAGTTACCAATGGTCTCTTTATCACCAAATTCAATGGCCTTTTCTCAATCCTCTTTCTCCTCAACCTCTCTGGAGCCTCTGACACTGCTGAGACACTTAATAATGATGATTAATTAATACTGTTGACACTTAACAGCCTCTTCTCTTTAGGTTTTCATGATAGTACTCTCTCCTAATCCTTGTTCTACCTATCTGACCCCTCCTCTGTCTCCTTTGCTGGATCCTTATCCAGGTCATATTCTCTAATTATAAGTATCCCAGTGTTCCGTTCTGGATCCTCTTCTCTTCTGCCTCTCCACTACTTCAGCTGGTAACTCCATCAGCTCCCATGGACTTAATTACCATCTTTATGTAGATGATTTTCAAATCTTCCTATCCTGTCCTATCACCTCTCTGCTGAACTACATTCTTGAATCTGCAATCGCCTTTAAAACTTCACAAAGTACACATCCAATAAATATCTTAAATTCAACATGTTTAAAACCAATTTTATTACCTTTCCCCCTAAAACCTATCCCTTTTTGCCTTCCCTATTACTGTAAAGGACAACATCCTCCCAGTCCCTTGAGTTTACAACCTAGAAATCATCCTCAACTCCCTACTCTCTTACCTTTCATATCCAAGACCATTACCAAGGCCTGTCAATTTCACCTTTTGCAGCATTTCTCTAATATGCTTCTTTCTCTCTTCTGACACTGCCCTCAGGACCTCATAATCTCACGCCTGGACTATTCCAACAGCCTGCTGGTGGTTCTGACTGCCTCACATCTCCCCCCTACTCCAACTATTCTCTATTTAGGCTAAAGTGATTTTCCTAAAGCAGTGCCCCTAGTCAATAAACTCCAGTGTCTACCTATTGCCTCCAGCATCAAATACAAAATCCTGTTTAGTGGCCAAAGTCCTTCATATACTAGAGCAGTGGTTCTCAACCTTCCTAACGCTGCAACCCTTTAATATAGTTCCTCATGTTGTAGTGACCCTGAACCATAAAATTATTTTCGATGCTACTTCATAACTGTAATTTTGCTACTGTTATGAATCGTAATGTAAATATCTGATATGCAGGATGTATTTTCATTGTTAAAATTGAACATAACCCACAGGTTGAGAACCGCTGTACTAGAGCATTCCCCCACTACCACCTTTCAAATCTTCTTACACCTTATTTCTCCGTCACATATTCCTCAGTTCAGTGACACTGGCCTCCTTACTGTTCAACAAACAAGACACTCTATCCCTTAGCTCTAGTATTTTCTTTCGCCTTCCACCATACCTGGAATGCTCTCCCTCCTCATCTCTGCCTAGTAGCTTCTCTGAAGTCCCAGCTAAAATTCTATCTACTACGAAAAGCCACTCCCAATCCCTCTTAATTCTAGCACCTTCCCTTTCTTATTTACTTCCTATTTATTCCATATATAGTTTGTAAATATTTGTTTGCTTGTCTCACCCATTTGATTATGAGCTCCTTTAAGGCAGGAGCTATCTTTTGCCTCTTTTTGTATCGCCAGCACTTAGCACAGTGCCTGGAACATAGAAGGCACTTAATAAATGTTAACTGACTTACAGACTATGCCCCAACTAGAAATAATTCTCTCTCTCCTCCTATCATCCACAGCAATTTGTTTGCACCTCCTTCTTGTTTTTAGAATAATCTATTTTAAATTATATTTATTCCTGTGTCAGTCTTACCTCTCCAATTAAACATACGTTCCTCAAGGTAAAGGGACCAAATTTTTGTAGTGCCAACAGTGAGTGTCCTGCACATGCTATGTTTTGGTGTTGATGATTTTGTTTTTACTTAGGACCTGTGATTTCCCTGAATAATATCAAGTGTGGAAACTCCCTCCATTGAGGCTAATCAACAACTCAATTTTATCTTATTACAAAGAGTTGCCTGGGACAATGAAACATTAAGTGATCTGTCCAGTTATACAACTGGTATGTGTTAGAAATATGACTTGAACTCAGGTCTTCCTGACTCCAAGGCTGGCCTTCTAACCACTTCACCATACATAATTCGTAAAAGAGCTTAAATTAAACTTTTTTTTACATTTCTTAAAAAATATTATTACCTCAACCTCACAGCCCAGTTCTCAATCCTAACCAAAATAAAACTAATTCAAATAGAAAATATACTTCCATCTTAGAACGAGATGCCAGAGTATAACAATTTCTGCAAAATGAATAAAAAGTGTTGTCAACTCATTTCAGTCGTGTCCAATTCTTCAGTCATGTTCAAACTCCATTTCGGATTTTTTTGGCAAAGATAATGAAAGTGTTTGCCATTTCCTCCAGCTCATTTTAAGAGGAGGAAACTGAGGCAAACAGGGTTAAGTGAACTTGCACAGGGTCAATGTAATGGCAAGCAAGGACGTACTTAGCACCTTGTTTCAGCTACTTAAGTATTTAGCACCTTGTTTAAGTCCCTTGTGATTTGAAGGTGGTAGGAACTTGCTGCCAACAGGAAGGGTGGGACAGGAGAGCCACCATATAAAAGGAGGAACTCAAGCTGGGACTGAGCAGAACTGAGAAAGAGAAAACTTGTCACTGGCACTCTGTTGGTCTCTTCTGTCTGTGTTGATTTGTGTTTGTTATTTTGTCAGAAACATTCCGTTTGCTGATAGAGGATGTTGCTACTGTTACAGAAGCCCTGGGACCTTACTGCTGCTTTAGAAGCCCTGAAAGAGGATTTCTTGCTGTCTGTTTACAGAAGTCCTGGAGGAGGGTTTTACGGATGTTTTCAGAGGTCCTGGGACTATACTGATTATCTGTATTGATTTCTCAGACCTTGTTTGTGGGTCTGTGTTGATTTCACAGGCAGAAAGTGAATTGATGATGGTGCTGGCAATGTGCGTGAATATTGTTTTGGCTCTGTTAAGCTTTGTCTTCCCAGAAACAGAAACTGCAAAGGACTTGAGGTGGACTGATCACTGTGAGCTTCAACACTGAATGGAATGTTTGGTTTTGTTTCTTTTTTCCCAGTGTTCACTCATTGGTTACAACCCTTCTATACAACCAGACTATTGTACTATGTGAAAATATTTGCAGATCCTATACATGATTGCACGCCACCATGGGGGGGAGGAAAGGGAGAGGAGAAAATCTGAAACTCAAGGGATTGTGGAACTGAATCTTGTAAACTAAAAGTAAATAAACAAGTCAATGAAAAAAAAATAAAAATTTAAAAAAATATATTGAATGGGAACTGGACAAGGAACTAGACGAAGAGTTGAGAACTGCCTGCCTGTAAACCCAGGTGACAGTTGGGTGAATTCAGGCAAGAGCTGGGACCATGCAAGAGGAACCATGGAATTTGGGAACCAGCCTCCAGCCAAGATAAAAGGACCTCTCCTTGGGTACTTAGTGCTGATTGACAAGATCATGATTTACTATGATCTAGGGGTGGGAGAACTTTGTACTTTGTACCTTGTACCCCTTAAGGATGATAGGAAACAAGTCTCCAATCAAGAAGAAAGAAGACTTTCTGATTGAGAGATTAAGACACTGTGACCTAGGGCTGAGAGACCTTTGTATTTCCTATCCTTAATGATATCTTTTGTTTAAAACTATGTGGCCACTTTAGTGATAAGGTGTTATGTTATATCATTGTAAATGCTGTACTCTGGTTTCTTTGAATGTTTTGCTTTAGTTTACTGCTGAATAAATAGAGACTTTACTATACTATGTGGTCAGAACCTTAGAGTTATTCACAGAAGCAGTCTTCTAGAGAGCTGCTTGTGCTTGGCTTTAGTCACACAGCTAGTAAGTGTCAGAAGATGAGTCTTCCAGACTCCAAATAAACAAAATAATCAACCAGTAATCATTTATTAAGCACCTTTTCTGTGCCAAAAACTATGCTAAGCTCAAGAAGTTCAAACTCCAAAGGGAGGAAAAAAATACAAACCAGTCACATACAAGATAAGTAGGATGTAAATGAGAGGAAAAGCAACAGAATTAAAAGGGGTTAGAAAAGACTTCCTGTAAGAGATGAAACTTTAGCTGGGCCTTGAAGGAAGTGAGGGAAGTCAGTAGGCAGAGTTGAGGAAGGAGAATATTCCACACATTGGAGACAGCCAGAGAAAATGCACAGAGGCCAGGGATGCAGTGTCTTGTTTTGTGAAACAGCCAGGAGACCAGTGTCACTGGACATAAAAATATGTCGTGGAGAAAAAACATAAGAAGATTATAAAGGCCAAAGGAGCCTAGGTTCTAAAGGGCTCTGAACACCAGAAGGTTTTGTATTTGATGCTAGAGAAAATAAGGAGCCAGGGAAGTTTACTGGGTAGAGAGAATGACATGGTAGGGTCTGTACTTTTGTAAAATCACTCTGGTACCTGAATGGAAGATGTGATGGGAGTAGGGGGAGACTTAAGACCCACCAACAGACTGTTGCAATAGGCTAGGCTGAAGTGATAAGGGTCTGCACTAGAATGGTAACAACGTCAAAGGAGTAAAGGAGGCATATTTGAGAGATGCTGCATAAGTGAAATCCATAGGGCCTTGGCAAGAGACTGACTATGGAGGGGTAAGAGATGGTAAGAAGTCAAGGGATACTCCTAGGGTGTGAGCTTGAGGTACTGGGAGGATTTTTGCCCTCTATCATAACAGGCAAGGTTTCAGGGAAGGGAGACACAGGGTTAATTAAGGGAGAAAGTTGAGTTCCATTTTGGACATACTGCATTTATGATGTATACTGAACATCCAATTCAAGACATCTGAAGGGCAAGTTGGAAATGCAAGACTGGGGCAGAATAGGTAGATAAGTACAGCAAAAGTTGTGTTATCTTAATATTTACCAAAGAAAAGGTTGAAAACTGAAAAATCTGATCTGCTTTCAAGACAAATTAAACAATCTCACAAATCTTACAGCCTAGAAGTTCTACAGCTGAGTGTGCCCTAGGACGGAAAATTCATTTTAATTAACAACACTTCCTGTGCACTTGCTCTATTTAAAGAATTGTACCAGCTGCTGGAGCTCAGAGGGAAGAGGTGTTACAATTAATACATGGTCTCTTTCCCTTTTAGAATGAGAAAAAATTACAAATAAAATGACTTAAGAACAGTTATGAAACAACCTATCTACAAGTACACAGTAATATAAATTGAATAAACAATCTGAACATTGTAAATAAAGGCTAAGATAAAACATGCGCCATAGAAAAAAAGTTAAATCTCATTTTACTGTACCTAATGATAAGTTCTCTCAAAGTTATCATTACATCCTCATAAAGTTTAAAAAAGAATTTTTACAGTTTTATAACAAAAAATGTTCTTAATTCTTCTACTTTGGTCCATCTTTTATCTTTCCTGACTTCTCTGCATCATTTAACATTACTGACTACCTGCTGCTCCTCCTCCTAAACACTCTCTCCTCCTTGGTTTTCCATGACTCTATTCTCTATTGGTTCTCTGACAAGTCTGAGCTATCCTTTTTAGTCTCCATTGTTCAAATATCATCCTTGGCCTATTCACTGTATATGGGTATATCTCAAGACTCCACCCAGGGGCACAGTCAAGATGGCAGTGAAAAGGCAAAGACTTGCCTGAATTCTCCCCCAAAACCCTCAAAAAATTCTGGAGCAGCAGAACCTGCAAAAAAAATGGGGTAAAATAATTTTCCAGCCAAAAACAACTTAGAAGATGAGCAAGAGCCAGAAAGAAACAATTCAGGTATGGTAGAGTCACAGTCAGGATAACACAAGATTTGGCAGCTTCTACATTAAAGGATCAGAAGACTTGGATTATGACATTCTAAAGGTTCTAGGACTACAACCAAGAATCACCTACCCAACAAAATTGAGTATAATCTTTCAGGGGAAAAAATGGATATTCAATGAAAAAGAAAACTTTCAAGCATTCTTGACGAAAAGACCAGAGCTAAATAGAAAATCTGATTTTCAAATATAAGATTCAAGAGAAGCATAAAAAGGTAAACGAGAAAGGGAAATCATAAGGGACTTAATAAGGTTAAACTGTTTAAAGTTTATCCTACATGGGAAGATATGTGTTTTCTTTTACAACATGACTAATATGGAAATGTTTTGCATGACTAAACATGTATAATTTATATTAAATTGCTTGCCTTCTCAGGGGAAGTGGGAAGGATAGGAGGGAGACAATTTGAAACTCAAAATTTTAAAAAATAAATGTTAAAACTGTTTTTACATGTAGCTGGGGAAAAATAAAATAGTAAGTAATTTTAATAATAAATAATAATAATTATTATTTTTTTTGCTTTTTTTTGGAGGCAGAAAGGCAGGGTAATTGGGGTTAAGTGACTTGCCCAAGGTCACACAGCTAGTAAGTGTTAAGTGTCTGAGGCTGTACTTGAACTCAGGTCCTCCTGACTCCAGGGCCTAGCTGTCCCCCAAAATTAATTTTTAATAAAAAAGTCTGCCCTGGGCCTTCCCCACACATTACTTCCCATGTTTCTATTGAGGGCATTACCATTCTTCTGCTCAGCATGTTATCCCTAATTCCTCCATCTTCCTAAGCCTATCCTATCCAATCAACTATCAATTATTGCCATCTCCACAATATCTAGCATCTGTAATTTTCCCTCCATTTACACAGCATCCAAATCAGTTCAAATCCTCATCTATCTGATGGGCTGTTAAAATAGCTTTCTAATTGATTTCTCAATCTCTTGGTTTTCCCCACTTCAATTCATCTTCCGCACAGCTACTGAATTGATATTCCTAAAGGACAGCTCTGATCACATTATTCCATTGTTCAGTGTCCCCCTATTGCCTCCAAGACAAGTACTGCTTTGTTTGTTTCATCTTCGCATTGTTAGCACCTGATAAAATACCTGACCACACAGTCAGCATTTAATAAATGTTTGTTGAATTTCTCTGAAGAACAATGACATGCCAGAAAGCATTCAGAGGAGCACAACCAATATAGTATAGGAAATTCATGCCATATGAATCAATATCAATTAAAGGAACTGAGTATGTTTAGCAGAAAGAGATGGTTAACTTCAGGTATCTGAAGGGCTGACCCTAAGAAGATGAGTTAGAGATGCTGTTCTTGGCTCCAGAGAAAACTGGGAGCAACAGGTAGACACTGCAGAGAGTATGATTTAGACTGGTTTTAACTTCTCCAGGATTCAAGTTGCCAAAGCCGAACTGAGAGCCTAAAGGAAATCTCTCACTCTTTGCAGGGCTCTGAGACACATAACTGACTCTCAGATGTAGGAGCCAGGCTGAAACAGAGAGCCTCTGGGAATACTTCTGTATGTTATACAAGAATGGCCATAGCCCTTGTCATGTAGTGTCAAAGGCAGTAGGTAAAGATCTGGTTTTGGATGAAAGCAGAGTCAGGAAACTAGGAAAATAAATCAATAAAAAAACCAAACTTCAGATTCAGAAAATAAACCATTAAGAAGCGATTTGATACACTCAGCAATCAGTGAGTTCCAGCTCTTAACTAGAATAAGGGTTTTTTTAATGCAAAGCAAAGTTACACATAACAAATAAAGGAAAAGTATTTCTTTCACTGTGCTTACATTACTCATAAAGACTGGTGACAAAGTTCTACTTTGCTCTATGCCATATAAGAAAAGATGATGGTGAAAACTGAAATTCAGCTTAATTCAACTCAACAAGCATTTACTAAGGTATGCTACAAAGTCAGGGTCTCTCTCTCTCTCTCTCTGTCTGTCTCTCTGTCTGTCTCTCTCTCTCTCTCTCTCGATAGTTGTACCCATGAAAAATCCTCCTTCCCATCTATACCTTTCTCCTCCTAGGAGTTGTACAAGTTACTCAAAGACAAGGCTACGTGTTCCAGACTAAAATGTGGCTAAAGTGAACTGGCATCTAGCAGTAACAAGAAACAGGTTTGGAGACAGAAAATTAATAAGAACCTACATATTGAAGTGTTTCCAAAAATCTAGATAACTATGTTTTGTACATTAAAACTCGATTTGTACTGGAAAACTAAAGTGAAAGATTAGAATATTCAAATACAAAGAAGTACAATTACTCTCAAATTCAGGAAGAAATAAAATTATCAAGTAAGACATACTATCCTGACATAAGACTTTCCAAGTTGTCTTGGTATGGTCATATGAAAACCCATTCAACAAGCAAAATGTTTATCTCAGGCAATCAGGTTTATAATTTTGTATACATTCTTTCCACAAGCAGAACGTAAGATAGCTCTTCTAGGCAGATCTGCTCCATTTTCTCTGGACACCTGCTGATATCTGAGGTCCACCATCATCTTTAATTTTTTCCTATTAAAATTCTCTTCTAGATATTGGGAAAGGGGGGGAAAGGAGATAACATCAATAAAATGACATTCCATACAACCTGCTAAAAAAATAAAAACTATTGTTCCAAAACTTTAGTATTAAAAAAAAGAGAATGTTAAAAGCTTGTAAACTTTGCCATTGTTAAAAGTCTAAGTAAAAAATGCAAATCTGACAACCTGAACAGCTGCGAAATAAAAAGGTCAAATAAACTTTTTTTATGTTCAACTTAATTTTAAAATTGTCAACATACATTCTTCTCCTTTGGCATCTAAGCTCATTCTTGGTTCTCCTATTTCTCTGACTTCTCCTAACTCTTACTGATTCCTCACTGTCCTCCAACAAAAAGAATACTCTCCAAGGTTCTGCCCTAGATCTTCTTTTCTATATTATCTTCCTTGGTTATTCCTTTCATTTTCATAACTTCAATTATCGCCCCTTATAGATAACTCTCAAATCCCTACCATCACTGTATCCCAACTCTAGTCCTATATTTCCAATATCCACCTGGATAAACCATCAGTAGATCAAAATCGAAACATCTAAAATCAGATTTGTCATCTTCCCAATACTCCCACCTTCCCAGAAAAGTTTTCTATTTTTATTAATGGCACCTACTTCCCACTCACCAATGTACATACACTGGAGGAGTTAGCTTTAATTCTTGCCCCTTCTTTACCCCACACATACAAATCAAGTATCAATACTGATTTCCATCTTCTGCACCTGGCCTTCCCCCCCACCCCCACCCCACCCCCCCACTCCCATAGCAATCACTCAAGTTCTTGTTTTCTACAGAGTACTATAATAATTTCCCAATTGTCATCCTGGTTCCAGTCTAGCTCTCCCTTCAGTTCAGAATCTATACCACTTCAATCATCTATCAAAGTCCATCCCTTCCTTCAAGGCCAAACTCAAATGCCAATTTCTCCATGAAGTCTTCCTTGATGCCCTGCAAAGTGAAAATGATTTCTCCCTACTCAATTTTTCCCTAATACTTTTTTTCCTAGATCTATTCTTTGCACTCAACTCTTTGTATATCAGTTAATCTGAACAATTTGTCATTTCTCCCAAAGGACTGTAATGGAAAATCAGGGCCCGTGTCATATCCATCTTTACATTTCTCAAGCCTAACATTGTACCCTGGATACAGTGGGCATTTAAATAGTCATTTGTTGACCTGAAATGTCATTTTCAATGTTTTAAATAAAAACTTCTCTGTCCATTGTTATTTTATTCAACACTGATTAAGCATCTTCTATGTATAATGAATTGCGCTAAGCAGTAAAGAATATAAATGAGACACAGTTCCTGACCTGAAGAACTTTATCATCTATTATTTGCCTGATAAAGTGGAGCTCCCTCTTTTACCTTTCTCATAGAACTTCGAAAAATGTCAGTATTAAATAAAGAAAAAAACAAGGAGAGAGCTGTTAAAAAGAAGGCATTCATAAATATTTATCATAAGTAGCATTTAGGCAAGTTTAGAATTATGATATAGTTTCTGTTCTGCTGCAACAAGCATTTAACTTTACATGACCTTGCTATTAAGATTAAAGTATCAATCATTTTAAAAACTTGACCAAACCCTATCTCTCTATAAAAAGCTACAATATTACATGCTAATTTTAGTGTCTTGGTCTGCTGTTGCTCTTTTTTAAACATACCAAGGTCAAGGGCAATATGACTTCACTAGCTGGGAGTTCATTATTTGTCTGACTTCTATCAAAGCTTGAACAACTTAAGCACTTCAAGGGATTGTTTTCATGTTTCTATTTCAGAGTTATAACAAAAGAGCAAAATTTCTAAAGACCAAATACTTATTCCATGTGAAATACTTTTTGGTATTTTTTTTTAACAATGCTAAGAATCCAATGCTATTCAGTTCTAATGTAATCTGAGAAGTACATCTTATTTTCCACACACAACATATTTTGGATCTTCAGTAGTGATGACATACAAAGAGAAGATCGTAAAGTGAAACCCAAAAAGATGTCAAATCCTGATTTTAGTTTCAATGTTCTTTCCAAAAATGACTACTCCTCCTAAAGGTGCTTAGTGGAAAAGTCAATAGGAAGAGAATAAATAAAAGCAACAGTAGAAAAAAATTAAATAGTAGATGATTGTTCTATTTCAAAGAAAAGGAATATTTAACTACTAACTCATAAAATATCTAATTTTGCTAAAAAGATATACTTCTCTTTCTCTGGAATTCTTTCCCTCCTGTTCTCTTCTTCCTGGCTTCCCTAGTTTCCTTCAAATCTCAACTAAAAACCCAGCTTCTATTAACAATGACTTTCCAAATCCCTCTTAATTCTAGGATCTCCTGGGTTTATCTCCAATTTATCCTACATATGCCTTATTTATACGTTGTTAGTTGCATGCTGTCTCCCCCATTAGACTGTGAGTTCCATGACGGCAGGGACTGTTTTTGCCTTTCTTTTTATCTCCAATGCTTAGCACAGTACCTGAAGAATAGTAAGTGCTAAATAAAGTCTCATTAAAAAACATTTAATAAAATGTTGGTATCAAAAATGCATAGAACTTCAAAGTATTAGTAAGCTTATTTTATTGATAAGAATCCACTATAAAAAGGGCAGCAATTTCATCCCACAGGTATGGTCTCTCTAAACCACAATATAACACTTTCAAAAAACTGCATTTTTATGCTCCAACTGTGGAGTCTCATGTCAACAAGGGCACTTCAAATTACTAACCAGAATAGCTTAGTATCACACTGATCTATGTCTTCCTACTGATGACAATAACAGATGAACAGTCTGTCAAATATTAGTGCCTATGCTATAAATGTGGGCAGTAATTAAGTAATACTTCAAGCACATAGGGTAAAATAAAAGCACTGCAAAGACAACTCTCTAGTGCACTTCTCATATGGAAATATAATACAAAACTACTATTAAATACAAAATCAAAAAACTGAACAAAAACAAATTTTAGGACTTAGGGGATTTTTTAAAATGTGCTTTTAGGTTGGGTTTTAGTTGTCCATTTATTTATTTACTTATTTATTTGTTTTTATTTATTGGTGGGGAAGAAGGATGGACTGTGACTTCACAGGTGTAGAGGAACCTCATTTTCCCAAAATTTTATTGATTTTTTTTTTTTACATCACAATCACTTCTAGATATTTCCTTCAATGGGACTTCCCTGGCAATAAAGAAAAACAATTAAGCAAAACGAATAAACTCAGTGTCAAATTTGATATTCTACATAAACCACTAGTTCTCTCCTTTCTTTTTTCTTTTTGGGAGGGGGGAAGGCAAGGCAATTGGGGTTACGTGACTTGCCCAAGGTCACATGGCTAGTAAATGTTAAGTGTCTGAGGCCAAATTTGAACTCAGGTCCTCCTGACTGAAGGACTGGCATTCTATTTGCTATACCACCTAGCTGCCCCAAACCAGTAGTTCTCAAAGCATGGTCCCCAGATTCTAGAGTCAGAACACGGTCACCAAGGTCAAAATAATTTTCATAATACAAAGGCAAGAACACTAAAGCCTTTTTCAGGCTCATTCTCTCAATCGAACAATGGCATTTTCTAGAGTTAAGAGTTTCTTTGAATTAAGATTTAGCTGCAAGCATTAAAACTGAATTGAAATCTCACGTACAGAATTTGTACTTTTGCCTCACAAGTGTTCGAATCTACAGTTATGGCTATATTTGCCATTTTGATTGTATTCATCCAGTACCAGAACCAAATAATCATCAAAGATCCTTTATGTGAATGCCTGACAACAAATAAAAGTGGTGCTAAAACATTGAAAGTGTTGAGTAAGTTTTTTGAATCTCATGGTTTATTCCAGAATAACTGTTTTAACATTTGTTCAGATGGTGTCAAAGCAACGGTAGGTAAAACTGCTAGCAATTTAGCATGATTCAAGGTAGTGGTATTAAACTATATTAACAGACACTGTACTCTTCACTACCACACATTCGCAGTAAAAACAAAAACCAATTTCACTTAAGCATGTCCTAGATAAAAGCAATAAAAGTTAATTTTATTAAATCTCAATCTTGAGTATATGTCTTTTTAAAATTCTGTGTGATGAAATGTGCAATATGCAGAAAGCTGGATACTGAGGAATGGTTGTTTCTAGGAAAAGCACTTGTGTGATTTTCATGGACCATTTTTTTCTTGAAAGAACTGACACACCTATTTTTATTCAGACATGGGTATTTGGCAGACATGCTCTTAAAAATGGCTGAAGTACACCTGTCACTTCAAGGAAAACAACTGACAGTATTGTTAATGATAAGATTTGAGCACACAAGCAAAAATTAGAATTTTGGGAAACTTGTGTTCCCACCCTGAGCTTGACAGCTTCCCAATATTTTTCTTAAAAAAAGACTTTCTAATGGTGATAGTACTGAATTTTTTTTTATATTGCATGAATAAAATGTGTCAAACATTAGAAGATCTTCGAAACAGTGAACCAAATGACCAATGCATGATGTTATAAAATCATGCATAAGTAAAAGATCCATTCCATACAAGACAGATGAATGGATTTTCATAAAACAGAACACACAAAGTTCATTGATATGATTCCAGATTCCACACTGCAACTATCCCTTAAGAAACTACCACCTGTTGAGCAGTTAAAGAATCTGAACACAAGTTTTCAAAGCAAGAACTGTAAACCATTAACAATCATATCAAAAAATGCTTAAAATTACTAATAAAAGAAATAAATATTAAAACAACTCTCACATTTTACCTCAGCCATCAGATTGGAAAAGATGACAAAAGAGAGATATAGTGTTGGAAGGACTGTAGGAAGAGAAAAATATAAATGAAAACACACTAGAAGTCACCTGAACTCAAATTAGGCAATAATTATTAATTGCAGAGGATAAATGATATAATACATTTCCCCTTTCTTAATAGAGAATGGCAGAGAGGACTACAGATGCCTAATGTTGTAAACCCTGGCAAACTCTGAGGCTCTGTGGTTTAAATTTACTCAGTGTTTTCTTTGTCATGAGGGAGCAAAGAAAAGGTGGAGATTTCAGAAAGTGTCTCTGTCTTAAAAAATAAAAGGTATCAATAAAATTTAAGTTGCAGGGAGGCAGCAGTGGATTACCCATATGCTGATTTTTCTCCTAAGATTACTGCACTTGCTTCCACAGCATGGGTCCTTCTACATTGCCCCTTTCCATCTCACTGCTAGAATCAGTATCTACTCTATAGTCTCTCAAAAAAATTATAAATAAATGAATGAATGAATAAATATATGGTAGTGCTCACCTTTTCTTTTCATCCTCAGCAAAGGAAAATTCAAAAGCACCTAATTATGCATACCTTTGTTTATTAATAGTTTAATATTGATAATATTGCATACCGCACTATTGCATGTCAGAACTTGTTACTATAAACTAAACAATGGTTCAAATTCTCTTATTATTATGGAATTTTGTTGTAGCTGCCAATTTTTAAAAAAAGGATGATAATTTAGGTGATTAAAAATACTTTGTTATATAGGGATTTTCTTATAACTGCATTTGATCTTTAACTAACAGGCAGTATGGTATCAAAAGCAAGGCTGGGCTCAAGTCCTGAGTCTGACACACAGAGGCTGTGTGACCCTGGCCCAAGTGACAAGTTCTCAGACAACTATCTAAGATTATAAATTTCAGAGAATGTGCTAATCTGCATTGGTAAAGGACATCT
The DNA here is from genome assembly GCA_028627135.1 of Pseudochirops cupreus. Taxonomy (NCBI): domain Eukaryota; kingdom Metazoa; phylum Chordata; class Mammalia; order Diprotodontia; family Pseudocheiridae; genus Pseudochirops; species Pseudochirops cupreus. The sequence goes on along the minus strand of CM053580.1, from coordinate 374,514,750 downwards.
TATCATGGGGGGGGAGGGGGAAGAGACTTCCTACCCAGATGAAATCACAGATCCAATTTAAACATACATACAAACATGCACGCTTACACATACACACACACACACACACACACACACACACACACACACACACACACACACACACACACACCCCCAGGATTAGGAAAGATAGCACTCAGCTACGTTTCTTAGTAATAATCTATAAGGAACATCTCATTATCCATGGGAATACCATACTTCTAAATACATAAGATACCTTTTTTTCAATCTAAGCCTGTTATTTTCACCAATGTTAAGAATACCTGGTATAGAAACTGATGTAGATTAGCCAAGTAACTCTAACTGAAAACCTATAGCACTAAGAGGTCAGGTGACTTTAGCCCAGTCTCCCAGCAAGTACATGACAGAAGAAGGACTAAAATTTCTTCAGGCCAGAGCTGGCTCAATATCCACTAGGCCATGCTGCCTCTCAGAAGTGATGGTACTTTGTTTAATTAGCCCTCTGTTTATACAAACAGGAATTTTTTGTTACAGGCCAAAAAACTATGGGGAAAAAAACCTTATTTAACAAACAACCTCCCTAACCTAGGAAAGATAAAAATTTACAATTTTGCAGAGATACTTGGTTTTCTAAATTACAGAAATTTCCCTCACTCTAGGAAGTAATGTTATTTATTCCCAGCAAAGAAGCCAGAAACAATCAAGAGTTCTAGGGCAGAAAGTAGAAAATGAAAGCTAGACAACTATGTAACTCTGAGCTATATAATCAATAAGGTGACATGTTCCAACTATACTTAATCATGAGATCAAACATGTTCGTAAGTACAAAATAAATAGTTCAACACCAAATACAAAGGATTTTTTACCTGTACTATTCTCCAAGTGAGGACAACTCAGAATGTCTCTAATGCTTTTTCAAGCAGATATTTCTCTTTCTTAGATGAAAAGAACTAATGAAAACAAACGAGAGACCACCTTAACAACAAAGAACTGCACTGAGCTGAAAAGTCAAGCAAATGGGGTTAGATCAGTGGTTCTCAACCTTCCTAATGCCTTGACCCTTTAATATGCATATGTGGGCGTATCTGCATGTGGGCAGACCCGCCTGGAGACAGATAGACAGTGTCTCCATTCCTAAGACCATGAGAAATATGTGTTTTTCCAATGGTCTTAGGAGACCCCAGTGAAAGAGTCACTCGACCCCAAAAGGGATAGCAACCCACAGGTTGAGAACCGCTGGGTTAGATGGACACACTAAGGCTACAGGGAAAACATTCATGAGGGAAGAATAAATATACAAAGTGTCTGATGTACTAACCTTAAATACTAGAGCATTTAACAAGTAATAAGGTTATCACTTACTAGTAAAGCGGAGTGGACAACTGGAGGATTGGGGTGGTCCATAAACAAAATGAGGCCTGGCAGACATCCTTGATCCTGGACAATGGCTCGTCTATTTAGTGGGTCTGCTGCAAGATCCCGAAGCTGGTTAACTACTGATAGTGCATCAGGCTCGTCATTCATGGCAGCAGAGCTCATCTTCTATGCCATATGAAGAAATAGCCTTTTTTTTAAAATTCTGTGGAGAAAAATAGCTTAGTTAGCACCATAGAGTAGCAATTTAAATCTCCTAGATTACAATAGAAAACCTAAAAAGGGAATAGCTGAATTAAATTCATACAAAGAAGGGAAGGCTGGGCTACCTTGAGACGCCACCCAGGACTTGGGAGGCATAAATCGCCCTGTCCTCTGGCCAGCTCAGATCACATCTCTAGAGTACTGTACTCAGTTCTGAGAGTTACAGTTTAGTTGATAAAATAGATAATGCAAAAGGGGGTCAACTAGAATGGTACAAATTCCAAAGTTCTATCATATGAAAAGTGGTAGAAGGAACTAGAAATATTTCAGCTAGAAGACAGGATCATGGGATCATAACTGTAAAGGTTCGGACCTTGGAGACCATCAAGTCCAACACTCTCATTTCATTTAGATCAAACATTTGAAGAACTGTCACATGGTAGAAGGATTAAACTTGTTCTAATTGACCTTGACAGGCAGAAGTAGAAGAGAGTAGAAGTTGCAGGAAGTAAATTTGACTTGACAGGGATTGGTAGACTTTGGTGTAGTAAAGTAGTATTATCTCCCAAGCAAGAGACCATGTTTCTAATCTCAGTTCTGCAAACTAATAAACTCTGTAAAAACAAATATTTTAAAAAGCACCTAATTTCTCTGCATTTAATCACTGAACCTAACCCCTTCATATTATTGTGAATGTTATGTTATTCTAATTAAAAAATATTAGTTTTGAAGAAACTCAAGCAGGTAGAATATATGTAAAAATTCTATTCATATCCAAAGTTTAAAAAGCAACTTTCTCTCTGTAGGTTACTTGAGTTCTTATTTTTTAACAGATTTTCTCTTATTTAATGAAAAAGTAATCTGGGCCATTTGTTCATATGGGAACAAAAAAGAAAAGGTGTCAGAGATCACCTGACCTTGAAAAGCTGTCTCAATCTTTATTTTGTTGTTTTGGGGTTTTGTTTGTTTTTGCTTTTTGGAGGGGGGAAGGTAGGGCATTTGGGGTTAAGTGACTTGCCCAATGTCACACGGCTAGTTTTGTGTTAAGTGTCTGAGGCTGGATTTGAAGTCAGGTCCTCCTGACTGCAGGGCTGGCACTCTATTCACTGTGCCATCTAGCTGCCCCGTCAATCTTTAAAGAGATTTTAAAACAAGAGCCAAATTTCCAAAGAGTAAGTTCTCAACTGTATGGAATTTTTGTAAATTTATCTATTCCTGAGTTACCACAGTCAAAAAATTACAAGAATAATCCTCCTCCCTTTTTAGCTAAACTGGTTCTCAGACAGTAGAAACAATCTCTCTCTGGTTTTCAGTTTTGGTTAAAGTTGACAAAACTTGCGCCAAATAGGCACTGCCTTGGAGAACCTAAGCTCACCTTTGCACAGAGATCAACTATCATTGCTATGCTAATTTGTAATTTACAAGATACGTGGTATATAAGGTAATAAGATGACATATAGGAATAAAAATAGCAGAGTGCTCTAAGGCTTCACAAATGCTGTCTCATTTGATAAAAACCTAGATATTTCCTGCCAAATATACACTCAACCACATTTATACAGCACTGACTTCTTATTTACTCTACTTGTCAATGCTGTAGTTTCAAGGATGTCTGAGAGTCACACAATCTTGAGTTGGAAGGAACCTACCTCAGAGGCCACCTAATCCAACTCAAATATGAACATGAATCTCCTTTATACTATACAAATCAAGTCATCATTCGGCCTCTGCTGGAATAACACATTCTCCTTTTATATAGTTTCAATTGTTAGTTAAGTAAGTTTTTTAAAAAGGCACCACACTGTAAATAGGGCACAAAATGAATGATTATTGGAATGATTTTCCTTTTGGTTATGTTTATTGTTGGCTAGTTGTACATGTTTTCCTTTGTGGGTACTGAATTGTTCATGTGTGGTATGTGTATCACATATGTACAAAAAAGGAGCCTCTAGAACACCAATGGCCGGTTTCCAGACAAGTGACCCAATTCAGATCTCTGAGAGCCAGGCACACTATCAGTAACAGGATTTTCTGTATGCTACTATTCCTTGATTCCTCACTGGTGCTTTTCCACCTAAGAGGTACCCTTGGGGGAAAAAAAATTTGTAGTGTTTTATGCTATCCTGTCCCAAAATGCTCTTAAACCACAGCTTCTGGTTTCTCCTACCCCAAGTTTGAGAAGCAATATGTCATTAGACTTCACAACACCCAGTCAGTCAAGTAACATAAGCAGAAACCCATTGTTTAAATACATACTGGAGGTCTTCTCTGGGCTATGTGCTTTATTTGGGCAGAATAAAATGAGCAGTGACTTTCCAATATAATAGAAAAAAGTGTTTGTAAGACAGAGGCCAGGCATTGGACTTATCCAGTATTTCAAAGACCAACAATCCTGGCATGCATTTTCATTTTTCTTGAAAATCAGAGAGAAGGTAGGAGACTTCTAAAGCAGCTTTAACACAAAATAAAATTAAATGATACCTTTCTTCAACAGCTGGAGACAAAGTTAAATATTCTAACAGATGAAAATAATGCAAATTCAACACAGTTCCTTTTGTACATAGTAACTTACTCTGGTAATCTTTTAACTTAATCAGGCTCAGATCAGGAAAGAACTCAAGAGATAGATCCTATATAGCTATCCACCAAGAAACTAGGGCCTATCCAGTAAAGACATCTTACTTACTTGCTTACCCTGAAAAGAGTAATCAAACCAATGCTATCATGGTTACTAAAAAAAACTATGCAGATCAACTGTCCTATGGGGCACACACATTCCCAGACTCCTAGGCCAAAATTCTCTTCTCTGTTCCATTTTCTTGCGTTATATCCCCCTATTAAAATGTAAATTCCTTAAGGAAGAAATAACCTATCAGACAGGATAAGAGAGCATGACCAAATAAGAGACAGAGTAGGTACACAAGAAATAAAATGAATAATTTTGATTACATGAAATTAAAAAGTTTTGATACAAATAAAACCAATGCAGCTAAAATTAGAAAAGAAGCAAATAAATGGGAAAATCTTTGCAGCATGCTTCTTGCTAAAGATCTAACGTCTAAGATATGTAGGGAACCAAGTTAAATTTTTAAGAATAAAAGTCATTCTCCAATTATATTAATGCACCATTAATGGAAAGATTAATTGGTCTAGCCATTCTGAAAAGCAATGTACACCTATGTTAGGAAAATAACTCTTGTTGATTATTCAAATAGTTTGGTTCCTCATGTAAACTGCACCAATCCTACATTAATCCCCAAAGGTTAATTTGTTCATTTTAGAAGCTTTAAAAAAAAAAACACAACACTAATATTGCACTGCCCACAAGTAGAGATAAGGAATAGGACAGGACATGGACCGGTGATTTCACTGGCATGGAGAATTCCCTAGTGAGGAAACTCCTTTTACCAATGCAACTAGGCACTTTCTCTAACCTTAGAGTGGCCTAAAGCCCTGAGAAGTTAAGTAACCTACACAGGGTCACACAAACACTATGTGTTAGGAACAAAACTGGAACCTGGATCTTTCCTGGCTCCAAAGCTTGCTGTTTATCCACTAGGCCATGCTGCTTCTACATAAGTAGATGCTTAATATATATTTAAATGAATTTTAAGGATAAAACCTTCAGAAGACTACACATTCATGTAGCAACATTTATGTTCTGATACTTATTAGTTGTGTGACCTTGGCAAATCACTTAAACATGCTTGGCTCAGTTTCCTCATTTGTAAAACGAACTGGAGAATGAAACAGCAAACCACTCCAGTATCTTTGCCAGGAAAACCCCCAAAATGGGGTCACAAAGAGTCAGAAACAACTGAAAAACAACTGAACAAGGTACACTATTAACATTTGTGCCCCCTGAAAGTTCATCAACAGATTTTGTGAAATTCTTAAAGATTTAAACAAATGTGCACAACAGAATCCGGAATTAGAGACCATATTAGTTCAAACAAACTACTGTACCCAACTAAGAAAGCAGTGGCATAAGCACAGTTTGAAAAGAGCCAATTACACCAAAATATTCTGTGGCTATCACTTCTACACTCCCATACCTGGTAAAAAGTAGCCAAAATATTATGAAGTGAAATATAGTACAGTAAGAAAACAATGCAGATGAAATGAGGTGCCAAAAGGCAAGAAAAAAGTAAAGTTTCTATAGCAATTCCAAAGCAGAGTCCATCTTCTTCCCCAAAACCCTTTCTTCTTCTTTTTGAGGGTATCACCACACTTGGTCACCAAAGCTCACATTTTCAGTTATCCTCAACTCTTCTCTTACTTTTCCTATCTAATCAGTTGCCAACTCTTGTCCATGTCCATAACATCTCTTTCATCAGGTTCCTTCTTTCCACTCACAAGTCCACCACCCTAGTTTAAACCTTTATTACTTCTCACTTGGATTATTGCACCAGCTTCCTAAAGTGGTCTCCCAATTTCTTCCCATTCTAATCCATAACCACCAACTCAAAAAGCATCAGTGCCTCTCCCTCTTAACTATAAACTCAAATACCAACTTCTATATTTAGCATTCAAAGCCTTTTACAACCTGGCTCCCCCCTACCTTTCCAGGCTACCTGGAAAGTGTTCATTCTCTCTGCCTACATTAACAGTCCAGAGAAACTACACTATTTCATATTCTTCATACATGACATTCCAAAAACATACCCTTTGCCCTTTTCATTCAAAAATCATTCAGTGCTTTTTGTGCTAGCCATTATACTAAAAACTAGGATTACAGAGAAAGGCAAAAACAGTAGCTGCCCTCAAGGAGCTAATAATCCAATGGGAGAGAAAATGCACAAACAACTATGTGTAAGCTACAAGTGTATGTACACAAGGTATATTCGCAACATATACTGTTTGCATGTGTATACATATATTTACACAAATGCACATACTTGAAAACATTTACACACACATACAGAGTAAATTGGAGGTAATCTCAGAGGAACAGGCACTAACAGTGGAAGGTTTGGAGGTGACTGGAAAGTGGGACAGAGGCTTTGAAAGGCCTCCTGTAGAAGGCTGGATTTGATAAGTCTTTAAGACAGAAGACAAAGAAGGAAGGCCAGTGAAAAAGCAGAACCGGGAGATGGAGGGTGGCACTATTACCCTCCCGTCTCTACCTTTGCATTCCTGGTTACTCTTCTTAGCTCAGCTCAAGAACAACCTTGTTCAGCGTCTCCCCCCTCCCCCCGCTCCAGGCCAGCTACTTAGTGCCTTCCGTCTCCACGCCCCCATCCAGAAATTAATTTATAGCTACTTTGTACATATTTTTGCTTATTCATATGTGCCTCCAGTTTCCCTTGGAGAATGTAAGCTCTCTGAAGGCAAGAACTGTTGTGTTTCTTTTGGCTTTTGTCTTTGCACCCCTAGAGCCCTGTCACACGACTGCCCCTAGCACCAAGGATGCGGTAGGTAGTAAGTGCTGACTGACAAGAACAGTGAAAGGATGAGGGCGGATGGACCGTTTTGAAGACGACTAGTACACACAGTGTCCAAAAAGACGCGATATGGGGCCGCGAAGGAAACCACGGACCTCAGGCCGACCAACACCGAAAGCCGGGCAGAGCCGGCAGTCTCAGCTGGGGTTGGTCCCGACCCATCCCCAAAACCCCAGGGGTCGTTTGGCTCGGCCAGGCTTGCCTGCCGGCGCTTTGTCCTCCGGCCCACCAGCTTGCCTCACTGTCCGGCGGGCTGGGACGTCCCAACGTACCGACGCTCCGAGGGCAGCTTCACGCATCCAGGCCCCGCCACATTGTGAAGCCGCACGGTCGGGAGCGTTCCAAGGCCCGCGGAGGCGGCTCCGTTCGCTACCCCCGCCGCGGCTCGCGGAGAGACTCACCCACAGTCGACCCCCGAGAAAAGAAAAAGGTTTTAGGGTGCTAAGGGCCAGGGAGGAGGACTGAATAGCGTACTCTACCCCTGTGACCCGATCACCTCTGCCATCCCTGCGCGCTCATTGGCCCTAAGCTCGAGATCCTTTTCCGCCAATTCTCGGAGTTCTCCTTAGGATACGATGGTCGTTGGCTGCGGCGGAGAAAGAGTCACGGCCTTATAGAGATAGAGCCAATGGGAAACCAGAAACCTAGGAATGGACCTCGCACTTTACCGTCCTCCGGGCCTCTGCCTATAGGAGAAATCTCGTGGAATTTGAGTCTTAGAAAAGAAAGGACTGATTTCATCTTTGGAACTACAATTCCCAGAATTCAGTGTGCCTTGAAGGCATTAGAGCATTTTGTGGTACTCCCTGTTGAAGCGCCTTTGCAGAAAACTCTTATTTCCCAGGAAGCAGTTTGCCTTGCTAACTTTGTTAGAACAAATACGACAGTACTTACAAGAACCTAAGTATTTTAATAATCCTCATCAAAAAGCGCGTTTTTTTGGTTTTGCTTTAAAGAAACTATTACTGGGTGCTGCCCAGATTTACACCATTCTCTATCCTTTGCCAGTTCAAGCATGAGTTACAGCTCCCTACAGAGAGCATTTTTCTCTCAATTTTTTTTTCGGTCCTTTTATCAAAAATCAAAGTTTGAACGATGAAATTTTCTTATTATAAGCAACAATTCCCCTATGCAAAGTTTTCCTATTTATTCCGAATATTTAGTATAAATTGATGGCTTATAGTCTGTTTCACCTATGGAAATATTCGATGTAAGTAACACTTGAAAGTTGTAAAATGTTTTCTATACCTTATCTCCATTTTATAGATGAGGAGCCTAAGGCTTACCATCAATTCAACTTTACATTGCTCTCTCCTATTTTGGATCACTATCTCCCTTATCATATCTCAAATTACACAAGACAAAGCTTCAGTCTCAGATCACTCCCACCAACTGCTACCTTCTTTCCTACAAATGCTCTGCTAAATTGCTGAATGAAGGTGGATAAAATCACCCAACCATTCTTACCGGGTCTACTACAAATTTATGTTACATAATCTCAACTCTTTATTGCTAGGCAATCCTACTATACCTTCTTCATCAACTCACTATCTCACTGCACAGATGCATTTCTAAATCTTTTCAGACCTCCTCAAATCTCCCATGGCTCTTTCTCCCTTCCTCCCCTCAATTCTTCTCAGTTGAGAACCTTGCCTACTATTTTACAGGAAAAAAAAATGAAGGTATGTACCATGAGTTCCCTTTTTTCCCCTCTTCTTCATCTTCTATCTGTTACCTTCTGCCACTATTTCCTCCTTCATTCCTGTCTTACATGATGAGGTGGCCTTACTCCTTACCAAGATTAATCCCACTATTTGGTCAAGCAATCCCATTCCATCACCTTTCCTCCAACAGATTTCCCCTTCAATCATCCCTACTCTATCACATATTTTCAATCTCTCCTGGCCTATATATTACCTACAAACATGTCAATGATTCCTCCATCCTTAAAATAACCCTCACTTGATCCTATCATCTCTAGTAACTAGTGTGTGGGATAAGAGACCTTTACCCAAAATAAAATAAGCAGAGATATCTCCAAGTAGAAACAGGAAGGATTTATTTATTTCTTCTTGCAAGAAGGGTGGTTTCCCTACCAGAGGTAATGTAGTAGGAGAGGCAAAATACAAAATGCAGAGCTTGGTTATATATCGAAAAAGACTACTCCTTCCCCCCCTTCCTCTGTCCTGTTCCCCTTAATTAGGAACTGAGGATCACAATCTGAAATGTCAATATCAAAAATAGATATAAAAGCAGAAGATACATGTCTAGCAGAAATGAAAGCAGACAAAATTTGTCATTAGTATTAACTGAGATATGAAAGCAGACAATATTTATGAATCATTGGGGGTTTTAGGACATGGTGACCTGCCCAGAGTTCTGCAACAGGATTTCCAGTTTCATATTTGTACAGGTCAGGTGGTGGTCAGTGAAAAAAAGTCTGGGTCCATGGCCAAATTTGAGGAACATGCAGTTTTCCCTCCTACACATTAGCTAAGCTTACTAAAAACTTCAACTTATTACCAGGGAAGTAAGGCAAGGGTCCCAGGCTGTTAGCCCAGGCTGCTGTCTTTGGTGACTTGCTACAAATCTGTCTAAATTTTAGAATACTACCTGAGAAGTTTACACTTTTATCCCACTCACTACTGTCCTATATCTCTTCTGTACTTTGTAGCTGAACTCCTCGTGTCTACAGTAGGTGCCTTCTACTTTCTTATAATACACTTATAACAATACACTATAACAATACACTAATACACTTATAATACACTCTTATAATCAGGTTTCTGAACTCATCATTCTACAAAACTGCTCTCTCCAAAGTTACCAATGATCTCAGTTGCCAATTCCAATGGTCTTTTCTCAATTCTAATTCTCCTTGACCTTGCAGCAGCCCTCGAGACCATTGATCACTCTATCCCTTGATACTCTCTTCTCTCTAGGTTTTCAAGACACCATTCTCTCCTGGTTTTCCTCCTACCCATGTGACTACTCCTTCACTGTCTCCTTTATTGGATCTTCTTCTAGATCAAGGCCTTTAACTACAGGTGTCCCTCAGGGTTCTGTACTAGGCCTCCTTCTCTTCTCCTTCTATACAACTTCACTTGGTAATTCCGTTAGGTCCCATGAATTTAATCAACATCTCTATGCTTTAAGATTCTCACATCTACCCATTCTGTCCCAATCTCTGTTGAACTCTAATCTCACATTTCCAGCTGCCTTTCAGATACCTCAGAATGAATATCAGGTAAATATCTTACACACATACACATACACACACACATTTCTAGCTTCCCTAATTATTCAGTACAGGACATCAACATGCTCCTATCCCTCAAACTCACAACCTAGAGACATCCTGGATTCTTCACTATCTCACACTCCCATAGCCAAGCTGTTGCTAAGGCCTACTGATTTCACCTTTGCTTCAGTTTATCTCATATACTCCCCCTTCTCTCCTCTGACACTATCCACCACTCTAGTACCAGCCCTCATTACCTTACTCCTGGATTGTTGTAATAGCCTGCTGGTGGATAAGCCTGCCTCAATTCTCTCCCCACTTCAATCCATCGTTGATTCAGTCACTAAAGTGATTTTCCTAAAGCACAAGCCTGGTCATGTCATGCCCTACTCAGTAAACTCCAGTGGTTTCTTATTGCCTCCAGGAAAAAAAAATATAAAATGCTGTGTTTGCCATTCAAAGTCCTTCATAACCTAGAGCCTACCTATCTTAACAATCTTTATATACTGAACTCACACATACTCTTCAATGCAGTGATACTGACCTCCTGGCTCTTCCACAAACAAAACATTCTATTTCTCAGCTCTGGGCATTTTCTCTGGCTGTCCCTTATGCCTGGAAAGCTCTTTCTGACTGCAGACCTCTCTGGCTGCCTTTGAGTCTCAACTAAAATTCCACATTCTACAAGAAGCCTTACCCAATTCCTCTTAATTCCAGTGGCTTTCCTCTGTTAATTATTTCCTATTTACCTTGCATATAACTTGCTTTGTATATGTTTGTTTACATGTTGTCTCCCCCATTAGACTGCAAGTTCCTTGAGAGCAAGGATTCTTTTGCCTTGTTTTGTATTCTTAGTGCCAGGCATGTAGTAAAGCTTAATAAATGTTGATTGGATAACTGCTTGATTTGAGGGATTTGCACTTAATCACACAAGTGCCAGAAACAGCTTTCAAACAGAGATCTGGACTGTGCAAATATGGTTATTTTTCCTCCAACCTTTACCTCTTTCCCTTCCACTCTTCTACTCTTTCAACTGAAGTTATGGAATGGCAAATTTTTCCTTAAATGGGGTTGTTAGTTAATGTTTCCTTACCCAAGACTGTGCTGAAATTGTTTTATATTCAGTCTTTGACAATTCAAATTAATTTTTAAAGAAACAATTATTGATATAATTTGAATGTTTCTAAGAACTGTGTTGTTGTATCTCTGACTTCCTGTAGTAGACTGGAACTTGACCCCTGGAATTAGAAATTTACTTTGGTCCCTTGTGTAGTAGCAACCATACTGACATATCTAGGATGGTGGCTGGCACAGGTTCTTAGATCTGCTTTACTAGGAAAGCTAGCTGTTGAAGGGGTCAACAATCTTTTTTAATTACTTTCACTAGTTCAGGGGAAAACTCAGCACCCTGAACTTCAGAGAAAATACAAGCAGAGAAATAAATAGACAGGGCTCTCTGACTGCCTGAATCAACTATACACTTTATATACATCCCTGGATCAAGAGAGCCTTTACATCTGAGTCGTTGGGGAGCTCTGAAATATGGCCACTCAGAATCTCAACCAGGGAATCACAAGATCCTTCTCATAATAGAGCCCCCAAAGTAAAATACCAATTCACAGTACATATACACTTCTCAGAGCCATAAGGCACCACAACCCTCCAGACTCAAATTAGAAATTAGCAAAAGGTGTGAAAGTCTTCCTACAAGCAAGCCTCCCCTAAACAAGCTTCCATTAATGGGCTCCAATGAGGCCTATTAATGGGGTAGGGAATATCTTAAATCCCATTAACACTACACCTTTCTAAACCAGCAGCTCTTAAGCCACCAGGACTAGAAACCCAGGAAAGAGAGAGAGATGGCTCGAAAAGAGAAAAGGCAAAAAACATTTTGCATTGTATTGTTTTCCATTTGCTCTTTACATAGTCTGGATCTTCCTCACTCCATACACAATACACAGCCCCAGGAACTAATATGGAGTTGCTGGATGGGTGGTGTCTTTTAGCCAGAAGCTAAAGTACTCCTGAATTCACACTTCTCCACACCTCTATTATTATCCTTAAATGAACTGAAATCAGCATTAGGATTCCAGTATTAGTTCTTATTCTGACTTCGTTCCCCAGGTGCCTATTTTCTCCAGGATTTCTCATTGTCTTTTCAGGAAATTAATAGGATCTAGATGAAGTCAAGTTGTATTAAGGCAATTATTCAGCTTCATCCTGTTTTACCTCTAACAAATTTAAAGAGCATTTCTATTTAGCTTGCTAGCTCGTATTGAATGGTTTCTTCTCCTTAAGACCACAAGAGGGAGTGGTAGTAAATGGACAAAGAAAACAACAGATGTCTCCCTCCCCAACCTAAGGAGAACCACAAAATTAGGTGCTTCATTTGTACTGATGATTCAGGCCAAATAGATCTCTAGTGTTAAAAGTAAACGATGAAATATAGAAAACCATAGAAAGGCAAAAATAAGTGGGCCAAATGGGTCCTTGTCTGCTTAGCAGTAAAGTCTCTAGCTCATGTTACTAAATTATTTTTGCAGTACAAATCTTTTAAAATACTGCAGTTTGACCTATACCAACTTGAAATCTTACTAAAAAAAAGAGTTTAGTTTCAACATTTATTGAGCACCCATAGAATCGAATGTTAATTGTAATTTTGCCTCTGCTGTGATTAGAATCCTAATTTATCTGGTCGACCTTTGGAAAGAAAGAGTGGGTAAATGGCATAAAGATATCGAATTTCTGTCACAAAAGGTAATTAGCAGTTGCATAAGTACCTGTGTTGACAGCAACCAGTTATGAACTGGTCCTGCAAGCTTTCTCCTTCCAAATGAATGAGCATTAGGGAAGCCACACTGAGCTCATGAGTCTTACCTCTGCTCACCAGTCTTTTTCACCCGCCACCATACCCCTTTTATTGGGACAGGGCATCGCTATAAATTTCCCCTTGTGAGTGCTGCTCTGTAACCAGTATTAGTGTCAAAGTGTATACCACTGACTGTAGAATGTCAGTGGTCACCCCACGGGGGAGAAGAGGATGAATCCCATTGGAACGAAAACTATCCAAAGCGTACAGAAATACAAAGAGACAGAGACTACTGGGTTCAGGGATAATAGTACATATTCACTACATTCATTACATATTCAAGGTGCTGCCTGTGCAGATTCACAAAATAGCACACACTTAAAGTTTAGTGACTAAAACATTGGTCCCAGATTATCTGAGCGCCTAGTGAAGATGAATTGAAAACAGGGTCCGCAAGTCTACTGAAAAGGCTTCTTGCCTATACGGGGCGGGGATGGGGTGCGGGGGTTGGGGGAAGGCTTAAAATTGATCTTTCTCCGAATGGTTCCCTCAAGGCCGCCCCTCAAAATAAGAGGCTTCCTAGACTTCATACAAAGAAACAAAAGGCCACACAAAGAGAGACGGCCCACAGAAGCAAACATCAAGAGCGGGGGACGCAGCGCCACATTCCCAGCCTCAGGACGCCTCGTGGCCCGCTCCCACACCCAAAACACACACATGCGCAGAACCGGTAGAGCACCCACTCCCAGCTCCAGACCCAGCCGGGTGCCCGCCTGACCCCCTCCAAGGCTCCCTTCTCCGCCCTAGGAGCCGCGCGGGACTCAGGACCCGCCCCCTTCGCTAACGGAAGGCAGACGATTGGCTGACGAAGACTAGAAACGCAACCGGCATGGGGAGGGGATTGGCTATTTGCCGGTGACGTCCCTGGGACCTCCCAGCCGGAGTCCGAAGCCGGTGAAGCAGACGCTGGCTGTGGCGGCGGGTCTGGTGAGCTGGAGGAGTTGGGTGGGGGGGTGGAGGTCCCGCAGAGGAGGAGGGAGATTCAGGAGGGCCGTTTGCTGTCGGGAGGGGACGGCTTCTGGATTCTGGCACTCCCGGACGGGAGGGGGGCGGAGTGACCGGAGCAGCGAGACGGCGAGGCCGGGGCCGCGGAACCGCGGCAGCGGAACCGCAGTTATCGATTCTCCGGGCCTCGGTGGCGGTGGCAGCCCGGGGGCGGAAGGAGAGAAAGCCGACAGAACCAGGCGGGGGCCTATGGGAGCGGAGCGGGGCGGACGGGGACATCGCGGGCACACCTTCCCACACACGCCCACGACGACACGTCGCCCTTGGGTGGCTTGAAGTCACTCCCGCGCGCACCCTCGGACACCCGCTCCCACGCGCGCTCCGTGGCACCCTGCCAGGGAATGGGCTCCTTCCAGGGTCCGGCTTTCACCCCACGGCCGCCTCCGTGGACCGGGGTCGAGAAACCTCCCGGATCCCGAAGGAGCCTCTGCCAGCCGGGGGAGAGGCAGCGATGACGCGCCAGAAAGTAGCGTCCATTCCCCCACGTTGGCCTTTGATGTTTTTAACCCGTAGGAAACGTGGGTGTCATTGCACTCGAGGGTTCCGATGGTCAGTAAGCATTTATTACGTGGCTGCTGCGTGCCAGGCGCTGGGCAAAAGACGGTTCCTGCCCTCGGGGAGCTTCCTGTCTAACAGGGAGACGGCACTGTTAACTAACCTCCCGAGTGTGGTATAGGATAAATTGGCGGTGATCAGCCGAGCGAGAGCGCTGGTGTTGGGAGGGATTAAGGAGAAGGTCTGGTTTTATCCCAGATTTGGAGGAATCCAGGAGGGAGAAGATAACCTTTTCTTTTCCTTTTTGGTGGTTCCCACAGTGATGTATAGCCTTTTTTTCCAACTTAAAAATCCCTGTGATTCTTGTATAATTGATATCGTTCGCTTTCTTAATGGAGGGGGAAGGGCAGGAGAGAGGGAGAGAATTTGGATCTCAAAAATCTTTTTAAAATACATTTTATAAAATGTAAAATGTTCAACTTTTTAAATGCCTGTGATTTCATTGGTATGGAACTTTAATCAGCAGCTAGGTGGCCGTGGGTAGTAGAGCTGGCTCTGGAGATGGGAGGAAAGGAGGAATATAAGGGAAGAGAGCAAAGCATTTGTTAAGCTCCTGTTATATGTCAGGCACGGTTGGAAGAGCTACAGATACCTCATTTGATTCTATTGATAATATTTTGTGGTGTCTGACTAATGTGACCTCCAAATTTACAGTCGAGGAAACTTAGGCAGAGAGTTAGTGTCTGAGGCCGAATTTGAATTCAGATCTTTCTGACTCCAAGCCACCTAACTGCTTCTGAGTTCAAATTCTTCAACTGTAAAATAGGGATTATAAATAGCCCCTCCTTGGCAGGACTGTTTGTGAGGACCAAGTGAGATAGTATTTGTAAAGTGTCTGGCACTTATTAAATGCTTGTTACTTTCCTCCTACTCTCTCTTCTTATATCTTAATATCTTTTTTGTGTTTTAGACCCCTTTTCACAATAATATTCTTAAATGCAAAAAACACATGGGATTACAAATTAAACCAATCATATGGAAGTACAGTTATCACCAAAAAAAAGTTTTAAGCAAGTTCATAGTTCAGAACCCTGGGCCTAGATGTTGAACAGGAAAAAACCCTTAGGGATGCAGGTAGTTTACCCTGACATTTTATAATTAAGATAACAGGGCAGACAGGTAGCAAAACACACAGCAAAGAGACTCCAAATCAGTTCCACAGTACAATATTTGTTTTCATGAGTTTCCATAACTGAAAAAGAAAATTACCCTGATGGCTATTCCTCTGGAAACTCTAGGCAGCTCCTAGCTAGACTGTCCTCATAAGAAGTACTGGGAATCTAATACTGAGCCTCTTCAGAGATCTTTTCCTTGTTGATGGGATGGAACCCAGAGCCTTCCCCTCATCACTGTGACACATGAGTTAGATTTTAGTGGAGGATAATCAGTTATCCACACTTTTGAGATTTATTTCATATTATCCCCTTTATACTCTACTTCTCTCAGCAAAGTGACCCACTTTTTATTTTCGGTATTTAATATTCTGTCTCTAATCCCAGCTCAGCTCCGTAATCTCAGCAAGCAGAAATAGTAAATGTCATTCTTCTGTATAGTATAGAAAGACCACTGGACTTATAATTAAGTCTGAATTTGAATCAGATGAGTATACCTCTCTTATAAGTAGCCTTGAATTTCCTCCTCTCTAAAGTAGTAGGTGCTTTTTCCTTGCATCATAAAGCTCTTCTGAGGAAGTTGTTTTATAAACCCTAAAGTACTATAAAATATAATGTACTATTAATCTGAAGTACAGACCACACTATAATGAAACAATAATACTTGGTTTAAATAAAAGAAGTAAGGGCCTGTTAAGGGCTTGAGCCACAGAAAAAAGTATCCTGGAAGAAAATAGCAACTTAATTTAGTTAATTTGCATTTGCTATGTTTTGAAAGCCACATAAAAATAGTTTAAATGTAAACTATTAAACTTATAATTTTTAAATTAAGACCCAAGCTGTTTAATAACTATGGCAAACATTTTAAAATATACTTCATTTCTTTATTATGGGTAGTTTAGAAAGAAGGAAAGAATACTGCCCTTTGAAGCAGGGGTACCTGTGTTCTAGCCTAGGCTGGCCAGGAACTAGTGTGTGATGTTGGACCAAGCCATTTAAACTCTCAATTTTAGTTTTCTCATAAGGAAGATGGGGATATATGCCCTCTTACACTGTAGAGTTATGAAGATGGAGTGAGATACTGTTATTCAAATATCAAGTATTGTTAAAGGGGTTAGGGAAAGCCAAGATCTTGTTCTGGGGACACTAAGCAGAACATTTCAGATTACGAAAGTTTGTATTAGGGAGTAGTAGTGTGATTAAGCTGGGAAATAGGGTCGTATTTGATTGTCAAAGGACTTGTTGGACAGATTGAGTTTGGACTTTGTAAGTGATTGGGGGCTTTGTTTGTTGATTCAATATTTTGGATCAGAGGAGTGCCTCGAATTGAAAAAAAAACATCTTTCCTATTATTGCTCATTTAGCTCTCTGTTCACTTGGTAAGTGGTGAGCTTCGGAATGTTATTGCTTTTTTCCACTGCCCTTTGAAACTTTTGCATTTGGGGGAATTCAAGGCTTTTAAACTTTTTTTTTTTTTAACTCTTAAAGCTTTCTGAATTAATAGCAATAGCCATAGCTACCCTTCCCAGATAATTTTTCTCTGAGCTATTGTGAAGTGAGCAGAACTGTGTCCTAAGTAGACTCATTTTCAGAATCTCCTGATCCAGACATCATAAAGTCATGCTTAAAACCAAGAGAGTTTCCTGAAGTTGTTAATGAATTAGTCTTTATATAGTAGTCACTTCGACATCTATGTTACACTTAAGATCATATAATTTAGAATTTGAATGGAACTTTAATCTTGTGTAGTCCAACCCCTTCCTTTTACAAATGAGAAAACTGAAGCCCAGTGAAACTCAGTTTGTTTTTAAAAATCACGTAGTAACTTAATGGCCAAAATAAAACTGGAACCCAGGTCTCCTGACTCTTGATTATTTTATTTTTTAATTCTTTTTTTTTTCAGTTAACATACACATTGTTGAAAATCAGTTCCAATGACATATGGATTTACTACAAAAATTTTATATTTCTATAATATATTTTAAAATATAGTTTTGAAAAATAAAATTAAGAAACTAGTTATGTAGTACATATTTTAATTTTTTTGTAATGATCAATTATTGCCAGGGGGGGGAAAACAATTTACATTCAGTAAGTGGAGGGGTATCGTAACAGCTCAAAATCTGCTTCATACTTGATTATCATTTCCTTAGTGGCATGAGCTACACTCATACACACACACACACACACACACACACACACACACACACACACCACATATTTTAGTACATGTGCCACTTAACTATTTTAACCAGGCATTTGAAATAATTATTTTGTAATCTTTGCAAATAATTCCTATTAGTTTGAAATTTTAATGGACCTTGCATAAAGGGAAAAAATGCCCTAAAAAGAAATCCCTAGGATTTCAGTTATTAAAATTAATTTAATTTTAACATCTAGAAGTGGAATTATCCCTAGGTTGTGCATTAGTACAGTGCTTTTAAGCTTTATGAGAGAGAAAATACAGGTTTTCATCAAGCCTTCTAACCAGTTTCAGTTTGTGGAAAGATGTGGCACAGATCAAGAACTGGTTTTTGCAAGGGAACAGAGGGGATTAGACTTAATGGTCATTTCTTTAAGTTCTTTCTTAAATTTGTGGTTCTGTGATTTTAAATTATAGTCAATTAAAATTCACACAAAGGTTGACTCCTGATGAGTGAATGAATCAATCTTAAGATGCCATGATACTATATAAAAGCTCCCAGTTTATTTCTTTAATCTTGTCATTTATTGTCTCTGAAATATGTTGGGCAGTACAATTACTCCTGGGCTCTTAAGACAGGGTGACTTTGTGAAGAGAGGACTGGATTGAAAGATTAGTTAGCTTGTATTTTTCTCCATCTATTAATGGAGTATATAACTATCCTGTCATAAATGTCTTGAAGAAAAATCAAATCACCACTTCTTGGCATAGGCCCTGAAGATCCCTTACTATGTACTGAAGTTATATTATTAAATGTTTTTGCTGTTACGTCATTTCGGTTATAATTCATTATAATCAAACTGTTAATGAGGATTGATTGCTTCCATGCCAATGTTACAGCATTTTGTACTTTTTAGAAAGGTTCATTTCCTTGAGCTCTTTAGGAAAAAAAGAACTCACAAATACCCAGATGTTTTCTCTTTTAACAATGCAGATCAAAACCCATTCTTATGTTCAGATTCATCTTGTGAAACTCTATCCTATGTCCTCCCATAAGTGTTCCACCAAGGGTCTACCCTACTTGCTGGAACCCTTCCTCAATGTCTGCAGATATCTTGAGAACACCAGTAGAGCACTTAGGTTGTCCACCTCTCATTCCCCTCTCTTGAAACTTGACCAGCCCATTTATTTCTATCATACATTTTCCAAATGACATTTAAAATTCCATTCTTCAAAATTCATATGTTGTAGCCTGCTCATACCCAGCATAAATTGATTTAAACATTTATTAAGTACTCACTATGTACCAAGCAGAATGGGTTTTTTGAATGGGGAGATAGAATATATTTATATTCTCCACATTTTTCTCCAAGTTTTTCCTTTCTTCTTCCAGCTCTATATCCACCCTTCATCCCTAAGATTATTTGGGGAACTGTATAGACTAGTGTACTTGTTCAAAAAAAATATCAAAATGAAACTTTTAAAGTTTTCATCTATATGACATTGGGAGTGGGGAGGAGAAAATACAACTCAATTCATAGCTTTTTTATATTTTCAGGGGAGAAAAACTCTTTTAAGGATATATCCTGTGATTCTGTGAACTCCCTCCCTCCACCCCAGTTACTGTTTTAGAGAGTTGTAACAAACTCAGTGAGATTTAACTTTGACTTCCCTGTGTTTACACAGCTAGTGAATGTTAAAGTGTACTGTAAACCCTAAGTTTTGCACTCAAGTCTTCCATCTTTCATCTCCAAGGCCACCATCAATCTCATTCCATGCTATTTTTCAGATACATTTTCATGTGAGGATAAACCTGTCTCACTTCTTTTAAAAATGTTAACATTTACCAAAACTGTCACATGTTTGGGGGCTGTATTAAGGTAGGAGCAAAACAGCACTATGGTAGGTTTGCATTGTTTCATTGGTATCTCTATCAAATGAGATGTATGTGAAAGCACTTTGATTAATATTAAGGACTATTTTCTGTTTTCACTTTATAGGAACACTTAGCTTGTAACACTGTACTATGTAGACCTTTAACCAGAGGAAGGGGATGTGTGCAATATGGAGGAGAAAATAGACCCTCACATATGTGTTATGAAACCTTGCACTACTACTCTGAGAGGGTACAAAGAGGTAGTCCTTTTTTAAAAAATAATTGTCCAAATTTTTATTATTTATTTTATACATTATTTTAATTTTGAGTTCAAATTTTCCCCTTTTGATCCTTCCCCTACCCATTGAGGAGGTAAGAAATATATCAGTTATACATGCAAAATCATGCAAAACATATTTCCATGTTAGCCATGTTGGAGAAAAAAAGGTGAAAAAATTATACTACAGTTTGTACTCAAGAGTTCAAAAATTCTCTCTCTGGAGAGCATTTTTCATCATGAGCCCTTCACAATTGTTGTGGATTATTATCTTGATCAGATTAGCTAAGTCTTTCACAGTTGATCATCATACAATATTGCTGTTACTGGGTACAATGATCGTCTAGTTTTGCTCTTACAAGTCTTCACAGTTTTTTCTGAAACCATCACCCTCATCATTTCTTTAGCACACAATAGTATTCCATCACAATCCCATATTACAACTTGTTTAGCCATTCCCCAATTGATGTGTATCTCTTCAATTTCCAGTTCTTTGACACCACAAAAAAGAATTGCTAAAAATATTTTTGTACTTATAGGTCCTTTTTCTTCCATCTCTTTAGGACACACACCTAGTGGTGATATTGCCAAGTCAAGGGGTATGCATGGTTTTCATAATCCTTTGGGAAAACCACAGATCATTCTTCAGAGTGATTGGACCACCATAGCTGCATGTATTCATCAGTGTCCCTATTTTTCTACATCCCATCTAGTATTTGTCATCTTCTAGTCCTTTTTTTGGAATGGTACAAACAATTGAGTGTCCAAAATGACCTCACTATATCAAATTTTGGAATATAAATTGCACTGTATTGTAGTATGTTTGGTTTGCCTACAGGAGGGAGTTAGTGCCAGCAGGTACACTGGAGTTCACATCTCCAGATTTCTACCCAGTTGTACTTTATAAATAGCACATTAATATTTCCCAAACCATGCACTGTTGTTCAACAAAGACCTGAGAAAATAAAGCTAGCAATATTTTTTCCTTCTAAAACATTAAATACATTTTTTTGTTTGTTTTAGAAACATTTAGAATGAGCAAGTTTTTCCAGGTGAAAATTACTCTTAATGTCCTTTTTTGTTTTTGTTCCACAATTTTCTAGACTTCCTGTTTTGCTAATTTCATATTTCCACCCCAGACTTTATGGAATATGTAACTGTACACATATGTGCATATACCTGTGTATAAATGTACTAATTTGTTTATAGCCCCAAAATGTTCTGTGCCTAGTTAGTTTGGAAAATACTGTATTAATGCACTGATTCTTGTTTTGTTCATTTCAGTGTTCCTCCTTAAAAGGTAGGAGTAACTGTTGCCTTTACATAAGATTCAGGGATGGTAGGGCTAGAAGAAGAAAAGGAAAAATAGTAAATTTGTAATATATTATACTTTGGACTGCCTGTGTGTGCCGTTGTGCTAAGGTATTGACCATGAATGCAGTAAGATCAGTGTGGGCCTGAACAGCCTTGGAATGGTTGAAAGAGGTGTGGATAGACAGGTAGATAGATAGATAGATACATACATACATACATACATAGATGAGTGACTCATGTGTTGTTTTTATGTTTCTTATATCTCCTAAAATAGTAACGGGCACCTAATACTAAACAGGAGGGAGGGAGGGAGGGAGAGAGAGTCATAGTAGTAAGAAATAAACTTTACTTAAGTTAATGGTGGGGCAGGATCATGAATGATATTGACAAACTAAGGAATTTAACACTAAAAGAACCTGGAGTTAAAGAATACCTCAAAGGAGCAACTACATCACTTGATGTAATCTTTTTTTATCTGTAAGTTAAGGAAAATAGAGGTAGTTGGATGAAAATTTTTATTTTAAATAAAATTATAACATTTTGTGTCAAATGATGGTTCCTGATCTTTTTAACATAAAAATTTGTTGTGCTGGTTGAAAGAGAGCCATTTAGCTCTTTGAATAAAATGTCCTGAAGGTAAGACTTGAGGAAGATTATGTAGCAGCAATCTGCAGAATGAATTGAAGGGAGAAGTTGTTGCATAATCTGCATTGCCCTTCCTTCCTGTTCAATTTGAGAAGCATTTATTAATTTATTAAGTTTGCTTTGAATCCAAGTGCCTAGCTGTGTGGCACAAAGATAAAAAATAAAGCAGCTCTTTTCCTCAGGGAGCTTCCATTCTTGGAAGGTTGGGGAGAGGAGTGGACAACAATATATACACAGATAAATATACACCAAATATTTACAGAGGAAAAAGAAATTATTGGGTGGGAGGGATCATTTATCACCAATGGGAATCAGGAAGGGCCTTGTATAGGAGGTGGCATTTGAACTGAACCTAGGGATTCTAAGAGGTGAAAGTGAGAGAGGCTGCCTGTGTAGAGATATGGGGATGAATGAGAATGTTATGAACAGGAAAGTAAGTAAGCCATTTGGGCTAGAAAATAGAATGCATGTGGTAGAGTAAGGTGCAGTAAGTCAGGATATTTATGTTGAAGCCAGATTGCGAAGGGCTTAAAATTCCAGAGCAGACCAGTGATGTAGTCAGACCTGTACTTTAAGAATCTCACTTCAACAGCTGTGTGAAGGATAGATTAGAGAGGGAAGATAGAGTGGAGGTAGAGAGATTAATTAGGAAGCTTTTGCAGAAGGGTCGTTGGGAGTGATGAGGATCTGAACTAGATTGGTAACTAAATTTCAAGATCTCTTGTGAAGGTAAAATGTATCAGAAGACAAGCTTAGGAAAGGGCTGTCCCTTAAAAATATAGGCAGGAAGCACCTTGCAAGAGGAAAGGATGGTAAAAAGTAACAAACACCAGGGGGTAAGGTCAGAAAGATTGAGAACAAAAAAAGGCCCTCTGATTTGTCTATCATCAGAAATTGATTTCATTTTATCAGTAGAAATGACATTAAAGACTGTTAAATGACATTAACCTCTGCTTTGTTACTGTATCCAAAACACTGTGAGGCTTTTCTTTCTTTTTTTTTTTTTGGTTTATTTACTTTTAGTTTACAACATTCAGTTCAACAGTCCCTTGAGTTTCAGATTTTCTCACCCTTCCTCTTCCTCCCCCCCCCATCATGGCAGCATGCACTTGGATACAGGATCTACAAATACCTTCTTGTTAATCATTAGTCAGGTTGTAAAAAAGGGTTGTAACTGTTGGAATGATCAGTGGGAAAGAAGAAACAAAACAAAACAAGAAAAAGAAACAGAGCAAGTACTTTGTTTCAATCTGCACTGAGACTCTGCATCTCCCTCTCTGGATGGTGGATATCTCCTTCAATCATGAGTCTTGGAGTTGTTGGATAACCTTGTATTGCTGAGAGGAGCCCAGTCTATTGAAGTTAGTTGTCACACATAAGTTGTGTCTGTGATTGTGTACAAATTTCTCCTGGTTCTGCTCTTCTGGCTTAGCATCAGTTTATATAAAAGTCTCTCCAGGTTATTATGAAGTCCATCTGCTCCTCATTTCTTATAGCACAGTAGTATTTCATTACATTCATATACCACAACTTGTTCAGCCATTCCCCAATTGATGGGCATCCTCTTATTTTCCAATTTCTTGCCACCAGAAAAAGAGCTGCTATAAATATCTTTGTACATATAGATCCTCTTCCCACTTCACTATGAAGTTTTTCTAGCTGACTTCCATTTGAAACTTTTCAAATATTTTGTCCCCTGGGTTAGAATGTAAGCTCTTTGAAATCAGGTATTGTCTTATTTTCTATTTCAATCAGTGAATAAACATTTATTAAGGACCTGTACTAAGTGCTGGGGATACAGAAAGAGGTCAAAACCCCTCCTTTCCCTCAAGGAGTTACAATAGTTACAATCAAGTGAGGGAGATGACAGTACAAACAAATATTTACAAAGCAAACTATAGGTAGGACAAATAGGAAATAATTAACAGAGGGAAGGCACTGGTATTAAGAGAGGTTGGGGAAGGTGAAATTTTAGTTAGGGACTTAACTCTAGAATGGTGAGAGAGCATTCAGGCCTGAGGGTCAGCCAAGAGAAAATGCCCAAAGCCAAGAGATGGAGTGTGTTGTACCCCACACCCCAATCCATCCTCCACTCAGCTTCCAAAGTGATTTTGGCAGCTACTGAATAAATTTAACAATGAATATGAACAAACTTCACTGACTGCACAACCTCTCCAGGATCAAATATAAAATCCACTGTTTGGCAAAAAAAGCCCTTTAGAACCTGACCCCTTCCTACTTTTCCAGCCTGCTCACATTTTCTTCCCTCCTTGAACTCTGCAGTCCACAACTTTGGCATACTTGAAGTCTCACTAATACAAAGCTGTCCTCCAACTGCATGCCCCTCCTGCCTGGAATGCTCTGCTCTCTCGTCCCTACTTCCTGGCTTTCCTGTCTTCTTTAAAGACTCAACTCAAACCCAGCCTTGTGCAGATCTTTCCTCATCCATCCATCCATACTCCATTTCACCCTTTTCCTCTATTCTTGTATATGTACCTAATTATTTACATGTTGGTTTCCTCATTATGTGAACTCCTTGAGTGCAGACAGTGTTTTTGCCTTTCTTTGTATCCCAGTACTTACACAGTGCCTTATATAGTGAACAGTTAAATGTTTGTTGGCATATTAGCACAACAAAAGAGAGGAAATAGAGATTTGAGGTGCGAGGAGAAAAATAAAGAATAAAGAAATAAATCATTATAAGAATGTAGTGAGTCCTTGTTATTTGCCCTGGAAAATAGGGCTTGAAGAATGAGTGGGATATGAATAGGTAGTAAAGACAAGAAGGATGGTGCCTCCATTATGTCTGGATTCTCCACAGGGATAAAGAACCAGAACAAAAATAGAAAGAGTACACCCTAATTGTGGAGTTCCCAGCCTGCTTAGAGCAGAAGCTACTGATAGGAAGTGCCATGAAATAAGTTGGATAAAAAAAATTGATGTCATGCTTTAAGATTTGTAAAGCACTTTCCTCACAGATAATCCACAAGTTAGATGGTGCGAACACTATCTTCATTTTATAGAGCAGGACACAAGTGAGGAGTGAGGTGACTTGTTCACGGACACACAGCTCCTAAGATATAATTCAGACTTAAAGCTCATAACTACAAGCCTGGCATTCTGGCCACTGAACCTTGTTGCCAGGAAGAGAAATTTAATCTTGATGTGGTAAACTGTCCAGACCCACTTTTTTTTTTAAACACGGGAAATAGTGTTGAAAGAACATTCTGTTCAGTTCGGTAGATGTGTTAAGTACCTAGTAGGTGCCAGGCACTGTGAAGCACTTTGGATACAAATAAGTGAAAGAAATATAGTAGCTGCCTTCAGGGTGCTTATAATCTGTAGGAGAAAGCAGCATACAAAAGGAGGTAAAAGGGAAAGAGGACTTTTTATATGGTGAATGTTTTTTGGGCAGCTGCGTTTTTCTTGGAACATCATCCCAGCTGTTACCACCAATATCTGAATGATCTGTTTGAACCTGGTGGAATATTCCCCAAATTAATATTTCCTAAAGACCTATTTAGTAGCTTTGTGCCTGTATCTTGACATGAGACTGAGAGCCAGCAGACTACACCCAGAGTTTCAGTTCTATAAAGAGGCCATCTCATCTAGTCCCCTCACTTTACAGGTAAGAAAAGTGAAATTCACAGAGAGGTAACTTTCCCAAGGATTTTAGAAGAGGGTTGTATGTATTATTTGTGAATTTTATCATTTTTTAGGTTTAACTTTTCACAGACTCACCTATTAAGAAAACATGTGCTACTAAGTGAAGGAAAATGTCAGGAAAGAATCAGTTCCTGCTCGCCATAGGTCCATCAAACTACCCAGTATGAAAGGACAGATAGATAGCCTTAATTGCAGATAAATTCTATTTGATTCTGAGATTGGAATCCACAGTACATGATTATATCTGAATCTTCTAATTGGTCATGAGGCCCTGGCAAAGTACAAGGGGCTACAACAGCCATGGCATCATGAGATGGTCTTCACAGTTCTTTAATGATTTTTCTCCCTAGCTAAGTTAATCATAAGCTCTTTGTGAATAGGAACAGTAGTGCATAGAATGATGATAGGTATGTTTAACGCTGTTGGTATTTAGCTATTTTTTAAAATAAAATCTGTGTAATACCTAATTATACTAATGTCATAATTCCCACCCCACCCTCTTTAGTCCCATATAAATGCCTCCAGAGCAGGGACTGCTTCTTTTTCTTTTATCCCTAGTACCTCAGATTGAGTAGGTATTTAATAAATGTTTCTCGAAATATATTAGAGCTGGAACCTTAAAAACCAACCTCCCTATTTTAAATTGCTTTCCTAAAGTGTCCCAGCAAATTAGTGGCAGAACTAAGACTAGAACCAGTTTGCTATCTTGGAGTCCTGTGTTCCTGCCACTATACTATGCCGATTGATAATGTTAATTGAAAGTATGCCAGTATAAATTCTTCTCTTTTTAAATTTCAGTTTGATTATGGACCATGTGCTGATATGTGTGCTTGAAATGTTGAAAATAACAATTTGTGAAGACTTTGCCATCTAGATGCTTAACTGGATTAAACGCCTAATTAGGATGGTTTGCGAACAAGTTGGAATAAGCATGGAATCGGTGAGTATCCAAAATTGATTTTATAAAGCAGTGGTAAAATATGTCTATGAAACTTAGTGGTTCCAGATGTTAAAACAAATCACAAAAGACAACATTCTTATAACAGTATTGCATATACCAGGATTATACTTTTTTTTTAAAATTTATATATCAGACTTATAGGATGAATCAGAAAACTTGAGAGCTGAAACAGACCCAAAAATCTAGACCATTTACCAATTTTAAGAAAATTTAATTTTGGTTGGGTTTTTTTTTTACAGTTCCAAATTCTTTCTCTCTCCCCCCTACCCATTGAGAAAAAAAGAAAAACCACCTATTACAAATATGCAGAATACGATTTTTAAGTGAAAGAAAAATATTTAAATTTGATACTGTAATTTCATTTAGTGCCAATATATGAATGATATTGGTCTGCCTGCTTGTTTCTCTGGCTTGCTTGTAAGTCCCAGTCAAAATACAATACAGTTTTTATCTAAGAAGAATTTAGGGTAGCGGTTCTCAACCTGTGGGTTATGTTCAATTTGTAACAATGAAAATACATCCTGCATATCAGATATTTACATTACAGTTCATAACAGTAGCAAAATTACAGTTAAGAAGTAGCAATGAAAATAATTTTATTGTTGGGGGTCACCACAACATGAGGAACTATATTAAAGAGTTGTGGCATTAGGAAGGTTGAGAACCACTGATTTAGGGTTTTTAAATAAGATAGTAGGGCAGCTGGGTGGCTCTGTGGATAGAGTGCCAGGGCTGGAGTCAGAAAGACTCATCTTTCTGAGTTCAAATCTAGTTTCATACTAACTGTGTGACCCTGGCCAAGTCACTTTGCTGTGACCGGCACAGTAATATGGCCCAGCAACCAGCTGAATAAAGGAGAGAGACGGGGATGTATTCGATAGTCTGTTTATTACAGAGCCGTTTATTACAGAGCCATTTCATACAGAGCCAAAGTACAAGAAAATCACAGGGTTTATATACCTTATAGCAGAGACTCTGAGGTAATTGAAATGCCGGGACCCTTCTTTAGTCTTGACCACTCCTTACCCTAACCCAAGGCTAATTATTCATTAAGACTTAATCCTAGGACCAAGTCCGGAGGCACAAACAATACAGGGAGTCACAAACAAGACTTGCAGATTGACTACCCTGAAACTTTCTTTAGTCATTCATAGATCCGGTGAAAGCATCCACCCAACAAGATTATACTCCTTCTGCATGTCTGCATCATAGAAGAGGGGGAGCATGAAAGTCTGGTCTACTACACACTTAACCCTGTTTGCCTCCATTTTCTCATCTAGAAAATGAGCTGGAGAAGGAAATGGCAAACCACTCCAATATTTTTGCCAAGAAAACCTCAAAATGGGGTCATGAAGAATTGTACAGGATTAAACGACAATAATAAGACAATATTGTTTTAAGCTTTTTTTTTTAAAGGTGCTTTGGATAGATTAAAGGTAAAAGTGGTGGAATATATTATACTTACTTCCAGCTACATTAGGAGAAGGTTGTAGGAGAGGACTTGAAATAAAGATAATAAGTAAAACAAATTAAGGCAAGTTGTTTACACAACACAAAAAGGGGAATGAGTAAAAGGAAAGGAAGTTAGGTTGTGAGGTATTTATGGAGTACTAGCCATGAGTAGGGAATATCAGTTAATATCAGTATGCAATTTACCATAGCAGTTTTCCAAGAGCTCCTAGCGAGAAAGACTAGGACTGATGATCTTACTTCCAGTAGGTGGAAAGTAGAGATTTTTCAGTGACCTGAATTGAATGTGAGATTGTTTGGTTTGTATTTCCTAATGGCCAAGTGACAAAATATGTTCAGAGCATAGGTTCATTTCTAATACAAAAATAAGGTAAAGAGGCTTAAGGGTGACCTATTTGCTGTGTGTCATTAGAGAAAATGAAGTGTTCCTTTGTGTGTGTATACACAAATGTATATATTAAAGAGGGGAGTGGGAGTGAGGGAGAGAGAAACTTTAGTGTGAAAACTAAGGAGAGAAAGGACTTGAAGAGAGACTCTTGACTTTTGTCAGAGGTTGGAAGGGCACAGTGGAGATTCCAAACCCTTGTATTCCTTTTCAGATGTCCCATGGTCCCATCCTCCTCCCACACTTTCCCTGTAGAGCCTTAGTCTCTGAATAGTAGCCTCTCTGCATTGACGAAGGCCTCCTTGCTGTGCCACAAATAAGATGCTCCGCATCGTGGCCCTACACATTTTCTCTGGCTGTCCCCCACGCCTGGAACATTCTCCCTCATCTCTGCCTGCTTGTTTCTCTGGCTTGCTTGTAAGTCCCAGTCAAAATCCCATCTTCTACAAGAGAATTCTACAAGAAACCTTTCCTAACCCCTCTTAACTGGTACCTTCCCTCTCTTATTGATCTTCTGTTTATCCTGTATGTAGCTTGTTTGTACGTATTTGTTTGCTTGTCTCACCCATTTGATTATGAGCTCCTTGAAGGCAGGGGCTGTCTTTTGTCTCTCTTTGTGTCCCCAGTGTGGCACATAGTAGGCATTTAATCACTGTTTGTTGACTAACTACGTAATTGATATGTTGGGGTTTTTAAAGCCTTTTTTTCTTATAAAAAATTATGACTATCAGCGTAGGGGAACAGAAGGAATAAATAAGGGAATTAAAGTGATATAAAAACAAAAGCTAGCAGGAATTTTTAAAAGTTCTTTCCCCAGTCACAGCTGTGAAAGGCATCACTTCCTGTTTCCCTTTTTCGATGAGATCTTTAATATTTAGATCACATACTGTTTGGAAATCAATCAAGCTATTTGTTTTGACCTTTTTTGGTAACATCGTCCTTCTCAGATTCTGACATCTTCCTGGATAGTGCCTGGACTTAAAAACTACGGGTTCCCCTACCTGAATAGTTTGCCATCAGTTTAGGTCATATGAATATAAATTTATGCTGAAAAGGATCGGAGGCCATCTAGATAGATCAGTGGTTCTCAACCTTCCTAATGCCACAACCCTTTAATACAGTTCCTCATGTTGTGGTGACCTCCAACCACAAAATTATTTTTGTTGCCACTTCAAAACTGTAATTTTGCTACTGTTGTGAATCGTAATGTAAATATCTGATATGCAGGATGTATTTTCATTGTCAAATTGAACATAACCCACAGGTTGAGAACTGCTGAGATAGTCCAGTCAACTTTTACACATGTGAGGAAACTGAGGCACAGACAGTTAAATTACTTGCTTCAGGGTAACACAACTGTAGTGACAAAGGTGAGATTTGAACTCAGTTTCTCAGTATTTTTCCCACTCTACCACACTACTATCTTCCCAGTACTCTATATCTGATACATTGAACTAAGTCTTACTGTGGTAAACTCTTCAAGGACAAAGACTATGTTTTCTACCTTTATATTTTTGTCTCTGTACAAAGACAGTGTTGCCAGAAAGTTAAGAGGGGCAGCATGATGCACTGGGTAAAAGACCAGCTTTGCACACAGTCAGAGGATGTCAGTCCTAGTTCTGGCTCCATTATGTATTGGGTAAAGCATTAAACTTGGAGTCAGGGAGACTCAGGTGCAGGTCCTGACTCAGACACATGCTGGGTGTGTGGCCCTGGGCATGTGTCTTAACCTCTCTGTTTCACTTTCTTCATTTACAAAATCACAGGCTTGTTGTGATTATCAAGTGAGGTACACACACCTATAAAGTGCTTTGTAAATGTTAAGGTACTACCTTATTGCTAGTCATAATCATCACTGCTGCTACTACTATTACTGTAGCTACTACTGCTGCTACCATTGCTGTTACTACTTCTGCTTCCTCCTCCCCCCAGGCTTCAGTTTCTTCATGTATAAAATGAAGCAATTATACTAGATCATCTCAGAGGTCCTTTCTAGTTCTATGTTTATAATCCTAAATTGATATCGCTTATTTTTTGTCATTTCTATCATCTTCCCTTGTATTTTTTCTTCTCCATTCTTTTCCTCTCTAATGAAGAATCCTATATGTGTTTTTATACTACCTTTTTTTTTCTGTTTTGAGGAAGCAAGTATTGTGGAACTGATGGATTGCTGTTCTCTTGCTTGTAATGGATAGCCAGTATTTAATCTGTGGGGAAGAATATCAATTTAGAATTTTCTATTTTCTTATCATTTTAAGGAATGAACTTTTTTGCTTCCTGTGTTCTGTAGTAGGAACATGTGTATGACTAAGAATTTCAGATGAGAAGACAACCAAGAAAAAAAATGTGTCCTTTGGTTAGGGATTTTTATGAGAATCCTAGGGAGTTCCAGCTGTCCTGATTTTTTTTTTTTAAGTACAACTTAATTTTCCTTTTCTTTCCCCCTTCACACCCATAGTCTAAAAAAACCAAGAGCTCATTTTTTTCTAGCTTGTCTTTAAAACAATCCATTCACTTAAAAGTGTTCATTGGGATTGAATTTACAGTTGGTATTTCCTACTAAATATTGTCTATCAGATTATTACATGAATCTGAATAAGTTAATGTAGAACAAATTTAAAAATAGAAAATAAAGTAGAAATATGGCAGCATTTAATTATAATTCCCTTTACTACTACATGAAGCTAGGGTATGTAGCCAGCACGGCTCAGACAGATGACAGCTTCAGACTCAAGCCTCACACTTCAACACCTCTACTGTACCATTTCACAATGTTAAAATAGAACAAACTGCTTTCCTAATGTCACCAGATTCCCCCCATTTTGCTGTCATCACATTCAAACACTGTTGCTAAATGTTATGGACTGTCACAACTAGATACATATACACACATGCACACTGTCTCTCTACCTCTCAAATCCTTTCCCAGAATTTCTCTTAGCATTAATATAGCTGTAGTTACCTCCCTGTGTGTGCATGTGATTTTTATGTATGCATATGTACTGTGTGTATAACAAATGGATAAATCCAAGAATAATTTAACTGTTTAGAAAATTTTTTGAAAGTGATCCACTTTAGAGATTGGGCAATATAGGATCAATATCAAGAAGCTTTTCCCTCTGTCTCTTCTCTGATCACTGTCTGGGTGTATCCAAATAACAATATGTCTTTAATTGCTTCAAAATAGAGGAAATCATTTTCTACACATCTACATTTACAAGGCACAGTTGAGCCAGGAGTAGAGGGAAAGAGACCCACTTGGGTCAAACAGCCTCCCAGTGTACAGATGGTGACTTTTCAGTACCATCTGTTCCCTATTCCTTTATAGCTATTTGCATTTTTTTCTCGTGAGGGCTGAACAGAGAAAATAAAGGAAGACCTAATTCTGTGACTCCTGGAGGTTAGCTGCTCTTTTTCTCCAGTTATCTTTTTCGTGCTAAAACAGAAGCAACTATTTCGTCCTCTTCCCCAGAGGCCCCAGTGAGCAGACTGCACGGACCTTTGCCTCCTGTTTCTTTATACAGTGCAAGGTGCCATGCAGAACACAGGTAACAAAAACAGAAGAATACTGTTGTCATTTAAAAAAGTAATCAAATACAACCATCACCTTCTGTGTTGCTCAGGCATGGTTTGTTTTTTGTGGGGGGTTTTTTAACTACAGTTTCCTTTTTCTATGAAAGCATTGGTCTTGATTTGTTTTTCTATGAAAGTTAAGAAAATAGTAACGTAGAAAACTTTAGAATCTTTACCTGCATATTTACTCTTCAAGCCCTAGGACCATAAGCTGGAAAAGGTATTGGCAAATCTTTTACTTCTCTTGTTGAGCTTTCTCTCTTTTCATTGTTTCTATTCTGGATCTGCTCTTATTAAAAAGAAAGTTGAATTTCTTTTGAATATTGTCTTTTTTCCCATGCTTTGTTACTAGTGCAATTGGTCAAATTATATTTTGTTTTAACTAAATCCATTTCTTATGTTATGGTTTTTATTTGAACTATGGCTTACTACCAGAATTACAGGAAAAAAAAATTAAGAAGGCAGGGTTTTAATAACTTAAGGTTGCCATTTTTTGCCCTAATTTATGATTCTATTTTTAAAAGATCAAGACTAAGGAAACCCATTGAAAAATGTTTAAGGTAAAGATTTGTTTAAATATTATCTATTAAGTCTCTGCCCATTGCATGCCCATTCATTTTTTTTTCTTGGCTTGGCAATTGCTTTGTTTTATTTATCCATTAATAAAACTCTGTGTTGCCTCACACTTTCCATTTTGTCAGATGTCCTTCCTCTTCCATATAACCTACTTCTGTTCAAGGCCATATTCAAATGATAATCCTCTCTGTTAGGTGGGAGTTATATCATCTAGATTTCAGATCTAATTCTTAACTCTCTGAACTCATTTTTTTTTCTGGCATTTACCCACTTAGAAATCAGTGAGACCCTAAACATGCTAAAAATGGGAATCATATAGAATCCCTGAAGATAGACAAATGCTGTTCCTGTCCTGGGTTCTCCCAAATTGTGTTTGGCTTTGGCCCAACTCTCAGAGTTCAAGGTCAGCTTAGGCAGAGTAGTTTGACTTAAAACTAAGTTCTTCTTCATCTGAAGCACTACAGAAATATTAGCTTAAGTTCAGCCTGATTTGTGATAATGTCTGCCCAAGGGGCCAGCTCCAGAACCACCGATGGCATTGCATTTATTATCATACTCCGAGCAAACAGTAAGGTAGAATCAGAGTAGAATCTTATATTTGGAGCCATAAAGGGACTCAAAGGTTGAGCCTAAAGCGTTATTTTATAAATGAGGAAAGGGAGGCCAAAGAGGCATAATTGACAGAGCCAAAATTCAAAACCAAACCCTCTGGCTCTTGATTTAGGGCTTTCTGCACTCGATGTTGGTGTATCCCTAGCCTCTGGGCTACCTGGAAGGAACACCGTCTATTTAATTACAAGATTTTAATATATAAACAGTTAGAGTACAGTCACAAATATTAGTCACAGATATTAATATATAGTAGGAAGTATAATTCAGTCCTGTATCACTTCCATTCTTTTCTTTAGGATTTACTTTTAATGGCTCACTTCTCCTTATTAATTATCCTAGTCTTCCTACTAAATCTCATCTGTCTTTTCTTTCAAATAAAAGATTCATGCAGTCACATTTATCCTTTTAATGAAAGGCCAATATACTTAAGAAAACATGTTGTCAGGCTCCATAGAGGATCCAGTGTGCATCCACTAATCTCCATACATGCCTGGTATTGTTTTCTTTTGTTAAGTTTTGCTTTTTCTGTTTTGTATGCCGTACATTAATAATTACAGCTGATACTGCAATGTTTTAAGGTTTGCAAAGCATTCTGTGTCCATTCTTATTTGATATTTTAAAAATCTGATATTACCAAATTCCAAAACATTTGTGTTATAACTATATCTTATGCTTTAAGACTAAATAAGGGGGACTAAGAGGTCCCTTTGGTAGAAAGCAGTGGGGGGAAAATACTCTGTAAGTAGACACTGTGATATAATAATAAATGTGACATCATATTAATTATTAGTTTCAATATATTACCCATTACACATGCTCTTTCCAATAACCTTTGTTGCATTCTCAGTAGCTTAAGCTATGTGCTCTTAATTTTTAATTGGGAAACACTTGAGCTATTCTCCCAAAATGTGGAGCATTCCTTTTATTATAGTGTGCCATCTAATTATATGGCACAGGCCATGCATGTGTTTTATAATTGACTGATACACTCTGTATTAACAGTGTTGTAAGGATTGTCATTAAATATTTGTGTTTTCTGCTTTCTCAGGTACTCTGGTCAGGCAAACCATATGGTTCATCTCGAAGTATTGTAAGGAAGATCGGTACTAATTTATCTCTGATTCAGTGTCCAAGAGTTCAATTTCAGGTATTTTTTTCATGTTTTAAAATTTATTCATTTGTATATGTGCTATATAACTTCTTTTTTTTTAAGGGACCATCAGACTTTTGTATTTTGCTAGCTGCATTAGTCTACTAGTAATAAAATAAGAATGCTCAATAACCTCTTCTGATTTTTCTTCTTAAACTGAGTCATGTACTTGGATCCACTTTTATTTTTCACTATTGGCAGTGTCATGTTGCTCTTCACTAAGAATTACGTGACTTTGTGTTTTGGAAATAAAGACACTGTAGATTTTGTTGTAAACCAGCTCACACTAAGGTGGCAATCAGCCATTCAATGAGCATTAATATTTAGGTTCCTTATGACAGAACTCAACCTTAAGAATATGTGTATGGATCCTTAAAAGCATCTTACTAAATGAAAAGCTCTTTGACCCCAAGTAACCATCAGATACGCTCTATTATAGTGCAGGGATAGGATGCCTCCAGTATCACTATTGCTTTATATTGCTACTAGAGTTACTTCCTCTGCAAAGGGGCTTCTCTTTGAACTCACCAGTGTTCCTTTTGAACTTCTTTTGATACTGTAGATCACTGTTAGAGCCCTGCAATGAAGACAGAATCACACTGGTGGTGGTAGTAGCACAGGGAAGGAAAGTTTTAACTTGCTGTCGAGAAATGAGCCACTCACTGATGCCAAAAACCACTTGGAGCAATGAGAAATCTTTCTTCCTTTGTTTTTCTTTGAACCAGTTTGAAATTGACCAGTGGCTATGTACATGTGTTTACAGTTAGAGGACCTTCCTTTCCAAATGCAACAGAACTATTTCTAAAGTGATGAAGTCCAGAGGTGGTATATCTGCTATGCAGTCAAGCTGCTATCTGGGGCTCTTCTTTGGAAGTTTATGGTTCCTTGGAGTATTCAGGCAATGAAGCCCTAAATTAGATGGGATCCCTGTTTGCATGGGGCTTAGGGATTCCTCTAAATGTCTCTTAGTGCCATGTCAGTAACAACTCTCTTTTTGCATAGAAATACATAGTTCATTTCTCTGGCTTGGGAATTTTGAACAGTCCTACTGATAATATATAGCCATGTTTTTTTTCTTCACAGATTTAAAATAGACACCATTATGACAAAGCCTTTTTCAGTGCAAATTCAGATTTAAAGCTGAATTTCTTGCACACCAGTTTCATGTCACAGGTGGCATTTTGTTTAGATATTTTGGAAAGTAGAAGAAAGACAGTTCTTCTCATCCAAGAAACTCCTACTGCTTTAGATAATAACTGCTAACTGCCCCTGAGTTAGGTGAGAGTCACAGCTGTTAGGACTCTTCATATGAAGGAATGGAAATAGGCTGTTTAAAAATGTCCAGTTATATGATTGAACCAGAAAGACAGTAATACAAGTTATTTAAATTCTTAATTCTAGGAAAACTGCACACTGTAGTAATCATAGTTAGTTCTCTAAACTGGGTTGTCTTAGACTTTAGATAAGCCTCAGAGTTGACAGATCAGAACTTTGAAGGGATATGGACAAAAAAAATTTGAATAGGAATATAAAATTTTGATAGAGGATTTGCTTTGGGTTCAGATCAGAACTTGAGGGTTTGTGTAGATGCACTTTGTGCAGAATATTCTCAGTAATCTTTATAAAATTTCCTTGATCACCTGCAGAATATTTTTGTTTTAATCAGTTCAGACCACTTTTTTCTTTTCATGCCAAGTTAGTAGGTCAGATTGCAACAAATATTCCTTATGAATAATATTTTAGTAATTAATTCATTTTGACATAAGTGACCAAGCTGTTAACTTTATTAAAACATAGCATTCTTTTAGGCACTAAAAAGAGGGCAAAGGCTTAAGCTCTTCTCTTTCTGTCTCCAGAATCTGATCCTAATCACTCAACCAGCTTAGGGATTTAAATGAACCTATTAGATTGTTTTTTTTTCACTGAGATACAGAATAACATACTTTTGTTCATGGAGTTGGTAACAAATGAAAGTGTCTTGGGATAGCACTTAATTGTAACCTGAATCTGCTCTGATAATGGCCTTGTCTGACTCAGTAATTGCCAAAGAAAAGCTTCTTTAGAAAGTGTCTATTTTGATGTATTTTATTTGTAGTTTAGAATTAAGAATGTCTATGAAGTTTTAGAGCTAGAAAGGACACTAATTAGAGCTCATCTAGCACGACCTGCTCATTTTATAGACATAGATGGGCAACCTTAGCCTCAGGGAGATGAATCAATCAAAGACCATGATCATGTTATCTGAAACTAAGGTGGCAGTTGCCCGTGCCCAGTGGCTATTTCTGAAATATGGTCTATTAAATACTGTTAATAAACAGTATCTTTCCTCAAGGATTCAGTGGAAGACATTTGTTTGTAAGAAGTGTATTTTAATCCAATCTTTTGAGACTGAGTTATCTGAATTGGTAGTAGGTCTGTGAGGGCTCCAAACTTTTTTTAATTTTAGGCAAACAGTCTGAGGCTGGATTTGAACTTAGGTCCTCCTGACTCTAGGGCCAGTGCTGTATCCACTGCATCACGGAGCAGTGCCTATCTGCAGACTGTTAAGAATTATAGTCAAGAAAGATTAATTTACTCAATTCAAAGACATATACTAATCAATTCTCCCTTGTGCAAAACACTATATTAGGTACAAAATATAAATTTGACATGCATGGTCGCTGCTCTCATTGGGATTTAAAGGAGTATGAATAGGAGTGGTTAAGACAATTTAACTACTTTTCATAATCATCAGACTGGTTTCTTTAAAAAGTAAAGTAGAGATTTTGCCTTATTTCAGCTGTTTTATCCTACATGTGTTTGTGAGTAGATTTGTGTTTCTTCAGATTTGTAGTATCACTGTCACCATGTTCAGGAAGAAAAATATGTTGGAGGTATTCCTTTGAACCTATTTAAAGAGCCTGCTTGAAATCCTCCAGGCCTTTATAAAGTAGAATGCAGTGATACATTCTGTTTTGAAGCATATCAGCTTAGAGTTTACCACAATTCAGTTCCTGTCTCAAGCATGTTTATACATTTAATATCATGCATCTCTAAATTCTTAAGTCTCCTTGTTCTAGATTTAATTTAGTGATCTCAAAAAAATGGAGGGATTTGTACTTTTATACATAAGCAGTGTAGCTGGCATATATATGTATGCATGCATATATATATATATATGTATATATATACATACATACATATATTTAATTTAAGGTTTGCAAAGTGCTTTGCATGGGTTATTTCCTTTGAGGCTCATACACAACAGCCCTGTGAATCAGATGTTCTTACAGGTATTCTATTTTCTAGATGAGGAATCTGAGGTTGAGAGGTTAAATAATTTGGCCGTGGTCACAGGCAACATTCAAACTTACTTTTGCCCATGTCCAACACTTTCCACAATGGTTTGACTAAGTTTCTTCATATTATTGAAAAAATATACCTTTACTATTGTCCTTCTTTTAAAATAGTGTAGAAAAGATCACTAACGTTAAATTTAAAATTTTCTTTTTGGATTTTTGTTACGAAAAGATATTTGGGCACATCGCATTTCAGTTAACCTGTTTGTTTCTTTGAAAAGGTGGTTTTTGTCTTAGGTCTTCTGTGGAATGGCATTGCCATCTATTGACAGTTGTGAAAATAGCCGCTAACTCAAGAATAAAATTGGCTTAATTTTGGTTCCTATAGCACAAAATAGTCTAATATCAGTCTCAAATTATGTAGGAAAAAAAAACACAAGAGAAACTCATTAGAGCTTTTTATGGCTATGAAGTAGAGAAAATAGTAAGTTGAAGGTTGTGTTATATAAATCCACCCTGACTGCTTGCCCTCAGATCAGGATCACTTGTGGAACTGAAAAAACTTAACTACATATTTCTTTCCCAACTTCTCCACTCTACATATTCCTTTGCCTAACTTGAGGATTAAAGTAGCTATGTGAGTGGAATGGTGGCCTAGAAAAACTATCTTGAATCTTTGCTAGCATGACCCCTGGACTAAACCTACAAGAGAAGTCCCAAGCTTCTAGGGCTTTACCCTAGTCTTTCCCATCTATCTGATGGCAGTGTTTGAAATAGAAGATAGACAAGGGGCACAGAACCTATACCAGTGTTCATATAACAATAATTTCCTGGGCCCTTTTTCTTATGTATTACTTTTTTTGAAGATAAACAAAATGCTAATGTAATTTCTCATCACTTGCATTTTACAGAATCATAAGAGTATTCAAATAGGGGATCTAGAATCATTTAATCCAATTTTTCTTTTACTGATAGTGATAGTGAGATTCATAGAAGTTCTAAATTCCTTAGGGACACTCTGAGAGGCAGGGTTAAGAGTAGAACTTTGGGTCTTCCAGCTCAGAGTACTCCTTCACCATTATATGTGCTCCATATATAAAAGCAAATTTCATAGGATTACAGTGTGAACAATCTGTACTGTCTTTCTTACAACAAATATGGCAGGTGTAGAAAGTAAGAATTGTTAGCTTCTTTAAAATAAAAAGCTGAAAGCCAATTGATTCACTGTTGTATTTTCAGTTTGACTAATAACTATTGCAGCAGTGCTGGTAAAGTATAAAGTAGAAATGTTGTGATTATCAATTAATAGACTTATTAAGGGCTTGTTCCTTGTGCTAGTTTAATTGAAAGGGTGAAAGATTGTTTACCACCATAAATAATGCTAGCTCAACTCTGCAAAGGTACTATAAAAATTTTACTATTTTTTATTTTACAGGTCAGAAATTAAAATGTGATATAGCCTAATGTAGTGTGTTAAAAATGAGAACTCACACAACCAAGTTGGATGCTCTAAAATTCCCTATTCTTTGTCTCAGTTCATATAGTCTTTTTCTATTTTGCTTTTCCTTTCACCAATATTTTTCAGTCATTCAGTTTGCTTGATTCGAGTTAGAATTAACCAAATACTTAAAATTAAATAAAAAATAGCCTCAACTTAAAATAATGTAAATCTTTTTATCTATTATTTAGTCTTTTGTCAAATATTCTTTCAGCAAACGTGTTGCTTTACATGAAATGTATATTGGGGATACTTCGTGATTAATTTTATTCTTATCAAGTGGTGATTTTCGTAATGATGTTGGGTACTAATTTTAATTTTGTCTTTGATATCAAACTCTTGAAATTTTTCTATTTCTTTCTCTTTACTATTTTTCCTTCTTTTTCTTTTCTGCTAGCATTAGTAGGAAAGGACCATGCTGTGAAACTTCAGTAAGTCAGTCTTGTCTACCTCAAAATTCTTATCAGTTATTGGTGCATGTTGATGCTGGTAATCTAAATCATGCTACAGATAACTGTAAAACTTGACAACTAATACATGCTGCAAACTCGCTTTTAACATGAATTTTTTGTAAGTGAATTATCCTTTAGGTATTACATTAGCTCTTTGGTTTCCCGCACAGTAAGCATCAGACACTTTCCATTCTGGATGTTTTGTTGCCTTCTGTCTGTATTGAAGATCACTGAAATTACTGTTTGAATTTACTTTATCTTTTGAGTGAGTTTTTAATGTCTTTGGGGAAATAAGACCTAAGTGATGTTTTTGTTTTTTGTTGTTTTTTAAAGTGCCATCAGACGATGATGATGATACATGGAAAATTTAGAAATGTCAGAATCCTTTAAGTTCCCAGTACAATAGTACTTTTAAAGTATTATAGTGTTACTTTTCAAGGACAGGATATGTAGATCTGAGCTTGAAAGTTTAAGTAGTAATGAGTAGAGATCATTTTCATTGATTTTGGGACCAGATTTTTTATAATAGTTTGTTGACCACTGATTGTGGGTGTGACTTATTACAATGTAACAATGTAATAGGTAAATTAATGTTTCGATATTAAAGTAAAGAACACAAGTATAGGAATTTGCATGACTTAAGCATGCCATGCAAAGGTAGTACTTCATATTTATATAAAGAAATAGAATAGACAAGGAAATATATGTGAAACAAGGTAGGTTATGTCCTTAGAGAGTATTTTGAGAAAGTAATTATGTCCCTTGATCTTTGATTGCCAAAAGACATCCAAGATAGATGTAATTTATCCATAAGAACATGAGCCAAGTCAGCTTTTGGGAAATGAATTGGGCTTTATATAGTGTTTGTGTATATATTTCTTTGATATTGTCTTTCTCCTTTTACAAACAAAAGTTCATGAAGAGACATAATTTTTAGAGCATAATAAGAAATAAAAAAGACAAATAGATTTTAAAAACATGCCTAACTTTTTTACAGAAGCAGTTTTATTATAATGTTTCTTTAAAGTGATATTTGTGAAAATAGTATCCAGAAGATCAGATTTGGGTTTTGATATATTCAAAAGATATATTGATGTCTACAGATTAGATAGCCCATTAAAATGTTGTCTTTTAGGTATAAACATCCGGGCCGTCTGCGGGGCTTGCAGACTCATATAGTAAGGGAGTCCTAACCCAGAATCTTGGCATATAAGGAATATAGCCCACTACCAATTAATATAGGACCCTCCTTTTACCAGTATAGAATTAATTCAGTATTTTAATGTATCTGTGATTTCATTAATGTACATATTTCCCCAACTCTTCAAAGTAATGCCTTCTCAAATTGTGTACTTCTGAATCCTCCCATCAGTCCTCCACAAGGGACCCTCTAAATGGGAGGATTGCCTTCATCGAGGCTTCTTGTCATTATCAGGACGCCAAATTATGCTGACCATCTCCTATCCCCTGGTCTTGCTATGCGACTTTCCCATGGATAATTACAGTGTTACTTAGAAGCTTCTCAGGCCTCACAGAATTATGGACTTGCACTCAGCTCCTGAAGGGCTGGTGACTGTGCTCTGTGAGGAGAGAAGAGCAGGTCTCCTCTTTTCTTTCTTCACAAGATGTTAATGTAGGCCAAAATGTAGATTCCCTGCTCTTTAAATTCGCAAAGGAAAACCTGCTAAATAATGAGTTGGGATTCACATTTACTTTACTTTTTTAAAACTATTAATATCTAAAATC
This sequence comes from Pseudochirops cupreus, assembly GCA_028627135.1. Classification (NCBI taxonomy): domain Eukaryota; kingdom Metazoa; phylum Chordata; class Mammalia; order Diprotodontia; family Pseudocheiridae; genus Pseudochirops; species Pseudochirops cupreus. The sequence continues at coordinate 374,473,324 of CM053580.1, read as the reverse complement.
TTTTCATTTGTGCATCATCTTAATTTTAGCCCCACTGACTGTAATTTGTATTTCATTCGGCCAGCTATCCCTCAGACCCATTGTGTGCTTAGTTTGTGAGCAGCAAAGATATTTTAGATATTAGTATGTATTAGATATAAAGGGGTGCGTGTGCGTGTGTGTGTGTGTGTGTGTGTGTGTGTGTGTGTGTGTGTGTGAGTGCGTGAGAGAGAGAGAGAGAGAGAGAGAGAGAAAAGGAAACAAGGTGGTCTTCAAAATCATACTACACAAGGATCAGCTGAAACAGTGAGGGATGTTGAGCCTGGAGAAAAGAATAGCTGTAATGTAGAAAAGAGGATAGTAGAATTGTTCTGCTCTTTCACAGAAAACGGAAGGAAGAGCAGTGGTAGAAGGTTGTAAAAGAGTCAAATTTAGGTTTGATCTAAGGAGAAACTTACTAACAATTTGGATTCTCAATTGGAATAGACTACCTGGCGGAGGCCTTCTCCAGCTCTGAGATTCTGTTGGGCACTTTGTTCCAAATACTATATTATTACAATTCCAATTTTTCTTGCCATCTTATATTGTTGAAACTATTTAGAAGTTATATGACTCAGGCCATATCTTGTAATGTCTCAGTACCCCAGACAATTCTCTAAGACTTAGAAGTTTCAGAAACAATGGCAGCCTACATTGGTAAAGGGAGTACATTCACTGGAAGTTCCCCATGACAGTAAAATCACAGGTCTGGTCCCCGTCTCCCTAAGTAATTACTTCAAGAATCTGATTTTGTAGGGGCGGCTAGGTGACGCAGTGAATAGAGTACTGGCCTTAGAGTCAGGAAGACCTGAGTTCGAATTAGGCCTCAGACACTTAACACTTACTAGCCTTTCGACCTTGGGCAAGTGACTTAACCCCAATTGCCCAACCCCAATTGCCCTGCATTCCCCCCTCCAAAAAAAAAAAGAATCTGATTTTGTTGTTTTGGATATTCCATTCGTTGGCATAACAACCCCTGTATGGTATCAATAGATGATCTTCTAGAGTTGCTCATTTAAAAAAATTCACCACCTTATGATAATGAGTCTTAACGTTAAACCTCTCTAAACTTAGCTACACTGGTTGTCATGAAATAGCTCACTGGACCTATGTTGAAGTTTTTCTATCTGAATAAGATCTTCTAGACTTTGAAACTTTGTTCTAGCATAGATTTCAAGAGATCCAAGTCTCTGGTCATCTTCACACCAGAGTGAGGCATTAGCGTATGATTTTATATGAGGATTAAGTAATTATTATGTTTAGAATGATCCTACATACCAAGAGCCAAACCCTTAAATGCTTGTTGATTATGTATACCACTTATTTGGCTATTTTTAAATGAAGTTTTCTTTTAAACTAATTATGTTAACATCATGTATCACAGTATCTCAGGGTTGAAAGGAATCTCAGAGGCTGTTTAGTCTAACTCATTCTTGAATAAAAATCTCCCCTAGAATATAGCTGTCAAGTGATCATTCAGCCTTTGCCTTTGAATACTTTTATTGAGTATTAAGTATTCATTGAGTATTACACTACCTCAAGGGGTGTAGTGAGGTTAGGGATTCTGTTTTTTGTCTTCACATCCCCAATTACTAGCTCCTCGTTATAGGTGCTTGATAAATAATTCCATCAAATAATTAATTTTCCCTAAATCCACCTTTCTAAAACTGCTACCACTTGTTCTAAAATGTCTTCCATATGACTGCCTTCAAATACTTGAAGAGCTGTCATGTACTCCCTAAGTCTTTTCTTTCCAGGCTAAACATTTCAGCCAGTTCTCATTTGTCATAGATTCACTGCCCTTCAATATCTTGGTCACTCTCCAGTATATGAATATCCTTCCTAAAATGTGGTGCACAGAAGGGAAAATAATACCCCAGGTGAATATCTGAATAGGGGATAATATAGTGGGGAAAATCCATCAACTTCCTAGTCCTAGACACTGTCTTAATGAAGTCTAAAATCATATTGGCTTTTTTTTGATGACACATTATTGACTTATTTTGAACTTAGGTTTACCAAAACCCTCAAATCTTTTTCATACAAAATCCTATCCTGCTATGCTTCTCCCATTTTATACTTGCACAGTTAAATTTCTTAAACTCAGTTATAACATTTATCCCAGTTAAATTTTATTTTATTAGATTTGCACCAGTGTTCTAGCCTAATCTTGACTGTGGCCTTTAGCCTATTAATTTTCTCCTTGCTTTCTGTTAACTGCAAATATAAATTTGCTAGCTATATCTTTATGCAAGTAACAGATAAAAATGTTATACAATACAGGGCCAAGCCCAGACCGCTGGGGCACCCCATCAGACACTTTCGAAGATTATATCAAATCTTGTTACTCTTTGGGTTTAGTCGTTCAAACATTTCCAAACCCACCTAATTGTACTCTCCTGTATCCCATTGTCCTAGGAATTATTTCCCTAGTTAGTTATTTTGTCAAATTCTTTGCTAAAATCTGGGTGAACTATATCTCTACCAAATTCCCTTGACCTGTTAGTCAAATCACCATATGAGAAAAGGATATTATTTTAGTGTGATATGATTTTTTTCTTGATGAAGTTTTGCTCTTTGTGATGGCCGCTTTGTTTTATAGATGTCTATTCCATCTTTTTAGTAATCAGATGTAGAATTTTGCTCAGATTATGGCATATTTACTGATCAGTAGTTTCCAGAGTCTCTTCCTTTTAAAAAAAAATCAGGATAACACTTGCCTTTGCCAAGCCTTTGGATGTCTTTACCACTCTCCAGTCTTTCAGAGATCCTTGATAGTGTATAACTCAGCATTTACTTGAAACTGACATTTCTGTCAGTATTTTAGAATGTCTTTCATCTGGGACTGGTAACTTAAACTCATCAAGGATAGCTGGATTATCTTTTAGTATTCCCCTTCTTATCTGGAGAATCAGCCCACATTTCTCTGAATGGTGAGTTGTTGATGTTTTTTGGTTTTTTCCCTTTCTGTGAGAAGGCATCATTCAGGTAGTCTCACAGACTTGGTTTGAATAGGACAGGTGCCTTTGCACAGGAATAATGTGGATAATTGGTGTAATGGATGTGTGTTTTCTACATATTTCATTTTCATTAGCTTCTGAAATTTATCTGACAAAAACCTACCATTGTCTTGCCTTAGCACTTTTTTTTTAGAAGAGTAGCTGTTGGGTTTTCTTTTCTATTTAAATCATTAATTCTTCCATCCAAAAAATGTACTAGCATTCAGAAGTTATATTTCAAAAATAAATCTTAATAAAGCTCATATTTAGCATTCATATTAATTACAGACATATTTGTATATTTGTATTTTTTGTTTTACAACTTCTCAATTCCTTTCTTAGTTTACATATATGAATAACATTTATGGTGACTTAAGCAAAAGAGTAAGGGCTACCAGGACTGAACCTGAGTTAAAATGACTTCTATCCTGATGCTAAATTACACATGAGTTCTTTTGACATGCTTGGCATATTTCTCATAAACAACCTAGCTGATCATTGCAACTTTTTCCCCTTTTGTTCCTATAGTAAGTTTGTTTTCATTACCATCAGTAAGATGCAATTAATAAGACTTTTTCTATTTAGAAAATGTTTTAATGGTCAGTATTAACAAATGCTTTATATTTTAGATTGCACTTGTATTTTGTAGATGAAAATATTTGAACAGAAAACAGAACAATCCTGGTTCAGTTAAAAAGCTAAAGCTATTATAAAGACTGACCAACATTCAAAGATTGGTAAATTGTCTTAGTACCACATAGGAACTGGGAATGACATTAGTAAAGTCTTCATAGAGAATTTATGTTAGGAAAGTTAGAAATACACTATTTTGTAGTCTTACTACTTGTAATTTTTCTTTTGGTTAAGTTTTTCTTAGCTTATTCATTTCAGCATCATTATAAGAACTTTTTGCCTTGTTTCCAACTTTTAGCTTACCAATCATTTGACAGAATGGAGCCCTAATCAACACCAAGAGGATGCAGTGGCTTCTTTTGCTGATGTGGGATGGGTCGCCAAAGAAGAAAGAGAGGTGTCCACAAGGCTAAGGTTAGTCTTGAAGGCCATTAATAAGAGCTGAGTTGCATGTTTATCATCAGCAATAAGTAACCCAGCTTTACAATTTTGTCTTAAGCATTTGAGCCTGTTCTTCATTCCTATGTGTGACCCAGCCAATAATACCACAAGTTATTTTCATTTAGCTTCCAAAACTGTGTTTGTGTGTGTGTGTTTTGCAACATGGCTAACATGGAAATGTCTAAGATGTTATGAAGGTAAAATTGATTGGACTTGGCAACAGATTGGATATGAGGGTTGAGGGAGAAGGAGAAGGAGGCAGTGACACCTAGGTTTCAAGCCTGAGTGACTGGGAGAGTCGTGGTGCCTTTGACAGTAATAATTACATTTGGATAAGAGAAGGGTTTGGATGGAAAGGCAAAGTTTTGGACTTGTTGAGTTTAAGATGTCTGTGGGACATCCAGTTTGAGATATCTCTTAGGCAGCTGGAGATGTAAGTCTGGAGGTTAGGGCTGGATAAGTTAAGTAGACTTAAGAATCAGTACTTTAGAAGTGATAATTAAATTGAAGGGAGCTGATGAGATCACCAAATGAACTAGAAGAAAGGAAGATAAAAGGGTCTGGGACAAAGCCCTTTGAGATAACTATGTTTAGTAGGCCTGACCTGGATGAAAATCCAGCAGAGAAAACCGAACAGGTTGGAGGAGAACCAGGAGAGAACTGTCACAAAAACTTAGAAGAGAGAATCAAGGAAAAGAGAGGGCTTGACAATGTCAGAGGTCAAGAAGGATGAGAATTGTTAAAAAGGACCAGTAGATTTGACAGTTAAAAGAGATTGTTGGTAACTTTGGAGAGGGAAGCTTTAATTAAATGATGAGATTGGAAGCCAGACTGCATGGAGTTAAAAAGAGTGAGAGAAAAGGAAGCAGAGGCATTACTTATAGATACCCTTAAGGAGTTTATCCTCAAAAAGGAAAAGAGAGATACAGTGCAAGAACTATTAAGGGAAGATGGATCAAATAAGGGTTTTTGAACGTTAGGGAACACAAGTAGATATTTGTAGACAGTAGGAAAGCAGCCATAGACAAGGAGAAATTGAAGATAAGTGAAAGGGTGGGAAAGATGGGAAAAGGCAATGTACTGGAAAAGTCGAGATAAACTGGTATCTCTTGTGAAAGTAGGGGGAATCTCTGCAAGATTTTTAATAATGCATATACTAAGAGTGATTTGGATTTTACTGGTAGTGTGAAGAAAAAAAAGATGAAAGTATAAGGAAACAAAAGACTAGTATTGAAGAATCCCAAGTTTTCAGCTACAGGAAAGTTAGTGGCATGACGTAACATACCAACAAAATTGGTCAGGGCTAGTGAAGTTCAGCATGTGTATACTACCTATGTTACCTGTGAGTTCACCTCGTATACTTAACTATTAAATATACATTGACATACGTATCATTTATAAACAGGAATGATGGAGGTTTAGGACTTTTTAAAAAATTAGATAACAGGAGAGATGTCTCAGGACTTTATTCCCATAGTTCAGAGATATCTGAGTGAACTTAGGATCCACTGTATTATTAGCTGACTTGTCGCCGTGTCTCAGGATCCTTCACATAGAAGAAAAGCTAGAAAGATCCCTGCTGTGAAAGTTTACCTAGCAGATAAAATGGAGAGATTCAGGTAGGGAAGTGCTAGGGATGATCTATATGATGTTCTACTAATGTGGTGACAGAGCATGAATTTATGTTTCCTGAAGGCAAGGTTTCCTGAAAACTTTGGTACGAGATAGACAGATGATGACAGTTTATTTTGCACTGACAAATAATGAATATCTGAGACATAAGCTTGGACTAGACGGCTTCTTAAAACAGTTTATTAAAATATATTTTCCACATGTCGTCTTTAAGTTATTTGCATTTCTTTTGACGCTCTCTTACTATTTTTCTTTTCTAAAACCTGCACAGATGAAATAAAATTAGATGCATTGAACCAAATGAAAACACCTTGTAGAATACGATTTTAAATAGACTCCTTACAATTTAAAATAGGAAGTAACTTCTTTTTCGTAAACTTAATTGGCATTCCAGACTGCTTACTTCTACGTAGAAACGTCCTATTCAGAGACGCCATCTATTTATGGCACCTTTTGTTGCCTTGTCTCTCACATGTGTATTTGTATGAAAGCAGAAGCTCTTTAAGAGATCTGTTTCTTATTTTTCAAATGAAGTTTATGTTGATGACATTTCAGCAGCAAATAATTGTGATGTCACAGAATTGTGTCTGTTAAGAATAGCAACAAGACCATATGAGTCCTCAAGAGACAAGATAGTAATACTTTTTATAGGCATTTCCTTTTTCCTTTATTAAGAGAACTGCTTGTGATTTGGGGGGGAAAAAGAAACCTCTCCCTCCAGTCTGTATTAAGCATTCATAAGTCTTTTTTTGTTTTTGCTTTTTTTTGGAGGGGGAGGGTTGGGCAATTGGAATTAAGTGACTTGCCCAAGGTCACACGGCTAGTTAAGTGTTAAGTGTCTGAGGCTGTATTTGAACTCAGGTCCTTCTGATTCCAGGGCCGGTGCTCTATTCACTGCACCACCTAGCCGCCCCCATGCTGTTTAATTTGTTGTTAACATTTTATTTTGCTCACAAAAGATACTTTAGTTCATCAAACATATATATATGCTCCATGTATAGCATTGTGCTAGGTACTAGGAATACAAAGATAAAACTAAAAATGATCCATGCTTCCATTCTACTGGAAGGATACAGGATTTTCACAGAGAAGTATAGTCCAAAGAAAATCAAGGTGGGAGAGAACACATCTGGGCTTGGGCAATGCTGAATCAGAAAAAAACTTCATAAAATAAATTGCACATGACCTGAGACTTGAATGAATTAATGAAAAAATATTTATGAAGCATGTACTATGTGCCAAACACTGCTAAACTGGGGATTTAAAAACAAAAAGACAGCCCCTGTCTTCAAGAAACTTATATTCTAGTGCATACCCATGGACGGGGAGAGGTGCAGTCACTTCCTTCTACTCTAACTCAGCATGAATGTTCCTAAAAATCACCTCATTATGCAGTATGAAGCAATGAAAACCACATGGGGAATATGGTGTTAAGGCATAATACTCACAAACTTTATCATTGGCACATAAAAAAGATAGGAACTTAATACAAGTGGTCGCAAAGCTTTATGCATGCTAAGTGGTTAGGAAATAAACACTACAGTGAATAGTGGTGTCATTGGCTTTGACTGCTCGGCCTGCGCCTCAGTTCCCATAGGGCTTGGACTGGCAAAGTTGAGTCCATGCAGGCCTGGGGGCTAAAGGCCAGCACTGATGGAGGGCGGGGAAGAAAACTGGGTCAGACCAGCCCTGCTCAACCCACCGCTCCTTCTTCACCAGAAGATATGCAATGAATATGGCATCTTACCTTGAAAAAGACATGAGATCTGCTTGGTATTGGAAGGGTTGCAGCTTGTGACTTACTGTGTGGTTTTTTTGTGTTTTTGTCACTTCTCTCAGATGAAATCACACATTTCAAATACAAAATTTGTGTTATGCTCAAATCATTCCCTATTATCACTTTCATTGGAACAAAACATTTTCAAGCAAAAGTTTTACCAGAGCTGATTATATTTTGGTCTAGAATGTTACTAGAATGGTAAGTGGACTTGCAGAGGAGTTGGTTGGCATACTTTCTCCAGTAGCAATAGGAGTATTGATTTGATTATTATTCCAAAACTTAAATGTGAGAGGTATTATGACCTAGTAAATAAAGAAAAGGCCTCAGAGTAAGGGAGATGTGGTTTCAAGTCCTACCTCTGACACATATTGGCTCTGGTCGAGTGAAGGAAGCAGTGTCGTCACGGAGGAACCGGGCCTCAGTGGATGCTAGAAGATGGGGGAAATGAGGGAAGGAAGCTGAAAAGGCATTTGTTAGTTACGAAGCAGGCTTTCGAAAGGACACAGGGGTAGGGACAGGTGGATCTATAGTGGGACATGGAAGAGGGCAGGGGGGAAGGTTGAGCTAGGTGTGGCAAAAAGGCAGCAGGCCATTAGGAATGGGAGCACTATACTAAGGGAACAGCCCCCATACACACCACCATTCAGAATCACTGGGATGGGGAGAATATAAGGAGATGGCAATACAAAGGGAGCCACTTAACCTCTCACTGCAAAGGATGCTCCAACCTGCCTCTGTAGAGGAGGTTTCCTCATCTGGGTCTCTGTACTGATGAAATGTAAGTTGACACTTTCACTAAACCAGTCAAAAACCAGGAACATAGAGAGGGCGGGAATAACTTTTTGATAGCACAAGTGACACTACTGTAAACATTCTTGTGATCTGGGTCTTGCTGTAATCTCTCTGGCATATCATCCTAATAGTGAGATATCTGGGTCACAATATCTTGCACATAGTAGGTGCTCAAGTGTTCTTGAACAAATGGCCTGTCAACGTGAAACATGATTTGATTATCTAAAGAGCACTGAATTAGTAAATCACTTGCATTATTTATGTATTCATTCACTTACTTTTAAAAGCCACCGTTTTTTACCCATAAATCCCCTTAGAACTCTCTCTGCATGTTTGGGGAGGTATAGAAAATGCATTTTTAATCGGATTAACTTGAAGGGAGAATTATAGATTTCAATTTAGCATAGCACCCCTCGGTCACTGTTACTTTATTGTTGTTTGTAACTCATTTGTATGTAAGACTTAGTGCGTTATTAAAGTCTCTAGGAGTTTTTAAGTAACAATAGTACAAAGAATTATTGGGATATTGATTTCTTGTGGCTCAGAATAAGATTGCATTTTATATTCAGTTGAATGGAATTCTTTATTTGCTTAGTTAATTTTGTTAAAGCAATAAAATGATAGGATGTTCCCCTGAGTATTCATTTGTTGCTTTAGATGTAGGTAATTTATAACCTTTATTTGTCAAAGAATGTTGAGGTCCTTCCGTTTACAAGGATTTGAGAGTTTATTTTTTTGCACGTCTGATGTGACTAATATATATTAAACATTATTGCTCACTGTTTTAGCTTCTATATGAATAAGGTCAGTTTGTTCAGAAATTGTGATAAGTGCTTTATATACAAGCAGCTACGTACAAATAGAAAATAGTTTGGCACAGTAGGGGTATAAAAAGCATAAAAGCAGAATATACATTTGGAGCGAATATTGTTAAAATATTAACATATATGAAAGTTTTAGGAAAAGTTAAAAGGGCTAAACAAATATAACAGTATCATTAGACTAAAGGGGGAACATTGCTTGCTTAACTTAATACAGAAAACTCAGTTAACAGTTCATAACAGTGTAATTTGCTATTCTCCCTGTGATTTTTGTAAAATTGAAGAAAACACATTGACATTGCATAACCTGACCTACTCATAACTATCAGAAGACAAGTAAAGGGTAAAATACTGCACACAAATGAACATAGTCTCTTCATTTCACCGGTGATTTCCATTCCTCAGTATAACTCATATAGAAAGATATAAACTTTAAATACAAAAAAAAATAGAAACCTTTAATCCCAAATATAGCCTAACATGATTTATATTAACTGTTCTCTTTTCCTGTTTTGTCCTGACCCTCTTCCTAATCTCAGATTCTTCTGATTTCTTTTTCCCTACTCTTTAACCAAATCCCATATCATACTGTTGGATCCTCATTCTCTCTTCCATTCTTTCTGTCAACCTCCCATTAAATATTCTCTCTATAAATGTATATAGCCTTGTTTCTAGCTTTACTAGGATTCTAGGCAATTGTAGTTTGATAGCTCATTTGGTTAGAATGTAATGCTGCTAAAGGCAAAGAGTATGGATTCATCTTCAGGTAATTCAGTTAGCTTTGCTTTGCTCCTTGGCTAAAGATTGTACCCCAGGCCTCAGCCTTATTGGTCACAAGGAGGACTAAGAGGGGATGTTCATGTATCATGTGCCACGTAATGATGTCTTAATTATATTGTGATCCGTTGACATAGTTTCAAAATAAAGCTCCTAGAAAAGAGCTTTATTACTTATACTCAAGTAAGTACACTATTTCTTTAAGCAAATTACATCACCTTGTTTCTTCTTTCAAATAAGGACATATCTTATATGAACTTTGGGCCCTTTCCAAGGCAGGGGATTCCTTCTAAACCTGCTTGTGATCAGCGTCTACTTCCTGGCCACGTAGATTATCCCTGGTGCCTGGACCTTGAGTGATGAAACACTCTAATCTCCATGGCAAAAAAGTAAAAAGTCTCTTCTTTCTCCTCCCTCCTGCACAGAACTGTCCATCGTATGCATCCAGAATAGTTGCTCCCCTTTCTTTGCCTCATCCACAGATAGTTCAGTATGAATCCCATTGTAAATTTTGCTTGAAATCATTTTGCTCACCAACTTCAACAGGAGTGCCAGACTTACACGTGTTCTGGATTCCACCAGTGTGATCCCAGTATTCTATCTTTAAGCAGATGATTTTATCCTTTTGAATTAGTTTTTCTCTCCTTTTTGCCTGCCTAAAGGAACTTTATGACCAAAGTAGTCATTGAATTTCTTTCCTTTCTCTTGATGTTTATTCAGCATATGATAGTTATTTAATATTACCTAATGTAAGAGTATCCTAGAATTTCAGTTCCTAGTAGATAGGAGACTATAATGGGAAAGGACCGACCACAGGTCCTTGCATTTGACATTTGACGGTGGTAGTCATGTGTTTTGGTTTTTTAATTGATTGCTATACTCCTACCCTTCGTTTGATTACTTTTCTAAGTATTATTTAAAGTGATTGTCGCTCTGAGATTAACTTCTTGTTCTAGTGTAATCTTTTTTATATTATCATTTCTTGAAATTTCCCAGAATTATTAATAAAAGTTCTAAGTAAAACTGCAGTTAGCAGTGTTCTTTGTATATATATCTAATCTGTTTTTGCATTTAAATCTTAATAGCTTTCTATTCTTAAGGACAGTAAAACAGATTGGTTCTATTTCTGAAATTTTACTTGGCTGTTTTTGTAAAACAGTTGTCTGTGTGGGTGATGGTATGTGTTTGTTTTTTCTTTTTTTTTTTAAGTAAGATGACATATCTAAGAATTAATAGCCTGCAATCTTAAACCTTGTTCCACAAAAATGAGGAAAGATACATAGCAGCTACTTTTCTGTTACAGAAGAAGCTTTATATAATCATACAGACTGTCCAACAGTTTGGAAAGGTCTGGTTATCTCATAGTTACTTACTTTCACCTTAGATCCATTTTACCTTCTAAAAATCTTTGCCCTTAAATTACAAGATTTTTCTGTATTTGGCAGGGGTTGGGGAGGTCTTGCAGGATATCCATATGATGCATACTAAAAGCAACAGACATTCCCAAAAGAAAAACATTGAATCTATATCCAAAGGTTTGTAAAACAATATGGCCATATAGCACAAGTATTTGTTGAGATGTGTCACAATCATCTGAATAATTTTGCCAAGGACCCTGACGGTTTTTATTCTTACACTGGTATTCAAAGTTGGAGAGGAGTTTGTTCTTAATTTATAATAAATGGAAACAGAAGGATAAGGTTCTCCTCCAAGAATTATGTAGGGAGAGTAGTTTAATTCTTTTGCGGTTTCAGAAAACCTGACAACTTTATTAATGACTTCTTCCACTATATTAAAGTTGAGAGATCTACTAAGGGAAGCTAAAGTAAAATTAATCTGGATTTTTCAGGCATTGTTCACCAGAAATTCTGAACCACTAAGTATGCGTGATCATAGAACTTGCTAATTGGCTATTACAATGAAAGTTTTATGAAGAATTAGTTTAATAGTCATGGTATCTATAGTTTGCAGAAAAATTTTATATGATTAAAGTAGCCATTGTGTTATTAATGGCATTTTAAACTATTATTCAGTGGAATGAAAGATTCCAGTTTATCTGGAGTCAATAGCATCTCTACACCTGTAAGCATTGCAAAAACAGGCTACTGTTACATCTCACTATGTGATCTTTGAATCTTGTGGGCTTTTGGGAAGGTTAAAAGATTTTTGAAATGAGAGTAATAATAAAAATTTGGAAACATTAACCGTTTTTAGTGTAAAGTTGTAACCACGACAGCAAGTGACACAACTCATCCTTGCTTCCTCTTACTTAGAGGCAGTTGGATAGCACCATAGTGCCCAGAGTACTGGGTTTGGAGTCAGGAAGATCCGAGTTCAAATGCATCTCAGACACTTGCTAACTGTGCAGCCTTGGTCAGATCACTTAACCTCAACCCTAAAATGGGGTTAATAATAACTCCTGCTTCCCAGAGCAATAATTGTAAGGGTTAAATGAGATAATATTTGTAAAGTTCCCAGCACATATTAAGAGCTTAATAAGTGCTTATAACCACCCCCACCCCAGTACTGTTCCCAGATAGTCCTCCCCACCCTTAAAATACCAAAATTACTGTTGCCTGCTACTTAAGGATAAGGGAGTATCTGCTACCAGCACATCTGTACTTTGATAACTCTCTTCTCATTATCAGACCAGTTTCTAGTTCTCTTTAATTGTGAGGGTGGTCTCTACTAGCTGCCCAGAATCCATCTGTTTACTTCAATGCTGTATGTATAAAGCAATACCCTCTTCCCCCCAGGGATTTCATTTGAAGTCCTAAATTTTATATAGGCTCTATACCACTAGTTAATTTTCAGTCAGTCAATCAAGAAGTATTTATTAAGCACCTCCTATGTATTAGGCACTGGGGATATAAATACAAGACTGATACAATTCCTACTTTCAAGGAGTTTATGTTCTAAGAGGGGGAGGGTGGGAATATAGCATCTACTACGTGCTGGGCATTGTGCTAAGTACTTATTATCTCATTTGATCCTCACAGCAGTCCTGGGAGATAGGTGCTATTTTTATCCCCATTTTACCTAACCGCTGGGGAAATTGAGGCAAACAGAAGTTAAGTGACTTGCCTAGGGCCACACAGATAATAAGTGTTTAAGGCTGGACTCCTTTACAGCTGTACCATCCAACCGCTTTCTTCTAATGGGTAGACCACAGGTAAAGATAAATAATTGCATACAGCATAAATGTAAAGTTAACAAATGCAAATATATACACAGTTAGTTAAATACAGTATAGATTAGGTGGGAAAGAACTAGAATTTGAGAAATTAGCAAAGGCTTCTTGCAGAGAAGATAGTGCCTAAGTTGAATCTTCAAAGAAGGGCAGATCTCTTAATTACACAGAAGAAGGCAATGCATTCCAAGTGTGAGGAACAGCAAGTACGGAAGCTTAGAGGCAGGAGATTGAGTGTTATGTGTAAGGAAGAGAAAGAAAGCTAGTTTGGCCAGATAGCAGAATGCTAGATTGGGTGTGATATCCAATGAGCCTGGCAAGTTGGGTGCAAGCCAGGTTTGCTTAAAGCTGTAAAAGCTAAACAGAGGAGTTTTATGTTTTTTATCCTAGATGTCAGAGGAAGCCACCGGAGTTGATTGAATAGGATATCATATGGTTAGGTCTGTGCTTAAGGAAAACTTTTCTTGTTCATTTGTGTCCAACTCTTTGTGATCCCATTTAGGGTTTTCTTGGCAAAGATAGTGGAGTAGTTTGCCATTTACTTTTCCAGTTCATTTTACCCAAGAGAAAACTGAAGCAAATAGGGTTAAGTGACTTGCCCAGGGTCCCATAGCTTACTAAGTGGCAGGATTTGAACTCAGGAAGATGAGTCTTCCTGACTCCAGGCCCAAAGCTGTATCCACTGAACCAGCTAACTGTGCCATATAAGTGCTAGCTATCATTATTATTCAACCCGACAAGCATTTATTAAATATCTACTGCGTGTGTGTGAGTGTGTGTGTGTGTGTGTAAAATCCCACCTTTCTTATAACAGTAATAAAACTTATGCAGGGAATGTAAAGAGATTCCTGTAGTTATGAGCCTGTGTTTTGTTTGGGTCCAGACCTGTGATTTCATTATTCTAGGGAATTTATGATGAAGAAACTCCCCCTTGCAGTGCAGGTCCCCAGCTGTTTGGCAACTTAGCCTTATAGCTGCCTAGGGCATTGAACGATTGAATGGCTTGCTTATGTTGTGCCCAGGGCAGCCCTTGAATCTGTTCTTTCCATTCTTGGCCAGTTTTCTTTTTATTATGACAAACTGCTTGCCTTCCTAAGAGGACTGTATAAAGAAACAAATGTCATCACCAAAAAAAGAAAAAAAAATAATCACTAATGAACTGGCCACTTGTAAAATTAGTTTCCAAACAACATCCAGATCCTCTCCCCTTAACATTAGGTTCTTTCCCTGCCCATTTATTCTTTTGGTCTCTGATTATTGATCTTTGCTAAAAAGTTTGAGTAACATGGGATTAAGAAAGACCCTTGGGAAACTGATGAAGCTGTAGAGTATTTTTGCAGTGGTTACTCTTGTTGTGATAGGCTATAAGGGATGTAATGTTGTTTACAGTTTTGTAGGAAAAATTATGCCTCCCCCAAAAAAACCATTTGATTTCATCACTTCTTTGTTCTAAAAATTAGTTCATAGATGTGATTTTAGCCAAAATATAAGAATAAAATAAACTTGAATAATATTTCATTTCATTTTTCAAGATAAAGTTCCAATAAAAAATTTTTTTTCTATTCACCATAAAATGTTGGTCCACATTTTAGAATGGATTCAGTTTAAGTGACCTTTTTTCCATTACCTGTTGTCCTTATCAGTCAGCAAGCATTTATTAAGTGCCTAATATGTTCCAGACACTCTTAAGCACTGGGAGAAAAAAGGAACTTTTGTAATTTGTAAGATTTGGATATTTGTTGGAATGTCTGTTGTCAAAATAAAATATTAGCACATTTTAACATATCAACTACAAAAGCTCATAATAGAGGAGAGATGAAATAAGTGACAGTTTATAAAAATTAAGTTCTGGACACTTTATAAGCAGTATGTTTTTTCAGCAGTGTGTTATCCTGCAAGTTCAATGTGGTTCAACAGTACAAGAAAAAGATCTTTTAAAAGACATTTCAGTCTTTGGCAGACACAGTATTCAGACTCAGTGAGATGACATCCCTAATATACCCTCCTTTGGTCAGACCATATGTAAGTGGAGTGTTGTAGTAATATCTCACAACCACATTTTTGTAAGGATTCTAACAAACTAAAATGCATTAACAGAATGTTGATCAGGGCAGCTAGGTCACAAAGTGAGTTTCACATGTGGCCTCAGACACTTGACATACTAGCTTTGTGACCTTGGGCAAGTCACTTAAGCCCAATTGCCTTGCCTTCCCCCCCCCAAAAAGAAGAAGAAAAAAAGAATGTTGATCAGGCTGGAGACCATTCCATATGAACATGATTTGAAGGAACTTGTAGCTCTAAGAAACAAAGATCTGAAGAATTCTAATAAACTGTCTCATTATATTATGTGAGTGTTTGGGGGGAAGAAATCTAAATTTTAATCAGATGCCTGAAAAGAATCCCTTGCAAAACATTTTAAATGAAATTTAAGAGGAAGAAGAATTTGAGAATAACTAAAATTTTTCAGCTGCCTTCTAGTCACATGAGAATAAAACTAATTGCCTTTCTACCCCCACAAAATTATTAGAGATTAGAGTTGTGAAAGTTTAACTTTTTTTTCCTTTTAAATCATTGTTAGTTAGACTTGCTTATATTGAAGCAATATCTTTTGCAACATGATTTACTGAAGGCTACAACGCAAAGAAAATGCTAGGGACATTTGTATGCAGAAGCTGTTAGATGAAGATCAAGTGAACTTTTTGAGGTGCTTCTGCTTGTGGAAAAGCTACTGTTAAGATTCTCTTATTTCTCTAAAAGCATTAAATAGCTTCTTCTTACTTAAAAAAAGAAAAAGACACAAACTTGACAAAAATAATGTTAGAACTTATGCCTCATCTCTTGCCAGTGCTGTGAAGGTTATATAGGGATTAAGAGAATGATAACAAGATAGGAGGAAGTCTAAGTTGAAAAATATTTTGTGTTTTTAAGGATTTTATCAGAGGGTCAAAACAAACATTCATTAATTGCCTATCATATGTCAGGTTTTGAGAATACAAAGAAAAGCAAAAAACTTTTGTTTTAAAGAGTTCACAGGCTAATGGGGGAAATGACAAGCAAAAATATTTATACAGCAAATTTTTATATGCAAGATAAATTAAGAGATAATCAACAGAGGGAAGGCACTAACATGAAAAGAGATTTGGGGCTTACATTGAAGGAAACCAGAAAACAGATAAGGAGGGAGAGTCTGAGGCAGAGGTGGGGAACCTGTGGCCTCAAGGCCACATATGGCCCTCAAGGTTCTTAAGTTCAGCCCTTTGACTGAATCCAAACTTCACAGAACAAATCCCCTTAATAAAAGGATTTGTTCTGTAAAACTTGGACTCAGTCAAAAGACCACACCCAAGGACCTAGAAGGCCTCAGATTGAGGCATTGGGGGCAGCCAGTAAAAATGCCTAGAGGCAGGAGAGATGGAAAATCTTACGTAAGAAACAGTAAAGTGTCATTGGGTCTCATAGTATAGAAGAATAAGATGTAAGAAAACTGGAAATGTAGAAAGCAGTCAGGTTTTGTAGGACTTTAAATAACAAAAAGATTTTAACTTGAAAGTCTTTAAACAAGAAGTTTATATATTTGATCATAAAGGCGATATTTAGCCACTGGAGTTTATTGAATAGGAGAGTAACATAGTCAGACCTGTACTTTAAGGAAGATCAGTTTGATGGCTGAGTGAAGGACAGACTGGAGGGGGAGAGACTTGAGGCAGGGAGACCAACCGGTAACCCATAGGTGGTTGCAGTATTTCATGGGTGAGATGATGAGTTCCTGCATTGGGGTGGTGTCAGTGTCAAGGAAAAGAAAGAAGCACATGGAAGAAATGTTACAAAGGTAGGAAGAAACAACAGAAGTTCGCAACTAATTGCATAGAGAGGTGAGAGAAAGTGAGAAGTTGAGGATGGCACCTAAGTTGCAAGCTCTTGGCAGTAATGGGGAAATTTGGAAGAGAGGAGAGTTTTGGGGGAAAGAGAATGAGTTTATTTTGGGACACTTTGAGTTTAGGATGTCTACAGGACATTTAGTTTCAAGATATACACCCAGTAGGCAGTTGGAGATTTGAAACTAAAGGACAAGTCAGGTCTGGATAAGTGGATCACAAAATCATCTTTCTTTTGTTTTAAATTTTATTTTAGTTTGCATCATCCATTTCCATGAGATTTTGAGTTACATATTTTTGCCCCATCTTTCCCCTACCCACCACCCCAAAAAAGCCATCCCAGTGTATCCCTCCTACCCCAATCTATTCTCTCCTATGTCTTCCCCCCTCACCCCTCTGACTTTTCGGTAGGGCAGGATGGATCTCCCAACTACAGTGCCTGTGTATCTCAAGTTCCAGTTGGATGTAGTTAATAATAATAATAATAATAATAATAATAATAATAATAATTGAATATATAGAGAGAGATATATATTTTTAACATTTGATTATAGAACTTTAGATTCTGGATTCTTTCTCTTCCTCTCTTGTCAACCACCCCCACGGGAAGGACAAAGCAATCAAATACAGTCTGAAGATGTGAAATTACGCAGAACCTCTCCATAGTGAGCACACTGTGAGAGTCTGATTACATGTCCCTTCTTCCTATCCTGCCCCCTCCAACCACTCTCCACCCTGTCCCTGTCCCTCTACAGAAATGTGAACATTCATCAGCCCTCCCCCCTACCCTGCCTTCCCCTCCATCATCCTACCTTTCATCCCCCTTCCCCCTGCTCTTCTATGTGGCAAGATGCCCAGTTTAGAGTTTATATCATTCCTTCCCTAAGCCGAATTCCGTGAGAGTAAGGTTGACTCTTTCCCTTTTGCCTTCCTGTTCTCCCCCTCTATTGTAACAATTATCTCTTGCCTCTTCCATGAGATGCTCAACCCCATTCTGA